>CM049376.1:14956085-15563585 GCA_026937815.1 Etheostoma perlongum
TAAGATAGCATTTAAGAAATTGCACTTGGAATCAAGAGACCAACTCAATAGCCACTTCCATGTGTTTATGAAATGTCTGTGTTTCTGCGTGTTTATACTTAGGCTGTCTGACCTCTGACATTTCAGTACATTTCAGAATAAAAAAAGGCCCTCTTTCTTCTTTCAGCAGAAGGAACTATAATACACAGTGATCTTTTGTTTCACTGGGACATCTTTAGCTTTGAAAACATTCAAACACAGTGACACAACCCCTTCTCTCTTTACTAAAAAGAATTCCTCTTACTGAATGAGTCAGGCCAAAACACAGATAACACAGTACTCATAAACTGTCCTTATTTTTTGCTGGATGAGCTGCCACCCAGACAGAGAGAGGACAGTAAAAAGTAATTTTTTTATTGTCCATCTCAGCCTCGTCATCCTCCCCAACAAGAGAAAAACCGGAGGATCAAATAAAAAGTGGTAAAGCATTTGAGTAATTGTCTTTTATACTGTTGAAAAGCGTTTAGTTGGTTGTCCGTTTGAGTGAAAGGCGCTCTTGATTGGTTTTCCTGTTGAAAAGCTGTTCCTGTTGATTGGCTCTCATCTCTGCATCAGTCAGGAGCAAGTCTCTCTATGGATGTGTGTGAGTGCTCCTGGGGGGGACGGACGGACGTGACTGTGTGTGCTGAGCCTGGGCCGTCAGTAGGGCAGAGTGTCCAGGAACCTGTCAATCAACGGAGGGGGCTGTACCAGATCCTCAAGCTTCAGGTAGAAGATTCGTTGAAGACCCTGGGTCCTCTGGGAACGGAGCTCTGCCCTCAAACCCAGAATACGACTCAGAGGGGGTGTAGCCTTGGACGAGGAGGAAGAAGGACCGCAACCCAGGTGGTCTCTAAGACAACACATCACTTTATTCTGCAGCTCCTCAACCCGCTTTGAGTCCTTCAGACCTGGGACTTGCTCTGTGGATAGACAGACAGAGACGTTAGGAAAATAATACATTGAATGGCAAAAATTACATCCGTGGAAAAAACAAATGCACACACAGAGCTCATTCAGCGGACAGAGCCTTTGCTACGTCTTCTTTTATATTTAATTCCACCTCATTAGCCCATATGGCTAATGTTCTTAAAAGGCCTTAACTTGTCTCACTCACTACAGATCAATACACAATCTAACCTAATAAGCCCCTTGTACACACACACACACACACACACACAAACACACACACACATCTTTATAAACATTTGCACACACACAGACACACAAATTGTCCCTGCAATTTAAGACATTGACAGAAACAAAAGTGCTCAACAATTAGCTGATTATTCGGCCCTGTGAGCAGCCAAATGAAATTAGAAACACATGCACACACACACTGCTGCCCGTAGCAACTCCTGTGGCACCCGTACCAGGCCTAATGTGACACTAACTCATTCTGCAGAGAACAGGGTGTCCTGCCCCCCCCCCCACACACACACACATAAACACACACACATAGACGCATGCACACATGCACGCACACAAGCAAGCAAGCACGCAAGCAAGCATGCAAGCATGCAAGCACACACACACACATGCACATATACAATGTACATTTATATATATATATATATATATATATATATATATATATATATATATATATATTATTTATATAAGCCGTTCTGCAGGGAGGCTGTCACTAAGACCAGTCTCACTTTGAGGTATCTATTATTGTTTGTTTATGTGACTCTTTTGTTTGTTCTGTGTTTGCTGCCATAGAGTCACTCCAGCCCTCCTTTCACTGCGGCTTTCAGACCTCTCACACACTCTTGTTCCCTCTATCCCTATCCCCTTCTTTCTCTATGTGTGCGAGCTCCCAGGGAGGGATCGATGACTGCCTTTCTGCACAGGCCACTCTGAAGTGGTCGATCGCATGGTGGCTCTGGCGGTTCTGTCATGGCAGTGTGCTGTATGCTTTGCCGAGGTGGCAGAGCGCCACTGAGAACAGCGCAGACGCCATTCCAGAGCTGTGCACTGCGGTGGGCTGGTCGATCAGGCACAGAGTTAAG
The DNA here is from genome assembly GCA_026937815.1 of Etheostoma perlongum. Lineage (NCBI taxonomy): Eukaryota > Metazoa > Chordata > Actinopteri > Perciformes > Percidae > Etheostoma > Etheostoma perlongum. The sequence goes on from CM049376.1 coordinate 14,958,119, forward strand.
TGCTCCCCCAGAGAGTGAGGATAGGGTTGAGGGCTTAGTAAGAGGAAGAGGAGGTGGAGAAAAAAGAGGTGGAGGAAGAGGAAGAGGTGGCGGGGGCAGGTTGAGGTATGGAGGCTGAGTGTAGGGGGGAGTTTTACCCATTACACACTTAAATAGGCTACAGTTTCTGACTCTGACTCTGACGTGAAGGTGTAAAAAATGAAATGTGAACACTTAATTGCACAGGCGTCCTCTGTCACCTTGGGCTACATTTGTAATTGACTATATCTGATGCATTTATTTTTTTTTTAATTATTTTTGGGCATTTTAGGCCTTTTTAGACAGGATAGCCTGAGATGTGAAATGGGAGAGAGAGGGGGAATGACATGCAGAAACACTGCGGCAAGGACCGAGCCCATGCACATGAGCCGCACGCCCAACCAGGTGAGCATTTCTAAAGTACACTAAATTCTTGTCTCTTATGTTTCGTCTTTGACGTGTGGCTGCAGAAAAAACTGCGACACTCCCTCCATTTTTCACACATGCACACTGATTAGAAAGCCAGGTGTGTGGCAGGTGCAGCAGGTGCTCCTGGGTATCAGGTTCTTGTTTCAGGAAGAGATGTGCGAGAACAAGCATGCACATGTGTGTCTTTGAGTGTATGTGTGACGTTAGTGGATGTATCCACCTGTACACTGTCACATTGAATCCCCCAACGGGCAAAGCTCTCTACAAAGGAAAGAAGGTGTGTCTGTGTGGATTTGTGTGTATCCGTATATATTTACGTATGAGCAGCTTGTATGATTTGTTTGTGTATAGGGGAGAGGGGCAGTGGACTGAAAACAGGCTGCTATTTTTGCTGATTTCATATATACTGTATCTTTTTTTTTTTTTTTTTTTTTCTGGTGTTGATGGTGATTTTGAGATCTGAAATCTGATATTACTTGCTTGGGTTTTACCTGTGAGCAGTACGAGGGCGGCCAGACAGGCGAAGGCCGAGGTGTCCAGGTTTAGGCTCTGGAGGTGGGTGGAGAAGTCCCGGATGGAGTCTAGCCACTCCCCAAACCCACGAAGGCACTGGAACCTGTGCAGCACCAATCCATTGCAGAACACTAGTTTATCCTCTGACAGCATCGACCTGGGACACAGAGGGAAAAGGAGATGAAGACTCTGGTTAGATCTCGCTTCCAATGAAACGCTGAGTTTTCCCTCACGTATTGTAAAAATGGCTTATGATACTGGGGCAAGGAAACAGTTACAATAAAAAGAAAACCTGGCAGTATGCGCACTCACACACAAACGGCACACACATCAAACACAGGCATGTAGCTGATTAAGGTTGTGTTTTCCAAATTATAGCATTTAAAAACATTCCTGTGTTTCCTTTCGGCAGGGTGGGGTGAGGGGTTAGGGCAGAGGGCTGCTCTATGTGTGTGTGTGTATTTGCAGATAGGTAAACTGTTATGGCTTTAATGTGCACAGGCTGTGGTGTGCAGTGGAAACACAAAGCCTTAATGAGGAAATGAAAAGGCTTCTCAGATGTATTTAGCCATCAGTTACTCACGACACACAACATCCCACTCCTTTAGCAACAGAGTGTGGCTGTTAGAAAAATACATTACATATATACTTTTCTCTGATCAGTGTTAAAACTGTTTGCATTATAACAATACAAAACACTGTTACTGCTGTTGACATCTGATTCCTGGGAGCCACTGTCTTGTCCTTGTCTGGAGCATGGTGTGAGACTGGGAAAAGAACAGGCTCCCCTAGACTGTAAGAAACTGTCAACATTACTGCTTTATTGTAACTGTGTGATTTATCTCATCCTGCATTGTGTTACAAGAGCTGTTGTAGAAGGCTTTTTATCTGTACTGATGCTGTGAGTACGGTAAAACTGATTCTACTCGCAAGTAAACCTAACTTTATTATAACTTCAGTGGTTCCTGTCTATTATGATAATGAAATTATTCTAATAGTGGCTTTCTCCAGAGAGCTAGAAAAACTGTTTAGGTGGAAGATCTCAAGAAGACAGGACAAGGGCCGAAGGTGTGTGCTTGAATAACTGCTGATAGTGCGAAGAAAGAGAAAGAGGGGGATTTGGCGAAAACAGGGGAAGCCTCAAATTACACCCCGCACAAACATTGGTTTAGTAGTTATGAGTGGAAGACAAAGTACTATTTATGTCTAATTATTCTTACTGCAGTTTAAAAGAGGTACTCCACCCACTATCAGCAGAACTGTGCTGTGCAAGAGCACGCAGATGCTCTTGCACAGCACCAGCTCTCTCAATAATACAGAGGTAAAAAATACCTTTCAACTCTGATACACACAAACACAAAAAACAATCAGAACTAGCTGTCTTGCTTCCTCTACTTCTGATATAGTTTTTTTATGATGGTCATACTATTTTGACCCCTATAACTCTATAACCCCTTATTTGGCGTCAATATTTTATGTAAATTATAGATTCTCAAAGTAATGGTGTATTCTTGATCTGGCCATTGCTTTGGTGCACATATATTTACCAAATTTCAATGTCTACTTATCTTCTTATATTTGATTCACCTTTTCCATCACAAAATATGTGCATATTTAAAATGTCCAAAAAAATAAGGGTTTGTGTTTGTGAACAATGCTTTTTGACACTATGCATTAAAAATGATGATCAGGACAAACAGGATGCAAGAGAAATACAACTATGTAAAGCAATTACAACTAGAAGATTGCTAAAATGTCCAAAAGGCAGTGAGTTGATTTTAAGAAAGTGTTTATTTTGTTCCACGAGTCAGGAGTACTAAAACTAAAAGCCGTTTTTCCATGTTCAGACTGACCTCGTGGACAAGTAAAATGACAAAGACAAAGAATGACAAAGTACTTCTGGAAGGTAAGATGGCAGTTTTCCAACAAGGGCCTCATGGATAGAGAGGTACCAGTGAGTATCACATCTCTGTTGGAGTGAAGACCATCCAACCCTGTCATATAAAATACAAAGATGTATTCCATATCATTACCGGTTATAAATCTCAAGGCTGAGTGATAGAATAAGTCTAGAGATTTAAGAGTTGAAGAGGATGCATACATGTAGATAAACTAAGTTACTACTAAGAGTTTTAAAATACTATTTGACCCCTGTCTGATAGTAGCACATGAGTAAAACTACAGACAGGGGCGACCTGATAGCCAATCGCCTGACTTGATTTTAGGCTGGACTGTTTGCTGCATGTCATTCCCCTAATTTCTCTAACATTTCCTGTCTCTCTCCACTGTCAAATAAAGGTGAAAAATGTCCGAAACATATTCTTAAAAACAAGCATGCACGCATGCACACACACACACACACACACACAATTACACACACACACACACACACACACACACACACACACACACACACACACACACACACACACACACACACACACACGCACACACACACACACACACACACACACACACACACACACACACACAAACAGCTGGATGTCTGCCACACATTCCACTCACTCCTGACTACACTGTCACCAGGGTAATCAACCAATAACCACAGAAACTGTTTGGTAACGGGGTGCTTACAGCAATGCCAGCCCAGAACAGCGGAGCAAATTTACTCTACACATACTGAACACACACATACACATGCACACAGACACACATACACACACACACACACACACACACACACACACACACACTCACACAAGCATACAGACAGACATAAGCTTGAGCAGGGGCCTGCAAGGCATCTGAGTTCAGCACCGGGTCAATGCAGGGCTACGTCAACAATGAGATAGGAGCGTGGACTGCATCCTTTGCTCTCACGGAAGACAGAAAAAGTAAGACAGTGCTGTGTTTGTGTGTGTTTTCCTCTGTTCCGTGGGAGTTTGGCTGGTGGGAAGATGAACAGTGTCTGTGAGCATGTGTGTGTTGGATAGAGGCTCCTATTAGTCCACCGTTTAGCATGAGTCAGAGTCCCAGCCTGATCCCCCTCCTGCTGGGACTGTGATGCCACTGGCCATCCTCTACCCACCCTGCACCTGGACTTACACTGGGAGGAGGAGAAAAAGTTGGGATTCTACATCATCAGTGTGCGTGAGTGTGTGTGAATAAGTGTGCTTGTGTGTGTGACTGTGTTTTCTGCCCTAGACGACAGCGCAGACAAAGGGATGAGCTTGTAGTCCAACCCCCGTCCTCCCCATAAATTTAACCAGCCACATAACTTACTAGAGCAGAACGGTAACCCAGGGCAATTCTGAGGCAAAGATGGGCAAGGGCAGTCATAATGGCACCACAGGTATCAACGGGCGACACAAGCTCTCTCTCTCTCTCTCTCTCTCTCTCTCTCTCTCTCTCTCACACACACACACACACACACACACACACACACACACACACACACACAGGACTTATCAGGTAAATTAAGTCGATTCCCTTTTTTTCCGGTCAGCTGAATTGAATATGTATTTCTTTCCATAACAGCCCTTTTCAGTTTTGTCAGCTGACTAGCTTTTAGATGGAATTGATCCTGTCAATTCACAGTCCACAATGTTAGCACAGTTTTAGCCCGCAGAACACACACAGAGCTCTCTGTGCGTCAGATATCAGACGAGCTGAGCGGAACTCTGTGGGTGGAGCTGCTGTCATAGCTACAGACTCCATTCATAATTTGGTTCATATGGCGATTACTCAGCTCCACTCCTCCTACTGTGGAGATACACCAACACAGCAGCACACAGCTTTAGCCAGCACCATTGCAGTACACGCTGTACTGTAATGGTAAAGGATACTAACTGCCTGTTCCAATGCCAAAAGAAGTAAAGTTTCTGATAAAGTTGTAGTATGTATTTCAAATCTTGCGGGGGAAGTTTTAGATGCACGCATGAATGGATACTTGTGTACATGTTTAAAAAGTGAAGTTAAATTTGCTGAAGTTGTCATCAATGTTTTTTGTTCTGGCACCAAAACTGACTCTTACCTGTGAGCCAATCGCAGGACAAACAGCTCCAGAAAGGCAGAGTCTATGAGCAGATTCTGATCGTCACGCTGAAGCTCGGAGAACCCGGGAAGCCGGTCAGCCCAGCATCGCGTGGTCTCCATCGAGATGGTGAGCAGCCTGTAGAAGAGCTGTATGTGCTCCGCATCTGAGGACGAGGAGGGAGGGTCTGCAGCACTGAACTGTGGAGAGGGACAGAGATAAACGATTGAGTAAACTCCAAAACAAGCCATATTTCTTGCTAAATGCATGCATTTCTTTGACTAAAATGAAAAAAGGGGTGTTGGGGTACCTGGCCGTAGTCAAGGTCACGGGGTGTGCAGTGGGAATAAGCCCTGAGCAGAGCAGAGAGCAAGCTGAGGGGTGGAGAAGGAGGAGATGCTTCTGTCTGCAGGGGGCTCTTTGGTTTGGGAAGGCAGACGGCCTCGGCGCCCCTTCAAGCTATCAGTACGTACCACTGTGAACCAGAGAAAGAGAGTAGACAACAGGCATAATGAAGAGGTTGGTCAGGTAAATCTGGTAATATGTATGCAGCATAACTTCTATTCTCTAACTGATAGGCTTGTTAGCAGTATGTTATTGCGGCAGAATCATGACTAAGAGCTCTCCAACCTTCCCAAAACTCCTACACAGGTGGCCACTAGCCAGCAGATGGCAGTGGAGCTGTTCTATGGACTGCACACGTTAATGGGATAGAGAAGTGTGTGTGTGTGTGTGTGTGTGTGTGTGTGTGTGTGTGTATGTGTGTGTGTGTGTGAAACTGATGAGAAACCTCAGGGAAAAGAGGGCAGTAAGAGTGCCATGCTACACATCAGCATCAGCAAAACATCTCTGCTGCTATGCAGCAATGGTCTGTCAGCTAGTGTGATAAAGTTTAAGCAGGATGTTTACCTTTGTGTCTCTTTCAGTGCTTTAAAATCATCTGGATTCAAGGTTTAGAAAGTGACAGGTAGGCTACTAATTGGTATACAAATGTATTTTCTACTTTGTTCCTCCACCAGAGAGAGGACAAGTACTGGTCCAAGGATGAGTGTGATGCTGCCACAGGCCATGTCATTACCGGCCTTTTAATCCCCGATTGCAGAGACAAACTTTATCATCATGCACTAGTGTGTGCTTGCCTGTCTGTGTGGGTATCAGGTGTGTGGTCACTTCGTTTCTCTTACCTTCCTTCACCATGCCGACACTCAGACACTTCTGAAAGCGACAGTACTGGCAGCGATTGCGTCTCCTCTTGTCCACAGGACAGTTCTTGCTGGCCAGACACACATACTTGGCGTTTTTCTGCACGGTGCGCTGGGGAGAAAAGGAAAAGGCATTCCGATAATCAGCCTCCAAACACAATCAGCCACCTAATATTTGATTTGTTTAATTCAATTTCAGTCCCCCCCCTTCTCTATCAAAGAATGAAAGCAGAAGCTCGCAGGTCAAATTTTAATTACGCGCTGAAAGGCGGCGTTGACATCAGTATAATTAGATAAAATTAATTTTCCAACAAGCCTCGCCTGCAGGAGGGACAATTTTATTAGCGCCAGAACTGACAATGGGGACCGAGCGCGTGGCGTGCCGAGGCGGGTCCCGCGAGACAGGGGGACAGCGGCCGTAGGAGCTGCGTGATCAGATTGTTTGTGAAGCTCGCGGGTCTGCTCGTGGCACCTAAGGGGCCTCGCTCATCGCGTCTCTCTCGATGGGCCCCGCGGGAGCTGTTTTCTCCTCGGCTGGCTCGCGCGATTATTACTGACCTTATTAAAATGAAATCAGAAACGGACCACGTGGGGGCCGGGTGCGCTCCCCGCGTGGATGAGAGACAATAATAATAGAGATGTAGTGCATGCCTGTCCGCTCCCGTGCACGAAGCAAACCAATTGCCCAGTCCCGTGCTTGGGGGTGAAGTGGTGTAAAAAGACAAAGTCAACTGTTCTCAATGTGGAATAAGTGCTCTAAAGACCCACTAAAAACTTCCCTGAACAGAATTAGAGGCATTTTAACAGTTAGACACTGTCCACAACTTCTTCATTTATTATAGTAGGCCTACAGTGTGAGAATGCATGAGAAGCATATTTAAAGTACGCAGTTATGTGATTAATCTTTATATAAACAAACCACAGATCTATTCTATCAATGCTTGTGTAACTCCACCTTGAGGCACCTGAGGCCCCAGGAGGCATGTTGCTAATCAAAACTCTTGGGCAGACCTTTGACTGAGGTGCACATCTGTTACAATGAAACATTAACATTGGCCAAAAAAAGCTTCCAATTACACTATAATTGCTGTAATTTGTAACGTGTTGATATTAATACTGTCATGCTGTAACTCCAGTAGTCCACTCAGGCAAGACAGCACCAGAACAAAATATAAATTAAACGGAACACACGGAAAGTGTCGCAGCTTCTCCTATTCTTTAACGTCTCTACAACCCATCAAAACAAATAAATCCAATTAGGAACCCCTCGCGCCACACATGCCCGTGCCCCCCGGAGACCAATAACACACCAATTATTCCATATGCTTCGGCGCGAGTGCGGAACTGGCGCGTAATGGGCGCCAGCGCCGGATGAGAGCCGTTGCCATGGCACCGCAGATCGCTCTGAATGTCTCCCTCTTATCCTTTCAATGGTCAGTGACCCGTGCGCGCGGGGATAAGTTAGTTATGGTCATTAACGTGGTTGAGGGAAAATAGCATCCGTTAAGTGGGAGTCCAAACTAAACATAAAGCTGCATGGAAGACTGGATGAATCACAAAGCCTTAACATACACACATTCACATGCACCAGGGTCAACACGACGTTTAAATAAATGTATTTCTTTTACAAATCAACCATGCTGTGTTCTGTCAACTTTTTGATACTTTGAGGTTTGGATTTTAAGGGTAGCCTTGGATCGATATTCTTCAAACTCATCTTTTGCAATAAGCTTAATTTCATATTTCTTTTTTGGTTTCTGCAGCACATTGTGGGTTCAGGTGAAAGAGGTGCAAGAAAAGTTGACCGTGGTCGTTGGTTGAGGGTGAGGTTCTTCCCGTTAGGGACATCAGGGCCTAATTTACGAGATAGCTGGTTCCAAGAAAATGTTGAGTTTGAAATTATCAATTAAGGTTCTGATAAATTAAGCTCTCATGAGCTGGCCGGTCTCCAGTCTCTATCTACTGCTGTGTGTGTGTGTGTGTGTGTGTGTGTTGTTGGCTCTGACTTTGTTGCTTTCTAATAAGCAGCGTGGGGCAAGACTGGCGTCTCAGCAGAGACACTACATATCAGAGCTAATACTCTGTAACTAATCTGTAACTAACTCTCTGATGGTCAGATAAAATTATTTCAATATGGCCAGCAAATCTGTACATCTTTCTCGTACCTATTTAGGCCAGCCTACAGTATGTCAGTGTGGGTCTTAATCAGAGGCAATATATCTTGCTGTCTGTAGAGAAAGGGTAGTTTGTAGTAAAATAAAATATGTGTAGGTATCTCAGAGCTGATTTTATTGTTTTCCTTATGGAACAAAAATAGACTTAAGTTGTATCACTTGATTCAAAGCTAAGCCATGCACCTAAACATAGATATGTCTGTTTATCTGGTTGCATTTCCTGAATGAATGAACTGTGCAACTTATTAGCTATGCATTATATGTGCATTTAAGTGCTAAAGTTAAATGCATGTTACCATCTTGATTTACAGTCTTCTTTTACCCCTAGAATGCCACCTCCCACTCTCTTAATGACTTGCATTCTGTGCAAACACTGGAAAATAAAAATAAAAATTGTGTGCAATGAGCTGAGCTGACTGTGTATTTTGACTAATAAAAGCACAGCCAAAGTAATTCACTGGTTAGGACAGTAGGTGCATAAAACAGGTCACTTTTTAATGTCAGTCTTTTTTTCTAGCATAATGTATACTAACAGCTGAGATGCAGACTTTAATTTTTTTTTAAATCTAATTTTGAATAGGTTCACTATATTAATGGAAACCACTGAATGGACTACATTATTCTGTCAAAAATAATAAACACAGGAAAAAACTAAATACTTGTTCAAGAGGTAAAATTAATTTGCAGTGAAAATGTGCCTCAAATTGGACTAATGAACTAACAACAATTTACAGCAAGCCTCTATGGTTTAATGTGTAATAACTATTCAGGGATAATTACATATAATCAGGAAAATATTTTTTGGGGGGGACAACAAAACCATCAAGATAATGGAGGCGATGTGCCTGATAATATGAATACGAAAGGTATGTAAAAGGCATGCTTTAGTGTCTGCTGTTGCATCCTGGATTCAGGGTGAAACAGACTGAAAAACACGTACATGCTCCTGTATGAAATGAACATGTGGTTGTGTGCATGTTGTGTGTGCATGGTTGGTTGCATTTGCATGTGTGTGTAAAGGAAACATAGTGAGGTATGACAGTATTGTGTGGCTGCTGAGCGCTGCAGCAAGAAGACAGCCCACGGCCTGCTGCCACCAGACACAGCTCTCATTAATTACTAAATAAAAACTAATTGTGAAACTAATTGAAAAGAAGGATAATTCCTTTCCACCTACCAGAGGCATTATTCAATTACCTCTATGTTTGCACATTCCTTCTTGCTGTCTCTTAATTTCACTCTCTTGTCTCATGCAACCAATAGAATGCTTAACAAACATGCCGGAAAATGTTAAAATTCAAAATTCAAACTGTGCAAAGAAATTACAGAGAGAGTTTGTTGTTATGTCTATTGTGTTTTATGACGTGCGCAAGGAAAATTAAAAAATCTGTCTGACTAAAAACTGTCTCTTGGTGATGTTAAACTATGAGTCGTGTGTGTGCGCACGTGTGGTAACATGGGATGTGAGACAGTGAGTTGAGTAGTTATAGATTGAATCATTTGAAGGATCAAATCTCAAACTGACTCATATTGTCCTCAGTATTATGTCAGTGAATTTTATTAGGGGCCACTGATTCACTTCAAACTATCTGAAAAGAAACTTTGCTTTCAAGGAGAATTCCTTTTGCACTGGAATCTTTATTTCTGAGAGGCTGAGCATCAAGCAAGGACAGCAATTTTCCCTGTTTGTCTGAGTGAGAGCGTGTGTTTTTATCATCCTGAGTTCTCACATTACACAAGCAATCACACAAACGCACACATGCCATACATACACACAAGTTGCCCACTTGGTTGCTGGGAGAGACGACCCCTGTGGGTGTGTTGTGCTTTCACGATGACTCTCAAGAAGATTTAAAGAGTGCAGAGACGGGTGCAGAGTGGGAGCGAGGAAAATATAAGTAAATGGTTTCAAAACAAATACGTTATTCAGCTTCACAGATACTCTGTGATATTTAAGGTGGAATGTCAATGTCATAAGAATGTGAGTGTGTGCATTTTGTTGTGTGTCTGTTGGTGGGACAAGAGGAGTGGGTATGTTTCAATACTTATAAGAATATAAAGAAGAAACATATAGAAATAGTGTTACTCCATAAATGGACAGAGGCACCGTGGCAGTTTTAAGCTTTGATGATGTTTAAAAAGTGAAACTGAAAGCTTGAAACTGCAAGAAGGCATCTTTTTTTTGGAGTAATACTGTTATTTAGACTTATTTGCTTTGAGGGTTTTTACCTTGAAGAAGCCCTTGCAGCCCTCACAAGTGCGTACGCCGTAGTGCTGGCAGGCCGCATTGTCCCCACACACCGCACAGGTGCCTTCTCCTTGGGGGCCACGTGGGGGAGGCGATGGCAGGCTATCTCCTAGTAGGGGGCCGCAGGGCCCAAGAGCCAGAGAGCGGAAGGCAAGGCTGCTGCCCCCGGCCCCACGGTGCAGCTGGTACATGGGCTGCTCCAGGGGTGGACAGTGAGGATGGGAGACCGAGGAGGAAGAGGAGGAGGAAGAAGAGGAGGTGCGAACCAGTCCTCCGCCCAGACTCTCATAACCACTGATGCTGCCGCCACTGTGGGGTGGCGAGTGCTGGTAGAAGTGCGAAAACCGGGGCGACTTAAGGGGGCCCGTCTCGAGGCTGGAGCCCAGAGAGTGGGGGTGTGATGGAGGGGCCAGGGGGTGTTCGTCCCACAGGAAGGAGGTGCCAGGCTGGGGTGGCAGGGATGGGGTGGTGGGGGTGGAGGGGGGAGACTGTTTAAAGTACATGGTGGAAGAAGCCATGGCCTCCAGTGGCGGTGCAGTCGGGTAGCTCTCCTCCTCCTTTTTGATATGCCTGTGTGTAGGCATCTGGTAGAGGCAGGAGGACTTGGGCTCGTAGCTCCCCTCCACAAAGACGTTGAAGCTGGGGAGGGAGGTGGTGGCGGCAGCAGAGATGTCACCACCACCCAAGTCCAGCTTGGTGTAATCAGGGGTCATGAGGTCAGAGCTATAGGTGTCGCCCTGGTAACCGAAGGACTGGCCAGAGTAGGCTGAGCCTGGAGGGGCGGGCCCGTACTGAGCCTGCACACAGGGCATGTCTGCCAGAGACAGAGAGCACATACATAGTTTAGAGCGTATCATCAGACATCAGACCGTGTGTATTTTAAAACATTTTTATTCAAAAAGCATTTTAATGCTGTTAGTAGAGTATAGCTGTACAACAACAATCATTTGCCAGTAAGGAAATTACATATTAGTTAACCACTGATTAAAAACTAAAACCAGGACTTCAAGAAGAAGGAGATTGCCCACAGAAGCACAGTACAGGAAAAACCCTTCAGTAAATCAGGATGAAGGCAGACTCTGCTGGAGGCACATGCACACAAGGGTAGTGCTAAACAGGGTCAACAATTAAACAGTACATGACTAAAAAATTCTGCTCCATAGGAACAGGCAGTTTTCTCAGCTCTTGAGATGTCAGAGATTTCGCAATGTTTTCAAAGTTTTCAGAATGCACCTTTGAGGGAATATGAAAATCTTTCCATTAACTCAATTTCCTGCATTAACACTTCTTGCCCTTCACCCAATAGGTAGAAACATTTGGAGCATGCACACACAATCCCAGACACAGCTGATTCTCCCATTGTTAGCTCAGTTAGAGAAGCTGCAATTCTACAGTGCGCAAATCTAAGGCAAAGCAGTCAAAGCAAAGATCGGACCCACTCTCTACAGACTGATATGCTGAAGTATCTTTGACCAGGGTGTGTTAGTGCAGGGTTTGTGTTGCATGTGTGTGTGGGTGGCTGTAGATGGCAAAGCAGATGCAATAACATTGAATAATAATGGAACTCCATGGTGTGTTGGATGCTTGCTGCACAACCCACAGGCACACACACACACACACGCACACACGCGCGCACACACACACACACACACACACACACACACACACACACACACACACACACACACACACACTCACACAGATTTTCTCTCTAACTGCTGCAGACGCCAGTCGGTATGTCTTTTTCCCCTTGATTTAATTCTGTCACAGTAGCAGGCCACTATCTCATCATCTATGTGTGTGTGGCCTACTATATGGTGTTGTCTTATCTAACCCCTTACGTAATACACTCCACCTGCGTTTGCGTGCGTGCCTCTGGGCGTGCACGCGTTTGTGCATGATGAGTGTGTGCGGGCTAATCAGCCATGAGTGTCAGCGCAGCCAGGGTTTTGTAGTGTTTGCTCGTCGCTAGTCGAGCAGGGAACTGTCAACACACCGCTGCTCCCATCGACGCCCAGCATGCGCGCGCTCTGTCGTAATCGCGCGTCATGTTTGTCTGGTCAAATACGGGACATATCGGGACCTGCTGTTGTCAAAGCCCTCACAAATACCACCATCCAAACGGAAGCAATCAGGCTCGGTCAGGGAATTAGTCTACAGACTATTTCCTGTTGTGATACATAAAAAGCGGCTCCATTCCTTTTTTAACAAGATAAAAGTCCTGCAACTTCTTTTTTACAGGCTAATAACTATTTAAAAAAAGTTTAACTTTAGTAAAAAAGTTTTAACTTTAGTAAAACAGTTTGCGGTCATGCCTAATACCCTACACTGATGTCACTCATGGCGGAGGCAGACTGAGTGACACATTTATTTGATCTCTTCTAACAATTAAATTATATCTGAGGGGCATAAAGCGTTATGGCTTTATGGGGGCTTGAAAAACAAAAGGATGACTCAAAGCGTTAACTAAAGAAAGAAACAATATGAGGGACACTCATATTTATTTATTTATTTATTCATTTATTTATTCGTTCGTTCGTGTGAGAAGCAAAAGGTCAAAAGAGAGCTGACCCCTCAGACTTGACCTGGTATGAAAAAAGACACTAAAGCCTAAAAATCCTACAATAAATTTAAACCACAATTTTCTTTGGTAAAATTAAAGTTTAACTATGGATTATTGTCCTCAAAATTAACTAGTAAGTACGGTATGTATTAAGATGCAAGATTTTTTTTAAATTTAGGATATGAGTCAAGCTCTAAGCCTACGTGTGCTTGACGTCATCATGTTTTGTTTTTTTCTTTTACTAGTGACCAGCTCTTTAACCCACGTGGAAAAACACACATGCAGCATTGTGGACGTCATGGGGCCTTTCTGGGCTATACCTGAAGTACTTTTGCAACTGATTAGAGGCATCAGAGAAAGACGAGAAAATAAATCTAACTGTGTACAGTGGTGAACTTCAGTAGGCTTGTCAGTAGGTCAAGCCTCAGATCAGTGTTGGGTGTTAGTAATAAGAACAATCTGTGGTGTTGGAGTGTAGAAGGTTTTCTGTTTGCTTCATTGGCATAAAAATACAATCAACGTATACTATTCTATTTGTAATGGTGAGTGAGTGTGAGATGGTGCATCTTGCAAGCATGTGTGTGTGTGTGTGTGTGTGTGTGTGTGTGTGTGTATGTGTGTTACTGTGAAAGCTAGGCACACCATCAACACCATCAAATGTGAAGCACCAAAGAGGATGACATGTTTTGCAGACAAAGTAGTTTTACAGGTTCCTTTTAGGATAAGGGTGCATGTTATTGGGGTAATGAGACTATACAGGATTGTGTTGACATCTTGAACATCATAAATGATGAAAACATGTTGTTGTGCGTGTGTCTCTGTGCCTTTATGTGTGTATGAAAAAACAACGTATCTTAAGCGTCTTTCCTCACCTCACACACACACACACACACACACACACACACACACACACACACACACACACACACACACACACACAGACAAACATCCCAGTCCATACAGTTTGAAGTAACTTTCAGCTGCCAAGTAGACTCAATCTGTTTTACAATATTTCTCAGCCTTTCTCTTTCTGTCTTTCATCTCTTCTCAGGCATATCAACTAAAAACATTTTGTATTTAAAAGTATGTGTGCATATAGCTGCTGTTAAAATATTGTATATTGCAATAACACATGCACACATGCACACACACACACACACACACACACACACACACATGCTTACAAGCATGCACCATCTCACACCCACTCACCATTACAAATAGAATAGTATACGTTGATTGTATTTTTATGCCAATGAAGCAAACAGAAAACCTTCTACACTCCAGCACCACAGATTGTTGTTATTACCCATGCATGCAGGTGTGTGTGTCTGTATGTGTATTTGTGTGCGTGTGCGTGCATGTGTGTATGTGTGCATGTGTGTATGTGTGTTTGAGTGTGTGTGCAAGCAAGAGGACAGACATCCCAAGCAGAGTCATACACAGGTGGTGCAGCATGTGTGAGGTGAAGGGAAATAGTCTCTAACCTCGAGGTGTGCATTTCAACTGGACAAACTGCAGCTGTTCCAATAACTGAGCGTGTTTGTTCATTGTCAGAATGCCATAGATCTAACAAATAAAAACAAGTTTCAGACATAAATACAAAAACACAGGATTTTTTTGGTATATGAATTATAAGATAAATTGTTTGAATTCAGTGGCCTCACACAATTAGTAAAGTGATTTTCACACACACACACACACACACACACACACACACACACACACACACACACACACACACACACACACACTCACTCGCACACTCACTCACTCACTCACTCACTCACACACGAGGCAAAGAGACACAAGTGCACCACTGACTATAGCCTATGTTAAATATATATATTTAAGTCTTTTATTTGAAGGTTTTCATATGTGTTTAATTTATCCAGGACAACAATGAAATTATGTGGAAATTGAATGTTCATTTGACAGGTTCAGGAAAAAGTAATGAATAAAAAATATATAACTAAAACAATACAAACATATAACCATAATTTGCCATGTTTTAAAGACATTGTTGAGTCATCATGAGTATCGATGTCTATGACCTTATGTGATTCGCCCACAGCTTCTGGATTTAGGTGTGTCTGGTCTCAGAAGTCTCTTATTTTTGCCAGTTCGTCTAGTGATTGAAATGTCAACTCAGTCCGCACTTGCCAGCCGACACACAAACACTCACATACACACGGGCACATGAACTGAAACTCTCGCGAACAAAGAAAAGACCTATGATTTGCTGTTGAATTTTAATAAGAGTATACAGAAGCTAAACTATATACTATTATCTAAGTTAAATTCTAATTTAACCTATAAATTGACAATAGGGCTTTTTCCTCCTACAATAAAACATATCCAGACACCAACACACCACAATAGGTGCACAAAAACAGACCTGAGCCACAACAGTCGCCCTTACAAAGCATCACCTGAAAAGAGATTACTGTAAGTAGCCTAAGTAAGAGAAAGAAAGAAAGCCAAAGTAAAAGAATTGATGAAATTGAAACGGAAGGGCTGGGTTCCGTACCTGGTGAAAGAGCTTCGCGCTGAATGGTGCTGAGTGTCCGGGATAGAGGGGTGGTGTGGCTGCGACAGGGCTTCTGGAGCGAGGAGGACTCGGCGGGCGTCGTGAAGGAAGTGTCCGATTGCCGGGGTTCCGAGCTCGGCTGGGCGCGCTCTTCCGAACCTGGGTCTGAAGGAGAGATGTCTTGGTTACAGCCAGTGATGTGGCGGCAAGCTGAGTAAAAAGGTCCCGTCATCTCCACTCAGCGATTATCATAAGCAATATAAAAACTCAATCACACTTAGAGGGAAGCATTAATGCAGTTTTACCATATTTTCCCGATAAGCACTGACTTCCTAACTTTATCTAGCACATTCCTGGAGGTTGGATTTAACAACATTCCTACCAACTCAAAATATTTGAACCTCGATGAATGTTGGTACATTTTAAGGCGATAGGCAACAGTTGATTTTACACTAAAGAAGGATAATTATTTGCGAAAAATCTAATGTGACAGATAAAGTCAGCAAATCGGATGAAAATAAGCAGAACGATGTTAATGCATTGGAAGACAACGTTAAAGGTAGATTTAAACATCTAAATGAAATATAGACCCAATTTTGGCATTAAATATGACACAGAATCCATGCTACAAAGGGAATATTATGAACCACAACCGAGAACTTTTAGCTCATTTCAAGACCAACACTTACGTGGGCGACAAGTTTCATTCTAACACTAAGCTGTGCGACGTTATTATTATAATTTAGATTTTGAGTTACAAAGGACCAATTCAACCAGGCTAAAAACTGTAAACAACTTCTACAAATACAGACCTACAGAAGTGACAACTTTTATTAAAGCAGTCTGTGCCAGTGCCTCCAAGCCATCGCTTTTCTTGCCTCTGATCACCGCCGTATTATGCTCAGGGTTCATTCAGAGAATGAGAGAGAGAGAGAGAGAGAGAGAGAGATAGAGAGAGAGAAAGAGAGAAAGGGAGAGAGGGAGAGAGAGAGGGAGAGAGGGAGAGCTCTTGACATGTGAGAATCGGACCTGAAACCAAACCAGCGGACTCCTCTTCGCCGTGCGCCAACTAACTGCAACAGAGCGCACCATCACCGTTGGATTTCAAGGCCCAGAGCGCCCCCTTTCTGTCACACACACACTCTCACTTATAGGCCTATACACGCGCTCTATCTCTCTGCCAGACACGGACCCTTTGGGATACGGTTAGGTCGAATGACCACTCGATCTCAATACTGTCTGTTGACAAGCCAAAGCCCCCATAACCGACTCTCAGGGCTGGTCGTCTCTTATATTTGTGTCAACAGATCAAACTCGTCCACTTGCTGATAAAGCAGCACTTTTCTCCAAACTCTTGTTCTTCTCCAATTCTGAGAGGAAACATTGGGCCTCTGTGAACTCTTTTGATGGCTCCTTAGTCAGGATACGGCTGTTATATAATTTAATGCCCCACAAAGCCTTTACATATGTTGAAATAAAGAGGGGAAAAGACAAACCAGAGTAAACAAACAAGTCAGGATGTAGGCCGAACACTTATTTGATTAAGGTTGATTTGAAACAGTTAAGCCATTATTCAATTCTGTGTGGAATTGAAAATAGAAAATAAACATTTACGCCTATTTGGTCATGGCAGCAGTAGAAATAATCGCTACAAGCCAAAATTACCTCATTATTTCATAAGCTTATGAAGTTAAGAGCGTAAATATGCGTAAATGTGTTTTTATCACAGCCTTTGTAGATAATTAAAAGAGTGAAGTGTGCTTTTATGACAGCATTTGTGGAAAATAGTAGAAAAAATAACAGACTGAATATCTCACTTTGCATATATATAATGCTTCTGCAAAGTGAGATATTCAGCCTGTTATTTTTTCTAAATAAGCAAACAGATCTCCTTTCGCTTTCTTCTCAGGCCGTGACGGTCGATGTGGCTCTGGCCCTGCGCGCACCGGTAACCAAGAGAACGACTTAAGAGCTGCAAAGCACGCGCCCCGGAGCGCCGGTAGCCCCCGGTAGCCCCTCGCACCAATAACCCTGGACAGCGCGAGGCTTCCAGCAAACAGAGACAGAGAAAAGAGAGGACATAAAGGAGAGGGCAGAGAAATATGTGAATACTGTAAATCAGCTCTGAGAGGGAGACTGTCAGATGTTCCTGCGTGCGCGGTTGCGTGCGTGCGTAAACCTGAGTGTGTGAAAGAAAAGAAAGGTAAAAACGGAAAGTTACACAAGAACTCAGCAGTGGTAGTTTCGTATCACACATAACACGGATAGCCCAAAGCTTTGGCAGCTGCTATAGAATTCAGTGTATGTGTAGCCATGATGTTTTTAGGAAATAGTCTATTTCACAGAGGGCTTCAGAAATTTCATGTGGCATTATGGTGAACGGCTAAGGGTGTTTTTACTGCAATCAATTGGAGAGAGACCGTGTCCTCACAGAGACAGTAGACAGTGAGACAGCTGTCATTTGCGATTGGCCACCAGGCAACAGCTCAGACGATATGACTTTTTGGAAAACATCAATCACCTTTATGTGGAACATAATTTTAATTCTAAAAACCTAGCCAGGGTTAAGAATCATAATGATTTATGGCTTCATTTGGGAAACAATATAGTCGACTTCAGTAGCCTACTCATGGTATATCAATGACAATGTATAAATACAAACACACCCAATATCCCACAACACACCATGTGAATCACTCATTGACAGCACATCCCCCCACAACATCCAACACGAGGGAAAAACAACAAAAATACAAATGGCATGAAATCAAAGAGCTTTAACTCCCCTCTCTCATCTCCTGCCTGAATGTAGGTTAGACTACTCTCCACTCAGACCATTAGAGCGTCCGACTCCACTATTCATTGTGAGTGAGAGGCATCTCATTTCCATGACAACCAGAAAGGATATGATACCTTCCCAGCGCAAATTAAATTCAAATTCATCATAATTTTGCTATTTGGAGACACCGCACAGGGGCATACGATATGAGCAGCGTATTGGACAGGTTATACGCACAAAGTTGGGCTGATCAGACACAGATGATGATATTAGAGTAGGCTAAGTTCAACATGACATATGTATGATTTACGTAATATAAACATGTATACGCATTTGTGATTATTAATACATTAATAGCTTAGATTTTGAGTCTGGCAATCTAACAAGTAGCCTTCGCGCTATGAGGCAGAATATCAGACTCATTCATTCACAATTTACTTACTGGTTTGCTGTAGCGGTTCCGTCTTTACATGAGGTAATAACCTCGCATGAAATATCCCATTTCCGTCCAGAATAATTACCAAGAGTCGAAGTAATGGAGAGAAAAGCCTTTATAGCTTATAAAAAACTCTCAGTAATATTGCAGGATGAGGATCAGGATGCATCGGCGACAAAAGAGTTTCTTCTTCTTACTTTTTCTGAAGTAGGCTACAAAAAGTAAAAAAAAAATAAACAGAACATTAAAAAATAAAAAAATCTCCCGGGTATTAAGGAGCGTGTCTGAGTCCGGTCCCGTGAGTGTGTCAGTGCTGATGGGTGATTTGCAAAGTGTGGAGTTGTAACGCGAGTTTGTTTATGTGCGCCGTCTGAGGGGAGAAAGTCAAATAGTGCATTTATGTGGGCTGAGCCTCCACATAGAGCGGCTGGTATGCGATACGTCAATGTGACGCCATGGGAGAGGTGACGTCACTCAAAGCAGAGCTCCCTCTCTTTCTCTCTCTCTCCTTCCTACAGTACCAGACACATAAGCCCCGCTCGCCGAGCCAGAGAGAGAGAGGATCAGAGAGAGAGCGAAAAAGAGAGACGGTTGATTTGATGTTTGCTGGTGATGAAGCCGAGGGAGATCCTGCGGGCGAGCTTGCACCATTAGGCTACTGATGAAGGCAGACACTTTGTGCATTTGGTAGGCCTTTAGTCCAAACTCTATCAATATGATGTAAAATAGACTAAGTTGAAAAAAACAACTTTACTTTTACCTAAATATTAATTGGCTTGAAAAAGTAATATTAATAAAAAAGAGACATGTAAGACTTCACTGTCACTGTACGCTTATAAATTCACATAAATAAAAGGCCAAAAGACATGTTTTGACTTTCTATGGGAAACGTAAGAGTAGCCTATCAATACAATTTAAGGTACTTCAAATGAGTATTTCAATTTTATTATAGTTATACTTTACCATATTTTAGAAACAAATATTGCACTTTTTCATCCAGAGCTTTTATCAGATGTAGACTATACTATACATTATGTGCCTTCAGATTATAACAAATCTCTGTCATGCTATCTTGTCATCATCCTCATGACACAGACCATCAGCAGCTTTAATTAAACCAACTGATATCTGAATTGCTTCTTTCTGACTAGTTTTATGACCTTTCTTTAACTCTAGTTATTTAAAATCCCCATCCTAAAGAGATATTTAGTCTATTATCAGGTCTTAAAATCTTATTTTTGTGAAGTGAAATGATCTAATTAGATTATTTCTCCCTTTCCCCAATACAAACCAATTTATTTCAGTAATCTCACTAAAATCAGATAGCAGTGTCCAGCTTGTTTCTGTCAAGACATTGACACTTATTTAAAGAAAAATCCTGACACAAGAGAAATTGCAGATTATCTCATCCTATTGAAGGCTGATAGGAATGAAACTACCTGACTTGTTAAAATGGGTGTTTTTGTCATTAAAACATTTGATTTGCTTCCCATATCTTCAAAGTAAAGTTCTATATTAAAAAGAAAATGTCAGTCGGGGGGCCATTGCAACTCGTTTAAAATTGTGGTTAATCTAATTGCAAATACATTTGGTCAACAGGGAGGAAATACTTTCAACCACCAGATCAAGCACACTTTTCTGATCGACAAGATGTGAGAAGAAGAAGCCACCCTCGTAGCGTACTTAGCAACCTAAAAATTAAAAGGTGCCTCCGGAGCCGCTAAGAACAATAATTCACACCAGCAAATCACAAGACGCGTATTTTTCGGTCAACGTCCTAATTCTAACCAATGACGATCCCCGGGGGCGGGGGAAGCCTTGACGCACTGAGGCTCGTGATTGACGCAAGCCTTGCTACTAAATTTAGCACCTGGCCGACTGAGGCAGAGCGAGATAGCGGAGAGCCCATTCACTGGGCGTACCCGACTATTTTAGTGTTACGATTGTGATCCAGCCAAGCCAAATATAGTCGTAGACAGGTATTTTTAGCCGTAAAGTGTGTCCCCATTTTCATCTGGCAAAAGCCACCTGGGCGATATGATGTTTAGCCAAAATCAGCACACTCAGTGTTAACCTGTTATTCAGTAGGGGGATAGAGTACAGTCAGCAGATTTAACCGTCATACCCACAGAGAAACAACTCTCGAAAGTAAATATCACAGTGCTCACAGCTTCTCTCTCTATCCGGGGACAAGGACAAAGATGAAAAGACCGTAGACCCGAAGATAAATAACCTTCGGTTTGTCAAGCAGATACATAGCTACAACAGGTTTGTACATGTGATGGTGGCATGCAAGCTTTGCATAGCATTGCTGTTTCTTCCACATCTGCGGAGCACAGACTTCTTTTTTATGTGTTTTATTTTATTATATTTATTTTAAACTAAGAGAACCTCTGGGGGGGACACTGTAGTCAGAACTCAGGATACACCGCTGCTGCAGGAGACGTAGTTGCATTTAGGGCGAAAAGTTGTAGGTTAAAGGCTAAAACAGCCGTGAAGGAAGAGTGTGCCCACTTTACCTATTACTCATGTAAACCCGTCTGCCTCGGGAAATCCCTGCGTGTTACACTTTGGAACTCTGGCCTGCAGATGAGAAAGCCATACATTTGCTTAGATACATAAAGAACAGCCCTGTTTGAACAACAAAACATACAATAACCCACATTGTCCCAATTCATCACATTCAAGTATGCATCGACATGTGCAGACAATCCTACATTCCAGTCATGCTAAATTAGTTTGTAACATGCATGGAAGAGTGAGTGGTGATTAATGCTAGAGAACACTGTGGTCAGTCTCACAGTGCCAGGATCAGCTGCAGGTCATGCAGATCACATGCCACCAGGACTCAGCTAAAAACGAACAAACAAACTCCTGGAATGACATTGCATGGATTTGTAATTTAATTTAATTTTAAGTTTCCCCCTTTTAATTGACATTTCTTGAAACAGTTGTGAATAGTTCGCAGTATAGTTTCTTCCGTCTGATGGGGGTGATCACTGGTTTGGTCAAGTGTGTGACAGTGCAGGTGCATTAACTGCAGTGCGAATATTACACATTTCATGGCTAATCCTGGCTTCCTCACTTCAATTTTCTGTTCAGCTGTCAGATTTGTATGGGTTTTTATCAGTTTGTCATGTGCCATTTGACATTTATTTAAAACTCTTAACAGAGTTGTATGTCCGGTTCATCCAGGGTAAGCCCTTATAAATGGATAATTTATTTTATGAATGGGGCTTATAACTCTATTATTATTGGTAATTTTGGCAAATAATACTGCATGTCAATAACTTAGTTGTTCATGTTACCTGTCAGTATCTATAAGCATGCTTTGGTCATGTAAGGTAAAGTCTTGTAAATGGATAATTGCTCTTAAAAATGATGCATTTCTAATTGCCTTAACTAACTCATCAGCTTCTTTTGTTAGTCTCTGTCTCCTGTCTTCTCCCTGTTCACCTGGTCTCTCTTCCTGACTGGTCAGGGTATCAGCTGCCTCAGCTGTGACCTCACAATGGTCATGTGTAATCCAGATTAACCTGCTCTCTTATTCCGTCAGACATGGAAGTGATTAGCGATTAGGACCGTGTCCTTTAAATAGAATTGGACGTGTGGGTAATTAACTGCGTCCACCAGCGTCTTGTGTCAGGTGAGTCATTCACACAGACAGTCACACAAGAACAAGCGCTTGTTGTTGTCCCTAAGGAGGACATTGCTTTACATACAATTCATTGGAGACTCAGTCCACCCTTACCATAACCAATACAATCTTAATCTAAACCTAACCCTAATTTTAACCAGAGTTAAAAACCTAAAATCTCCTGTGTGTCCCTGAGAATTCATCACTTTTTACTTTGGACTTTAAGGACACCTACAGTATGTCCTTAACAATTCCCCATCCCTGCCTTATACTGTGGTCAGAGCAGAATCAGAAAAAGCTATATTTCTTTATATACTTTGGCAAAAGGTAGGTGGAACAAGAACAAGGTTGTGTAGTTTTGTGAACAAACAACCATTCCACAAGTTAAAGAAATATAAATCTATTAATCAAACACTTTGTCCTCTGTACCCTCTATTTTTTGTCCTTGCACTGTCATTCATGCAATATTCCTTTTACTAAGATGAGAAAAGAGAACAAAAAAACTTGCTAAAGACAAGGTCCATCCAATCTTCTCTCTGAAATTTTCTTGACATTGTTCTTGCTTTTTTTGCAGGGTAAAGTTCATTCTGACTGAGTTCTGAGTTCATGCAAAGCTTTTTGTGCCAGACAGCAAAAACATCTTTGTATGAATGGTGAGTGACTTTTTGGTAGCACTATTTCCTGCCAGACAAATTGAATTTTACAAATCCAATGAAGTCTTTTTGTTCCTCTTTTTCTTACTGCGTCTAAAACTAATTATCCCCGCAATAAAGAATTGCACTGACAGGTTGAGTGTCTGTTGCCTGTGTATAGAACTGTTAAACCTCTGCAGGCTTGTCAGAGTTGACAGTTTTATGACAGAGGAAGTTAGTTTGCATAAATGTGCCTCGTTGGGGCTGCGTGTCACAGTTGTTAGAACACAGCTGTAGTAATACAGTGGGGTAGCATCTTTCGGCCTCCTGTACAGAGCTGCTGACTGCATGGTGGGCATATTGCACAGAGGCACTCTGAACTCTGGCTTATCACAAAGCAGAAGTGAAAAGTGATTGTGTCAGTTTGAATGAGCTCTCTATGTCTACGGCCAAGGCACCAGCACTCAGCGCTCTGGTGACACTGGAGAAAGAGGAAAGTAGAGAAACAGAGGAAGGCTTTTATCTTCGTGTCACCAAATCTGCTCCAACTGTACGTCAGAGTGCAAATGAGGACGGGAAGGGGAGGGGGTGCGGGGGAGAGGATTGCTGGCGCAAAGACAGGATGCTCAATGGTGGCATTCTTCCCTTTCTGTGGACACACACACACACACACACACACACACACACACACACACACACACACACCAGGGGGATTCCCCCGGGAGTACCCAAGTGTAGAAATACAACCCATCACTGCCTTATCACACCAGTGCCCAAAGACAGGAGAGAGGAGTGTAGAGAAGTGTTCCATGAGCCACGACACAGGAGGTGTACTTTATATCACTCAGCCATTTTGTGATGTTATCATGATGTGTTTTTACTGTGTGTGTGTGTGTGTGTTGAGAGGGGTAATGCGCAGCAGCTTATAATGTTCTTTAGTTTCCTTCGGATGTTTGATGATTTATCACCTCTCTTATCATTACCCTGCAGTGAAATTTAACAGCATGATTCACAGCTCTGTGTAAATTTTGGTGTGAGTGTGGCAGTGTGAGTGAACACCCAGCTCCCTGTTTGTCTTCTTTGTTTTGGAGCACATTTATCTTTGCATGTGTTTATGTGTTTACATATGTGTACTGTACTTGCAGTTTTACAAGACTTTCACCATGCATCCATACTTTTCTCCAGAGCAGAGCCCTAGCGTTATAGTTGAGCAAGCAAATGTTGTGGATTGTTTTAGTGGGTTTATTTGCATGATTATGTAGAAATGTATCCATTAAAGCTTCTACATGTTTTGTGTCAAGTACACATCATCTTACTGTATGTGCATATGTGTAGTATCGGGAGGAAGAGACATGGAGGCTTGTTTTGACAGAGGTCCACGAGTGCAGTGTCCTTATATGGTGTGATTATCTTTACATCAGTTTAGTAATATGATGTTATTGACATCATATTACTAAGCTGATGGAATAGAAACACTGTATTATTCTCAGGTTTTGTGATGTTAAAACCGGTTTGACTCCTTATATAATAACTATTATTGTGAGTATTGTCTTTTGTCTTTTGTTTGTCTGCACCATTTAAGTCTGGGTGTACTGGCAGACAAAGCAGATATTTCCATTATTAGCCAGTCTGCAGTTATGTGCTGGGGCGGAACAACTGTCAGTTGCAGATGCAGACAGTATTCAACTAAATGGGTAACAGAAGTCATTCCATGTTTAATAAGAGGCTGCAGCAACAGTAGAGCAGTAATTAAATGTAAGAGTTGTATTGTAGGGGTTGGACCACTTAAAGGATGGGGATCAGTCATGTCAGTTCCCCAAAGATCAAACAGGCTGTGAACAACTAGATGGTGCACTAAACATCAGTATGTCATGTAAATCTCGCTTATTGCTACTTCACTTGGATGTGGCAGAATGATGTCCCATATGTGCAGAGTTTGACACTAGAAGGCTTTTTTCCTATTCATCTGTTAAAGGGGAAAATGTTTATCTGTGCTTACCTTGAATTTGAGTTTAGAACATGTACATACAAGAATGATTTTGTGACATCACATCTATTTTGGAAGCTGTCATGGACCAACATGCAACCTGCGAGTAGGAGACATCTTGTCCAGCAGTTACATAATTTGCTTATTTATGGAGTCTGGATTTTTCAATCATGGAATAAAGGTTTAACTTTTTTTTGGGGAGGGGGAACCATATCACATAATAATGATACTAATTCCAAACAGTGTTTTTAAATTTTTTAAAACAAGTCTGAGGAGGCTCTATAAACCCATGATGCTTATGGTTTATATTAACACACAAATCACCCTGTAGGCATTGAATCCAATGACATTAAACAATTTTGGTAATGAGCAATGGCATCAGATGAAACATGTTTAGCATGTGCCTCCCAGGTTTTTCTGTTTTTGGACTGTCTGGTTTTCAATTATGCCCTGGTGTCTGAGGTCACTTAGGTCATCTTGCATTAAAAAAGGGAAAGCAATACTTGCACCTGCTAATCAAAAGCATAGCTGCTTATATGTCATGTAAGGTTACTGGAAATAAAAAAATACATTACATTTTTTTTTAACATATCTTTATTGAGTTTTCAACATAAAGGAACACAGCCACAGAGTAAAGAATAATGCCCTCCTTTTAGCCCACCCGCAACCCCTTAAAAACAACAGAAAGAAAATAAATAAGTAAACACAAGGTTTGCACAGTTGAGGCATACTCAATGTAATCAGTCAAAATAGGTTACTTAAGCCATTGAATGCCATCTGGAAATATACTTTGAGATCTCAGACCATGCTAGACCATAGAGGCCACTCCGAAGAGTCCGTGTACCATCCTCCCCAATATAGTCCAAGAAGGGGTCCCAGATTTTGAAAATGCAAAAAGGTATGTCTCTGAGCCAGAAGCTAATAGCTTCTAATGGGAGAAGTCCTAACACACTCTAAGTCCATTGTAAAATTGTGGGAACATAGTCCGAGATCCACAGAAGAATGCATCTCCTTGCATTAAAGAGAAGCACCTCCAACAGCCTTAGTTTGGAGGAACAGAGACTCATTGCTTTAGGATTTAGCCCCAGAATACAGCCAACAGGAGTTAGAGCTAGTTTGTTCTTGAATATAACATCAAGGTCCTTACATATTTTGATCCAGAAGTCATTAATAAAGGGGCATTGAAATATACATTGGAAATATGTACCTTCAGACGTCTTACATTTATTACAAATTTTGAGATCAATGGGTTTAACCTATTGCGTTTCACCGGTGTGACTTGGAGCCTGTGTATGACCCTAAATTTGATCTCCCTGGCTTTGTTGGTAAATAAGCAACCTGCAGGGCCTGACCAAACTCCATCCCAGACATCTCCTGAGAAAGTCTCCCAAAAATCTGCTTCCCAGAGAGATCTGATGTGGATCGTACAGTGGTTGAAGTTGACAGGGCCTTGTAAAACCTGCTAATAAGTTTCCTGGAGTCAGGCTTCAGGAGAGCCTTTTCCACAACTGAGATGGAAAACCCATTAGAAAACAACATAGTATTAGAAAGAATGATTTTTTTTAATGAATTTGCAAATACCTAAAAAAAGTTATTCTGTGGAAGATTGGACCTCTCTCTGTGCTGATCAGCTCTGTCAGCAAGTCACCCACAGTTTTTATACCCCTACTAAACCACATTGAGAAGGCTTGGTTGACCAGACCAGGAAGAAAATCTGGGTTCAAATGTACAGGTGTACATTTACAATTTTTAAAAATAAAAAAAGTGAATTTAAGTATGTGTGCGTGGGTGTAAATTGTAAGATAGTGTGTGGAAATATAACAGTGGGCGGAAGAGTCACCTTAGTGTAGGCAGTTGTTTAAAGGCCATTTTCTAGGAGATGTCAGAAACAAGGACATGTGCGAGTCTGTGTGTGTCTGTGTGTGTTAGCGTGTGTGATGTGGTTTTGTTATTTGAGTTCAGACTTTGAAGTTTCCCCCTTAGACTGTTTAGATCAATATACCAGACAACAAACAGGTAGAATGTTATCATAGCTGAGGTTCAGTAGGTGTCCACTTCTAAAGACATTTTGAGCAGTGCAGCAAGTGACGGAGGATTAACTAAATATTTGCAAGCTAGGGATAACCGTGAGGGTCTGGAATGACCCTGCAGATGCTATTATTACAGTTTTGAGATTTTGGCTGCATGCAGAAGTGTGTATACCTGTATGTATTTGAGGATTGATATCAGTGTATTTGTGTGTGCTCTTTAGTTATTCACATCTGGGCTTTTCTTTTGAGGAGACACGTGTGCACTCTGACTGAGTGCCCTGCTCACTTCCATTAGTTTCGCCCCCGCTTATGCCACTCCCACAACTTTAGCCCAGGTATCTGCTTGACAACTTGTAATTGTAGTTCAGGCTTACTTCACATAAAGGAGTGATGACATTTTGGTAGCTGAGTCAGTGTCTTTGTTGCCCTTCAGTTATTCAACACTTGAGCAGAATGTGTGTGCTTGTATTCTGTGATTTTTAATCTGCGTATGGGGTCTAAATATGTTCTCAGTGTTTGATGCTTTCTTTCTTTTCTTTCTAGGTCACAGGCTGACATGACTGACTGACTTGGGCATGTGCACGGGAAGACACACACACACACACACACACACACACACACAGATACACACACACACGCACAGATAAACAAGTGGTTGCATTTCTGCATGAGTCACAGTCGTGGGCAGAGGTGGAAAGTTTCCTTGTTTGGGCTATTCCCCCCTGCTGACATTTTTGATACTTTTTTGAAGTATCTGAAGTGTTTCTAATGCCAAGTCAACTTGTAGTGGACAGGGGAATCTATCCATACTACCACCACAACCACTGCTACTACAGTTAGTACTATTACTTTTATTCCTAGTCCTACTCTTGGTACACTACATTACAAATACAGCATGTATGTGTTATATTTCACTCCGTCATTACAAGTAAATGTAAATGGAATGTTCTTATATAGCGCTTTTCTAGTCTCATTGACTACTCAAAGTGTTTTTACAAAGTACAGGAACCATTCACCATTCACACGCATTCTTACACTGTGGCCGAGGATGCTGTACAAGGTGCCACCTGCTCATCAGATAAACACTCACACACATTTACACTCCCGATGGTGCATCATTGGGGCCAACTTGGGATTCAGTGTCTTGCCCAAGGATGCTTCGACATGGGACTGCAGGGCCAGGGATCGAACCACGACCTTCTGATTGGCAAGCGACCGCTCTAACACTGATGATGCTGACAAGTGATTATTTAAAACTGATACTACTACTACTACTACTAATAATAATGCTTTATGATGAATCATGCACAACTTGAAGATGCTGACGGGATAACATTTCACTGGAATTGTACCTCGTTCGATGTCATGTGAAAAATATAATTGATTGATTGATAATAAAATGCTTGTTTTGTTTTATTTTCACGACATAAATGTGCTATTTTAAAGTAGATACATAGCATGTACTTAAGTCTACATGCATTTTAAATAGAGCTGCAACAATTAGTCAATTAATCAATTAGTCGATCGAAAGACAAATCATTTGGGATTATTTTGGCAATCTTTTTATTGTTTCAGTCATTATTTTAAGCAAAATTACCAACTATTTGCTTGCTCTAGCTTCTTAAATATGAGGATATGCCGCTTGTTGTAAATTAAAAAAGAATGTAAGTTTAATATTTTAGTGTTTGTTGCTGCCCTAGTTTACATTTTTTTAGAAATAAAAATTTGCATGGGGAAAATGACCACAACTGAGGTGCCCTTGAGCAAGGCTCTGAACCTTTAACTGCTCAAGTTTAGCAACTTGGCAGCCATCAGATCAGACTTTGGTTGTACTGGGCCGCCTCGAGATGTGAAAGTGTGTAACTGGTCGACGTGAACTGGGTGTAAAGATAGTAAAACTTAACTAAAGAAACATAAGACATTTTGCAGTTTTTACCATGTTTACATAAAAGGGACAAAATCATATTTTCTGCTGTGTTACATTATCACAGTATATGTTGATGTTTGCATATTAATTGGCAGCCATTTGAAATCTCAGGACTTTTTGACTTTGCATTGCAGGTATTCGGTTTTGTCACAGACTCTGGTAGTTATGTGTATTCCCAATATATAGACTTTCATTGAGACATGTTCATTTATTTTTAAATTATACATATACAAGAGTTAACAAATACTTACAATGTTACCAAGCTTCTGTTTACTCTCATGTAAACAGCGCACAAATGAAATGCTTTGAAGGCTGTGCAGAGAGTCTGATGTTAATCAGACCTAATAAGTTTAGGAATATAAACTTCAGGAATGTGCATCTTAGCTAAGAGAGAGGGAACAGCAAGTGTTTGCTTGTAAGGAGGAACCAGTCTGATCATGTCTAGGGCTGTCTGTGAGTGTGCACATTTGTATTGGTGCTGCTTGTATGTGCATGTAATATGTTTTTTTTTAAATGTATTTCTTTTACAAGTTGACTCATTAGGTGTCATTCCATTTTCAAACCAAATGACCTTTGGACATATTGTATGGTGTGGGTGGAAGGAATCAAAATAATTTCTGAATTATAGTGTCACAGTTTTACAATTTATCTTTTGATAAACTGATGGTTGACCTTTGGGGATCTACAGGTATCAACTGCTTTCAGATTATTTTGTTTTAGCTATCATTGCTGATTATAAATATAAAAAAGAAACTTGTCACTAATCACTAATCCTTGTCAGGATTCCAGAAGACCTAAAGGTTTCAATCTTTAGGGAGAATATGAAACATACTTCAATCAGTCAAACCAGAAACAAAACAACCTCACTTCTTATTTGGGTCCAGTTTTGAGAGCTGTTCAGGGTTTCAGGATAAAGTAATATAATATAACCACGCTTACAATTGTTTTGAATTTTCAAAAAATATTTAAGCAGTGGGCAAATGTAAACAATATACATCTTCTCCAACTTTGAAATTGTTTTCAGTAATACCAGACCATTTGTATGTGTGTTTGCAGTAAAAACGTTGTTCATATACAGAGGCCTGAGTTTAATGCATGCGCCGTTAATACACAAGCACGTGCAAAAACTTAAATAGTAAGGATCTTAATGGCTCGAAATATGAATGTCATAATTACAAGAACAGCATGCTTTCTCGTCTTGCTTTATGACTAAAGATTATTAGTTTGCACAGCTGAAACATGGTAAAATACACAATAATAAAACCAAATGGACATGCGCAGGGTTGGAAGGAAGCAAATGGGCTTACACAAATAAATAAAATAAAATAAAGTTATCATTTACATCAGATAAACAAGAATAAGTGGTGCAGGTCTAATAAATGTTAATTGGAACATACAAGGATGAAAAAGAAAAGAAAAAAGGTAAAAGATACTCTTTTATGAATTAATTAAATAATTAAAATAATTAAATGTAATACCCTGTGATACACTGTCCACAGTTTTCTGTATACAGTGTTGTAAATAGCAGGTTCAACACAATTCATCAAGGAGTGAACCTGAATAACCTCATGCAGTCAACAGCAACAAGGATCCTCTTATAAGTTTAGCAATATTTGATTCCGTATTTTCTTTCTTGTTCATTATCATGTTAGTTGTCTTAGTTCACTTTTTTTTGAAGAAACGTAAAGTCAGTGTGCTACAACATGATAACGCGAATAACATCTTGCTATGGGTTGCACAAGAGGATTCATTTTGTTGTTTAAGTTGGCTTCCCCTTAACCTTGACCTTTTAAAATATCACATCTTATGATTCACCGCAGCTGAACTTTGATTTTTAAATGTCAATCTTCTTCTCACGATTGAAACCCGGTGCTTAACAATTACCTGGGTTTGGGAATCTTAGTATATGCATTATGGCATATCATGGCTACTGCGTGGGCACTAGCAACAAACCCAAACCACTCATGGGTGCCATTGTTATCTTCCAAGAAGCCAATGGTATGCAGTGAGAGACACTCCTAGAAATTTTCATAAGAATCCCTCCTGATGCTTGGTCTGCTGCATACCTAAAGAGAAAGTATTTACGTGTGCCGCTCCCAATGACTGGAAGTACTGATTTGTGTGGGAGTGGAGTGCCCTGTTGACATCATTTATTGCTGATGTAAGAGGGAATTCCGGCATCAGAATGTGTAATTTTCAGGAATATTGGAAATCAAAAATCTGTTTTATTGTAAGTACGCCCACATCCTAACACCAACCTGCTTGTGCTCTGCTGCAATCTGCCTGCACTGATTTCTCGATAGGGTGTCATTGCACTCCTGGGATCCACTGCCTAAAGTTACAGATATGTGACAGATATAGGAAATCAAGCAAAGAGATCTGAACCCTGCTCATTAACATGTGACAGATAAACCCTCTAAAATAGTTTATATGATACAATGTATGATAGAGAATGCACCTTCTCAAGTGCTTAAAATTATTATTTTTTAATCTTAGCATTAAAACTTTTTGGAAAAAATATTTTCACCATTGCATAAGTTATTCATTCTGTCATCATTGGAAACAAAATGTCTGTAAGCACAAGCAGACATGATGTGAACTGGAGGTTTGATACAATTAATTTTTTGTTAAAGCGATAATTATTTCAGTTCTATGAAGTTGGTGATGAATAAACTGAACTTTGTTGTAAAATTGGTGGAGTGCTCCTATAATTGGAGAATATACTGTAAAACTCATGATTGACATAATGACCCATAATGTGACAAAACTGTACTAAGATTAAAATACACACATTACGAACTAACAAATTTTTTTATTTATTTTTAAAACCTTTATTTTTTTGCTTTTCACTGGTGTATCTCTATTTTTCTCTATTCAATATTGGTCTTTTTAGTGATCAATTTTTCTTTTTAGACAAGTCATGAGGTGGTTTCCAATGGGTTACAATCATTCTCTTGGCCGCTGTAAGTCATGTCAAGTCAAAAACAGCACATTTTTGAGTTTTAGAGAACTGAAGGGCATACAGTTCGTTCAGAATCAAACCATTGACAGTACAGGTACAGTATCATTAATCAGGGCAAATATTTTGGATGCAATATTGTTCCAGAACTGACCAACAGGAGAGCAATCCCAGATCATGTGAAGATATGTACCTTGAGCTTTGGGCAGAAAATGCATAAAGGATTGTAAATTACCTTCATGTTCTTGCATTTTCACAGGGGTGAGATATGTCCCCTGAATGAAATTGTAGTGAATCTGGATTGTGTGATACTTCTGGAATGTTAGACCATACATCATGCCAGTCAAGATAGATACTCACAATCACGCACCAAGATCCACTCAATAGGAAGGCCAGATCGGCCAGATATCACCAAGAACTGATAAACCTCAATACCATATCACAGGTCTTTGGCTGCATAGTTAATAACTTCCGGATAGGATAGATGGGCAGAGCCTTCTTCCAGGGGACAGAATCCTTCCTTGATCTTCAGTATTGCTGGGTAGAGCAGGAAAAAATCCAGACCCTTGACTCATGCTGAATCCATGGTTTGATAGAAGGCTTGGCCGTGAAGTTGCTGTAGTTCGGGGAAAAGCAAATCTTTCTGTCGCCGGCCATTGGCAAAGATTTCTGCGCAGCCTGTAGGATCTCCTGCTTGGTTGTGTAGCAGAGGATGTTGAAAATCAACGTGTGATTAGTAGTGGTGTTCTTCTTTGGGCTATCACTGTAAATTTGGTTGGCTTTCATAATCTCGATCTGAACATCTGTCATTTTCGGGACCCACTTAGGCAGGAAGTGCGAGAGATACTAAATAGGATTAGAGCCTCCTAGCCCCTCTTTCAGCCGACGATTCGGATGTTGCGTCTTTGGTTTCTGTTCTCCATATCTGTTAGCTTCACCTTCAGCTTTTGAAAAGCGTGGCAATGACAGTCAGGAGTACTTGAGTTTCTCTCCACAGTAGTTTTTAGATTGTCCACATCAGATCTGATAGAGCCAAGGTTTGCAGTTAGAGATGCTAGCTGGCCATGGATAGCAGTTAGCTTCATGTCAATCCCCACCAGTTGAATCTGAGAAAAACGTGGTTTGAGGTAGCTTTTCTGTTTCTCCAGTAATAACTCTACAATGGTATCCGTATTGCCATGTTGAGTGTTGTTCTAGTTTGCCATTCTGCTTTAAATGACTCTATAGAGCACAAAGTGATATCATATCGGAGTTGGAAACATATAACACAACTATTTGGCAAAATTGGGCCAGGAGCCACACGTTATCTCTCTGTCGAGCCAATCATGTAACTCTCAATATTACAGTCTTGAGTGTGTATTCTTCAAATGAAGTAATTTTGGAATCGTCAAACAGCATCTGAAACATAGCCCGTCTTCTCCATTTTAAACAGTCCACTGCTTCTTTTGGCCCCTGGTTGTCTGCATGCAGCTACTAGTGGTGGATTTAGCAAATTGGGGGCCCAAGGCGAAGGTATGCATGGGGCCCCCCATCTGATCTTTAGAATAGAATGAAAAAAATGTACCGACTGAATGGTAGATAAGAAGGTAAAGCTAATCTATGGGGAAGTAAAGGTTGGTGAGGGGAGAAAAAAATACCTTCCCCTTTAAACCGGGGCGGCTGTGGCTCAGTGGTAGAGCGGTTGCCTGCCAATTGGAAGGTTGGTGGTTCAATCCCTGGCCCTGCAGTCCCATGTCGAAGTGTCCTTGGGCAAGACACTGAACCCCGAGTTGCCCCCGATGCTGCGCATAAATAATTTTAATACATTTACATTTAAACCCTGCATACACTTCTTTACTCCAAAATGAAGATGGAAAGCAGAGAACAAAGTGTAGCACTACACAACCGAATAATCATGATGGAACCCAACAGAGGAAAACAGCACTGTTTATTCTTTTTTTAAGATCAAATCAATATCAATATAACCAGAAAGACAAGTAGCTAGGGTAGACCCCCACAAACAGCCATATACTTAGCAAAACATCACAAACAGCCACATACTACATCACAAACCGTCATATACTTAGCAAATATTGCCAAGATGAATAATTAAACTTTGTATATGTGAGTGAGTGAGTTTGTAATTGGCATTGCATTCAGAGTGACATTTCAAACATTCTACAATCAAACCTATGTACATGAGTGTGTGTCTTTTCGATTTTTTCTTTTTATTTGAGCTGCTTGGGTAACTTTGTTTCATTTTGTGTTTTACACTCGTCTTGCTTCATCGTCGTTTGTGTACTTCCTAGTCCTCCTGTCACTGTGTGTTTATCTTTGCTCCTTGCACCGTTACGGCCTATTCCATTTCATTGTGAAAGTAGGGGGTGTATGTGATGGGACAAATAATCATGAACTGGACATTTTAACGTTTTTTCTTAAGAATATTAATACAATTCACCATGATTTTTAAAGCGTTCATGATGATAAGGGGCTTTTTTTTTTTTTTTTTATATCTTTGGAGGTTGGTTGGGGGCCCCCCTACTACGACCACTGGTGGGGGCCCCAAGAAGCCGCCTACTTATGCCTCTACGTTAAGACTGCCAATGGCAGCTACAAATATGCATTCTTCTTCTCGGTCATTGTCGGTGTATTGAGTCACCTACATCCTCATGTGTGTGTTTCTAAAACAGGAAAATATTGCTCCATTCAAATCAAAGTCAAATCTTTGACTGTTGCCAGACTAAATTCAGGTCAATAGCAGGTCATGACTTCACACTGACCCACTTAGCCAGTATGCCAACAGCCCCCTTCTCCCCCACAACACCTTCACCATCAATGTCTCTGTTCCACTCTCCTCTCCCCTTACTCTTTGTTCCTGTCTTGCTGTCTCTTGGTACACTCTTCTCTCTTTGTTGCCCTCTCTTTAAACTCACCACTCAGCCCTTCCTCTTCTCTGTCTTTCCTCTTCCCCTCTCTTCTTTCCCCCCTTGTGTTCCTTTGCTCCATGAGTGGAACTTCCACTGCAGCTTCTATCCAGGAACAGACTTCTACTGTGGAAACACAGCTACATAATGCAGCTCCAGTTTGCTTTCCACACCGAGCAGGGGAGGGGGAACTGGGCTTCATGTCACTACATCCACACACAAATTATAGTTTAACAGCCAGCGGACATCCGAAACAAATGCAATATGCAAAGCAAAGGTCTATATCTGTCACTGTGTGTGTTTTTGATCTTCTCCTAAAAGACACCTGCTATAAATGGCTAGTTATCAGCATTAATCGATAGAGAATAGATGTTGATCGGAGCTTTGGGGCACACACACACACACACACACACACACACACACACACACACACACACACACACACACACACACAGAGTAAGAGTCATATTCAAAGCAGACAGGAATAGAAACAGAATCCATGAGTCAACCACATTGGCGTAAGCAGTAGCCATTACCTCAACAATGACCACGATAAGTAGCCTTCTGTTTGTCTGCCTGTCTGTCTGCCTGCCTGTCTGTCTGTCTGTCTGTCTGTCTGTCTGTCTGTCTGTCTGTCTGTCTGTCTGTCTGTCTGTGTGTGTGTGTGTGTGTGTGTGTGTTTAGGCATATGTGGCTGTCAAAGGTGCTTTTTCCATAGTCAAGATATTCCTTTTCTCCATGAACATATCTGGTATTTATATAAGGTATGGGACTTATATAATTCTTGGCACTTTAAGTTTATGTGTGTGTATCTGGAAAGCTTTTGTGTGATTGTATGGGAGTCTGTGTGTCCGTGACGCCTTAGAAGCTCTCCTGGCCACGGCTGTGGAAATGCTCCACTGCCCCACTCTACTCAGTGGGGACAATGGTGGAGAGGTGGATAAATGAATGGGGAGTGGATTGGGGGGCTTTGATGGTTGGAATGAAAAGAGGAACTGTTAAACTATGGCATTGCCAAAAAGATGGTGGCAAAATGAGAGGGGAAAAGTTGTGCTTATTCAATCTTATGTAAACCAGAGCTCCTTGGTTTTCACTTGGTTACTTTACGTTGAAGTGTGACAGGCTTATGTAATGTCACTGTCACAGTTTACTTTGACTGTTGATGCATGCATACAACATGGCGTTAAATCACTAAAAAAGCAATTTAAATGTTCATGTTAAGTAGCTGTATATTGTCAATAATGAGTTTTATTACTCAGTCCACCAATTCCATTTCAGACTGAAATATGTCAACATCTATTGGATTGATTGCCATGATCTTTGGTACAGACATTCATGGTGCCCAGAGAATGAATCCTAATGACTTTGGTGATCCCCTGACTTTTCCTCAAGTGCAGATCAAACTATAAATTTTTCCAGTACTTTGGTTCATGACTGTCCGCGAAACTAATGACATTTCCATCAGCCTCAGCTGTATTGTGTTTAGTGCTAATTAGCATTAACATGCTAACAGGCTATACTAGATGGTAAAGATGGTAAACTTTATACCTGCTGAACATGTTAGCATGCTGATGTTAGCTTTA
Source organism: Etheostoma perlongum (assembly GCA_026937815.1). NCBI lineage: Eukaryota > Metazoa > Chordata > Actinopteri > Perciformes > Percidae > Etheostoma > Etheostoma perlongum. The sequence goes on from CM049376.1 coordinate 14,994,663, forward strand.
GGCTAAAAGCACTGCTGTACTGTCTCACAGAGCTGCTAGCATGGCTGTAGAGTGTTGTTAAAATTCACTTCAAATTGACAGTTGAGTTTTTTTAATAGCTTGATTTTGGCTGCTGGTTTGTGTACACTAAAGCATGGCTTGTTCATGAGTTTGTTGATTATGAATGGTCTCAATAATTGTCTAACCAATGCAATATAGGATCCCATCAATAAATCTTCCCTTTGTTAATCTTAAATTGTTACATTTTTGTAAATGTTGTTTACCGTCTGTGTATAGGCTTATAGTTAATACATGTATTTTTCATTAAAAAAAAAAAAAAATTGTCTTGTCTTGTGGCAAGTCATATGACATTGTCCTACTGGCATGCAAATAAAATGTTTAGTGGGCTATTTTCAGTTCTCTCCCTCGTCTTTTGTTTGATGAAGCCTGATGACTTTGAAAGTAACAACATATGTGTTAATATATTCATATATTTCAGCGTAGTGTATTTCAGTGTGCAGAAGTAACTTTTTCGTATGTATTGGAGGGGCTGCCCTTACTTTGCATTTTGGGAAGCCCCATTTGGAGCTGTGTCCTGTTAGGGATTTGCATGCTGGGTAGAGGCTGCAGTAGTATGTGCTAGTTCTTTGCAACTCTTCATGACACTGATATACCAATAGGTTATTAGCTCTCAGAGTGCCTGTGCCTCCCTTAATTTCTTTCTTTGTTTCCCATTCTACATTAGACAGGAATTCATCCTGAGAGGCAGCGTGCATGCGTGCGTGCGTGCGTGTGTGTGTGTGTGTGTGTGTGTGTGTGTGTGTTGTGTGTGTGTGTGTGTGTGTGTGCGTGTGTATGTGTGTTTCTTACTTGTAGTGGAAACTCTTTGGGAATTTGCCATGGAATGTCTGGGCAGGATTCCCTCTTTTCCCCAGCGGAGCGGGCCATTCACACACAACTATCTGTACGCAACAAGAACACGTAGCACAGCAGAGCATGTAAACACATTGTCCTTTTTGTGTGGACTTAACCTCATTGCACAGTTCATGAGATCTTTGCTTGGGGATACTCAGTCCAAAATGTCATTTACATGAGGATGTGTTACCAAATCATTAAAACATAAACTGCCTCTGTATGTCTGTCAAGTCTGCTTTTCCTACTCTATCTGACTTCTTTGCTCTCACTTACTCTGACTTCTCCATTCTTCTTCTCCTTTCACTGGAATGCAACTTCAGTTTGACCTTGTGACTCATCGCTCCCACGCTGACCACACCAGTGCCGCCTATCCTATACAGACGTAGTGCTGACCTAGACTCTCATACAGTAGATACACTCTCTCTCACACACACACACACACGCGCACACACACACACACACACACACACACACACACACACTGTTGCGTCACTCTCCTGTGGTGTGGCTTGTAACTACTAGACAGCTGTTCCTGCTTAGCTGTCATGTCAGCCATGATGTCAGAGCTTTGTTGTGTGTGATTGGCTGACGTCTGAGTGCGTCTTGTGTATGTGGGAGATACTATGGAGGCGACTCTCGCTCTCTGTGCCACAAAGAGTTGTGGTCAAAATGGTCAACTGATCTGTAACCTTTTACTCTACTGTAGGACACTAACGTCTTTCTTGTCACCGCAGTGTAAAATGTGTAAAACGGGGGCTGATTACGCTGCTACAGATACACTACTGACCTGGAACTCATGCAGGCATGTGTGTGATAAAATGGAAACATAACACTTTAAGGTTTAACCCAGTACTGTCTGTAGCTTCAGAGATGAAAGATCAGGGCACAGGAGATGCTGTGTTTTAAAGGTTTATTACAATTTGGGTCTTATTTGTGTAGTTTTGGCTCATCATTTATATAAGTTATGGAAACATTTGTACTCAGCACATTCATTACTTGATTTGGGTACTTGGACATTGCTACAACAAAGCCTGATTGAGCAAAAAACAGGATAGGTTAGACAATTAGACAGGCTGCCAAAAAAAAAGAAGCAGAGATGAGGAGAGGGGCAAGAGGTCTAGTAAGCTGACTTCTTTCTAACTCCATGCCTCCAGATATTTTTTTTTCATTCTTAAACTTGGACACTTAAAGCGTCCATAATAATAATTAATCACAGCAAAGGAAAATTTCTATGCCAATGCGGTAGGTTTAAGTTGAACCAGGAAGTCGGAATGTTAACAGGATGGATGTTTACAACAGACAGTTTGCGTAATCATTTTACCTTTATCCTTTACGCTTCCAAATAAGCCTGGCTTAGTCTGGAGTTTGTTTAAAACCTGTCTGATCGTCTGAATACTTTTAGGGATGTTGCCAGATTCCCAGATCTCACCAACCAACTTGGTTAGTATTGAATGAGTATTGAATGATGGCCAAAATTACAAACACAAGACAAGTTGTAATGAATTGGAATTATGCTTGGTATCAGTTTAAGCAGGTTTTTTGACCTGATCCAACATGAAACAAAGGAAAAACTACTTGAACACAACATGTATAAATTATAGGGCTGTCAATTGTTGATTTGTTATTAATTGTGAATTAATCACAGTTATCAACATGGGAGTGGGTTATGTTTGCATTATGCAAATATTTATTAATGCAACAATCCAAAACAATGACAAAAACTGTCTAGAATATTCTCCAGAATATCCTCAAAGGTACTGTATACTCAAACAATATACTGAAAGCATAATATGGCAAATTCAAGCCTATCAAGCAACAATAGATGGGCATTTTGACCTAAATGTAACATTACCTGGTACCATCACAATGTAGTGTCCCACTTTACATGTGTAAACATCCCATGTTTTTAAGAAGCTCAGCACAAAACAAAGACCTCATGCTTTACAGCAACAGACACATTGTACAAGGACATTGGTCAGCTAAATGTAACAATGTAATTGTGATTAACGTCACATGTGGGAAAATAAAGGCTCACAAAACCATCCCCTTCTAAGTGGGATCAGGGTGATACATAAAATAAATAAAAAACAATCAATCAATAAAGTGTGAGAGAAACTGTGATATCTCGGTGGAGGCTATGTGCCAGTCTGCTTCATGTTGCGTGCACTGTCAGTGGTCAATGTCCTGACTTTATGTTCAATGTCCCACTGTCTGGCTACTTGCAGAAAGTGCTCTGTTTGCTTGTCAGCGAAATGCCTCATCCCTATGCTCATAATAATCAAAGCATGCAACCGAAGTTCCCACTTTAGGCCAAAATAATGTGCTATGATTAGTCTCCGGTGAGTGCAGTGCATCTCTGCATGGCTTCCTGATTTCCCAAACTACAGAGTGGCAGGTGGCCCAAGTCACAGAACGGGCATGCGTTAATCGCACGTCCCAAAAAAGATTAATCGTTATAAATCGATTTCATTTTTAAAGCTACATTGTGTACGTTGTTAATTAGCAAAATCGGTGTTGCCTGTTCACAAACTTGTCCTATTTTATGAATATTTACCACCACCATCAATTTCAAGTATTCCTATTGGCTTGAAATTTTACATTTGCGCTTGCATGAACTAAGATAGACTCTCCATAGTCATGCCCCATCTTGAAATACGTTAGCCGGTAAGGGACATACAGGCTATACTGCTCCGCCTTTCGCGTTTTCGACTCACAGCTGCTGCTAATGGGAACCGGTGCTTCCCAACCCCAGCAAGTTTGAAGAACGAAACACGGAGGACCACACGTATTCAAAATCCAATTTTCATGAACAGAAGTCTTCTCTCCTTTCCGTCGGGTGGCGCGTAAAGTGTGCGTCCGCGCCACTCTCTTACATTCAATCCAACAACTACGGCTGATAGACAGCCTTTTTTGCTTTTTGAAGTGTGATGGCTGACAAGACAACTACAATACGTACTTTGAACTGTATGGCAAGAGAGAGATGATTGTGATATATGATCTCAACGCTAGATGGGAGAAATCCTTACAACATGTAGTTTAAAATAATTTAGATTATTTTTTTTCTTTGAGTGTCATTTAATTTTACGAGCCGACTGCATCACAAATGCTACTACTTTCTTCTGTGAGTTTTAAACATAGACTGTATTAAATTTAATTAAATTTAAAGTGCCCCGAGCGCTGCAATGCTCTCCCTTCTCTTCATTGAAGCCTCTATGTTTACAGGCTTGTGGTGATGTGCAATGTGCTATAGGTATGGGTGCCGGGTATGTTCCGAATAGATCTGAGGATAATTAGATCCAATCAAAAATGTGGTGGACCCAAACAAACCCTAGTAGAAATGAAAAATCAACATTTGCAGCAGTAGTCATTTCCCACTGCTCTTCACAAGTTCACACTCTGTCTCACCTGAAAAAATAACGAGCCCATTTGGATTCACTCAGGTGCAAGACTTATTGACAGCTAAAAATAATATTTATATATTTATAATGAGCGGTTTTGATCTGAGTTTAAAATGGTCAGTAGTAGATGGCATGTCAGCAGAAGCCATTTTAACAAAAAGCTTGTTTTCTTCTCTAAAAACTGGGTCAGGCATTTGTGTAAAAAAAAAAACATAAAAAAAGACTAAAATGTGTTATTCACTTATTTCAGAAATATTCCATTGCACTTGATTAAAATTGTGCGTGTGTCTAGTCATGGTCACCATGGTGAAGTCCTACTAAAAATCGTCATGACAACTTAAGCCATCAACAGGCATGGTGGTAAGCCAAAACACGTAACTGTCTCCTACGCATCAACACTATTCACACATGCACTTATGCAAACGTCGACGTAAACAACAGATTTAAGACTGAGTGTCAAAATAGAGTTACTTGTTTAAGAGATAAAATTAGTGTGTTGTTAATCCTTCTCAGGCATGAGAGGTCCTGATTACAGCTAGTTTTCACTTGCACTCTTTTTGGGTTCTTTTTATATAAAATTGCAACCATACTTGTTTCTTATTCTTCTATTGAAGATGACATGAAACTATAATATATATAAATCCAAAAATAAAAGATAGTGATTCCAAATTCTTTAAGAACTGATAATATACTTCTTTAGTTGTCAAGTGTGTCTTTGAGAGAGAAGCACCAGCAACATGTGCCTGATGGTGATGCCACCCTGGGGCTCTTAACACCAGCTCATCCCAGTCACCTCTAAACATACACACACACACACACACACACCCTGCCCCCAGCACATACACTGCTCGATGGTCGAGATAGAAGCTGCCCCCCACCCATTCCTGTATCTGACCCATTTTCCTGTGTACACTGTAGACGTTGGCAAGCGGCCCTGCCACCCACCCCTCCTTGTTTCCACTGGGGTGGAAAACACTAGTGGAGTGGGAAAAAGAGGGGAGTGGGTGTACAGGGGCAGTGGAAGATGAGCTTAAGGGGGGAGGAAAGTATCAGGGTGAGTGAGTACGTCCATTAACCGCCCCACAGGTACATTGCAGGGAAACAAGGGGATTGGCCCTTGTTCTTGTAAGTGTGTGTGGATTTGTATGTGTGTTTTGTTGTGGAAGGTTGGAGTTGGTTCTGAAAAAATGCAATTCTGCATTGAAAACATCTCTCTCTCTTTCTCCAATGCTATGATGTCCTGCACCCTGAACATCAGAAAACATGTCACTTTTGTTTCCTCCTTACTTCTACTGGTATATTTAGTTATATTTTAATGTTTAGTCCATTAATGAGGCAATCCAGTAATTTAATGTTGCACTCTCATTGAGTTGAGGGGAAATGCAAGCGACAAAGATTAAAAATGAACAGAGACCAGGATATCCTGACTGGTACTCCCTAGCTGTATGGGTTGAGCTCCAAAAACACTGGATCCTAAACTTTGCATAATGCAACTCTATAGTATCTGATTGTTAGACCCTCCATGCTTGGTTAATGCCCACTTCTATCAAACTTCACATCCCCAGTTTGTATTGCTTGTTGCCTATTCATTGCTGAAATGTTGTGATGTTATTTGAGTAATTTTCTCAGACTTGACAAAACTCCCCCAACAGCCACAGAAGACTTTACACCGCTGTTTTCATATGGGTATTCCCTGTGTTGTGTAACTTTGAAATATAAAATCAATAGAGAGTACTTTTTGTACCTTTTACAAATGTCTTTGTACTGGTCTCTAGCCATTGGTTTCCACTCATTACATTATAATCACCTTAAAGGTTGTTGAGATACGTGGTCCATCATGACGAACACTGAGCTGTCTTTGTTTTGTCAGAGTTGCGCATCCTCATGTAGTGATTCACCTCCAAAACAGATCTGCTAACTCCTTGTTTGTTGATGCATTCAAGCGCTTGTGGGGAACTCTAACACCTGAAATGAAATGCCAACAACAACCATTTTAATGCAATAAGCTGCTTTATCACAGTTACATCATATTTTACATGATGTCTATGTTCCCTCCTCTTTTCCTAACTTTTTTGGCTTGATTTTGGGACACATTTGTACTTAACTTGTGAATCCAATGCTTTTCAGCAGCCTGAGCAGCCTTTTCCCGACCGGCGGATCACTCGCCTACAGCACCCGCACCACCGCAGCTTCGCCGCCACACACACAAGCACCGGCCAAACAGCGACACGTTTTCACCGGAGGAAGAGGTAAACACTTAGAAATAACACTCGGGGATGCCTTCTATTACTATATCTAGATAAGTGTACCAGTACTTATCTGAATTAACGACATGATCACTGTCACTAGATCGAAAGAAAACGTTGACGTTCACTCGGTGCTATTCACTGACAGTAAAAAGTAAAGTCATTGTATGCACTGCTGCGTTGCTAAAATAAAGGAGATAAATAAAGGAGATAAATGAAGGAGACTTCCCCACAATCTTGACAATTCCTCATTTGCCCTCTCACGTCTGGTAGGTTCGTAATTATTCGGCTGCTGGCCTTTCCTCCTCTTCCACATCCCAGTCAATCACCGTAGTTCTAGTGCTAGGCTGAGACTTAACTCCCCACGATGACGTCATCGCCGAATTGACTTCATAAACCCGCGAACACCAAAAATGACCAAAAACTAACTTTTAACACTATTTGGAGACATTTTTAAAAATGATATACATATCTTGAGAGTTTTTTTGTACCCAATAATCAACAGTGGTGGTTAACTTGCAACATGGGCTTTAACATGTTCAAAATGTCATTAAAAGTGCCCACCCATGTGCAGTGATTCCATCTGAGTGAACACAGTGAATCTGACTGCTGTAGATAGAAAGGAGAAGGTAGAAAGAAATGCATAAAAGTTGTGCTAATTCAGCTCTGTTTAGTTCCTGTGTTAATACTGCAAGGAGTGCTTCGGGACCGTCTACAAACACAAAAACACAGAAAAGAGATACAAACATATTTTCAAAAATAAGCATATGCTTTTATTTTAAAAGTAAGTGCTGTAGTACAACTAGCAGGAGACAAGTTATAATTGAAGTAAGTTTGGAGACACTACCTTATTTAATCATTAAATTGAAAGCCTACATATTTTTGTTTCATCTCTTTTCTGTGTTGTAGTTTGTAGACGGTCCCTAAGCTCTCTAACTGCCATCTCAACACTGGAACTAAACACAACTGGATTAGCACAACTTTCATGCATTTCTTTCACATCTACAGCAGTCAGATTCACTGCGTTCACTCGGAAGGAATCACTTCACATGGGTAGGCACTTTTAATGACATTTTGAACATGTTTAGAGGCTAAAAACATGTTTAAAACTTGCCCTGTTTAAGCCTGTTGGGTGCTAACTCTACACGGTGCATGAAGCACCGATTGGTTTCATTTTTCTCTCTACTGACAGCACTCCAAATTTACAAACAGAACTACGTGTTGGAATTGACCGGATTTAACTGTAAGACTTGGATCACACAGAAAATTTGCCATCTTTTCCTTTGAACCCTCTGGTCACATAGAGAGCGGGTTTGTGGTCCAGTGATCAAGGTAGTGACAATGTCGCCCACACAAGTCTCACTTGCTGGTTTCATCCTGTTACCATGTGATGTAAATGGAAGTGAAAACACCTACTCTGTCTTCAGTGCCATGACAATCATATGATCGCAGTATTGCAATGACACAGCTTTATTATCACCTGGTATTCTTGCATGTTATTTCAAAAAGTAGGATTAGAAAGTTGCTGATTGGTTGGTGAGGTGATTTGAGACTGTGCGTAGGTGTGTCTGCATATATATGAAGTGACTGTATCTTATTACCAGGGAATGTTCTCAAACCTGTTTTCTAACACATGAAAGGAAATTAATGTTTGTTGGCTGCATGTCTGTATATTGTTAGAAGAACATAACCTGCAAGTGATGATTGTTTTTTTTCTTATTTAAAACCTCTACACACATTGCATCAGATCCACCACCAAGTACCGTTGGAAGACTGTGTTGGTGTTTGTGGCAAGGAAGTGTGCACTTTCACTGCTTGCTCTCGTGTGTTTGTGTGTGTGTGTGTGTGTGTGTGTGTGTGTGTGTGTGTGTGCGCCAATCCTGGAAAGAGAAGTGAGATGGACACTTACGCTCTTTTCTAAAAATATACCTTCCATTGCAGCTTGCATCACTTCCTCTTTATGACACAATGCATGCACTCAATCACACATATAGATGCATTGAACTTAACGACGCTTAACAATTTCCTTATCTGGCATTGCGTGGTAACCATGTGTGTTTGATTGTGCCTGTGTGTGAGTGGAAAGTGGTTTGGTGTAATGGCACAATGTGTGGGCTGGGAAACAGCTGGTGGCTCCAATTAACATGCATGGATGCCAAGAGTGCTTTGTTACAAAGAGTTACTCTATACAATATGTACAGTACATCTGTAATAGTACATATATGTGTGTGTGTGTGTGTGTGTGTGTGTGTGTGTGTGTGTGTGTGTGTGTGTATGACTGACTTTCTGAGAGAGTGAGAGTTGGAAAGTGGTGTCTCACCACGTGACGCAGGTTTCTGGTGTTTTCCAAACCAAAGAAGCAGAACCAGCAGTGATGAGGATGTGATGTCATTGGCAAGCTTTCTTTGTCACTCAAACTGTGGCCCCACATCTCACTACTCTTTTGTTGCTTTCTTTTTGTCTCTGTCTATATTTCCATCTCTCTTTGTGTCTGTCTGTGCAGTATCTGTCTCTCTGTGCACATGTCTGTCTGTTTCTCTCTGTCTTTATCTCTGGCTTTGCCTCTGGTTGCACTGTAGAGGAGTAGGCGTTTGTTCGCTGGCAGTTTTTTTATTTTTATGAATGGGATGTGTTGTTTACTCTCTGACAGAGCTATTTCTGTCAGCGCTGATGATGCACACATACAGTGTGACCACACTAACTTCCTCCTCTATTGCCCTGCTGCTTCCTCTCATTGACTATGGCTCTCCTCTCAATGGCAAAGGCTGTGCGTCTTTGAGGTAGTTGTGAATGTGTGTGTTTCTTGTGGGAGTACTTGTGTGTACGTATTTGGATGTAGGCCAGAGCATTAAGGGGTCTCAGCGGGCTTCTTTTTTAGAGATAATTGATAAACACATCCTGTTTCCAATGGTGAGAGAAACGGTTAAACATTTCTTTTCCAAATGATGTCACACAGCCTGCAAAAAGAACAAATTCATATTTCAATAAACAGTATGACAGCAGCAGCCTCACAGCTATCAAGTAACTTGCAACTTTCTTGATGATAGGGAACAATATGTTCACATAGATGACAAAGCTTACATCACTCAACCATGAAACAAAAGACTGAATTGACCACTAATATTTTTGAGTATATGCTTTCCCCTGTTGCATTTATCATATTTGCTGTTTTCCAAATTTTGCTTATTTTTACTGAGGACAACCTATATATTTTTTAAATGGCGGTTGGTTTAAATTGATTTTCATCCTGATTTTAATAATAATAAATTGAATTTATACAGCGCTTTTCACGAACTCAACACTGCTTTACAGGGCAGGAAAATAATAAAAACAATGCACAACTAAACAAAACAAAACAAGATTCAGGCACAGATTTTATTTTATTAAAGATTTGTTGTTTCTGGGACCTACAGCGATAAGACAATGATCACTTAATTTTACAGTAAACAAGGTTGTCTTGGGCCAAGGTTTCCATGTATTTTAATCAAATGTGAAGTTTGCCCTCTGAATATTATCATAATATACAATTGTAATAAAGAGATAAAGAGAGGGGATAACGAAAACAACTGACTGAAGAATTACATGTATTATTTCCCCCATATGTCTTAGTATGCGTAATATTCCATTCATTCCATTATCAGACATAATCACACTGTGTTAAGTTACCAAGTTCTCATCCACATCAGTTAACACAAATAATCTACAGCTGCATTAACACAAGAAATACAATATCACAAGTAATGCAGTAGATAAATACTCGCATTCTGGTACTGGTAACTAACTTGTAACTTTGAGGCTTTTTCTACAAAGATAAACATTACACATACATCACATACATATTCATGGTAAATAAATAAGTTAATTCCTAGCTTTCCTCTTTTAAGTACACTTTTTTCCTTTAGTTATTACTCAACTTGATGCCACTATTTGGAATATTGAAATATAAGCCCTATGATTTGCATGTTACACTGAAGTGGTTTCTTAAATGCTGTCAAGATATCTTATTAGTTTTTGTGTAACCTCCTTACTGCCAGAAGAAAAACAAGGTGTGTACATGCTTGTAGGTATGCACTGACACGCTGGAAGGCATTTACACTGACATAGTTTAAATTACTCCACCACGCTTTGGATAATGCTCAAGGCAGGTGCAGTCCTGTACCTAAATACCCATGAACTATAAATATGCAAATGAATTTTGCATATTTGTTTTTGTATTATTCTGTGTGGGTGTGTGTGGTGGTGGTCTTTGTGGTAGGAAGTGTTTGATTGATGTGTGAATGAGTGGGGCTTGTAGTATTGGGTTTTAAAATAAGTCAGAAGGCATGGGGGTCATGGTTACGTTCACTTCAGATCCATTGTTATGTGACTATGATAAAATGCATGTAGAAAGTCGGAGCCTCATGTTTAAATTCCCTATACAGTGTTATGTTGCTTTTTGGACAGTTCAGATGAAGAGCTGAATGTTTAATTAGCATGCCATGAAAAAATTGTGGTAACAAGGCACATATAGCGCTTAAAACGCAAACACAGACAAGCGCACACATGCACACTCACACAATAAATTTCTCAATAATGTAACTGTATTCTTTATTGTACACTAATCTGTGACTTATCAATCACAATGTGTTCTGTTGTGGACAAAACTTTTCTCTCTCTCTCTGGGTGTGTGTGTGTGTGTGTTGTTTGCGTAAGTTTGTAATATGTAATTTTATAGGGCTAGATCACCAAAATTACTAAAAACTGTTTTATTTCCCAGGTTTCTGCATCTGTATCTACGTCTGAGATTCCTGGCTACTGGATACAGTGCCACCAGTCAGCCCTGCTGGCAAGTTGCCCCAGAGGCTAAAAATAACCATTTGCCCAAAAAGGTTTTTCCCCATCCCCATAGACCACCAAAATGTCTTTTAACAACACTGCAAACTGCTATCAGCCACATCAAAGCAAAAAGTGAAAAAGAACTTTTGCATGAGCAATTTTCATTCATATGAATGGGTGCTATCTTGGAGTCCTGTATCCAGTGTTTATAATACATCCGTGAGGTTTCTTAAATTCTGAGCAAATCTGCATGGCTATATATCACGAGATAAATGAGAAAACATGCTTTAGTGTACTTTGTAAACTGACCCTTTAACACAATTCACCTTTTGTCAGATCAGTCAGGTAGCCATGTAAATGATAGGAGTGGGAAAAGAAATCAATGCACGGATGTATTGTTTTTTTTGTGATGATTTTTTTATTAAAATAGATTATTTTCCCCAGAATTGATATTTAAATGTTTTACCATGATTCACCTTAATATTTTCACTGAAACGCAACTACATCAAATCTGTTTCCAGCTAAACAGACCGAAAGCAGAAAAAGCAGAAAAAACCTTTACTTCTTTATAAATATAATAAATAACAGAAATGTGATTTTTAGAAAACAATTGGTTTTTAAAAATGTGTCATGATATATTGTATTAATCAATTTATGTTTTTGGTAAAGAAGAAAAAGAAAATTGCAATACTCAATACTATTGAATCACGGTATTTCTAGAATCACAATAAATAAAAATTGCAATACAAATAGAATCGACACCTATATATTGTGAAAGAACAAAAGCATATTGTCCCAGCCCTAGTAAATAGACTTTACAAACTTCACTCAACAAACACACAGAGGCTGCAGTTGTGATGTAGAGCAAAAACCAAACAACACTGAATATAGAGGGAAATATTTGTAGTAAGACTCAATTGGCTACCAGTTACATTGTAGTCAGTCCCTCCAGGATTTTGCAGACTTTTTTTTTAGATTGTTGCGGCCCAAAATGCCTGACGTTGCGGGAGCTTTTATAAAAAATTGCGCTAAAATTGTTTTTTGTATGTTTGTTGCAATGAATTTGTGGGAGACAGAGACAGTTGCACTTTTTTTTTTAAATAAAAAGGAAACTTTTTGGGTGAGAACAAAATTACTCTGGGCTGAGTTTTCCTAGGACCTTACCACAAAGGGTTAGGAGGCTGCTAATGTTGGTATAATATGAAAATAGTAGATTTAAAAAAAAAAAATGTATTGAATGGATCAAATTTGAACATGTCTGTTAGTGGCTTGTTGATCTTTACATTGTTAGTTAATTTCCTAACCTGGCCTGGGAGACACAGTCATATAGTTTGATGAAGTACTTATTGGACTTTAACTTATCTTTGCACTTACAAAGAGCGTAACGAGCGTAGCCTAGCTGTCCTCAATTTAGGTCGTCCTGTATGTCTCATCTCCGTTTTTTCTGCATCCACCGTGTGTGTGTGTGTGTGTGTGTGTGTGTGTGTGTGCGTGTGTGTGCGCGCCTGCGTGTCTCCGGTGTGTGAATTGGCGCCATCACAAAATCCTGGAGGGACTGTGTAGTGTTATCCTTCATAATGTTCAAGGCCTAATATTATTAGTTTATTGATTATGATTACTGAAATACAAGTCATTGTGTTTGATGATAAACTCAAAACTGTATGAAAACAATCTGAAATTTTATGATTTTTTTTAAGTTCTCTTGCTATGTCTCCAACTCACTACACTGTCCAATATTTCTTTTGCCAAAATATAATACTGATCTTCTCCTGCCTGCTGTGTGTGTTTGTGTGTGTTTGAACTGCTTTGAGGACATCCAGTTTGAGTGTTTCTCCTCCAATGCTCTTTCCGGTTGAGGAACAGTAGTTTTTCTGTCGATGGGGCTTATGGATTGACACATTCAGCATCCCTGCCCCCACTCACTCGCCCACACATGCAAACACAGGAACTAACAAACTAGATTCAAACTGTTGTATTGGTCAGGTGACAAAGAGGGGACTTTTTGAGTCAGAGCTTTATTGCATATGTAACACTAAAAAAGCTGGACAATAGTGTCACGGGGGTGGACTGGGACTTTTAATAAAAGTTCAATATATTTTTATACTGGAGAATTTTGCTGGCCCAAACAACATTCAAACAGAGAGTTCACTTTTTAAAGCAAAATTAATTTATAACTATAAGACATAATTAAGACACTGATTAAAAGTCCAATAAAAGAGATAGCATCTCCCTTAAAAGATAATATACTGTCTCTGTTATTGTTGCTCCCTTGTGACCTCGGCTGTAGGCTGCACAGGTCTCCACCCCTTGTGCCTTGAGTCTCCAACTGGCGTGCATAAACGTTGATAACTCAGACAACTCAGTTACTTTAATCCTAAATTACATCAGCAGTTTATAGAAAGAAGGTGGAATCCTAAACTGAAGATCCACCCCTCCGCTTTTCCACGAAGCGTTTCCCCCTCTCCTGCAGCAGACCCTGGGGTGCAGCGCACCGCATGTGCCTGGTTCTTTTTGCTTTTCCTCTGTTACTCTTACAGCTCTCGCAGGATGTCACCCAGACCCTCGACTCATTCACCAGCTCATAACCAGCAGCCTCAAACCCCGGTGAAAACCCGAAGTTCAAACCACCAGCGCCATCACCAGACTCAGCCATCACATACATCCTCACACACTCACCCTGTGACAAAAGTGCTGTCGTATTAAGCGCACAAGTGTTGTGTTGTTGGTTCGTGCATTGTAGAGAACGTAAGGACAGGCACACAGAGAGCTCTTTCAAACACAAACCGCAGTGCCTCATGCACTTCAAGGCATGTGTTTCTTACGTATACTTGTGCATGGATCTTGAACTTCAAGGAATGAAGATAATTAACTTAAGGCCTAGCATATGCTATAACCTTAAGCCCTAATGAACAAGTAATTGGTTGTGGACTAGAAGAACATGCTTTTCCTTAAAGAACATACTGAGAACACACACAGTCATAAGAAGAGTCTGTGGGTTTGTCCTTTGTGGAGCCACTGCATGAATGATGCAATAGCATGTAGACTTGTACTGAAAAGCTTCTACAACCTCCAGGCTTTGTTATAGTGACACACATTGAATAAAAGTAGGGATTAACGATGACTGATGGGCTAAATTAATGAAATACACCCATTCCCTAAAACCTTAAAGCAAAATTATCTAACTCGGGGGGAAAAAGAACAACAAGTCTTCTTACAAATGCAAATCCAGTGTATGAGCATTAAAACAAACCTTAAATAATTCAAAATACTAGGTTTGCAGCTACAAAATTATTTGGTCTGGTGTGATCAGTGATTGGCTTATGTGAGCAAACTTTAGGTAGACATTACTGTAATACCAACATTATTGAGTCAGTTTAGTATCTCTATGGGTCCTATCTTGCACCCGGCACAGCGCAGGGCAAAGTCCGACACAAGTGTCTTTGCTAGTTTAAGACGCAATTGTCATTATCTTGTCCGCGTTGTTTAAATAGCAAATGCACCTGTGCCCATGGGCTGCACCCAGGTGAGTTTTTGGCATATTGCTATCTTAAGGCAGCGGGAAGCGCCATTGACTAACAAAAACCTGGTGTAAAGTCAATCATTTCATTGTTAATTTAAAAAGCAAATTAGTAAAATTCACATAGACTTATGCACAGCGCGCAAACTATGCTTCTGATTTTACATGTTTAGGGTTTCAGAGAGTTCAGCATGTACTAAGGGAGAAGCAGGGTACACCCTGGACATACGTAGTAACAATAAATCACATGGTCTGCACATTTCCACCTACAGGCAATTTAATCTGCTACCTGCACAAAAACGCAGCACGCAGAAAACCCAGGACCTTCCTCGCTATGAGACCAAACTGCTAACCACACTGATCCAGCCCAATGCCAAAGAAAATACATGATTGTGAAATTTTTTACAAAAAGTATATACACATTTAGTCAGTATATTTGTTATTTGTGATCCCAAGTATAACTTAACTGACTGAGTTCCGTAATCATGGTAATGGATCTACTTTGTTGAGTTTTGAGGATTCTTGGGATGTCCCACACCAGGAGGCTCCATGCCTTCACACATTAATAGCTTGCTCAGTTGGATCCTGTCAGGTAAATTAATGTTTGCCTTTCTGTGTCTATACTCCTTTTGCTCAGTGACAGCATGCTTGTGTTTCTGATGAAATCTCCTGATTGGTGTTGCTGGGGAAAAAGCCATTAATGGTGTTACACCGAGTGGACAGCTGCCTTAGAGAGTGACGTTACATGTATGTCGTACTCCAGCAGCTTTACTATATACACCGGAGACACGCTAAGCTAGGGAAGCCCACACACACGCACTTAACGCACGCACACACACACTAATCCAATTAGGACATTAGTTAGTTGCAGCTTGGCCATAGCCTCCTTGGACAAATGCTGATCGAGTTATAAGTGAATGGATAGGCCGGGGCAATCCCAGTGTTTCCCAGCTCTAAGGTGCTTAAGTGGCACTATGCCCCTGCATCAGGAGGACACCTCATACGCACAAAGGATCCCCTTTCTATTTTCATTGACATACACGCTGCCTGCCCGGTGAGTCAACAAAGACGAGGAAGAAGCCAAGAAGCGACTTCTACTCAGCAGAGTGGCAGAGAGTGAACCGGAAACCCAAAGCTTAGCCAGGAGACTTTCCCCTACGCATGGCTCTGTCTACACAAAACTCCTTATCACATGCCAGGAATAGTCATGGACATATACACTCATGGAAATTATTAACAGGGACGAAGAACAATCAACGGATGGAAGACCTTGGGAGGCTGCTTTCACCCACCAAACATGCACTCATTTTCCATGTGCTAGAAAACTATTGATACCATTTGTAGTGAGTGCATGTGTGTGTGTGGATATGTGTATTGTCTAAGAGCCTCTTCATCAAATAACACACCAGAATGAGGCACACTCCAAACAAGGCCACGAGTCTATATAGAGGCTCTTTACTAACACTCACTGTGTAGTGAGGCTCTGCAGAGCTGTTATATTCTCTTTTATTCTCTTCTATATACACACACACACACACACACCCTGCATATCATATAAATGGCTGTCTGAGGAAGTGTTATTGAGTTCAATGGCCTATCCTCTTTTCATGTGATGAACTGTGCGATAGATGTTTAAGTCACATACTCACACGATTATGCCACACAAACAGATAGACAAACAAACGCATGCTGCAGGCAGGAAAAATATGTCACTGTCCAAATTTGGTGAAGAAAAGCTCATAAAAAGGAGAGTTAGTTGTGTCTGCCATGTAACATGTCAGGTCCTCCCTTATGCTAATGTAACATTCATCTGTGTCATAGAACGATAATGACTCTCAGCATAGAGAGCCTCACTGAAGCACTCAGAGTACAGCCCAGCTGTCCACTCAGTCAGCTTCTCTGTCTGTACGCTCCACTGTTTCTGTCTCTCTGTCTCTATCTCTGTTTCTATTTATCTGTCTGTCTCTGTTTCCACACTTCCCTGTCTCTGGCTGTCTGTGTTTGTATGTCTGCCTCTCTCTACACTCTCCTCCTCTTGCCTATTTGTCTCTGTCTGTTTCCATGTTTCTCTTTGTCTATCTTGTCTTTCTTTGTCTCCATTGCTGTCTCTCCTCTAAAACCCATCAGATTTTAGGGACTTACAAAGAAATGAAAACTGTTTAACAAATTTACACAAAAAACATTTTTGTTTTACTCAATGTCAAACCTTATTATTTTTACTTCCTGGAAATCTATACATGTAATATGTTTCCTTATGGTGTGCCAGTAGGTAAAAATGTCAATGTTGTTTAATTTTCTCTGGGAGATATGTCTGGTACCCCCACCCCCTTTACAGACAGATTTCTATCCCATATGGGGAGGGTTTCAGATGATAACTGACAATGACTTGCGCACTCATTGTTTTTTTTGTCAATTTCTTAGAGGGACTCTGGGGCACAATCAGCCGCTCATTTGTGTTCTCTCCATTTTTCTTCAATTTCTATAATTGGAAAACCAGCACTGCTTTTAAGAAATCAGGGCACTTTTTGGTCTTTTTAGAGCCTTATGCATAACGTAGTTTGTCTTTTGTGAAAAATGTGTGTATGTGCGTATGTTACGAAGTCGAAGTGTCTAATACAGTCCCGGACAGCTCTCTGTGTTTCCCAGGCGAGCAGCATATGCTAGCAGTTGTCCAGTGTGAGAGAATGGCCTGTCTGACATGGAAAGTGAAGGGAGGAGAGAAACTGAGGTTTCAGCTTGAGGGGACATGGGGGATAGCACATAGCCCTGGGGAGGTTTAACAATGTTGTGTGTGTGTGTGTGTGTGTCTGTGTCTGCGCATCTGCCTGAGGTAAACTAAGGGATGTTGATGCTGATGTGTTCTGATGGACTCTTACACAGACACAGACCCTGCCTGTGACTCACAGACGAGACACACGTATCCCCTGTGGGACAGCTGGAGGAACACACACACATACTCATATGCTTGCCAGGTTAGATATCTGCGGGAGCCACTCATGGATCTTGTTCTAGTAGAAGAGAGGGATTCAAGCGGGTAGGGGAGTGTGGCACTGTCGGGATGTTTGACTGCAATTCTTCTAGAGACTGAAGCTTTGCACTTGAAACATCTCATTGTGATGCTGTTATTTTTTTCTGCAGTATATTTCTCTGTAAAACTGAATTAGGATTTCTAGTTTTTTCTCGCTCACCTCTGGCTCACCCTTACATTGGCATAAATGTATGCAAGCACAATGTTCTGTTCTGTTACAGCCTGTACTGCCCATATTGTTGAACCATGAATAGTCCTTATTGAGTGGCTGTGGGAGTGTGAGGGAGTTTTCTGGGTGCATGGCTGACTTCTCTCGGGGCACTGACTGCAAAAGTTTAGGACAGTGAGCAAAGGGTGCGGGGCTTGATAAAGATGGATGATGAGGCGAGATGAGGAGAGCGAGGCGGCACTCAAGTTGTAGCTCTGAGCCAAAGACTTTGCCTCATTCTCTCCCTGACTCACTCAACATAATCAGAGATTTAAACATGAGTAAAAACACTTACATTAGCCATCACACGAGTACATAAAAATGTGTGTGTACATTTTAAAGATGTAGACGAAGATACAAACACACAGAAAGAGCCAACGGGTTATTATGAGCTGTGTGTGATGCCAACCGTATGCTCGTTATAATAGTGCTGGGAGCCTCCAAGTGACGATATCACACACACACACACACACACACACACACACACACACACACACACACACACAATGGCTGATCAGTGAGTCATTTTGAGATTGAAGCATTCAGCACAAATTATTAGAAGAAACAGAATGTGCGGTACTGTCAGTCAGTTGTTAGACGCTGCATTTGCTTCTCTCAGCATTAGTGTAAACATACTAAGCACAATAGAGAGATACTTGAAGATTGCACACAGATACAGGTACAGTATGTATGCTCTATCAGATGCAGAAAAGAAATTAACAAAGGGCCTGGACGCAAAAAATTGGCTTTAGATTAGATTTCTTTTTTCTGATCTTTCTGAATTTAGAGCACAGCAATTTAGAAGTATTCTTTCACCCTGTTCAAACATATTTAGTAAGCTGACTGCTATTCATACTTGAATGCATCTATTGTCCCTCATGAGCTACTGTAGGTGAGTTGTGGGAAGTGGTGATGGAGGGATTCTTTCCAGTGCATTCTAGGTGTGAAAGATGATAGTGGAAAAACATGCAACCTAAAGAAGAATGTGTTGGCACTGCAACAAAAGCAGTATGAGAAAATAGCAAAATAAAATGTCATAAAAAAAGAAAAAAACAACCTCAAGAGCACTATTCTTTTCCAGCAGTAGGAGGATGCATGTGTGGTACATTATGATTTAAAACAAATCTGAATTGGACAAATGGACTGCTCGTTTGCCATCATGCAGTATGAATGTATTATGTCTTGTTCTGAGTATGGCATTGTACAGAAATATGGTTAATTGTATGTATGTGTGCGTGTGTGTGTGGTGGACAGGCCGGCCCTTGCTCCCAGCGGAAATAAGGGATGCCCACGTGTGTGTGTTTGTGGGGTGTAAGCAGAGGTGGGTAGAGTAGCCAAAAATTGTACTCAAGTAAAAGTACTGTTACTTTAGAATAATATGACTCAAGTAAAAGTAAAAGTAGTCATCCAAATAATTACTTGAGTAAGAGTAAAAAAGTGCAAGATGAAAAAACTACTCAAGTAGTAAGTAACTGTTGAGTAATGTCTGATTTTTGATTTCCTCCTGGTCTGCGTTGCCTTGGCGACGGTTGATTCTGACATCTTTGTTTTGCTTCGACTGTAAAGCTAATCGAGTATGGTCACGTGACTGCACAACGACGTTTGATTGGTGAAACAGAGTCACGTGGTAGAGCCTTCAGTGGAAGACTCTCTCTCTGTCAAAATAAACGGTAAAATACCAAAGAGGTAAAAAGAAAAGTAACAAGCTCATTGTAGCCTGATGTAGCGGAGTAAGAGTACAGTTTCTTCTTCACTAATCTACTCAAGTACAAGTAAAAGTATAGTGATTTAAATCAACTCCTAGAAGTACAATTTTTTCAAAAACTTACTCAAGTAAAAGTAAAAGTAACGGAGTAAATGTAACTTGTTACTACCCACCTCTGGGTGTAAGACATGCGTGTCATGTTCTTCCTTAAAACCGCTCAACGTCCCGCAAGGTGTGCCTCTGTGCCGTTTCTGGCATCATGTTAATATCAGTTCCTGAACCTGATCCATGTCCACTGTCTCAGCTGTTGATAGATAGGACAGAAACACACTGATAAACAGATGATTTAAACCACATTTAAAATGATAAATGTGGTTAATTTTCAAAGTTTATTCTGCTAACTGTGAAAACAGCTGGAGGAGCTTTGTAAAGTCTGGAGAATGCTAGACCCCTACTACAGAATATACCGTAAGTAAGGATATGTTGGCCTCTGCTGCCCCACTTTTGATATTTTATTTGTTTGTTTTCTGCAAGTCCTCAAATCTAATGGATGTGTGATACAAAATTGCTGGAGAACATCCTTAAATTGCTTAGATTCTGAAAAGAAACTAGGGTGAACAATAACTTCATCTCCCAAAGTGTCTGCTGTTAACATTGATACAGTATATAGACCAACTTACTGGTTCAACTTTCACCGACCATACTTACTATATTCATGCACACAAACAAGTTGTTCTGTTCAATGTGGAATTACTTTTAGCTCCAAATAAAGTGGTTTGGATAAACTGTCTGATTATCTGGCAGTCTTGTCTTGGCAAAACTTTGCTGTAGTGTGTTCAGATCTCAGCAACTCCTTTGGTATGTAAATTGTTATCACAATTGATAGAAACGACCACAGTTTAGAAATTGAGACTAAAATAAAATGTTTTAATAAACTGGACTCATACTTTAAGTCATGATTTTTGTAGTTTGGCCTTACATTCATGTTTAAACACTTGTCTGTCTATGATGCCAACACACTGTATATGGGTTTTGAACTGATGGCAAGAGGGACAAAGAAAATGTGTCACTACTCTGACAAAGTCAGCCTCTGTCCCACTCTTCACCTTCCCTCTGCATTCCATTCATCTGTGAATGTCTTTGTTTTTTCCTCTGCATGACTTTGTGAGCGTAATGGCCGAATCATAGATTATGTTTTATTGCATTTTAGGATTGCTATTAGGCAATTGTCTGCAACTTGTCTATATTGAGGAATATACCTGACCACTTAGGTATCTGAGGAATCCACAGCATCATTCTGGTCTGATAACACCGGAACAGCCTGATTTATATCACCTGCAATGGTGTAACTGTCTGTGTGTGTGTGTGGGGGGGGGTGTAAGATGTGTTGTGTCCTCATACCATAATAGGCTTCTCTAAAGAACTGTGCCATAATTCTAGTCTCGTGAGTAGATACAGCTGGCTCTGGCCTCAAAAGGAAGAGAGAGAGAGAAGGGGAGATAGTTGCTGTAATTCTCACTTTCTCTCCCTCTGTTTCACACACACACACACACACACACACACACACGCTAGACTCTAATACACACACTATGTCAGACAGCAAGGATTCCGGAAGGAATTCAAGGCATCCCGGGAACTATCTTCCTGATTCCTAAAGGCTTAGTATCATGCTTATCCTGTCTAGAGCCTCAGCCAAGAAACAACCAGTCCAAAAAGCCCAGATATCCACTTGGATGAGCTGAATTTATGTCGTGACTGAGCAGCAGGGAATGCTGCTGTAATCCTGGCTGCGCCAAACCACAAGTGATGAATTCCAATGGTAATGCTGAGCTGGCAAACACTGGAATACAACTGAGGCAACAGAATATGTGCAATATGGTTAAGAAAGATAAAAGGGATGGAAGATGGAGGGAGAGAAAAATATAAAATATAACCTGTTGAAAGATGGTGTCACACTTAACTCAAATATGTGCTGTGGAGATGAGAGGTGGGCTTTCCCCATAGCTCCTCTTACCCTCACGCTGCTCTCATGCCTGTTAGTGTCAGACTCACAGGCTCTCAGGTTAATTTTCCACCGTGATGGTAAAGTGTGGCTTTACACCAGATTGTGAAACCTGGCTGCAGGGATTTGCTCCCATTCATCCATGAGAGCATTAGTTGGGTCAGCCCCTGATGTTTTTCAGTCAGTGTTTCAAGTCATACTAAAGGTGTTTTTTTGGGGTTAAGGACCACACTCAGAAAGAACAATATTTCTTTATGGACCTGTGTTTTTCATGTTTGAACAGGGAAGGGTCTTCCCTCAAACTGTTACCACAAAGTTGAAAGGACACATTAAGACAGTGGAGGGATAACTAATAGATATTACCATGAAACCTCCCCAGTTGAATAAGTACATTAAGTCAAAGACTTTTTGGATTATAAGTTTTCTGAACGTTTTATGCAAAAATATGTAAAAAAGCATTATCTTAATGTTAACTTTTGGTGAATTTAGGAGAAAATCTAGAGGCGCAAATAGACCAAGTGTAGTAACATGAACATCTAAATGTGTTTCCTTTTTTTTCTTTTCCCTAGTCTGAAAAAGCTAGCAAAATAGCCCAAAAAAATTGACCGGGGCATGAACATTTTTATTTTACCTTAACTGGAATTAAGGTGATTAGCCCAAACAATGCGTCAGCAAACATTGAACAGTCCCATAGAAAATATGTAAACAGGTGTGAGGCAGATACTTCCCTGCAGGGTACAGTGAACCCAGAATGGTTCAGTGAGTATGAAAATTATTTGTATTATTGCCTTTGAGGTCACCAACCAATTGAACACCTATGGAAGATTTTGTACCAAAGACTGATAACATCACTACATTAAAAAACACAAGAGGAGTTGTTGGTGAGAGACCTGTTGTTTCAGGTACCAGTGAGACAACAGATATGTTAATTCTTAGTAGCAGATCCATAAGTTTAACAACTGTCAATCTGCGGTGGCCAACAGCTTACTAAGATGCTGTATTTTTGTTTTTCCTTCAATTGATCACTTACATGTGTGTGCTGGGCATTTGTTTATTCTGTTGTGGCAGCTGAGTTTCAGTGTTTTGAGTGTCAACCATTTGAATATAATCAGAAATATTTCACATTCATCGCCAATTCCCACTTGTTCGTTCTCTCAAATTTGAGATCTTGCACTCCACAGTGAACGACGGGAAAGTGAGTGCTTTGGAGTGTGCTTGAGTGTGCAGCCGGTGGAGTGCTGTGTCCATGAAAGACCCCCCCACACTCAGCAGGAAGAGAAGAGTGGGCTGCCGTGGAATTGAGAACCCTCATCCCCTTCACTACAGTGGGAGTGAGCCACCGGGTCTGCGCTAAGTGCTGCCGGGCACTATTACTGTGAAAAGGACCCCTCTCTAGGGTGTCCTTTCAAGTGTCTGCTGAACGGCATACTACTGAAAGCCACGGCCAACGTGTGTGTGTGTGGGTTTGTGTGTGGGTTTGTGTGTGTGTGTGTGTTTGTGTGTGTGTGTGTGTGTGTATTTGTATTTGTAATTGTATTTGTTTGTGTATCTTCATGTGTGGGTCAGTGTACCCGCTTGTATAATGTGTTGCCGGGACGGTTTGTGCAGCTGAAACCAGATCAGGTATGTGTGACAGCCACCGCGTGAGTGTGCATTTATAGAGCAGCGCGTGTGTGTGTGTGCGCCATGTTACAGTATTAACAGACAGCAGTGTGTTTGTACAGGACACAAATAGCCGCATGGCTGATATTAGTGGATCAGTTTCTATCACACTCTGTGGCGTAGAAGCGCCTGATTCAGCAGGTGTCCCCTCCTTGAAAAGTGTCAGAGTGTCCTGAGGAGGGTTTGCCTTGTGATGTGGACCGACCATTAACATGCCAGGGTATCACACTCACACATGAAACCAGGGGAGTAATATTTTTCAGTCAAAGGGACTGAGAGCTTTGGAGGGAGCCTTAAAATGCTTATAAAGCAATTTATTAATTGATATTTCATTAATAAAGAGATGGAATTAAAAAGAGACTAACAAAATAATTGAATGAAAAATGTAGTGACATTAGCAATATAATTTTAAAAGGAATATTTGCCATCTTATTCTTTATGATACAAGGAATACAAAGGGGTGCCTGGGGAGCTCACCTGGTGAAGCGGGCACCCATATACAGAAGCTTAGTCCTAAACGCAGCGGCCGCAGGTTCGACAACGACCTGCGGCCCTTTGCTGCATGTCATCCCCCCCGTCTCTCTCCTTTTATGTCTTCAGCTGTCTTATAAATAAAGGCCTAAAATGCCCCAAAAATAATCTATAAAATACATATACTAAGGGATATGTAAAGAGGGACTTCTAACCAATTGGCTCTCCATTTATTTTTTCCTTTGCCGCCTCTATTATCATTGATGTGGAACTCTGTGGCAAAGCTTTGCTAATCCTCTGCGAGAGCTCTCCCTGGGTATCATCTGTGCTTGGTGGCAACATGCACCCTTGAAGCCTTCTGGAAGGCAGTGATTCATTTGTGAATGAGGTGTTTTTGGAGTAGAAGCTAATGGAAAGGGAAGGGATTTCAGAGATAGTAGATAAAGCTAATGTAGTGTGTCTTGAGTTGAGTGTCTCTCAATTGGTAAACCATGGCAGAGTGAAGGGTTTGAATCCCTGTGTGGGTGTCCATGATGAAAATATAAGTACTTGTGGTGCTCCCAGAATAATCTGGATACAAATTTGCCAGAAAGTGTACCAGCTATTTAACTCTCAAATCGTAACTTTCAAGTTTTCAAGGATCTAAAGCATCTTTTTTTTTAAAGTTTATCTACTGAGTCATGGAGTTTTATCTCATATGTTTCAATTGAAACTTTAACATTTTATAATGCCAAATCTTTAAAATTGCTTTATAAAATCTTCTGCAGACAGTGATGACATGTCAGTGGTTGAAGTTATGGTGAAACTGGATATTGATCCTTATCCTGAACTCTTTCCAGGCGCTGATCTGGGATGTTGCTGCAGTACTGTAATGGGAGTGTTGGGGGAGGGCCAGTAAGTAACACTGTAAGAACAGAAAGTCTCCTCAAGGAGTTATGAAGAGTTTAATCTGGGTCCTGTAATTTGTAGGGGGTTCGTGTTTCTGTGAACAGTTGTACAATGACAGGTGGTGTGATCATGTTCGAAGCACACACACATGCGTGTATGTGTGCTCATATACACATGGGTGTTACACAAGCCCATAATTACACTGCAAGGACGAGGCTGAGTGGAATAATATACACACAAATACAATATGTGAGTACACATACGTGCACACACACACTTTACTTAAACAGCATCATGTTTTGGCAGTGGGCTCCTTTTCCACCGCAGGTCAGGCTTAGTTCATGCACAAAGAGCGTGTGTGTGTGTGTGTGTGTGTGTGTGTGTGTCTGTGTGTGTCTGTGTGTGTGTGGTGTAACCCTGCTCCAGTTTTATTTTTAAAGTGAGCGCAGACAAAGGCCTCCAGTCAGACTGCTCTGAGAACAGGACCTTGGGAACATGACCAGTGTCTGTTGCGTCACTTAGCGTGTGTGTGTGTGTGAGAGAGAGAGAGAGAGAGAGAGAGAGAGAGAGACACACACACACACAGTGTATCTGACTTTTGTCTTGTAAAGAAGTCGCTTGTTCAAGCCGAAAGGGAACGAAGAGGAAAAAGCTCTTGAAAATCCTTGCCAGATGTGCAAGTACACACATTCACTCACACTCTAAAACTGTGACCTTAAAAGCTGGCTTAGCGGGCATTTGAATGTCAAGGGACATCACTGGGTGATGTCATAGGAAGGATTTTATATGCGATAGGAGAAATTCACCTACACACACACACACACACACACATTAGAGTTTGCCTACACACAGAGACCACACCCAGCAAATCACTTTCTCAACAGGTTTATGATGAGGAAAAGAGAAGCAAGAAAATGGAAGGGAGGAGAGGAGAATAATGAAAAAAGATAAGAGGAGGCAACGGGGGAAGGAAAGGCTACAAGGAGAGGAAATGAGGACATACAGTAGGAGAAAAAGTAGAGAGGGGAAGAGAGGAAAAAGAGGACGCAAGAACACTGAAAAAAGGTTTTGAATTTACTTGATTTTAATGTATACATCAGTCCCATCAGAATGTGGCTAACTGACACTTTTTCTCTCTCTCTATTACTTGTTTCCTGTCAAACCAATATATTTTATTCACATTAGACTGTCTATTAAAATTGTGTTAATTTAACATTATTTTTCCATCACAGTAATATGAATTTATTATGTAATGTTAAGTAATTTCATCATGTTCAGGATACCTGATTTTAGACTGTAACTGCAACTTGATTTCTCAAAGCTAGTATGTAAAGGTATTATTTAACTTTAAGGTAATTTCATCATGTCCCTGGTACCCGAGTGGGGTCTCTAAATCTAACATTAAAGTGAACCCTATCCAAATATATTGTAGCCATCAGTCCTTGTTGTGTGTGTGTGTGTGTGTGTGTGTGTGTACCATGTTTAACTACATTTGTGGGGACCAAAATTTGGAAATACAGTATACTTATGGGGTCCTGACAGCTTTGTGGGGACAAAATGCTGGTCCCCATAACATTAAAGGGCTGTTTGAGGGTTAAGACTTGGTTTTAGGATCAGGGTTAGAATTAGGTTATGGTTAGGGTTAGGGTAAGGGTTAGGGTTAGGCATTTAGGTTTGATGGTTAAGGTTAGGGTAGGGGCTAGGGAATGCATTATGTCAATGACTTGTCCCCATAAAGATAGTGAGACAAGACTGTGTGTGTGTGTGTGTGTGTAAATACAGTTGTATGTTGAAATTATTTTCATTGACAAAAAAGGCAGAGTCAGATTCTGTACTCAAAATAGTCTATATTTAGTATTAAAACTTAGAACGTACCACTTTTACCCAAAATGATTGACTCTGTGCAGTTGCCATGAACAGGTATCAAAAATCTTAACCTCTATATCACCAGCAGTGGATTCAACCACGCAATTATGTACAATTAAATACAATGTTTTCAAATTGTTGTAAATTCTGCATACAGTGCAATGGTTTACTCTTTTAACATTAGATTTAAAAGTGTAAATACAAAATACTGTGAACTATTATCACAAACAGTGCTCTCCTGAGAACAAATTAAAAAAGAATAACACCATTTCCTTGAAATAGTCTAAATCAAACATGACACAAAGTGAATAAGGCAAAATAAGTGCATGTTACTAAGTTTACTCCTAAGCTTTTTTTTTTTTTAAACCCGAACCCTATTTTCCTATGTTTTTGTGTGAAAATTGGTCCAGCATTGAGCAATAATGGGAATGTGAACCCGGCTGCCATGTTATATAGGGCAACTGTGCTTGGTCAGTTAGTGTCCACTAAAACTTCTGTTTTTGCCTCTGATAGACTCAGATTATTATTATATAAGTGTCTGACAACATTATGGAAAGGATCCCCACGGAAATAAACCTTTTTGTTAAAGAGTAAGATCCTAAAATGGACAAGGCATGCTAGGTAACTACTACAGTTGAAAAATAGCTGACTGGCTAACACTGGCAGACTTACAGAAATGTTGATTAATGTGCATTGTCCTAATCAAATAAATACATCTAAACTTTAGTCTGGTGGGTGTAGTGATGGTGATTTGGGGTTGTTTCATGCGTTAAAGTGTCCATATTATGGAATAAATCACTTTTTCTGGGATTTGGGGTGTTATTTTGTGTCTCTGGGGCTTCCACACACATACAAACTTGGAAACAAAACTATCCATGCTGTTTTGAGTGAGATACAGGTTTCTGCCTTCTGTCTCCGTGGAAGCTGTTCAAAATCTGCCTGGCTTTCAACATCACTAGCCGAGACAATGTGGCTAACTGTTGCACATGCTAGCGCTAGCATGCTAACTCGTTCTTAATGGCAAAACACTGCTACAACACACACTAGTTCACCATAATCTACAAAAGAACTACTTACATGTCCCTGTTCTGCAGGTATTCTACAAATGTGCCTTTGTTTAGAAGAAGTCTCCCAGCTAATCCTGCCTTGTAGCTACTGACCAAAGTTGGAGAAACAACAGTTAACTAGCTGATGTGCTCTTACTTAGTTACTGTGCATGTGTGACTTCCAAAAAGATATTAAGAAGTGAGATGTCTCACTATGTAGCTAAAACAGAGACTTAAACACACAGGGTGAACACAATATCTGCAGCAATGTGCTGTACAACAAAAATATGGTGTTTTTTGAAAATGAAACCAAGTTAACCTATTCTGGTACAACCTCAAAATACAATTATGAACCTGAAAATGAGCATAATATGGGTGCTTTAAACTAAAAGGATCTTCCTCTTTAACAAAAAGGTCTATCTCTGTAATGTACACTACTACTACTGTATTACAATACTAATCTGAGACTGTCAGCAGGAAAAAATAGCACTTGGACGTAAATTGAAGGTGTGCAATTGTCCTATAATTTACATTGAAGCTTGTTTGGCAGCTGCCTACTGCAGCAATCTCGCTTTATACTAGACCAATGTTGAAGATTGTTGTTCCCATCAGTAACCAAAACATAGGAAAATAGGGTCAAGGTTGAAAAACCCTAAGTTACCCTTTAAATTGTGCACTCTATTGTGAACTAAAATATCAATCCTGTGTAAAAAAAAGTTTTCCTGAGGAATAAACACAAAGAGAAAAATGTTTTCAAAAACTCTTAAAATTGTTTTCAAAATGGCTTCACAAGGAAAAAAGTGGTCCATCTGGTATAGCAGTACCAAAGATGCCTGTTGGATTATCTCCTGTTTTCTAGAGAGCAAACTTTTGCTTTGTTTGCAAAAGGGTTATTTCCATGCAGTTCCGTGCAAAACCTGTCCAGTTAATTCAAACAAACAAACAAAACTAGTCCAAACGGTATAGCCATACCAACAATGACTTTGTTCTCTTGTACTTTGGAAGCTTCCCAAATGTGCAGACACCAGAGGACTCAGGGAATCCTGACCTCGGTTATATTACATCACGCACGCACACACACCCACGCATGCACGCATGCACGCACGCACGCACACACCTTGACCGTAGTCTGTCTCATAACTACACTGCTGCCAGCCCCCGTCTTTTATTTATTTATTTCTTCCTGTGTTTTTAAGTCTTTTTATTTCCAGTGCTCATGACGCACTCTGGTACTATGAAACTGTTAAATAGAGTCCGGTAGAGGCTGGGGCTGAGACCAAGAGGAGGTGGGTGGAGGTGTGTAAAGTGACACCACACCAGGGCACTATATTTACAACGTGCCACTTTACGAAGCCTATTAATAGCTGCCAGATCTTTTCTCAGCATCTGCTGCACACTGTTGCATCGTCACAAACACAGGCATCAGATGGCAACGGTGGATTTACACTGCGCTGTGCTGCCCAAGGGAACACGCCTTATCCTCTAGCATGTTCCTGCACAACCCCCCCCCCCCAACCCCTTCACACTCACACCTTCAGGAGATTCACTGCTCTGTGTGCTTTCAGTCTTTTCTTTCATATCTGTCTGTTCATGAGATGAAAGCAGAGAAGAGGGACTTAACCCTGTTTCTGTCGTGGATTGATTGATCTATTAGACAGGACAAGAAGACAGGCAAACAGGCGGGATAAGTGGAGGGGTTTAAGTGTGGTTAACTTGAACGTCTGACAAATAAATCATCTCTTACAGTACAGCATGAAGCCTCACCTCACCTCACTGCTGCCAAGTCTGCCTACCTCTCCACCATCCTCACCAACCCCTGCCAAAAACCCAGAACCCTCTTCTCCACAATAAACAACCTTCTCATTCCTCGGACCGACACCCTCCCTTCCTCTACTCCGGAAATCTGCAACTCATTCCTCTACTTTTTTGCTGAAAAAAATCATCATAATTTATCAATCTCTAGTATCTACTCCAGCACCTACCACAATCCCCCCTTCTCCCCATCTCTCCTGACCTCCCGACCCTTCCTCCACACTGCGTCCTCAACCAGTTTGACCCGATCACCCCTCCTGAAATCTCAAAACTCATCAGCTCACCAACCTCTTCAACTCCTCACTGTCCCTTGGAACTGTCCCTTCTGTTTTCAAAACTGCTGCCATCACTCCAATCCTTAAAAAACCTGGTCTGGATCCTTCCTCCCTCAACAACTATCGCCAAATATCCAACCTCCCCTTTCTGTCTAAAACTCCTCCCCTCTCCAACATCAACGCCTATCTGTGAGCAATTAAAACCTGGATGCAACACAACTTGCTCAAACTCAACAGCAATAAACCAGAATTCCTCCTCATAGGCTCCAAATCCACACTCTCCTCCTCCCCAGGCCCGCAACCTTGGCGTGATTTTTGATTCCACCCTCTCCCTTTAGCCCCACATCCGTCATGTCATTAAAACCTTCATCTTCCACCTCCGCAACATCGCCAAAATCAGCCCCTCTCTCACACCCCCCGCTGCTGAAAGACTCATTCACGTCTTCATTTCCTTCCGACTGAACTACTGCAACTCACTTCTCTTCAGCATCAGCTCTACCTATATCAAGCGACTCCAACTGGTCCAGAACGCAGCTGCCCAACTCATCACCCACACCAAATCCTGGCACCACATCACTCCAGTCCTAAAACAAAGCCACTGGCTTCCCATCTCCCACCGGATCACAGAGAGGGGGGAGAATTTTTGTAGGGAGATTTTCTTTAACAGAGACGTATGTTACAGATGGCCGCTGTTCTGACTCGGGTGCTTGGGGTCTGATATGTTCTATTTCCCAACCGTTCATTAAATCGCCGTTAGCGTCTTTAGCACCCGGCACTGGAGTTTAGTACTGGCTGGATTTGGATTGCTGTAATGACTGGCTGCTAGCTGGCTGGGGGTGGACCGTGGATGTGTCCCTGGGGCTGTCTTTTCTGCACTAGTAGCCTAATAATAGACATTAGAATACACTAAAACATACAACAACACATATTTTATTGGCAGTTAACTATATTTTAGTGGGTCTAAAATCTAGTTTTAAGACATGAATTATTTTAGTTTGCTGAGCAAATTAATTTACTATTACCTGCACTAGGGGACATTAAGTTATGTGTAGCCTACTGCATGGACTGTTCTAAATGGGAACTGTTTATTTCCCTATGCGGCATGATAGAGAACTGTGTTGAAAATCTGAGGCTGTTTAACCATAACACAGGTATGTGCTCTGTTAATTGCTGTATGTGTGGGAGAGCTGAGGCTTTTCTGAACCCTGAACTGGCACTGTTTCTTGGGCTCGTCAGCGGTAACCAGACGGCGGTAAACGCGGCCGGGGTGTTTGTAGGTGTCTAAGTGTGCAGAGGCTGTTGGATATAGCTGCAATGGAGTGAGTTAAGGTGTATGTTTACTCAACATGGTGTGAAAGCCAGTGAAGGAAATCAATGTTTATCCTCACACGTGTCAAGACAGAATCACGTGAATGTCTGTGTATACCACTTTGCTTTGCCATCATCTCTTCACTGTCCCCAAACACACACTGATAAACACACATACAGAGACTAATGTGTCCTGACTCAGCCTTTATTGAGCCAGTGTTAGTTAATATACCCACCAGCTGGCCAACAACCATAGGACAACTCTATGGTAGTTTTCCATGTGTGCGTTAGTCAGAGGGCAGGGGGGTGCACAGTTGCTCAGAAGCTTGGGCTTTCCATTGTAATATCTGTGGTAGGCAATGTGAGAGCGTCACTACGGCTTCCTGTGTATAACAAGTGAAACACAACAAAACACACAAGATCATTTTAGTGACTACGCACAACAATGTGGCACACAGAAAGAGTTAACAGCATCACAATGCATCCACTAATAACATCAGGGTCGTCCCCTATTTCTGTCTCTGTGTCCTTTGGGGCGGGAGGTTTGTGACCACTTTCCCAGCTGTCCCTTAAGAGTTGGTTCCAGCTGCTGCAGCTCCACACGGTCCCTAACCTCAACCCAACTTTACTGACCACAGCCACAGCCTGACATCACTGTCCAGGCGTCCACGCACAGGCAGCTCAGACCAGCACATACGCACCACTACAGAGACGTCACAACCAAGACGACTGACACGCAGTTGCATTGACTTCTCTCTGTGGAAGTTGTAGTTCCCAGGGCCTGAGTTGTAGTTGTCAGGCATTATTGGTACTGGACTTGGAAATATTTATGACTTTCTATGAAACACTGATATGTTTGGCAGAACACACAGGACAAACTACAATTTTATTAAAGGCATATTTACAGTACATTGAATTAGTGTGCTGAAATTTGCATTTTATTGTGAACAATTACGATGATGTGGTCTCTACGTAATGTTAACAAGTCCTCTTGAAAGTATCTGCTAATATCATAACCCATTTTCATTTGCAAAACGCATATGGTAAGCCTACATATAGCTTGGGACACTGAGACTATTTGATTTTTATATGACTGATTGTTTTAATTGCCCTACACAACCATAGCTGAATTCTATTTAGCTGCTTCAATTTCAGAGTCCTATTATTGTTACTGGCTACTGGCTATCACCTGTGCTTTTTTTTTTTACTGTGACAAGTCAAAATGTCTGCTGTGAAAAGTGCCTGTAACCAGCCCTATATGTGTAAAAAAAAAACTGGCACACAGTGTGTCAAGTTCACTGATTCTCACATTTGTATGACTAATGAGTGATGGCGAGTGGTTAAGTCTTGGTTCATGATTTCAATGCATCTGTGTGTTCCTTTATGTATGCATGTCTGAATATTTGATGGAGCTTGGAGGCAGCAAGCAGCATGCGTGCATAGTCCCTGTTGCTCCGTTCCTGGCACACTAGTCCCTTTTTCCACATGGAAGTATACAAATATGCATACAAATATGCCTGTTTGTGTGTGTGGAACTGTTGCATATTGAGTGTCATAACATCGTTCTTTCTTACATTTGAGTAAGAGTTTTAGTATTTCCTTTAAAATATTTTTGTATTTGTGTGATGGTTAATTGTGCTTGTTACACTGTAATACATTTTACAGT
The DNA here is from genome assembly GCA_026937815.1 of Etheostoma perlongum. Taxonomy (NCBI): domain Eukaryota; kingdom Metazoa; phylum Chordata; class Actinopteri; order Perciformes; family Percidae; genus Etheostoma; species Etheostoma perlongum. The sequence continues at coordinate 15,027,470 of CM049376.1, forward strand.
GTACTTTTTAGGCCGCAAAACATTTTAAAACTAGAAACCTATAATAGATTACCTTGAAATTAACAGAAATTATATATTTACATGACAGGTTATTTAATTTACAGCTCACTATCCAGCAATCTACTAAAAGTTTTATCATGTTAATAGCTAATAGTAAATGATTGACCGAGAGATATAGCGAAGAAATTGTGGGACACGTAACACAACTTTACACATCCCTGGTCATTGTTGGATAACTGACTACGGTGTCTGCCTCACTGTCTCTCACTAGCTGTCATCCCCTTGAGGTGAACACTCTCAGTTTTCATGTTCACAACTCTCACAACTCAATCTCAGCAGAAAAGAGTTACTGTGAAGGGAAAATAATCTTCTGAGAAAAATCGAGGAGGAAGGATGGAGGTGAAGAGCCTCAGGGGGGAAAGGTTGTACTGTATCAAGCCTGGTTGAATCTTCAGCATTGATCTCATGAATAATAGAGGTCCAGTGGCCAAGTGATGATATTAAATGTGACATCCAACGACAACCTGGATCCACCATTCCTCAGAGCCATGCAGAAACAAACACTTGCATGTGTGCACAGTTGCATGTAACCTTGTAAATCTGTGACTAATCCGGTCTAATCTGTTATAACTGTGAAAATATTTTCAAATGAAAGTATCCAAAAGGTCATTGTTAACTTCCCAAATATGAAGTTGAATCAAAGTTGTTTCTGTTTGGCTACAAATCACTGACTCACAAAAGAGTCATTAATATAAAACACCCTCATAAAAGAAAAAACAAGTTGCCGCTTAACAAGATGATCTCCTGTGTTTCCTTGTATTCTTCAGCTTCTTAATAATACATAGAGAAACAGCTAACCTCCAATTCTCAGAGCTGTCACACACACACACACACACACACACACACACATACACACACACACACACACACACACACACACACACACACACACACACACACACACTCTTGCTCCCGCTCTCATGTGAACTTATGTTTACTGTCCCCATGCATCACTCACCCTGACAAATCTCTGTGAGAAAAATCTGCAAGTCTGCATTTTTCCCCCCCAGCAGACTGTATCTTTGCGTTTGTTTTACCTGTTCTTCTTCTCATCAATTTATTTATGCAAACAACTAGTGAACATCAGGGGTAAGCAGGAGCCCAGAGTGGGTGAGCTAAAAGGACGAGGAGGAAGAAACCAGTGGTGGAAAGTAACTAAGTACATTTACTCAGGTACTGTACTGGAGTAGTTTTAGTTTATGCTACTTAACAAACTGTATACCAAGTAATCTACAAAAAACTAGCCTCACCTCAACTAGCTACAATAGTATACAGTATACAGTACAGATACAACAGTATAGTAAAATACTACTTATGCATTGATGCATTATCAATTTAAACTATATATATGCCATTTTACTTTTGATACTTTAAAGCTACATTGTGTAAGAAGTTCTCCCATCTAGCAGTGAAATTGTATATGACAACCAACTGAATATTACTTTCTAGCCCCTTCCATTACGATCACATTTTAACTTCTACGGGGGCCGTATTATTCCACGAAGTACGACTTTATCCGTGAGTGTTCCTTCCAGTGTAATAATAGTTTTGCGTTTTTGTTATTTTGGTGCCATTTCATTGCTAACATCAGCTATCAGGTTCCCTAACAAATGCAAGCTAATGTTAGTAAAGTATAAGCGTGATCCTCCATCTTCAACAGGCTTTTAAATCTGCCAGCAGATCGAGTAATCTCCCCCTGGCATTCATCACAGTGTAAAAGCGCAAAATGCGGAAGTATGATCCTCTTTGGCTAATGTATTTTTAAGATTGAGGCACAGCATTGCAGAATACAAACAAGCAAGCCGCTCGTATGTATTCTGAATGATCCTGAATGGCAGATTCTACGCTTACGAGAATACTTAGTGATTAGTGATTAGTTGGTGGAAGTAATTACACATGAATGAGCACATATTTGTGAAAGAACAAAGGGTTTTTACTAAGAATCAACTCCAAACATTACACAATGGAGCTTTAAGTAAAATTGTATAGTTTTAATTTTATATTAAGTATGATTTTGACTGCTGGAGTTTTACTTATAATGGAGTGTTTTACAGTGTTGTACTGCATGGTACTGTAAGAAAGGCAGAGGAAGTGGGGAAAGCAAAGAAAAAGAGTGCATGTAATAGAATAAGAATAAGCTCAGTTTTTTCCCCAGCACACGAAAGCCCCCCCAAACCCACACCTCAGCCCAAGGCTATCAGAGAATTACTACTGCAGGAGTGGTCTGTCATTACTTATTATCCACTCTATTGCTTGGGGCCTTGACATGTGTATGATCTCAAACACATACAGAGGCTCCCTAAACACTCATGATTTACATTTAAGCATTATGATGGAATTCCCTGCAGTTAGGCAGGTGAGAGAGAAAGAGATCAGGAAGGCATTGGGTGAGAGGTTAGAAAAGCACTAACATCGGCTGCAGGAGAATTATGAATGAAAGTATATTTTGAAAAGACACACAAACACATACACCAACCAACCTTTATAGTGTCTTTCAGCTCATTGTTTTGGTTTTCTGTTCTCATAAGTGTCAGTTCCAGATGCAACAGGCAGCTGTTTTCAGCAAAAATAGCTCTGATAAACCTACTTTATCTGCTGTCTATAATCTGTATTAACTTTGACTGTGTAATCATTGCGGGTGATTTTAACATTCATGTTGACAATCCCCAGGGTAGAGGGACTAAAGAACTGTGTTGTGTTTTTGAGAACTATGGACTGACTCAGCATGTGACAGAGCCTACACACAATAAGGGACACACTCTGGACTTAATCATCTCCAAGGGTCTAAACATTTACATGGTTGTGGTGACTGACATTGCTCTCTCTGATCATTCCTGTGTTTTCTTTAACGGCACTATCTTGGTGCCCAAAGTGTCAAAACAAAGATAATCAGAAAATAATATACCACTAAAAACAACAGTGAATCATTTATTCATCTTTTCCACACCTGCGCTCTCTGGGGTCTCAGTCACTGAGCTTGCAGATAATTTAAATAAAATGTAAAATTACAAATGTTATTGATGCCTGTGCTCCCACTGAAGTCAAAGTTGTCTCTGGTAAAAAAAGATATCCTTGGAGAAATATCATACTGATGAGAACTGAAAAAAAAGAGAGTGTTGAAAATGCAGGTGGCAAAAAATTAATATCCTGGTCCATTACAACACCTTTAAAGAGAGACTTCACATTTATAAATTGGAACTAAGGAATGCAAGGCGGTCCTTCTTCTCTGACATTATTGCTAGAAATGATAATAATTCTTGTGCTTTGTTTGCTACTGTCGATAGGTTAACAAACCCTCCAGTACCAGTATCATCTGAACTCATCTACCAAGGCCTGCAATGATTTTGCCTTCTTCTTCAAAGACAAAATTCAGAAAATTCAAAAGAGTCAGTGCCTCCATATCAAGTACAAGTACAGGATATGTGTTGTCACAGTGTCCAGGCAAAACAAATTCCAATATAACACAATTTCATACAATCAACCATAAAAACCTGGAAGAGATTATACAACATCTGAAAACCTCGTCCTGTTGCCTCAATATTCTACCAACAGGTGTTTTCAAAAATGTTTCAAATTGTTTGTGTTCTGATCTTCTACAGATTGTGAACACATCTCTTCTCTCTGGTATCTTCCCACAGGTCCTGAAAACTGCAGTCATCAAGCCACTATTAAAAAAGAACAATCCAGACACACCACTAGTGAGCAACTATAGGCCAATATAATATATAAGGCCAAACCTTCCATTTTCAAGTAAAATTATTGAAAAAGCATTTTTTCAACAACTCAACCATTTCTTGTCACTAAACAATGGTTTTGATGCCTTCCAGTTGGGTTTTTCACCACACCACAGCACTGAGACGGTTCTTGTTAAGTCTTTAATGACATCTACTTAAACAGAGATAGTGGCGACATTTTAGTCCTTGAATTACTTGATCTCAGTGCTGCATTTGATACAGTTGACCACAACATATTACTAGACTGGCTGAAAAACTGGGTTGGCCTTTCTGGCTCAGTACTAAACTGGTTTGAATCCTACTTAATGAATAGGGATTACTTTGTGTCTATAGGTATCTATGCAGCTTAGCGTACAAATATGACGTGCGGAGTTCCCCCAAGACTCCATCCTGGGGCCTCTTCTGTTTAATATCTACATGCTTCCACTGGCTCATATTATGGAAAACAACAAAATAAGTTACCATAGCTATGCGGACAACATACACATTTACATAACCTTATCGCCAAGGGACTATAGTCCAATACAAAAACTGACTAAGTGCATTGAACAAAAAAAAAAAACAATTGGATGTGCCAGAACTTTCTTATTAAATTAAAAAGGAAAAACTGAGGTGGTTGTTTTTGGAGAAAAAGAGGAACGGTTGAAAGTCAGCACTCAGCTTCAAACGACAATGCCAAAAACAACACACAAAGCCAGAAATTTTGGTGTAGTCATAGACTCAGACCTGAATTTCAACAGCCACATTAAGACAATTACAAAGTCAGCCTTTTACCACCTTAAGAATATATCAAGGGTTAAATGACTTATGTCTCAGCAGGATTTGGAAAAACTAGTCCATGCTTTTATCTTCAGTAGAATTGACTACTGTAACAGTGTCTTTACAGGTCTCCCTAAAAAATAATCAGACAGTTTCAGCTGATTCAGAACGCTGCTGCTCGAGTCCACACTAAGACCAAGAGAGTGGATCACATCACTCCTGTTCTGAAGTCCTTACAGTGGCTTCCGGTGCCTCAAAGAATTAATTTCAAAACACTTCTGCTGGTTTATAAATCACTAAACGGTTTAGGGCCAAAATACATTTCTGATCTGCTACTGAACTATGAACCACCCAGACCTCTCAGGTTGTCTGGGACAGGTCTGCTTTCTGTCCCCAGAGTCAGAACTAAACAAGGGGAAGCAGCGTTCAGTTTGTATGCTTCACATACTGTATATCTGGAACAAACTCCCAGAAAACTGCAGGTTCGCCACAACTCTCCACTCTTTTCAATCAAGGCTGAAGACCTTTCTTTTTGATGTTGCCTTTGTTTAAATGATTGCTCATTTCTTATAGTGAAGTTGATTTTTGTTGAAACTGTATGACAATCAGCAAGGGTAAGATCAAAATTAAATGACTTGATTAGACAGTGATTTGACGGTTCTGATGAATATATTTCTAAACAATTAAATGACGAAAAGGGGAAATGTTTATCATTATTGTTGGCTGAAACAAATATTGAAGTGAACTAAGTAACTTGGTGCCTTTTGGGATGTTTTTGTTGACAATTTGTGAGGTTAGGGTTGTGGCCATTCTGGGGTATTTCTGAACAGGAAACAAATACATTTCTGAGAATTTCTCCAACGCAGGTGTGACATAGATTTTATGGTCAAATCTACAAGAAACAGTTGAAGCTGTTCAGGTTTTTACAAAGTTTGCCGTGATGAAACTAAGCCTTATAGTGACAACTATATTCTAATGTAAAGAGAAGTACTTCCACTCTTGGTTATGGGTAACCAGAGTACAAAGTCACATGATCCTGCGGGGCCCGTGGTGGATGAGATAGTAAAGAAATATGGTTCTGCCTGTGTAGAATGCTACCGTAATGGTCAACAAAGTTTGGGTTTCCACATGGATTAATTGTTTTTAACTGCTCTTTTATGTTTCATTACGTACACTGCAATGTAACATTTATTTTTGTATTTTATGTTGACTGTTTTTAACTGCTCTATACTGTCTATCTATTGTACTACACTGTAACTTTTATTATTTTAATATTTTTATGTAAAGCACTTTGAATTGCCCTGTTGCTGAAATGTGCTATACAAACAAAGCTGCCTTGCCTTGCCTTGCCTTGCCTTACTTTATTCTACCTACCCAGCACAAAATGGAACTGTTCACAACAGCTAACTAGCTGGTGAACATAATGGAGCATTTAGCGGTTGAAGAGCTATTGGATTTGGTGGAGACCAAAAATAGAGCTAAAAAGAGAGTGAATACTGAACTTAGATTTGACACAAACAACTTCAAATGAATGCTAATGTTGGTCGGTGTTGTGTGTTTTGTTTACAGCTTTTTCCCCACTGCCCCAGAGTGGCCTTTACAAGGAAAGCATTTAGTGGAATGGGAAGCACAGCAGCAGAGGTAGATAATGTTAAATCATTCATTATTTTATTCAGTGAGTGATGTTATTTATTAGTTTATATGAAAGTCATGACATGAAATAAACTAAAGTCAACAAGAGTCATGTTCCATGTCTGTCCAGACATGTGACTGAAGGCTACTCACATTGTATATGAAGCCGGCCTTCCTTATTCATCAGCGCTGCAGCTCTGACGCTCATTCTGTGGAAAGCTTATTAGATCATAAACTACAAAACCACTACGCCTGTAGTGTACAGAGCAGAGAGAGAGAGATATTCGGAATGCTGGCATGTATTAATGAAACATCTTGTATTAAACAATAGAATAAATGTTCCCTTGAAATTAGCAGGTAACCACTAACCACATCCAATCCAGGCATCTGTAGTAAACACACACATTCCTGCCAAGACCATAGATCTGACAGGATCATTTTCTTGGAGACAAAAATAAATTCATTCAGCACATTTAGACACTTCATTTTGCTCTTTTACATTCAGAATATTCATCACAGTACTTTTGTTTCATTTTCATGTAATGTAGGATGTATTCGATTTAGGAGCGCAGCACAGATGAACAAGCCAAGAACATGATGAATATGACTCAGAAATGAAAGTTCTTCATTGTGTGTTTGAGAAAAACTTCAAAAGAAAGACTATGTACATCATTTGGACTATTTCTCTTAATAATGTGGGTTTATAATGTTTGGCTGAAATAAAAGAAAATCGGCCCAGCTTTATTTTAGACTGTAAAGCAAAATTGATTTAACAAATATTGCAACCATTTACAAACAATTAAGTGCTAAAATAAACTGAAAACATGAAAAATATCTTTTAGACTACTACATCACTATATTTGAGTAAGAATGATTATTATACAGGAGCCAGGTGATCCCCAGCTTCATTGCTTCCCTCTCTCTTCCTCACCTCTCCCCTCTGTTGCTGCCCTGGAGCACAAGGAGCGCTGCACAAGGAGTGGAAAATACAGTCACCTAAAAATACACTGTACATAAACAACACACACACACACACACACACACACACACACACACTCCAAGTGCCTTTAATATTAGACAGCACAAGGCTGACACCTGAGACACTCAGCGCAGCGCCGTCACCCCCTCCCGCCACCGTCCCTAAGGGTCCAGTCTGATCTACTATACTGCAGGCTGGCAGTTAGTGATGAGGGTTTTTTTTGGGTGGGGGTGCTGGGGGGACACATTCTTCTGACATAACAGCCCAGTTGGCCTGTGGTAGTCACACGGGGCATCACCAGACCTGACATGGCATCGCTGCTGATGGAAGGGGATGTGTGTGAAAAGGTCACAGAGACCAACATGGCCTCCATCCTGGGGTTCTCCTTGTCACACCACCCTGTGCACACGCACACGCACACGCACACACACACACACACACACACACACACACACACACTCAGGTTTGACATTTATAGTATATTCCGCTGTTTGAACCAAAACATGTTCTCATCATGTTTGGTTTCCTCTCCATCTCCTTTAAGGTTTTAAGTCAGCTTTTATGCTTGTCTTTAGTTTAGACTCGGCCTTGTTCCATTCTTTTAAGTCCCATTGCATATATCACAATAGACCTGTTAAATTTCTACCATAGAATGTCTCCACCTGTTTCCATCTTCCTGAAGTTTTTCATATATCTATCCAGCACATTCTCTTCTTCTCTCGTTGTTTTACCTCTTGCTTTTGCTCAGCCTCTATTTCTGTCAACTCTCTGTATATTTGTTTTCTTTCCTTTGTGCTTCAACCGCAACTGTTGAAGCCATATCCTTCTTCAACATCTGAATTTCCAGTTCTATTTAACTTACCTAATGACTAATTGATGTTTTTAAACAACTTCTAGTCTTTTTTTGTTGATACATTTCTTTATCATTTCTGTTTCTCTTTATGTCCTATATGCTGTGATATATTTGTTGTTCCTTTTGCTTCTCTTGTTTCTTAGCTGAACGTTGCACTGGATTTCATGCTTTTGTTGTGAAATATTTAACTTTATCATTGATTCTTTGATATGTTGTTGTAATTGATTAGTATACAAAAAACATTTAAATGTAGGCTTCCTACTTATGCTTTTCGTATTTGCATATCATTTTAGAACAAGTAGACCTTATTTAATTTTATCTTCTTTTGTCCACTTTTGTGTTCAGTGGAGCAAACACTGTGGGGAAAAAGTGGAACTTTGATAAATGGCTGTCATTTGTATTTGTTTGTGAATGTTAAGAGTGTAGACATACAACGTCTGAGAACTGAGAATTTTATCTTTGACAATGGTGAATAGTATAATGGAGCTACTTGTGTAGTAACAAGATAAAAACACTACAATAATGGTTTAATGGTTCATATAAGAGTTTCACCTTAGAGTTGAATGGTTTTATGCTGTTCATCATGCGAGAGATGAGGTACAGATGGATAGCAGACTCAGCTCTGAATCTGACTCTCTTATTTCTTGCTGAAGGAGAGGATAGGAAAAAATCAGGGAGCCTCTAGTTGGCACACACGCACACATGCACACACTCACGCACGCACACGCACACACTGTGTCCCAGTGTCCCTTCTGAGCGAGTTGACCTACACAGTTCATATGACAGCAGCCACGTGGTCTGGATGCAGAATATGGAGTCAGATAATTTTACAGTGAACATGCTGTCACCTCTCAGCAGACCTGCTACTGATCACTGGCCATTAACAGAGTGTTGCACTAATTGGCTGCTATTCTACTGACTAATCACTGCCTGATCACAGTGACTGGACCAGCATGAACGTACATTCACAAAGAATGTAAAAGATTTAAACATGTATGAAATGCTGTACACCTTTCTTCAATGTGCTTCAATCTTCAGAGACGGGAAGAGTAAAACTATGTAAATTTGTTTAGTTACTGTAATTTGGTACTAAAAAAAAATATAAACATAAGTTTATAGAGCAAAAAAGTATACAGCAATTTAAAATTCACATTAAAAGCAATACAGGATATGGTACAGAAATTAGCTATTTAAAAGCAATTTTGCAATTAAAGGTAGAAAATGTATGTTGTTGAGTTGCTGTTTTTATATGACTTTATACTTTTACAAGTAAAGCACTGTGAAAGTTAAAGTAGAGATCTTTTGATTTTTACCAAACTACATTTATAGGTAACAATTGTTCAAGCAAAACATTCAATAAGTTAGTGAAATATGATGCACTTCACCATGGATTATTATTTAACTTTTTGTAAGTACACTTTAAAGGGACCATTCCCTAAAGAAAGTACTTTTACTTTTGACACTTAAGCAAGACTTTTATTCTATGTACCTATATTTACTTTACAATGCATGATTTTGTTTTTAAATAAAGTATTTTGTATTATTTTAATGCTACTGTTGCTCAAGTAAGGGAGCTTATTACTAATTCCACCTCTGCCAATACTTACTACTACAGGCTACTACCATATGTTGTTAGACAGATCACGTTAACGGGCTGATGTACGGCTTTTCATACTACCACAGTACTACAGTGTAGATCTCGTCACAGGTGTCCCTGCATCCCCTTTAACAGCACTCGGTTTTGGGGACATTGCTCAGGATTCACCTGTTTGGTGAGCGTTGATCGATTCCACCCGCCTGTCAATTCTTTCCACGCTTTACCAACCATATGATCTGTTCATAAATACACACACACATACACACACACACACACACACACACACACACACACACACACACACACACACACACACACACACACACACACACACACACTTGACATACGTGTGAGCATGACTGGGCACTCACACTCATCTAAAGAAGGAATATTCTGCACAGTCTTTGAAAGGAAAGAAGAGTTTCAAATCCAAAGACCATTGCTGTACCTGATATCCTAGCTTTGTTTACCATCAGGGCGTTACATCTTCCAGCATAAACATGCGTGATGGATGGGTGAGAGAGTGAATTAGCCGTAGAAAGGGAGAGAGAAAGACCAAGTGTACTGACACAATAAACAGACAGCAAAGGGCTAGTAGCTACAAAGGGAAACTGTGGCGTCTCACATCTCCTCACGTACCCTGTGTCTTGCCCAAAAAGTTCCACTTGAACGCACCGCAAAGACTACAGTTGACGGCCAACTACCATGTACATTCTGCACCTGTGTGAGAGGAAATGATTCTCCATTCTCTGTATTGTCGCCCAAAAAATGTAATCCAAAATGACAGAACATCTCTCTAGACCTAGTAAACACAGAGCAAATGTAGTCAGTCATTGTTTTCATCAGAGAGTGCTGATAGTAGTCAAGAAGGGTCGTTGTTGTCATTGTCACGACTAGTAATAAGAAGATACTGGCGTTGTTTGCTCCGATTCAACAAGTCAGATCGGCCAAAATGGATGCCGATGGCTCTTCCGATTGACGACGTCACAAAACACACCAAACAGACTCAAGTCACTGACCTTGCCACTGTCTGATGGCTGATAATTGGGTTGGTGTGTCAGAGCCTTTACCGAAGGCGCTGAAGACGATTCAACAATCGGCCAGAAAAAGCTGTTGAGGGCCGACGAGTTGCGACGGTGCAAAATAGGACAACAGATGCTCAACAATCTTCTTGTGTCAGCACCTTTAAACATTTATTAACTTTTTTTGCTAAACCACAGAGCAGCATGTACTATGTAAAACATAATACATGTGACCTATTTACAGGTCTCCTAAACTGTGTGTATGTGTGTGTGTGTGTGTATATGTGCGTGCGTGCATGCATGCGTGTAGCACATGTGCTTTCGCACATCTCTCTATGTAAGGGGCCATCCCTTGTAAAAGCGTGCGGTTTCTTCACAGGATATGGGTTTCTTGTGAAAAAGACACAGAGAGGAAGCACTCTGAAGAAAGCTTCTTTTTTTTCTTTCTCTTTTTTCTTCCCATCTCACACTTATCTCTTTCTTTCCACGGGACAAACGTCATTTCATGCGTGGATGTTCAGGATAATTTATGTAGAGTAGACAGATATAAGTTCTGCTTGTAACGTGCACGTTGATGAAATCTCTTCTTGCTATATCTGGTACACCCTGTGTGAATATTAATATATGTTTATTGAGTGATTGCCGAAGAATTAAAGGAAACACATAGTTCAGTGAGGTGCAGTGATGAAATGTTTCACACTAACTCTGACTTAATGATTTTGTCAACTTCTAAAGATCTTGGCAAACCACCTTCTTTACGATAAAATCCAACATTTAAACTAACTTTACTAGGTGTGTCAAATCACCAGCAACAAATTAGTTTCCACATATCTAAAACCAACAAGCACAAACTGGAGACCACCAGAGTAAAAAAAAAATCGAAATCGAAAACATTTTAGTGCTTACTGAGTGAGTTAAGAGCATCATTCATGTGTCCAAAACATAAAGCCTGTGGACTCTGGGAGTTGACTAGTATAGACGGTGTCAAGAGGAGTTTGAAACTACAGGTTGCAGCAGTGTGGAACGCTCCACGTGCTGCCTGGGCCTGTTTGACTCCTGAACACTGAGGGACATCTTTGACACAGCTCCTTCATATTTAACTGTTATGTTGAATTATTCTGGCTTACTGCCGTGTTGTGCCACCATGAATTGGGCCTTAGTGTGTGTGTGTGTATGTGTGGGACAGGGACAGAGACAAGAGGGAGAGTGATGTGGCAGTTGTGCCTGAGTGTGCCTCGAACACTGGAAGCCTATGGGAAAGCAAAGCCATAGCAACAGAATGAATTAATGAACAGGATCCGAATGCTACGTTTAACACAAGGCGCACACACACACACACACACACACACATTCATATTCAACGCAGGTAACCTGGTGATGCAGGATGGGCTAAAACTGCTTCAACAACTACAAAAACCCAGCCAGCAGCGTACAGCATTGAACACACTGGGCATCACTGTTTGACTTAATGTGGTCAAATCAAATCTGAAACAGTTTCTAATCATTCACTTTTGTTCCACTCAGCTCTGTGCTAATGATTTTCATATAAAAATAATTAACTGGTTATGAAGCATTTGAGTACTAAACAGATGGTGTGTAGCTATACAAAATGTTACACAGTATTATGATAATGAGATTAGCTAAAAACAAAACATGTGTTCATGCATTCCCTCAGTCATGACAGTTATATCTTGATTTTCTCTCAGCCAGTGATGTTCAGAAAATAGTCTGCAGCGCCCCCCTTAGGAAAAGACAGAAAAACACATGGGCATAATTTCGATGAAGATGATGAAGAGGCTCTGAGTGATTTTACAGGAAAACCTAAACTCGGTATGAGAAGAATTTATATTAATATAAACAACAATGGTAAGCCAGTTTTGGCTCAAAGAAAGTGCAATATGAACTTCTTGATTGAATGTTCTTTAGAGAATGATTTCAACAAAAATGATTTTTGTTGTGTTTTGGATATATGCAGGTATATACTTTCCCTGAAACAGCTGCTGATTGTTATGCTCTATTCTCCTAGGTGCACTTATCGAGATTCAAATGACCAGCCATATGAAAAAAATACTATAAATATATAACTATATAGTTAACATTTGGCATTTATGTCATCAGATATAATTCCTGATGTGAATGCCTTTGTATTACTCTGGCACTATGAAAACTTGTCACTTTTCAAAAACTAATTTGACATGTCTGCAATTCTTCAGTACTGCTGGTGAGGACAATCCCTGGGGCAGCCCATGTTGGAGGTTGATTCCTCTGAACCTCTATAGAGGTAAGCATACTGAAAAGTTACACTTACATCCAGACAAGCATCAATTTAAAGCAGCTGGTATACATGTATAGGCAAGTCTGAGCTGTTCTGCTCATGCAAATAAGATGCTTCGAAGTATGTGTGTGCTGTGTAATTTTGTTGAACCATAGGATGACAGGATCAGTTTAGGACAAGATTAATTACACTATAAGTACACATGTGGTTTTAGGTGCCATCTAAGATTGAACAAATTAAAAATAACATTGACTGAGTTATGCCAAAAACATCAGGTCAAATGAATTGCAAGTTACTAGAATTTGTTTTAAATCAAGCATTAAGCTTTAGGTGAGAAATCAAACTGCAATGTAACACTTAGCAGTTATGTGGTTGTCAGTCCTTTTCTTTCTGAAAGCATTTTTTGTTGAAACAAAGGTTTATGAATAGCTTTTGTTCAAATGTGCAGCTTTCAGTAGTCTGGTAGTAGTTATAGAAGGTACAAAGATAAAATATTATCCAACTTGTAACTGAAAATATGGTTTGGACTTTTCTCATTAAACACGCTCACTCAGCTTGAAGTGTTTCAAAAAACAAAACAGGGTTATAATTACAGAACACAATAAGGGTACATTTTAACACACATTGATTTTTACATTTTTATTGTACAATATTACAATTACATTTGTACAAATGCTTTTAACAAAAAATGCACTTCAGGCTACAAGAGGAAATGTTTGCTGGGGCCTGTAAACAACAATGTCCTTGGGTACTGCACGGAACCTTTTTGCAGCATTGGCGGGAACATACTGCTGCTTGGCGGGAGGGCCACATTCACACATACAAACTAAGACATTTCATCTGAGATGGGCATGACTCCCTCCTGTTCACCCCTTCAGATCTTAAAAACACAGAAAGGGCAAAAGCAACAGGGTGGATACCAACATCAATGCAGATGATGATCATGTACTGAAATGATTAAATAAAAAAACAAGTTTGTGTGTCTTGTATGTCTGTGGGTGTTGTAGTGAAAGTGCAGAAGGGAACCAGGGGAGTGAGATTGTTGTTCATTTGTTGTTTGGTCCAGGTCCAATGTGTTAAAAGACGAGGTGCAGGGTCAGAGGTCTTCAGGTGGAGTTTAAGAGCGGGTGTACTTCCCCCAGATGTGCAGCATGAAGACTGATGCAATGAAGAGCAAACTCATCACCAGAACTGGCACGGGGCCACTGTCACAACAAAGAGAAACTGATCAACACTCAGATTAACACACACCCACAATCCCATAATTTGCTCCAACCCCAACAAGAGCAAGAGTCTTAGTGGAGTGTCTGATTTTATTGATAAGCTTAGGAAACAAGGAGACGCTCTCATCTCTGAATGAGGGACCAAGTGGGGGGTGGGGTGGAGGCAGCATTGCCATGCCAACCATCTCCTCAGCGGCCTGCTCCTCTCTCTGTCAGAAGGCTGTAATTGAGTTGACCTTTCAGAGTGCATCCTTTAATGAAGCTTTAAGGCCTGCGTCTAACACAGGAACAAACATGCACTCGATACACAGCACTGTATGGCGAGTCTGCCCTCCTTCGACTGCTGCAGAGACACACTCAATAACCACCACAGCACCATCGATCAACCATGGCCAGCTATGGCCAAGAGACAGGACGCCTTCTCTAATATTAGGGGCGAGGTTTTAGCAGAAAAGAAGTTTGAGGTTGAGAGTTTTCCAAACACAATTGTGTGTGTGTGTCTAATATTATTAATTAATATATATATATATATATATATATATATATATATATATATATATATATATATATATATATATATATATATATATATATATATATATATATATATATATATATATATATATATATCTCACACCTAAATCAAGCTGATCCACCGCTCAGTGATAATTTGTTTTACCACAGACGCACGTTTGCCCAATTTCCTGCCATTAAACATTCCTCCCATTCTACCTGATGAACACATATAACACTAAGTATTGGAAATCCTGAGACTTATGCACATTAATGAGAGGAAGTTAAAAATGTCAGGGGCTAAATATTTTCGTGAGTGTGTATGTTCTGCTGTTATAAACTGCACTTACACTTTGAGTCCTGGTGAGTCTTCTGTGTAGAAGCGCCACATGCCGCCAGTACCTGCCGATCCTGTGGTCCTGCCACCGCTGCGTGTACCACTGCTGGTAGCTTTTCTGTGGAACACACATGAGAAATGCTTCCTTATGACATATGACTTTCATATAGTGCTTTTTTTCATGTAACAAAGTACTTTATAGGAAAACAAAAAGACAATTAGAAGAGACACAATTTTGTGAAAATCTGATAACTTTTACTCATCCAGCAGTTTCTTAAAACCAATCATTTTGATCAAAAGAAAAACAAACCTTTGCCATTATATACCAAATTCTGAATGTAACTAAATACAGAAGCAGCTGCTGAAAGAGTGGAGTGATTCATGGCTGTTTTACCCGTGATGAGATTAAACGGAGGTTAATGATGTAATGAAGAGGTGGATAGTAATTGGTAATAATGAGAGAGGTAACAGCGTGCCTCTGATTACACACTGATTACGCCCAAAGGTTATCAGCTGCTCTAATCTACACAGGGCACCCAAAACAAATAAAGGTCTGAAAATGAAATCACTTGTAACAGATGGTGGCAAGTAGGGGTCAATGGGGGTAAATAAATAGAAGTTAATGAGGTAATGAATAACAGCGTGCCTCTGATTACACACTGATTACGCCCAAAGCACAACATCTATCAGCTGCTCTAATCTACACAGGGCACCCAAAACAAATAAAGGGAAGGGCCATCTGAAAATAATTAATCACTTGTAACAGTATGACGATGAGCAAGTGGGGTCAATGCTGGGGGTAAATGTGAAATAATTATTGAGATGGTGTGTGGGCTGCGATGACCACATTACTTATGTATTAATGTCTTCAATTCACAGTAGTGGGCATGGGCGACATACAGATGCGTGACAAATGAATGGAAAAACAAATTAATAAGGTGCCCTGGTATACAAGACCCGAGTCACCACAAGACCATTGATGCTTCTTCAAATGGGTTGACATTTGGTGACTTTTATCATTCTTAACTCTATAAAATTATTGTATAAAATTCGTGTTCAACTTTATTAAACTTTTTAACTCAACCTTTTAACTTTATTGTTTTACTGCACTCTATCACCAAATCAATTTCCTATGTACATTAGGAGAATTCTAATTCTGGGATGACCATAACCAATAATAAACATAATTTTTATTCTCAAACAATTCAGTGAGTCCTACATGGAATATCTTCATTTATTAGTTTACTGTACCCATTTATTCAGGTATGTTGCACATCTGTATGCACTTATGGAAGACTTTACCAATCAGTCTACTGGAAAAAGTGTTTGGTGTGTACGTGTTGGTACGTGCACATACCTCTGTCTAACAGTGGAGCCTGCTGCACGGGGAGCCACCGTCTTACTGGGGGAACGGCTAGATGCCCCAACATTGGTTGCACTTGCTGCTGGTCCAGGCTGAGTGTTAGACACCATAATGAATACACATGAACAGGATTCAACTCCATTATATCCTCTTTCTGACATTCTGTCTCATACATTTCTCATATATTGTCTCTCGGGCGCGCGCGCGCGCACACACACACACACACACACACACACACACACACACACACACACACTTAGGTAGCTTACATTTTAATTCTCAACTGTACAGTGTGTTTATGTCAGAGAACAAGACTGATGGCAAAGGCCTGCTAGCTACACACACTGTTCATTGCTTTCAAGTTCTAGCTGGTGATAACATGCAGAGTCTCAACTAAATGTGTTCACAAACATATATTATTAATTATCGAGTGATGGGCCAGCTTTAAGTATGTATTTTGGGACTGTTTGAGTTGTTGAAAAAGATCCACGTCCACAAATGATGAGCTAGCTAACGTTAGCAAGCTAGCTAACCGAAAGCAAAACGTTAGGTCTGACGTTAAATGGGGGCAATAGAGATTATTAGCTTCAACAGTAGTAACAGTTTTAGAAATAGTTGAGCATCTTACCATTGTGTTTTATTTGTCCGATGCAAGGTGAAACCCTGAGCCCTTCTTCAAACTGATGTCCACTTCCAATGAACAGCAGACAGTCTGTGTGTGATTTGGCCAAAAATTGAGAAGAGATCCCATAAAGCTGACGCTTGTCTAAAAAGGACACGACTGCAAAACACAAGACCAGTGAAGGAGGCTTAGCAAAAGCCTGACTGGCTGATCGCATTCAGCACTAAATAATGAGTCAAATATTATTTTCGGAGCCTGTTTTTGTACCATTTTAATGAAGCACATTTTTGTAACGCAGCTGAATTTGTCTGAATGAAATGTATATTTGTACTTGTACTTTAAGTTTAAGGCAAAAAGTCGGCCCGCTTTGATTCTGAAGGAGACGTGTCTCACAGGAAGCACGTCCTTCACCTAATACATAGGAAACAGGCGCCATTGTGGTTTAAACACGGAAGCGCGATTAGCTTGCTCACAATAGATGATTTTGAGCCAACATGGCGTCCAAACGGTAGAGTTTCATTACAGTTCATGCTGCTACGGTGGACTAGACGAGCATAACAGGTTTCCAAACTCAGACAAGGTAGACAAGAGAACCAAAGGTAAACATAATTACATTGCAATTATATTTTACGGATATTTAGCTAATGTTTATTTTATTTAGCTATTTGTGTTCGGTAACAAAGACAACTGCTCACCCAATTAGCTAGCTTTCTCAAATGGGTAATAATTTCATATGCTAGCTAACGTAAATGTTATATTACATAGGCTAGCATAATGTTATTACTGTAACCGTTAACTTAACGTAATTTAAGACAATACAGACAAAAAAGTTAGATAAAAGACATTAATGATACGTTTGTAAGCAAATGTAAGTACCGTTTCTGTTCTTGTTATTCTTGTTCTTCTTGTTTGACTTATCCGCAAATTCAGTGCCAGCTAACCTAGAGGTTTTCCTCAGAGCACTCGGGGGCATTATGACAGCCACAATGATTTGCAGTAGGTGTATGTTAGGTACATTTTCATGGCAAGTTTTCAAGTGCTTCAAGGAGTAAAAGTTATGAATACAATAATGCTACAAAACAGGACAAATATTTCATGTTTGTTAACAATGCAGATCTGAAAAGTTTTTTGTTATTGGCACGAGAGAGTGGGTTTATAAATCTCTGGTTGCTTGTGTTGTTTTCCTTCGCCAATATGAAGTTTTAAATTAGCTTGAATGCCATTGGAAATGAATTACAATTTTTAAGCACCTCAGTTTAAGGCAGCCACTCCTCATGTTTAAGCTGTTGTGACTATACCCTTTGTTCTTCTGATTTTGGGATGATTTGCACTGGTTAACTGTGCTCATCAGTTCATCCTGTCATTCTACATGATTTAGTGATGTGCAATGTGTCCACAAACCAACATTTTCTTATAGCGAAATATATTCCAAATTTAAATTTGAGCTTTATTCATTCGTGTGCAGCATGGCGCGGGTCGTGTTCCTCCATCCAGACCTTGGTATTGGTGGAGCAGAGCGACTGGTGGTTGATGCTGCTGTTGCTCTGAAGTCTCAGGGATGTGACGTTCAGATATGGACGGCCCATTACGACCCAACACACTGCTTCTCTGAGACCCTGGACCCAGAACTGCATGTGGTACGTTAAAACACATCTTATTATGTAATACTGTCCCTCAAAGATGCACAAGAAAGACAAAGAATAGTATAAATTAAGAAGACAGAGACATCATTGTTTCTATTACTCTTCTGATAGGTATGCGTGGTGACTGGCTACCCACCAGTGTGTTTGGTTACCTGCATGCCCTGTGTGCCTATCTGAGGATGATCTACGTGGCACTCTATCTGGTCTTCCTCAGCGGAGTTGAGTACGATGTCATCTTCTGTGATCAAGTGAGTTGTCACACAAGAACTGTCTGTCTGTTTGGTCCATACTCAATTGAGTTCCTTGGAGCCTTCTGTATCTTGTAACTAACTGTCTTTGTTTCTCAGAGAATAGCTTCAATTGTTAGCAGTGGTCCATTTCCCTTTTTGTGCCACACTCTTTATTTATACCATGCCATGAAGTTGACATGCCCTTGCTTGTTTTCTATTGTTTTGCTTTTCATATAAGTACGCACAGGTATCACCTTTCTCTTGCACATAATTACAGTACAGAGAAAGGTCATGTTTTCAGATCAACTAATGGTGTGACAAAAAGCCTCACTTTTTAAATAATTAAAACTGATATCAACCAAAACATGTCATTTTGTTCATACCCCTTTCATTCCACCCCAGGTGTCAGTGTGTATCCCGGTGCTGCGACTATCCCGTCGCAGGAAGAAGGTTTTGTTTTACTGTCACTTCCCAGACCAGCTGCTGACCCAGAGAAAGTCAGCCCTGAAGAAGCTTTACCGTGCTCCTATCGACTGGCTGGAGGAGAGCACCACTGGCATGGCCGATATGGTACGTAACGGCTGAGGGTTGAAGACTGTATTATTCTACAGGTTGTTGGTCTGATTGCAAGGCAGAAATGTGTGTCTCTGTTACAGTTATATTTTATCCAGATGGAAGGGCTCATTTATACAGTATGATGCTAAAAACGCTTTGCCAGCAATAAATAAAACACATTACAGTACAAAAATGCCAGAAATGTATTAAATAAAGTTTAAAAATAATAATAAAATAGTGCATGTGATTTTTAAAATATGCTTTAAATGTGGTCTGAATGTGTTAAGGGCCCTTGTAGTAACTGCTGTGTGGATTTATGCACAGATTTGAGAATGGCCAAAGAGTCCAATGTTGGGATTTCAGGGTCTAAAGGAGAGCCAGGGGCTAAAACTATGCAGGTCTCATAAGAGACATTCCTAATCCATTCAGTTCTAAACTTATAGGACAATATGATTTAGCTTATCCTACATTTTTATTTAAAATCCTTGGTTTTGCATTTTTGCCGACAGACAAGAAAGTGATGAAGCTTTTTTCAATATGGAATTTTTTTTAAGCCATGTACGCCCTAACCAGTATGAATATTGTTTGTTAGAAAACAAAAGTCTATATAAAGATAAACAATACAGCAATGTCAGCTATAGATTTGTTAAACATTAGCCTTGTACCTGGAAAACATTTAAATGCTAAAAAAAATATAAATATAGTAGAAGAAATTAAGGAAGAAAGGCAAGAATAGGTCAAAACAAGTGACAAAACCTTCAAAAAAGGTGACAAATAAGCCTGCACAATTAATCGATTCTCATTTAATTTTACGAGCCGAATGCATTACAAACGCTACTACTTTCTTCTGTGAGTTTTAAACATAGACTGTATAAAATAGGTTTTAAATCGCTCCCAAGCGCTTTAATGCTCTCCCTTCTCTTTATAGAAGCCTCTATGTTTACAGGCTTGTGGTGATGCGCAAGGTGCTATAGGTGCCAAAAACAATGTGTTTGGTTTGGTTAAAATTATCGAGTAAATGTCCTTAGTTTTCGTCTTTGACAATGTCTTTCATAGAGCAAATAACATTATATCTTTCTGACTGTGACATTTCCTCTTAGACGTGTATAGTTTCGACTGGGAACCCAGAAATTCCGACAATTGTAAAATTGAACACAACAAACAACAGTCCGTGACCCTCACCTGGCATCATGGCGGTACCGAAACGCTACTACTTTACATAGACTGTATAAAATAGGTTTTAAAGCACCCCATGTGCTGCAATGCTCTCCCTTCTTGATCAAAGCCTCGTGCTATACGTGCTATAGTGCCAAAATAAATCTGTTTGGTACTGCCAATATATTTTGTTTTTGTCATGGTGAAAAAAATTGTGGCAGAGAATTGTAATATAAATTCTAAGCAAAAAAAATCGTGATTTGTATTTTTGTGTGTCGATTGACTTCAAAAAGTTCGCCACTTTACTCAACCAAAGTTCAAAACACCTGTTCATGTCTGCCTGTCTTCTTTAGTCTGATGGCTGTTTAGGTTTTTCTCCTCAAACATGTCGAACACATTCTGCACTTACTGCAGTGTCTTGTGTTATTGTTGAATACAGTGTGAATACATTGTAGTGTATGATGTTTTTGTTGAGTTATTACACAATACTTTTTGTGACCTTTTTCGACAAATAACCCATATTACAAAAAAAGACCAATAAAAACTGAAACGCATAAGCATTTTCAAAAAATTAAAAATAAATTAAACTAGCAAATCCGCTTTAAAAACTAATTCAAACTAAACTGAATTTGAAAACAAAAATTCAAAACGAAATAAAAACTAATGAATGCAAAACTATAATAACCTTGGTTTTGTACTGCCAATTTGTTTTTGTTTTGTCATGGTCAAAAAATCGTGGCAGAGAATCGTGATATCAATTCTGAGCAAAAAAAATGTAGATTTGTATTTTTCCTCGAATTGTGCAGGCCTAGGGACAAACTTCAAAACAGCGACGAAAAAAACAGATACACTTGGAAAAAAGCCCAACTGAAAAACATTTTGCAAAAAAATCTTACGTACTCCCATTTGAGAAACACTGCTTTAGATCATGCACACAATTAACTATACATGTATTAATTATTAATTAATTATTATTAATTACAGGTGAAGGCTTTTTTATTTTTTGTTTTAACAGCTCATCCGAAAACAGAAATTCTTTAATATCACCCAGATGTTGTTTAACAGGGTTAAGAGAGAATGAGTATGGCACTTGATAACTGCTAAAACTATAGAGTAATATAATATCAATATACAAGGTACTGTATATTTATCAGCTTGAATGAACCAAACTGATTATTCAAAATTTGATACAGCCTAAGCTCCTCAGGCAAGCTGTTGTAAAAGCTAAGGGCCCTGATAGAAAAGAAAATGACATTTCAATTTTAGTCTGGACTTTAAAATAATGGCTGCTGGCTGTCATCCAACTCATAGGCAATTAAAACGCTTGTGATATATGTGAGATCCTTTTGAACTAATCTCTCTGTACTTCCTCTTAGATTCTAGTAAACAGCAAGTTCACCGCAGGCATCTTCAGCGAGACCTTTCATGGTCTAAGAGGAGTCCATACAGATGTCCTCTATCCCTCCCTCAACACATGCATCTTTGACCAGCAGTCCAGTCAAGCACAAGGCCTGGGCGGGCTGCTCCCTGAGGGAACCTCCTGCCTGTTTCTCTCTCTAAACCGATATGAGAGAAAGAAGAACCTGGGGCTGGCTTTGGAGGCTCTTGCATTTCTGAAGTGTGGCCTTCCTCTAAGCAAGCGAGCAGGTATTCACCTGGTGGTGGCGGGGGGCTACGATGAGCGAGTTACTGAGAATGTTCAACATTATACTGAACTGAAAGAGCTAGCAGCGCAGCTCCACTTGGAGGACTGTGTCACTTTCCTTCGCTCCCCCACTGATTCACTGAAGGTGGCGCTGCTGCGGTGCAGCAGAGCCGTGCTGTACACCCCGAGCAGAGAGCATTTTGGGATTGTTCCCGTAGAGGCCATGTACTGCTGCTGCCCTGTTATCGCGGTGAACTCTGGGGGCCCCCTGGAGAGCGTGGCAGACGGGGTGACAGGCTTCTTGTGCGAGCCCACTGCAGAAGCCTTCTCTAAGGTCATGGAGAGGCTCGTTAGGAGCCACAGCTCTGCAGGGACATGGGGCAAGCTGGGAGGAAGAGGGTCCAAGATAAATTTTCTCTTCAAGCCTTCTCCGACCAACTGTATGGGTACATTGTCAAGCTGAGCCAGTGATGTGAAAGCTGGAGGAGAGGCAGGAGACAGGTGGAAAAATGGTCCTCTACTGAACTGTGAATTGTCTGTGGACAATTGGGGTCTGCAGCGAGGGGATGTGGATGTCTTCTAACAGGGGCTGTATGTGTAAATGTGCAGGGAGGTGGGTGGTGGGGTGTTTTGAGGCCTCAGAGGACAATCAATCAGCATTCCCCTGGAGGGGTTGCTGAGAGATAAAAAGGACAGAATCTCTGTACCAATTAAGAAAAGAGTAATGAGTTTACCTACCCTATCTCTGGAAAGGAAACCACACCTGCAAATGTGTATGTTTGTGTGTGTAATTGTACATGTGTAGCAGCACTGCAGCCAAGAGTCTAGCAAATTAAGTGAAATGTTTTGCACTGTGTATGTTTTTTTTCTTGCTTTGCTGCAGTAGTCTTTGTCTTTGTGTTTGGGGGATGAAGAAGAAGAATGTATTTACCACCAGTGCCATCAGGCAGTGCACAGTCACAGATCAATAAACAAGATGCTATCCACTACTTCCTGTCTGCTCAGAGCTTTGTTCCTGTCCTCGCATTCAGAAGACGCTGGCCTGTTCATGACTCTTGCTGCCGCGTGGAGGTTATTAGCAGATGATAGAGAGTGGTTGGCTTTATTAGAGGTCTGGTTGATGGGCAGTGTGGCTTTGTCTGGGTCATTATCAACGAGGAGAATAGCAGAAATTGTCTGCGCGCTGGCCTTCTCAGCCCTCCTACTGTATAGAAATGCTCTTATTGACATTCCTGAAGTCTTAATAAACAAGAAGACACATACTTTCCTGACTCTTATGGAGTTTGCTTTGTTGGAAGTTTTTTGGCCTTTAATAGACTTTGCTAAGGGTTTTGCGTGTGAGTGCAGAGGCACAGAAACATTGTTAATGTTGTGCCAACCTTCTTTTCTTTTCAATTTAACAGATTTGATTGTGCCTCGAGTTCAGAATGAAACATTCTTTGATAATGTAGCAGCGAAGGAGTTTTATTTTTGCTCAATAGCAAAGTCAGTGTGACAGATATACATGGATTTTCTTTTTCCATCTGTTGCTGCATTATCATTTTGAGTTGTACAGGTATCAACATGTGTGTCATTCTTAAAGGGAAAATAATAAATAATTGAATTGGAACATTAAATTATAGGCTGATTAGGTATAGATCTTATATTTAACCACACGATCTCTTTGACTCAGGTGTTGTTGAAGCACCCTGGTTGCACACAGCATTGCGTATCGAACAAATGTGGCGAAATGCTCACTGTTGAAGTTCATTCAGGTCATATTTGAACTCCTGGTGCAGAAAAGTCTCACAGCAATTAATCATCCTCTCCTGTGGAGATGGAACCAGGTTGTGCTTGATGTTGGTGACCCTGATGTGAGTTCCTGGAGACACTTTGATCTCCGTAATGCGCTGTGTGCAGATTCTGGTCTTTCTCAGAACATAATCACCATTTGACTTTGGAGCAATTTGTTGAAGGAGTATGCGGCAGGCTCTCTGTGTCTTGTTCTTATCTTACAATTAGGAGAAAATACAGTGAGACAGTGCATAAAATAAATTTTAGTAAAATAAATCTGGTATATTCTGAGTAACCGTACGTATGCAGATTTTTTTCAAATAGAGTCACATTTCCGTTTCTTACTTCGGACTCCAAAATGGATAACATGGCCTTCACCAACACCCCAAAGAGACATTCCTGACCATGGACGTGCAAACTCATTCAAGTCTCCAAAACTGTGCTGTGGACACACTCTGATTAATCTAAAGAAAAACAAAAGCAAACTTAGAGCAGTACACAGTATCCACACCCCTGTTTTTCTTTTTCCTTGATTTCCTCATGGAATTCAAGTGAGAAGAAATTTATATTTACGATGTAAAACTGGGAAATCAAAGACAATGGACATGAAATCAAATAATTTTACTGCTTTTTTTGAAGAGCAACTGGTAACAAGACAATATTCATAAAACAAAGCTGACCTGCAGAAGTAATGAAGATTTTAAAATAACTAGGCTCAATACATATAAATATGCTCTAATGTGTGGAATCCTTCAATTTCAGAAGCGCACATTAAATTAGAGCTATCAGTTTTCTTAGTTATTGTCCCCAAAATGCTTTTACTTTGGGAGAGGTGTATACCACCTCTTAATTAAATGGGTGAACAAACATAAACATGCATATACTTTGATAGGACTGTAGTTACTGCTGCATCAAGTTAAATATTTCTGGATATATTCAATAATGCTCACCTGTCTCCATGTCATTTGGGGAAAAATGCTGTTCCAGTTTCCCAAAGGGTCCATTGTTGCTGTGAGCTGAAGTCGACAGATGGACTGAAAGTCAATTATATGTTACCTATTAATCTAATATGTTCTCTATCAGGTTCAGGGTGGCACTGAGTCAATCATTCATAAATAAATTATTTTGATATTTGCTTTAGGTTGTTTAAAATACCTGCATTGAGTTTTCTATTCCCACTTCTCATATTGATTCAGACGAGTTATTTTCAAAAGCTGAAATGCAAAGAAACCAACAGCGATACTGCTTGTTTTTCACAACTGAAAATTATTTGTCCCCATAGATCCAATTAGTGCAAGTGACCTTGGTTTAATTTAGAATAAATACTAAGGTCTAGCATTTAGAATAACAGTGATAGATTTTTGTAAGGGATCCAGCAATATTTGATGTGTGCAAATACAAAAAAAAATTATATATGCATGTTCTGTTCTGTATAGGGTGGTAACTCCCAGTTCTGTATATAACATTTGTTGTATGTTGTTTGATCATTTAACGCTTGAGCATTCAAGACATATTTTTTACATAAATAAGATTCAGAATGAGATAATTGCATTTTAAAGTAGTTTTTATGAATCAGCATTGTAAGCTTATGTAAAAACAACAACAAACCTCACACTTCAGGCATAATAACATTTTGAACATATTTTAAAATATGTGACATATCTGTAATGAGTGTGCACTAATCCACAGGTTCATGCAAATGTGCCAAAATTGGCGTGTCCATGGCCTAATCCACAGGAAACCCTTAATAAAACAGTTAGTTTCCAGTTTTAACAATATACAGATTATACATTTCTTAAACCTGTTTTTATAAGTAAGGAATGGAAACTCACAAACCAAACCACACAACCTATTTAAATGTGTGTGTGTGTGTGTGTGTGTGTGTGTGTGTGTGTGTGTGTGTGTGTGTGTGTGTGTGTGTGTGTGTGTGTGTGTGTGTGTGTGTGTGTGTGTGTGTGTGTGTGTGTGTGTGTGTGTGTGTGTGTGTGTGTGTGTGTGTGTGTGTGTGTGTGTGTGTGTGTGTGTGTGTGTGTGTGTGTGTGTGTTATTACGAGTAGATAATGAGAAGGGCGTTGCTGCAGTGATTTAGTGGCCCCACTAGCAAGATGATAAAAAGGCCCTGTGGAGCCTGTAAGGGAGGGAAAGACCCACAAATGGGCTCATTCCAGTGTAAATGTGTCCTACTATACTGTTTCACAGAAAGATGTCGTCTGAAGTCTATTTTCTATCCCTTCCTGTTTTACTTACTCTTTTAAGAAACTGTCTTTACCTCAAAGTTGTGAAAATGGAATCAATGTCCCTTCCCTCCCTTCCACCCCACCTCCCTCTCTCAGTGCCCTGTGGTGGGGTGGTTATTGAGATCACTGTGTGTCTGAGTGGCAGCGATAACCGGTACCCAGGTGCCACTGGCACATGGTGTTTAATTAATTAATGAGACCACAGGCTTGGTTTTCTAATTCCACCTAGCCAGCACCGGAGTGTAGGGGAGATAGCTGTGAAATGTTTAGGTGTGTTTTCAGGCGAGGAAAGGAGAGATGTATGTGTCAGTGTGTGCGTGTTATGGGTGTATATCTATTTTGTTGGCAGTTTGGGAGCTGGTTTCCTTGTTAGTGGAATATTAAATATGTATGGAATATTTTTACTCTGACTTTTAATCACGCCATATGATTGGGAGTTAATCATGGGCTAAATGCAGATGATGATGAAAGAAACACAGTTAGTGTTAATACATCAATCTGAACCTCTAGCACACTAACCAGGTCATGGACTCATTGCCCTGAAACAGAGAAATGAGATTTAAACATAATGCAAGTAGCGGATGCTGTGTAGAGCAACATAAGGTGCGTGCTATGCAGGTTTAAATATAATGAATGAGATGATTGTAGGGTTAAGATCAGTAGAAGTCATTAAAACATAGTAAGCAAGGATATTGTAACATTTTTCCAAGCTGGAGAGCATGTATAAGAAATAAAAGTTATGACTTTTCAGAAATTGAATAGTCCACACATAAATAGTAAAAGGTTAACAAAATAATATAAATGAAGATGAGAAACAAGTTACAGCCATCAACCATCAACAACCATCCTTTCTCAATATTTCTTACTCAATACAATATTTCATTCAAGATTCAAAGCTTTAGTCACAGTACAATGGAATTCTTAGCTTTCTATCCCCTTTAATTACTATCTATAGAGGAGACAATTTTAAATGTTAAAAAAAAAAAATTCTAAACAGGAGCATACAAACAGAATTGGGGAAGAAAAATCCCTTTGTTAAATATAAACATGTAAAAAGGAATTAAAAATAATAATAATTATAATAATTTTGCAACAGTATGAGTACTGTTAGATGTATAATCAGATGTGCAATATCAACTTAAAAGGGAGATGTGCCATTCCAGTCTTTGGATATTTTGCAGCAGCAAAAATAGGTATAGTGCGCGTCTGTAATCTTAACCAATCAAAATTGACCAAACACAAACATACAAAAATAACATTTCTCTTGGATATATTGAAAGCTGTT
Source organism: Etheostoma perlongum (assembly GCA_026937815.1). Classification (NCBI taxonomy): domain Eukaryota; kingdom Metazoa; phylum Chordata; class Actinopteri; order Perciformes; family Percidae; genus Etheostoma; species Etheostoma perlongum. The sequence goes on from CM049376.1 coordinate 15,054,962, forward strand.
GATTGAAAGTGATCAATCAAACAATCTACAGATTATATTCTGCAATTTCCTGTGATGTGTGAAGATGCATCGCCTTCCTTTTTGCTCCAAATATTTTTATAAGAGAGGAGTTTTACTGTTGGAAAATACAGCGAGGAGAAAGAGCCTACCTCGTAATGAATGATAGAATATGCTTAAACAACAGATAACCTGCATTTGTATTCACAGCTCGTCTTTAAGAGTTGTTTTACGTGGTACATGTTAGCAAATTATGTATTTCACTCTTTACTGCTTCCATAAACTATTCAAATATATTAGCTTACACCTCATAAATGTTAACACTGCACAACTCTTATACTCACACTGGCATAACAGTATTAGGAGCTGATATCACAGAGGTAAGGAATGATTTACTAAAGCTACATAAAACTCTTCACTATGTGGGAGATCACAATAAAACTTCTATAATCTCTGATCTCTGATATTATAGATAGCCTCTATAAAAATAGCTTTATGGCCCAGAAAAGAGAAGCATTACGACTTGATCTACCCTGCACGTTGTGGTTTAAACCATCTTATAGCTCAAAGATAAATGAGTCCATAGATTTCATACATCATCTTATTCACAGGAGGTTGATCTGTAAAAATGTAAGGAGTCTTGTTTCAGATGTAAAGTTATAAGGAAATGTCCACTGTCATTGATGCTCGCAGTCAGATAAGAAACAACACCAAATAACAAAGAAAAAACAATGTTGGTTGCACACTGTTCTGGTACACAAATATGTACATGTAACTCATTCATAAGATTATCATCAAAGGTTTCACAAAGCAATTGTGTGCTTCAGATGTGTATTGGAAGACACATGCATTTTCTGGTCTGAATTGTTGTGGAAGTTTCTGTACAGCGAGGGAGGAATTTGGGTGAAGAAGAGACCTTGTAGAAACAAAATAAAGACAGGCTGCAAACAGGATTAAAAGTTTAGGTATTCGGTGGAAGGGTTTAATTATTTTCGCCAGAGAACAATCAAAAATGACAAGAACAGCCTTCACAATGAATCAGTTACAAAGTGACAACAGTTCTGTGCCTCGCGTAACATATGACAGTTCCTTATATCCCTTTTTCCCCAGCAGAAACCAGGCCATGTTTGGAAAACATTCTATTCTAAAATGACTGTAGTTGTCATTCAATCTTAGAAGTCAGAGATTTAGCTCATCTATAGATTGGCTCAGACTCCAACCTTAGGTTCGGGCAAGCTGCCCTTTGCCTATCTCTGGAGGCGCCTGTGTTTTGTTACCATTTGCTTACAGTAGTGAAATGCAGAGTCATAACATGTTCAGCTGTCTTCAACACTAAAGGACTTTCTTTATCTTTTAGGAGATATCTTTAGGAATGACACATGTTTCGGAGGCCTATTTGAATGATTTACTTAAAATTAATAATCACTTAATAAATGAACAATTACTGAAAGAAAATCATGTCTATGTAATTTTGTATTCTTTAAGGAAATGGTGTGGAGTCATAACAAACCCAGTTGTCTCCATCAAGGAGAAACACACAGATGACAGATACAGAAGTCATATACTCTGAGAGGCATTGGAGATCCTATTATGAATAATTAATATGAAAATCATTGGTTAAATGTAATTTTCCCATTACAGAATATTAATCACTATTGTCCATATAATGCTGGATGGATGATGCTGGATGGCTGAATAAACTGTGTCAGTCTACTGACAGGGCGTAGCTCTTCCTAAAACCACATTATCATTTTTTATCATTTTCTGTTTTTAGTTATAAATTAAACAAACAGCCGAGCCAGGTTTTTCCACCTGCGTCCAGTCTTTATGCTAAACTAGGCTAACCTAGCTTTCTTCCAGATCACTGAATTGATGCCCACATCTCACTTGTGTTTACCTATTTAAAGGTGCTATAGGTAGGATTGCGAAGATCCAAGACTTAGCCAAAACGGTCTAATTTTTTAATTACCTGCTTCATGTAGTTCTACTCGAACATAGGGTCAGTTTCAGCAAATATGAATGATAGTAGATAGTAGTTTTATAAGCCTTACCTACTGCACCTATATATGTTTCCAATGACAATTGCCAATTGGAGAAACAAATGACCAATCATAACTTTAAGGCGGAATTCAAAATGGGGAAGCACCTTTCCTAGCTAGCTAACTATATACTACTTTCACAGCATATCTTTCGGACCATAAAAATTAAATCTGAGTTGGAGATATGGGAAATATTTGACAGCGGCAATACCACTTAGTAACAATGAATAAATGAAGTGAAACAAAATGACAATTCGGTCTTTGATGCACAGACATGAAAGTGTTAACAATTTTGACATCTATCTCTCACAAAGTAAGTATTCCTCAAAATGTTGACCTATTGCTTTAAGACAGGTCAACCTGCTGAATAGCCTTCAAAAAAAGGAAGAGGCAACAGCAGAACCGACCTCCCATTGAACTTGGCTCTCTTCCAGCACTCATTCAGCCAGTAATCAGCTGTGAGTCAGTCAGTCATACTGGCTTTAAACAAACACATTAACATTTGAGCATACATTACATGAATGCTCACTTGCGCACGCACAAATACATGCTGTCATCATATTAAACACACACACACACACACACACACACACACACACACACACACACACACACACACACACACACACACAATCAGTCACTGTATTTGCGCATGTGTGTGTGTGTGTGTGTGTGTGTGTGTGTGTGTGTGTGTGTGTGTGTGTGTGTGTGTGTGCGCTGCGCTCTTAATTGGTGCATTTTTCCTGTTTTTTTTTACACTTTTTTTGACCTCAGAAGGAGAGTTTCTTTACAGACGTTGGCCTTAGGGGTGCGTTTGATAGTTCTGATGAGGACTGGCTTAGGGCGATCAAAGGAAGGGGTCTATATTGATGATGGTGGAGGGGTTGGGATAGATCAATTATGTGGGGTGTTTGTGCAGGCAAACATACAGAGAGAGGCTGGCTTGGTACAACCTGATCAAGGGGGTACAATTGCCCACCTATGGCCCAGAACGAACAAAGACTTGCCTGTGGGTACGACTCAACAGCGCTGCATGTGGAGAAGCTGAGCAGACCCCCACAAAGCTGGGGATGATAACCTCCAGTGATAACACTCACAGGGATGAATGTCAATCATGCTGTCTGTCTGAATGTGTGTGTGTGTGTGTGTGTGTGTGTCTGTCTGCATGTGTGAGACAATGCCCCTCAATTGTTGATGCAAGTATGCTTTATGTACAACTATGCATATTTAATATGTGTGTGTGTGTGTGTTCCCACTGCCCAGTGATGGCCTATTAGATTGAGCTGTCAGTCGGCAGGCAGCAGATGAAGATTAATGGAGCATCCAAACAATAAGAGGCTGGCAATGATCATAAATATGCTAATGGACATTATCAATACACACTCACTGACGTGTGTGTGTACAGTATTCATGCAGCAAAGATTTGGGATAGGACTTGATTCGGGTTACTGAGTTGAATCCGTTCTCCCTCTTCCCCTCGGGATTCACACCAAAAAGCCGTGCACACACGAAATGGACGGGCGTCCTATGTATTATGTTTGGGTTGTGGGCTACAAGAGGGAGGAGGGCTCATTCAGTAGATGACATGATTGGTGTTACATTAAAATGTGTTTATTTAGTGTTTGTGCGCGTGTGTGTAGGTGTGTGAGAAGGGCAGTGGATACTGATGATGTCTGTGCCAAGACTCTGATTAAGACTACAGGTTCAGCTAATGGCACAATGAGAGGCTGATTAAGAGAGGAGTAGCGGTAGATAAAAGGGATAGATGGACAGATCCATTCACTAAACTGATGATGGGGCTCTTTGTTGTCTTGTCCTATTCTACGGTTCTCTGGGGTCCTTCCTGTGTCTGCAGCATAAACTCATTTTTTAAATGAAAAGCCTCTTTCTTCATCTCTCTCTGCCTCCCTCTCTTTTTTCTCTTTTTTCTCTTTTGCCGCCCATCTGGGTCACACAGCACAAAAGAGCAGTACAGGGGCCCCGAACTGATACCTTGTCATCCACTTCATCACTAGAAAAACACACTTCTTAACCTCCTTCTATCTATTTTTCACCCACGGTCGTCTCTTCTCATGCAACCTCCCACCCATTTTTCTAATTCTCTATTAAGGTCTGCAAAGTCCACTGGGAAATGTCAGTGCTCCCAGGGCTCTCCGACCTTCCTTGTCCTTTAAACACACATACACTCCTCCAGTCACAGACACATATACTATCCGTCCGATCCAAATGGAGAGTGTAATTTGTGTGTGGCAGGGTGGCGATGGATGGAGCATGTAAAGTAGATATAGGGAAGTGGTTATGATTGGGGCTAATGAGCTCACAGGGGACGCTTGAATAGAGGAGGCTAGCCAATGGCAGGCCTTGCTCCAATACACCTCTCTGGAGGGTCCCTGCTGAGCTGAGACCCTCGTAGTCCCATGGGAATTTGTTTGTGTACAAGTGTGTACAGTCCCTGTGGTCATTATACACTCATTCAGCTGAGCTGGTTATTATTGCTCTCCGTGGACAGGGATAGTTAAGCATTTAGATGTCAAATCACATCGGCCATTAAGTCAAGGTCACTGCTAACTGGTAAAACACAGAGGGGCTCGCTTGTTTTTAGAGTGCCACTGAGCATTATGCTCTTGGAAATCAGGCAGAGCAAACTCATAGAAACTCCGTAATAATTGCTAACACTGCATCAGTGGGAAGTGTGGGTGTGTGCGAACAGGTGTGTGTAACAGTGTGTCATTCTGTGTGTCTCATTACCATGCATCGTGTGTCAGTGTTGTCCAGGAGGTTGAGCCTCCGCACGGTGCTCCAAGGGAGAGTTATAGATTACTGGCTAGAGCAGACAGGGGCTAGGGGAGCCGCTGGAGCCCAGACCCGAGAACCACAGGCTGGGCACGGCTTTCAGCTCATCAGCCTGTCTCTTGAGGCTGCGGAGCTTAACCTGAAGCAAGGCTCTGATTAACCAGACTAATGACGGTGCAGCCCCCAGCTCCCAATGCCCAACACCATAATCACTGCTTAAGGCCCTGGCCAGTCAGTGTGTCTATATGGAGAGAGAGAGCAGTGTCACAGCTTAATGGATAAGTCTACGGACAACAAGCATTTTAAGTCAACTGTCAATACAAGCTTTTAGAGTCACTCAGATGGCAGGAGACCAATGTATGAGAGGCTGGAATGAGATCAAATACATTCAGAGCTAAAATATTTTTTTCTGTTTGTCAGCTTTATGTGTTCATGTGGCTGAGCCGTGCATGTGAATGTGTGTCACCACAGTTGGAAGTGTTTAATGAGTGCTGATCGATGTCTCATCTGTGCCTCCTTATCTCTAAAGCAAACATTTCATCAGCACAATGGAAGCTTTCAGCCTTTGGTACACACAGAGACCCCAACAGACAAACTGCACAAACCAAATGACATATGCAAATTAGACAAAGACAGACATGCTTTTGTTCATATACCGCTCTTAGAACTACCCAATAAGTGTAATAACCATACACCTGTAGGATGCACGTCTTGTTTATTAGTGTCTTTGTGTGTGTGAAGGTGGGAAAGATGGGGTAGGCATGCAAATGAATTTGCTCTGCAGACAGAAGAGCATGCCAGTAGTGTTTACTGTCCTCTGTGAGTAAAGTGACTTCTGACAACCCCTAAATGAAGCCCTGGGGGTGGGGTGGCCTGCAGATCAAAGACCTGCTTTATGACTGTTTGTGTGTGTGAGAGAGTAAGAGACAGAGGTAATAGCTTGGCGTTATAAGAGGGGTGAGTCGATAAGTGATCTACCCAATCTCCGATAGAGAATGAGGTGGGAGTTATCCAACATTGAGTTCAGATGCCAAAAAAAGACTTAACCTACAGGTTTATTTCTGCAGCTCTATGAGGGAATACATGATACCACTGCAATTACACTTACAGTATAAGCCTCCAAAAAGAACAAAAGGAATGTGCAGAGGGAAGATATTTTACCTGCAGGAAATATATAGGCAAAGATGAGGCAGACCTGGATTATAAAATATAACAAAAGTTGTTCTATATAAGTTCTTTACTTATTGTCAATAAAGCCCATCAAAAGAGCAAAACCAGCAATATGAACTAGGTCTCTCAATATTATTCAACTGCCCCAAACCCATTTGTTCCTAATAAATTAAGTACAGACAAAAAAACAGGTCAACATTTTTTTAAAGGATTTATTCATTTCTTTGAAGTTATAGTGCATATGCTGGTGAATGTTATGCATTTTTAATGTTTTTCGGACAACAGAGGAATAAGCTCGGGCTTTGGTGACACAAACAATTTTGTTAGTAGGATGATTAATTCATTGTTGGTTTTGGTTCGTTCAGAGGATTTGTTGACATTAAGAGAACTATAGAATATCGCCAGCTTTATTCGTTAAGATGACAGAATAAAGAGAAGAAGTTGTGGCAGAGTAGATATGTATATGCAGGACAAATGTTCAATGGGCCAGTCTTTACGAGTCTACAGGGGCTGGTATTGACTGAGAGCCCTGACTAAGCCATCCACATTGCTGCTGATCCTCCATAACATCCAGGGCTTACCTTGTGTCCAGACATACAATTGTGGGTTACTGGATGTGTGCTAGCCAAGCATATTTCTATTAGTTCTGCCTTTACAAGTGCTTGGTGATGGCTATAAGCAGAAGACATCCAGGCATGCACTCATAGCAGCTGTGTTTCTGAAAGGATCCAGCCTCCATTGTTCTCCTGTCACTAACTCATCTCTCAGGCCCAGGAGACCCACTGCTGACATTTACCAGACCTCCCCTCTCCACCCTGCCTGCCTCACCCTCTCCTCATCGCTTCTCTTTCACCAGCCCCTTCCACTCTCCTGTCTCATTCTCTCTTTCTTTCCATCATGTCCCGTCTCTCCATCTCTCTCTATGGCATGATGTGCGAGGACAGATGTGTGTGGATAGGTGTGTGTGTGTGTGTGTGTGTGTGTGTGTTGTGTGTGTGTGTGTGTGTGTGTGTGTGTGTGTGTGTGTGTGTGTGTGTGTGTGTGTGTGTGTGTGTGTGTGTGTGTGTGTGTAAGACATAGTGAGTGTTTGTGTTAATGAGTGGCCCTTTAAGGCTATTAACTTAAGATTGCTATGCCCAGAGTCCCACATTACCCAGCAAGTATTGCCCCCTAGAATGGTAATTGGGAAGGCGACAGAGAGAGAGAGAGAGAGAGAGAGAGGGGGTCAGGTGGTAGAAGTGAAAATAATAAGAGGATAAACGAGGGATAATTAGGTGGATCGAGAACAAGAGAAGCGATTGATCAGGTTGATTTGTGTCTGCAGAGAGAGATGGTGTGAAGAGAGGACGGGTTAAAGGTCACACACTCTTGTATGTACACACACGTATGAGCGCACACATGATAAACCCCCCCCCATATGTTTAGATGCATGAGTGGATACTCTTTAAACCTGCAAACTACACAGTGTAAACTTAAAACCACACATGTACACAGAAATGCTACAACATACATGGACACATGCCACAGGTTTATGTTATGGCTTTTATTGTATTATTTCCTATCACCCTTTGTGGAGATATTCATCAGAGTTCATGTGTTTTGAATGTTTAAAAACATTAACATTGCTATGCTGTGTGTCTGAATATGTGTGTATGTGTGTGTGTGTGTGTGTGCGTGTTATTGTGTCAGTCAACCTTTAATCTCTCTGACTGTTGTTTTCGATTTACACTTTTCTAGATTGTGTAACACCAGCATCACCTATGGGACACAGACATGAACAGCAACATTTCTCAGCCTTATTTGTGCCTCCATCATCTGCTATCCCTGCTAAAAAAATCGGGAACACACAGACTTTTTTTGGCCAAATACTGAACAAAGTGAACAACTAAAGTACCTTGTTATATTATATATTCAATCAATTTAGGTAATTTTCATTAGTTTAAGCAAAACCAGCAGTCCAAATGTGCTTCATTCGTTAGCAAAGGTGTGTGATGATACATTAAATATCATTGACTGATGTTGGCACAATTTGTTATAAAACCAATTCAATACAAAATATTATATATATATATATATATGTATGTATATAATTCTGGAGATCTGGTTGTCACCGTCATGATTTCTATTGGATACATTCTGATGCTAATGTACATTCCTTCTGTTAAGCTTGCAAGCAGTTTCACTGTTTTGCTCACAGTTCTGAGGTTGTTGACTAAATGGACTGATTGAAATTTGAGAATGACGATGACTGGACACAGAGCAAGTGTAAAACTATTAATACAAGGGCAACAGTAATGATGATCTATCACTGGCTACAGATTCAGATACAGATCTTTAGATTTTGTATTTCTCAACTATAGATTAAGTAGGCCTTATACGCTCATAATTAACCAGGCTATCATAAACTGTAAGACACAAGAGCACTGAAGTGACTGAAGTCCTTACAAATGTTTAGGTACAACTTTACTTGTTGTCTTTAACCAAAGTTGATGAGACATCTTGTTCTGACCCATGCCGGTCTAATATATTACATAGTGAACTGTATCATTTTTTCATCATATTTTTGTGTTTGTGTATGTTTTTATTTGTGATATGGATCCCCCTGGGTCTGAAATAAAGAAATATATATCAGTTGGAAAGGTTTTCTGTGAAAAGTGAAAATAATAGATAGTGGAAAAAGAAAAGACTCCCTAAGCCAACCCGAACATGAAACAAACCATAGCTTTATATCACCACCAAGTGGCAGGACTGTGTACAATCACTGAAAAAGAGATGATGTAAGGATATGAGTGAGTACAAGTGAGATGGTGCTTTTGATGTTTTGTTCAGTTAAAACAATGCATATTCATCCATTCACATTATGTACACAAACATGTCTGTCTACACATTGTGTATCAATTTAGAAATTCACCATCGGTGCAGCTACTGGTAACCTGTACTGCAGTTCTCCAGTTGGAATGAATCTTATTGGGACATTGTGAACTAAATACACAAATTAAAGCTGCACAATATTAAATAAATATGCTTTTGATAAGAGCGTACAAGGCTGCACAATGCTTTTACATTTTTAAATTGCATCTAGATTCAGATGTGTATAAAAATATACACATATTATTAGACAGTTGTGGGACACATATGCCAGATTTGTTTTCAGCAGGCAATACAAATAATTTAAACAAAGCAATTAGCAATTAACAACATGGTGGGTATTGTATAGGTTTATTTCAGTATTTTTGGACAAAGAACATTTAAATTGAGCTACTTACTGTTAAATAAACAGCATATAAACCTTTGTGTTAGTAGATTGAATTTACAGAAAATAGAATTGCACAAATAACTGACTAAGAATATGAAAAATCCAAATTGTTGAAAAAGTAATTTTAGCAACTTTCTTTTTGGTGTGTCAGGAGTCTAACCTTAAGAGGACTAAAATCATGTTTTTTTTTTATTTCCAACCAACCCGGCGTTTTTTTAAGCCTCCTGCCTTTATACAGGCCTACCACCAAATCAGACTGTGTGTAAACTGTTTTGGAAGTACCCTCTACCTCTGACAATGGGGAATAATCCCCAATTGATTGATCCTCATTACAGCACGTAGCGGCTCCTCATTGGTTATTACTGTGATTGACCGAGGAGGGAGAAGAGAGGGAGGCCGGGCGAAACCATTCATCCGGGCAATACTCGGATGAAAATATGTGAAGATTAATGAACACTGCTCGGCATCTAGATTCGGATTTCAAAGAGGATTAAGGGCGTGTAGGTGAATTAGATGGTACGATTACAAATATGGGTAATTTAGGATCGGATTAGCCTCTTAATCACACGGTGATCGGCGCTGAACCACCCCACCCCCCCACACCCCTGCGAGTAAACAGCTAAACGGGCAATTGGGATGCGGGAATGATTTTTGGTGACGCTGCGATGGGTACCTGCGAAGATACCAAAATCCAAACAATAATAAGGATCCGATTTGATTTCACGTTGCTTTAGTCGTTTTTTACCGCTTCTTTGTTGACATTTGTGGCCATGATTTTCCTGCGGAGGCTCGTGCAGCTGTTGGTGCTGCTGATCCAGAGCGGATGGTGGGGGGTTACGGCGAGCCCCACAGATGAAGGAGCACTCCGGACCGGCCACGGGGAGCACGGAGAGCCGGGACATCAGGAGCCTCACAAGGACTCCTACAGCACCTTCGCTTCCGAGTTCCTGGAGTCCAGATATCTGTCCGATGACGGTAAGGATCTAATGCATTGTACTAAAGATTACCAGTTGGGGAGTTGTGTTTACAGGTCATGGGCAATAGACAAACTTCTAACATGCAAGCTTGAAGCATAACCAAGGAGAATTCAAGCGAAACTGTAAGAAGAACGTAACGTGTGCTGTTTATTTTTTCTTGTATCCAACCTGTCTCCACTGTGCAAGGCCTTTCAGCACCCAGGCCAGCTCCCCGGTGATAGCCTACCCCTCCTTCTCACACACACACACACACACACACACACACACACACACACACACACACACACACACACACACACACACACACAGCAGATGGCTTCCCCCTAGTTGGCCCTTTGACTGTCTTGAAAATGAGCATCAATTGTTTTTTTGTATGGAACCAACAAAGTATTGTATTGTATTTTGCAGGTTATCCATTCCCTACCGCCCCACCAGTGGATCCCTTTGCCAAAATCAAAGTCAGCGACTGTGGAGTAACCAAAGGATGCATAAGGTTTGAGAACAATACACATCTTTTTCTGATGGTGCAACTGCATTCCCCTGCTTGATCCTAGATGCTGTGGACTGACTTTAGAAAACTGGAACTAAACATGGCCTTCTCCACTGTGTAGTCTTTGTTCTCTGAAACCTAGTGGAAATTAATTTCAAAAGTGCCCTAGTTAAATCCCTTATGTTATTTTGGTATTCTAAATGTGTTTGTCAGTTGTGCCTGTGACGTGAAAGTATTTATTTGTCTATGTACAGATATGGGAAGCCAGGGTGTGATGCAGAAACGTGTGACTACTTTCTGAGTTATCGTCGCATCGGGACAGATGTGGAGTATGAGATGAGTGCAGACACAGATGGCTGGGTGGCCGTAGGTTTCTCCTCTGACAAAAAAATGGTGAGCAGCTGCACAAAAACAACTTTGACAGTTGGGATTTTGTTTGGGACAGCATAACACATATTTGTGTTATTTTATAGCAGAATTAGGGGCGGCTGTGGCTCAGTGGTAGAGCGGTTGCCTGCCAATCGGAAGGTTGTCAATCCCTGGCCCTGCAGTCCCATGTCAAAGTGTCCTTGGGCAAGACACTGAACCCTAAGTTCCCCCAGATGCTGTGCATCGGAGTGTGAATGTGTGTGAGTGTTTATCTGTACGGCAGCCTCGGCCACAGTGTATGAATGTGTGTGAATGGTGAATGTATCCTGTATGATGTAAAAGCGCTTTGAGTAGTCGTTAAGACTAGAAAAGCGCTATATAAATACAGCACATTTACAATTAATTTTAAAAATGTTGCTGCATCAAACTGAGTTACTGCAAATACCCTGGGAATCCAGTGTTCTTGCGAGAGCACAATTTGAATTTACTCAGCGAGTTACTCTGACATCGTCTAATGCTGCTCATTAACTATACCCTTGTAGCCAAACTGCACCAACCACATCGGTGTACCTGATATAGGCGGGCCAGAGGCGAGCTAAACAGATGACAACAGTTTAATCTACCATTTAGCTCCGCTCGTAGCTAAGCATGGGGCTCTGGATACGTCACCCCGTGGGTTGTTGTGATTGGTCATAGTGTTATCCAATTGCGTGCAGTGAGATTTTCAAATGCACGCTTGGTGCCGTCTCTCGAGATGGGCGCCTTTCATTACTCAATGCCAGACCCTTAATCTTTTGGATTTGGATCTGGATTTTCAGTCTAGCAAATGTATGGTCCATAATCTATATTGAAACACCTAGATGTGTTGCAAATGATGCATCTTTTTAAAAGCGTACAGTCAATAGACTGTGAAACTAAATGATTAACTACACAAGAATTTACATTTTAAAGCATTTTAAACCTATTACATATCTGCCAGTTGAAAATGAATTTCACATGCATGCAGTCAGTGTTTCAGTTGATAATATTAAAGGAGATTTTGACTTGTTACCTATTCCTACAGGAAAAGAAATTAAAAACTTACACTCATGTTGAGAGTAATGACCCATTTTAATAAAAGTTTAAAGAATCAGTTGCAGAGTTGAATTATGTCGCCAGTCTCATGTAAGTGCAATCTCACTGCGTGACAGTTCTTTGGCAAAAAACACTGGAGCTTACTGCTCTTGCATTAAAATTATTAGAATCTGACCCTATAAATTCAAATATCAACATCAGAATCTAACATTCTTTCAAGAAATGAATGTGTAGCAATTTGAAATAAAGCTCTTCATCCTTCCTATTTCCTCAGGGAGGAGACGATGTCATGGGCTGTGTCCATGACGATAATGGACGTGTACGGATTCATCACTTCTACAATGTTGGCCAATGGGCTAAGGAAATAAAGAGGAACCCTGCTAGAGATGAAGAAGGCATTTTTGAGAACAACCGGGTAACCTGCCGTTTCAAACGTCCGTTATACGTCCCTAGAGAGGAGACACTTGTGGACTTACACCTGTCATGGTATTACCTGTTTGCATGGGGACCTGCCATACAAGGTGATTGATCAAGCGTTAGCATCAAGTCAACTGTCTTTGTGCTTTTTTGGTCTTTCATGACATCTTACATCATCTTACCTTTTCTTACAGGTTCCATCACAAGGCATGACATCGACAATCCACCTGTCAGCGACCGCATGATCAGCATCTATAAGTATGAGGACCTCTTCATGCCTTCTACAGCCTACCAGACCTTCAATTCTCCCCTCTGCTTACTGCTCATAGTAGCCCTCACCTTCTACTTACTAATGGGAACACCATAATGAAGCACAGCAGAGCACATAGTGGAAAAAAGAGGGATGAGAAGAGGAAGCAGCAATAAAAACAAGTTGTCTGATGCCACATTCAAGTGTGCACTTTGCACAAAGAGACACTGTTTTAAATATAGTAAACACAATAGAGAGTATATATTAATTACTCTGAACTCAAACAGAGGATCATGACACTTAATAAACCTATATTGTAGAGTTGTCATGTTCTGGTGTCGGTACAAAAGAAGAGGTGTGATAGTGTTATAGTCTAAATAGGCCAATTATTTTCAGTATTTATGATAGATTCCAAGTATTTAACAAATACTACTACACATGACAATAAGGAAATCTCAAAAGTCTTTATAGTACTGCATGCACTGGGAAATCTGGAAATGATTTCCAAAACCCGCTGTTCACCAGTCATGAAGACGCTGCTCAAGTTGAACTTGGCTAAAACGCAAAGGTTTTTTGAGGACAAAAGAAAACAAGCAGCTCAAAACCGTTTGCGCACATTCTTCCTGTCCCTTTACCGTTATGTTTATATGGATACCAAGCTTTGCAAAAACAAAAGATAAAATATTTGTTGTTTGTACTATCACAAAATATAGTTTCCAATGTTTTAGGGAATGCCTACATTACAATATGCACTTACCATGCAATAGATTTTCATTAACTTTTTCTTTGGCACTCAAACACTTGGCTCCTCTCACTTTTCATCACTTTCCTTTTTTAGATCGTTTCCCCTTTCTAGACCACAGTAGCTGTTGGACATGTTTATCAGTACAAACAGAGAGAGACTGCTATATGAGTTACTGTTGCAAGCAATAACACACTGAACAGGAGCAACCTGTGGATTGAAGAACAGTTTGCCTTGAACATGGACTATTTTTTCTCCTGGGCTGTTATTGTAGCCTTTTGATCTGTATTAAAAATTGATTGATAGGTTAAAATGCCTCCAACTAAAAGTATTTGCTATGGTTTTGTTTATTATCAATAAGCCTGTGAAAACAATATAAAATACACAAAACAGTAAATATCTTGCTTTGCATGAACAGACAGATGTCAGTCAAACAGTATACGGCCACCATAGGAGATGATATTAATAAAAATAAAAAACTATATATTTAAGCTCCTAGCTACCATTGAGGACACTAATGTCATGTCCTCCGTATTTTGAGAATGCACATGCTGTAGCAACCTGGTACTATGTGTAACTTTAGATTTTGGTGCAAATCAGGCATGAAAATAGTCTTCCAGGGTGACACTACCCCAACTTATACTTAGAACATATTCAACCATGAACGTTGTTTCTAAGGGCCTGCTTCCTTGGTTTCCATGCACAAATTGTATGCAACATTTACATAACACAAAATGACCTGTTAAAACCAACTCTAATCATTGTTCCAACCACATCAGATAAAAACACTTCTTATCCAGCCGCATGCAGGACTTTTTGCATCAGTATTGTAATAATACTGATTTTATTCCTGACTATATTAAAGTTGCTGTAAAAAGGTAAGTGATTAAGCATATTTTAAATTGTTCTGATCTGATGACATATGTGTTGTGCATTGCTCTCTTCAACCGTATCTTTTTATAATACTACCACTGTGAGGCACCAAAGTGTGAATTGAAAAATGCTACATATAAGTTAATAGTTTTAAAATAATGGACTTACAATAATTTATGCAGCACCACACCTTAAAAGAACAAGAACCTTATTTGTTTATGTAGATCAAATGTTTATTATTATTCATAATATTATAAATAGTGATAAAAGTAAATAAATATTATAACAACATAATGAAAGAAAACTGAGAAATTATATTAAATGAAAATAAAAAATACCGGAAACATTTTTTTCTCGTTTTCACTTCATTGCCCATGGTGCCGTTGGGCATTTTGTTAGTGCTACGTCACATGTTTTCCTCCCTCACGCTGTGGATCCCTCGGGTGGACCGACCGAGACGTAATCGGGGAATATGGCAGACGAGGAGGACTCGGCGCCGGAGCCTGCCTCCGTCTCTCCCCCGGAGAGCCCTTTCACTGGGCGGCCTCACTCCGTCTTTTTCTCCGAAAGCGTTCAGCCAGCTGTCGGGATGGTGAGCCAGCTACTAACCCAGCCGTCTTCCCTGAAGTTTGATAAAAACATCAAACAGGCCTTCTACAACACTGGGGCTATGATCTTTGTGGCTATATGCTGCGGAGCTACTGTCCTGGTGTACTTCATCCTGGAGGCCTTCCTCCGCCCGCTGCTTTGGGCAGTGCTCTGCGGGACCTTCCTCCACCCCTTCAAGTACTCCCTAGCTCGGCTCGGCCGCTCGTGGCTAAGCGGCCTGCAGGAAACCGGGACGCCCATCGTGGTGGGGACCCTGCTTATCCCTGTGTGGTGTGTGAACTACGGGGTAGAGACGATGGGCAGGCTGGTGCTGGAGAGGCTCACAGTGCTGCTGGTGATCGGGGCCGGGGCGCCGCTTGTCTACTTCCTCTACCTTTTCTGGCGCGTCATTGGCATGCAGGTGATCCTCGGGCACATCTGTTGGATCATCGGGGCCGCGCTGGACTATTTCCACACTGTGTGGGTGAGTTAATGGACAGTGGTAACTGTCTCTCCTCCCGTAATAATGACTAAAGACCCTCTGTGGATGCTACTGTGGGCGAGGTTAGCTCTGTCAACTGGATCCTCCCCCTACAATATTAATAGGAATATTAATTATTTTACTGCCAGCAACATGTATGCAAAATCAAACTAAACGACTCTGAAATTGATACAGTTCATTAGATGTAGTCCAATGTTATCTGTAAAATTCAGAAATATAAAACAAGAAGTTAAACACAGAGCTAAGACAACTACTTTGATTAGTAGTTGAAAATAAAGTTTGATGCTCTATTTGTCATTTAGCTTTTTACATTTTCAAGTGAAAATATAAAAGTTCACTGGTTCCAGCTCCATAGTTGAAATTATCTTTATTGTACCTTTCATACAAAAAACACAAAACACCCTAACACTGATGGACAACAACACATGACAGGAATTGTTTACAGAGTGGTTCAGTGGGAGGTTCTTCAGTGTCCAGGTAAAAGTGTCCATTGTAAATAGCTGTGAGCTTTCTGGGTTTTCTATGATAGTAAATTATTTTGAATATTGTGATTGGTAATTTTTACTATGTTCTGACATTTCAGACCAAATGATTCCCTGATTAATTGAGAAAATAATGTGTGGAGTACTCATTTTCCTAGTTTAATTCAAATGAACTCACATTCATGAATGTGTATAAGTTACAGTGTTAAAGGATGACACAATATGATATTATCCCAACATAACCCAATAAATTATAACCAGGATCAACAATCAAGTTGAATTAAAAGCATTGCAGAATGTCAAATCACTGCAAATAGTTTGAATTGCATTTCCTTGAATGCGTCTTGGTTATTCCATTAACCTATTTTTCTTGGAACATATACCTAAACTTGCATCTTAGCTAATCAAATTTCCTGCTTTTTTTAGTGTCTGATCAATCGACCTTATTATTCCAAAACAGCTTGAGCCCAGCTTTGACTAGATACTAATTGTATTAAATGTTCCTCGTCAGACAGCCTGTCCTTTCTCTAAATGCAGAGGTAGACTGAGAAAGAGTCCTTGTCCAAAAATAGGGCGGACCAACAAAAGATGTCTTTGTGTGGAGTGGAACCAGCAAAGACCTTCCTGATTACAGACTGGAGCATCATATTTCATGCTTTTCCTGCCAAACAGCAGATTATTGTTTGTTGGTTAACAGAAATCTGGGGAATCCAGAAAGTAGTCTGACAACTTCAAGGTCTTCAAATTTTTTTGAAATGTGGAACAGCTTAAGAAAAAGATTAGGAACATATTGGAAGAAGCATCGACTGAGCACAATGTACAACATTTACATTTATAGGATGAGATAGATATGATAAGATAGACTTTATTGATCCCACACTGGGTAAATTCCCTCGTACCTCAATTATGTGATTGTACCCCATAACATCTCCTCAATTTTTATTATTTTGCCACTCTGCCTCTTTTGTTTCCTGTCAGGTGTGCACTGTGGTGGTTGGCTATTTGTTGGCGGTTTGTTTCAAGTGGGGTCCCCACACTGAGCACTACCTGAGGGCCCTGGCTCTTCCTGTCTGGGCCATCCTGCTCTTCTACATTGGTGAGTGTGGGAAGGAGGGAAAGCCCGCAGAGTCTGTTCACACCTGTTTGTGGTCATTCCATACTTGTATTCAAACTCCCTCTTTACCCCTGGAAAGGTTTCTTGAAGTTTTGCCTTCAGAAAATAAATTTAAACATTGTGTTTTTCCAAAGTCAAGGGAGTGAAGTTGTTTTTTTAGTATCAGACAGAACCCATACAGAGTTACAAAGTAAGATGAGCAAGTCTCCAGTATTTTTAGCACCCTTAAGGCATGCCGTAGGTGTTGACCTTCTGGTGTGAAATGTTAAAAGTGACTGAGAGCTATTAAGAAGAAGTGTTCCCTGTTTGGCATGTGCCTTTTAATAAAATTGTTACCATAGAATTGGATAAAATTATCAATAGTAGCAGTATTTATTACATCCTCATTTCTTTTTACAAGTTTATTTTAAAACATATATGCATATGTTTCAGCTCTAATGCATCCAAGGATAACATTTTGCCAAGAAATAACCAGTAATATAATAACATGCAGCAACATGTTTCTCCAAAATAGAGAGAAAATCGTTACTAGCCTGATTTCTGTTTCTGTTGTTAGTGTCTCTGACCGGCTCATGGAGAGTTCCCATATTTGTGGTTGTGGTTACACTCGTCATTGTGGGCTCCCAGGAGAAACCACCTACCCCTGGCAGAGGTGAAGATTTATGGACACACACACATTCACATTTACCACAGTAAGAAGCCTCTGCTACCCCGTCAACTGGGCATTAATCATTTAAATGTGTTATAAAAGAGTACTGCTAAATGTATGCATCAAACAATCATTTTCTTAACTTTAGAGGTGCTGGTACAGCAGGTATATTTCATTACCTTTGGACATAGCTAGTACAGTACAGTCATGAGAGGGGGATCAGTCTTTTGATCTAACTTTCAGCAATAAAGCAAACAAGTTTCCAAAATGTCAAACTTTTGCTTTTAAAGTCAAGGGGGTCAAATAAGCTTATAATTAACTTTGATTAACTGCCTTAGGAAAGCATCTTGTTGACCAGCTATCTAACATTATAATAATTTGTCTTCTCTGGTCCTCAGCCAGCACTTAGATTAAGTTATACAATATCTTTACCTAAACCATAAGCTACTTGAAGTGGGCAGTTTGTCCCTTAATCAGTGGACAGTTTGGACCATTAGACCATGTGGGGAACATACAAACACAGCTTTTTGCTCTGCCGTGTGAATGTTATTTTCTGTCTTTCTTCATCTCCCCAGGAGAGCTGTCGGGGCAGGTGTTGTCATTTGCTGCTAACACTATTTACATGGCAATATCCTGTAGCAACCTTCAGATGAAAACTGTTCCTAGTAAAAACTCTACCAAAGGTAAAAGAGCTCACTTTCAAATCTGTGTTGTTTTATTCAGTATATTAAAGTGCCCATATTATGAAAAAAAAATCACCTTTTGGGGTGTTATTTTGTGTCTCTGGTGCTTCAACACGCATAGAAACGTGGTTCCCCCGAGCTGTTCAAAATCTGCACGGCTTTCTACGTGACTAGCCGCGACGAGGGGGCTAACCGTAGCATGCTAGCTCATTGTCAATACCAAAACACTGCTACAACACACACTAGTTCACCATAATCTCCAAAAGAACTACTTACATGTCCCTGTTCTACAGGTATTCCACAAGTGTCCCTCGTTTAGAAGAGGTCTCCCAGCTAATCCTGTCTTTTACTGACCAAAGTTGGAGAAAGAGTGATAAGATCTTACCTAGCTACTGCGCATGTGCGCGCCTCCCAACAAAGATAGTATAGAAGGGAGATGTCTTACTCAGTAGCTAAAACAGAGACCCAAATACAGATGGTGAAAACAGGATCTGCAGCGATGTGCAGTACAACAAAAATATTGTGTTTTTTTTTGTTTTTTTTTATGAAACCATGTAAACCTATTCTGGTACAACCTCAAAACACAATTATGAACCTGAAAATGAGCATAAACATAAGCCACTTCTCCTTTGGCTTTACCATTTGTGGATTGCACTTGTACAACAAACCATGTGTCCATCTGCACCGCTTTGTTCTATCTTTCACTTCCTTTTCTATGCTTCCTCTGTGCCCTCTCCCTCATCTCCTCCAAGCTGGTGTGCAGTCTGTGGGCCCCCTACCATCCACCCCTGGGCTCCCTCAGGGATCTCGTTCATTACCAGGCGGCCTCTTCCAGAGAGAGAAAAGCTCCCACAGAGCCAGTGATATCTACTTTATTCTACTGGTGTGGGCCATTGTACTGGTTCAAGTCTGGCTCAACCTCTGGATCCTACAACTTCTGCCTATTCCTGTGGCTGGTAACACACACATGCACACTCCCTTTCAGATGCGTCGTCTTAGATCTACTGTACTCAGACTAATGTTGCATTCATGCTTTAGTGTGGGTGCTGAAGAAGCTGGTGGTCCACTTTGGCCTGAAGGGCTTTGCAGAGCGGACTCTCATCTCATGGTGGGCGGTGCTGGAGAAGCATGGACGGGAGCGAGAGGAAGCCCTGCTGCCTGGACCAATCAAAGGCTTGGCTCAGTTCCTGCTGCGTGTTGACACCAAGGTAATGTCTCCGAACAACCTCCAGGTCCCGCAGGTGTAGGCGCTTTCCTTATTTCCTCTTTCTTTGATTTCACACATTTTCATCCTGGCACGTAAACATTATCTGTTACACCGGTATGTGTTTTAAGTGTTTATGTAGTATATTCATCAATGTCCAAATTATCAATGGACTCCGCAGTTCCTCTCAGTTCTACTTGAGCTAGTTTTATAAGGTCTATGAGACGCTTATGCTGAGACACAGCAGGCAGCTTTTTTCCCCCAAAAAAGTTCTGATTAACCGAACGTACACTACATTAAACGTACACTACCTGCTCAGAAGTAAATGGGAGACAGAAACAGTTATCAACTAGCTGGTAAACATAGTGGATCATTTATCAGCTAGAGATTACAATATTTTCCAAAAACAAGCTAAAAAAGTTAACAATATTAGACTTTGAACGCAAACAAGATTCCAAATAAATTATCATGTTGCTCCGTGTTTAATGGATGTATAAGTAGGCAGTTGTTTGCCATAACAATTTTATAAGGCAACAACTGACAGTTTTTACACTTAAAGATGTCTTTCTCCTGAGGTTTTTAGGGATGTAGTAGTAATGTGTGTTTATAATCACAATGATTTGCATCCCACTGTATACCTAGTCCACACTCTGTAGTTAAATCCTGCCTGCCACACTACACTTCCTGATCCCTCACGGCCTGTACCCAAAGAGGATGTGTTCTTGTCACACGGGTACATGTGATGACTGCTGCGCAGGATCTTTCCAAAAATAATCTTCCCAATGTCTCTTTGTCTCCTCCCCAAGCTCTGGCATTGGCTTAATAAGCAGGTAATGATTTGGAGGAGCAGAATGCTGAGAGAAAGAGAGACTGACAGAAAAAGTGTGCATGAGAGAAAGTGAGAGAAGAAAGATAATAATGTGTGTGTGTGTGTGTGTGAGAGAGAGAAGGCGTTAGGTCACGCTGGACTGGCGCTTTACCCATCCATTGTCATTACCCTGGCATCCTTTATACATGTCCATCCTCTCGCTGCTTTTCTGCTTCCTGCTTTTATTGTTATAGAAAGCTAAGGTCGGGGAGACGGAACTCATTGGTCCTTCTGCCTCGTCCGTACCTTTCCTGCTGTGATCTAATTGGCAGGTTTGGCTTTAGAGTGTATGAGCTGCATGGAGAGATGGCTGATGTAGACAGCAGAGCTGAGTGGGAGGAGAGGGCAGTGTTTCTGAATAAATGTTGGCCAATAAGCCTGATGTTAACTATGTTTTTATAGAAGTGTACGAGAAACACTGTCATAGAAGCCTTGGAGAGATGTGTTTTACGCATTATGGGTGGGAATGGGGCTAGGGATGAACAAATCAATGGAAACACCTTAGTTTGTCAACATTAAGCACTAAAAAACCCCAACTTGAGGCAACTGTGATCCTTTTTTGAAGAAATGGTTAGACTTTATGGTGCTACTTGACTTAATTTATATTGTAGTATACATATTAGATGTTCCAGTTTCTAGGGACAAAGGATGTGTCTTAAGAATGAAACAACAAATCCCATAAATAGAACTAAACCAACAATAAATAAGTGTTGCCTGTGTGCTATGTATTGGGAGATGGACTAAAATGTTGTTTATTTTGGTCTTGTTTTGACAATAGGAGAGTATAGAAAAATACCTTTTTTTTAAACTATTCTTTAAAAGTTCCATAAAGTTTAGATCTTGAATCCTGGCATGTTCATGGCAGGTTTTTGACATGAAACCCGTGTTGAATGGTGATATAAGAAACCCTAATAGCATAACAAAAGTGTTAACGCAATGCATTTCTTGTAGGTTTGAGACCTGTTGACTTTTTCAAGATAGAAGCTGTTACAGTAACAGCCAGGTGTCCACTGGGTTTCTCAGTTAAAACAAACTGATTTCGTTGCAGGAAACATGGCGAACGGTGAATTGTTAGACTGCACTAAGCTTTTTTGTCTACCGGTTGTAACCCGACACTAGGATTTTTGTTGTTTTGTTGTTAGCTTTGGAAACCCAAATGCCAATTCATGAAACATATAATGTCCTGTTTTTGTTGAGACAACAATTTCACAGAGGAGTCAGTGTTGAGATTTCTGAATACATTGTTTGTAATGTTGGTTATGTTTTTATTTTTTAAGGTCCGTTTCTGCATTAATAAATGTGTCGTTTGTAAAAACAGGACTGACTGTGTGGCCTTTTCAAAGTGTCATTAGTGGTCTTGTGTTGCCATTTTTTTGCTAATTGGTGATCCACATACTCTACTAACTTATCAGTTTAATTGCCTGATTTTTAAAATCAATAATAAATCCTTGCTGATGTGGTGTTTCCATTTTTTTGTTGTTCTGGATTTAATCCACATCATTCAGCCTGCCAACTATCTTATGTAAAGTAAAGCTTCATTCTTATGGACGGTAAGAAAAAAGTTCAAAATTTACCTAGAATACTAAACCGTTTATTCTGTACTATAGGATTGTATTGCATAATGTAGCTGAAATGCAGTTGGACCTTTACTGCCATGTCATTTCACCATAAATATAATGACAAACATTAGGACATAGCCTTATGGGAGAGAGGTGTCCACTAACAGTAACTAGCCATCCATTCCAGTAACTTGATTTTAACACATGACTTGTGTGGCATTAACACACACATATACATGGAGCTAAGCTGGCTGTTGGTGAAGTTTTGGAGCATTGAGAAACCTGGGTTAAGAATTACACCACATTTTCACAGAAGGAACTTTGAAAGACTGATGGCTTGGCTTGTAACAATTTTCAAATAAAAGATACTGACAGTAAAGTCATGTATTCAAAAGATAACACAACCTGAGTTTGACACTTGCATGTTTCCATGTTAAACTACAAGGATGTGTGCATGCACGTGCACAGATACCCTGGCTCACTCAGTCAACTACCTTGCTTTTCTCAGGGCCCAAGGGGGCAGCTTTCAGATCCAAAATGGCTTCTTCACATAGGAAGGACACAGGTTTCTCTATGTGTCTGATCATTGTATGTTTTCAACCTCTTCAGAATTGTACTGACTTTGTATCTATTCTGTCACCTCCCCTGTGTCCCCCCTTTTTCTTTTCTTTTTTGTAGATGGTTGTGTGGTTGGAGCGATCTCTGGATAAAATCATCAGCATCTTCATCATCTTCCTCCTGGTCACAGGGACCCTGCTCATGGCTCTGTTGCTCACCGCTATGGTTTTTGTTCCTTGTTGAATTACTTCACTGCATTTCAAATCACTAACACCATCTTGGATGTTAAAGGCATTTTTATCTTTCTAGGTTCACCATGAAAGTGTTCACATCATCGACGTAACCAGTAACCTCATCAACGAGACTGTGTCTAACCATCCAGAATGGGCCAAGTATGACAGTTGACTCCCTTTTTTTTTCTATCTTTTTTCTTTTGTGTTTTGAGTTAATAATTTCTCATAATTTTTTTATTCTCACATTGTCCTCTAGTTTACTTCCAGAGGCACGTGTGGTGCAAAAGGCTTTGAATTCAGCTGCTACTAATGTTTATCAACATGGTAGAGAATGGATAACACAAAAGGTAAGAATAATAATTGCCTAAATATTTTCCACTGATCTATCTGACTCAAAACATGGAAGGAAATACCAAATACTTTAGTACGTTGTTGTGCATTGAATCTTTCTTCTTTTGTGCAGCTCCATAAGATGTTAGGAGACAAGGTGAACAACACAGCTGTGATTGAGAAACAGGTTTTGGAGCTCTGGGACAGACTATACCACTCCTGGTTTGTGAAGGTCAGGCCAGTCCATTTCACTTCTTGATGTTGGGGGACAGATTTGTCCTCTAAAAATGTCATACACAAAATATTCCATTCATTTGCCAGAACATGACCCACCCTGGACGCAACCGCGGTCAGAAGATGGTCGTTCAGAGAGGGAACAGCTGGCTAGGCGACATCCTGGACTGGAAGGACGTCGCCTCCTTTCTGCAAGAAAATATTGAGACTCTGCTATCTGTAAGTTTAAGTCTTCTGTATGAGTTAGATGACTTGCGTATATTTTGCTTTCATAGATCTGTCAGTCCATCATTTGCAAAACTCTTGGTTGAATAACGTTTGACTAAAGCCTAGGGGGTGTTACATCCTTTGTTTGTCCCTGTTGTCAAAAATTATATTTCTGAGAATCAGTCAAACGTGTTGCAAATCGACTCTGCCCTGATTTGTCTACAATGGGTGTTACGACTACTGGAGGTTATAAATCATTGACATATTTATAACTGTGCCTCAAAGGGTTTTACATATTTCCTGTGGATGACATGTTTACTGTTGCCTGTGGGTTTTGTAGATCCTGGAGTCTCTATGGGTGGTAATGAGTAGAAATGTCGGCCTCCTCATTTCCACCACGACCACCCTCCTCACCGTCTTGTTCCACAGCGGCACGGCTCTGCTCAACTTTGCTCTGAGTCTGGTATGAACACTGAATCACAAAATGACATGGGGTGGGGTTATTGATATTTATTTACGAGGTTAATTATTTGTGTTAAAACTTGCAAAAATTCCAACTGAGGGGAAACTGCTTTGCACTTAGAAAAGAAATGGTCTTTTGAAGTTCACATTTGCTGCATATTTATTCTTTTGTAATGGACATATCAGCCTTTATCAGTGATTAAATGATAATATTTCCATTGTTGTCCCTAGTGTTTGCCCAGTCTACCAACATTTAGCAAACCTTGTTTGTGGTTGGCATTACTTACATTCGTATGCATTTGTTTAAAAAAAGAATATTCTTCTTGGTCTGGATAGTGCAGTTATTTTATTTATCCCTTAATTCTCACTTGGAGATCTCTAAAAGCAAGACTGGCCTTTATGGAAGCATTTGCAACAGCTCTTGATGCTTGATATGTCTGAAGGTCATGGCTATTCTTAGTGTAGAGGATTGACATGTACAAGGGGACTCTGTAAAATTTGCATATTTGCCCATAATTGTGCTGTTTCAGGTGATTTTCCTGACCACTCTCTTCTACCTCCTGAGCTCCAGTGGTGAATATTACAAACCTGTCAAATGGGTGATCAGCCTGACCCCCCTCTCCCAGCCCGGAGCCTCCTCAAATATCATAGGCCAGTCTGTAGAAGAGGCTATCAGGTAGACACACACACACACACACACAATTATTTAAACAATCTAAACATTTATCTGTCTGATTATTGACTGTGTGTGGTTGTTTGTTTTAAAGAGGAGTGTTTGACGCCTCTCTGAAAATGGCTGGCTTCTATGGCCTCTACACTTGGCTCACTCACACCATCTTTGGCATCAACATAGTCTTCATTCCTTCTGGTGAGTCAGCGCGTTCACAGCAGATCGTGGCATCACTATAACTGCACCCGCCAATCCACAGTTGGTGTTTTCTCACTCTTTGGATCCTTCTCTCTTGGCCTGAAGCTCTGGCTGCCATCCTGGGTGCGGTGCCTTTCCTGGGGACCTACTGGGCAGTGGTGCCGGCGGTGTGCGACCTGTGGTTGGTGCAGGGCGAAGGCGCCAAGGCCTTGCTGCTGCTGATCTGCCATCTGCTCCCGACATATTTTGTAGATACAGCTATCTACTCTGACATATCAGGGTATGAATGTGTGACACCAGCTTGTGTAATTAGAGCTTCCCCTTGTAGCGTTGACACATTTGACCATGTGTCAACACATTTCATTAAACCAACTGCCTGGTTGGTACCCATATATGGCTTTAAAAGGAAACCATTATTTTTAGCTATAAACAATATGTCTATTTGCTTTGGACAAAGGTGTTTAAGATAGACCAAATGAAAACACCAGACAGCTGGCCAAATATTGCGCCATCTCAGCTGTTATTGGCAGCCTGGCCATGTGCCTATGTCTATTCCCCTTTGAATAGTGTGTCCTGTAGCGTCGCCCTTAATTGTTTGACTTAACTTAGTTTAATGTTAGGTAATGATTAGGTATCACAAAAATGACTAGTTGGGATTAGGCTTAAAGATGAACTGAACTGGAATTTGAAAAATGGTGATATAACAGATGTATTTTATTTCTTCTCACTGGTACAATTATTAAAATGGGTGAATTTGTTAAAAGGGACAAAATGGCAAGTTGAAAGTGTTGTTTTTGTTACATGGGCGCCGCCATGTTGGAATTCCACAATCTACTACGTCACTGGCATGGTAAGCTACTCCGTGGCTAACTAGCACTAGCAGCGCAGCCATAGGAACAACATACAAAGAGTCGGAGGCTAGCAGACATATGGCTGAGGAAACAGAAAGAAAGACGTCTGGGGGGCATACTGTATTGCCCCAGGCTGCCGTAAGGAACTGTATGCCAGGCTTAGGCAGCTGGGGTTACGACACATTTCCACAGGCTACCTTTGTCAAGGAATAAAACAGTCCTTAACTCATGGCTAGCAGCTAGCTGCCTTAAAACGGGCTAGCCCTCCGACAGTCCCTGGATTCTGCACTCTGTAGCATTTTTTAGCGACAGACTATTTGGAAAGCTGTGCTTCTGATACAACAGCGTCACTGGTGAGGTTAAGTCCAACAGACTGAGGCCTGCAGGCTCCAGTGCAGGGCAGACCGATAACCACCGACAAGTAACACCACCGATGCTACCTGCCGCAGACAGGGCGCTGAAACGCTCACGGCAGAGCACAGAGAGGTAGCGGTATGTTTACCTGTTATCAGCATACTATCAAGTCTACTAGGCAAAGGGCTGGATGTAACGTTGTTGTCACATACACAAAACACGAACATATTCACTTACAAAAATAAAGCCCAACGTATAGGCTTTATAGCGTTCAACAAAACAGAGACTGACACACTGGGCATGACATGAAATTGAGACACAACACCAAGCTAGACACCAAACAATCCAACCGAGGGAAAGGGCTAGCAACTGTTGGGAAATTTTATCCATAGTCACTTCAAATCCACTGAGTTAGGATGTAAAAATTTATTAAAGACGCTGCAGACAGACGAAATGCTTTTCCGGGCAGTTAAACGTGCACGGACCAAATGGAAATCCTGCCTAGCGCAGAGATTCCCCAAAAGGCACTTTAACATTGGCGTGCGCAGATAGAAATAGGTTCTCCTTCTGGAGCCTGATTGGTTAGCTATATTATTGCTGGGGCACTCCTTTCTCTGTCTGTCCCTTTGTAATCATTCTCTTCTTGGGAGCCCCCACCTTTGCTGCTTTCCTTTACTTTCTTGAGTAACTGTCTCTTCACATACAACAGGCCTTCTCCCTTGTGTTATCTTGCGTGCTACGGCCTTGACTGTGGTTTAATCTGCCCTGCCTGTACTCTGTCTGTGTCTGTGTGTGTGTGTGTGTGTGTGTGTGTGTGTGTGTGTGTGTGTGTGTGTGTGTGTGTGTGTGTGTGTGTGTGTGTGTGTGTGTGTGTCAGTTCCTCCTTTGCTTCATATTTTCTGTTAAAGACGCTGTGCCCCAGCTGCAAAGCACACTCTGTTCTCAGTACATTCTAGCTGTTTTGCAACATTAATGCAAGCACCTAACTATCCAACAATAGCATTGAATACAAGTCAGCTTTTACGTGACCTCACCCGTGTGTCCTTCGCTTCTCTCAAACTGCCACCACCCATACTCAATTGATCACTTATTTTCCCAAATTCCCCTTTTTCGCACCTGCAAGGTGCGAAGACATTCATGAGTTCACTACGTTACCAAAGATCCCCCTTTAGGACTTCAGTGTCATGCTCCCGTCCGTATCTTCCGGCGGCTCCTCTATTGTCAGGAGCGGCATCACCGTATAGGGCGGAGGGGCCTTTTCTTTAGACAATGCGGTGGTGATGAGGCGCGAGATGAGGGTCCGGAGACACGGGATACAGCAGCAGCCACAGGTTACTAAAATAGCAGAAAAAAAAACAGCCAATGAGGTCAAACAAGCAGCAATGAGATTTTTCCATTTTCCAAACATATTAGTCATCCACCCCTCTAGGGGATTGTCTACACCTGATGCTTCGTGCATTTCCTTGGAGAGGGCACGGAGTTGGTTCAGTGCCCTGGTGACTTTCCCATCTGGTGCGGTGTTGTTGGGGATGACGGTGCAGCACAGATCTCCGAACATGGAGCAGACCCCGCCTTTCTCAGCCAGTAGCATGTCTAGCGCCATCCGGTTCTGCAGGGCCATCAGAGAGGTGGGCGCCATCTGTTCTCTGCCAAACCTTCAATCGCATCTTTAGTAGCATTGCTTAAGCGTAAAACATTGTAATGTACAAAGTTAATTCTGTCAACATTCTTACTTGGGGTAATAGGAAATAGAGCAGCTATAATGGGAATGTTTTCAAACCCTGCGGCAATTTGGTCTGCTAATTTGAATTGCTTGGCACGCCTTTGGTATTCCTATACAGTCCATATAAGTAGGGCTTTTGGCCCATGGGTCAAATTCCCGGGGCGCCATTGGCGAGAGTGCGCCTTCTTCGCTTTCGGGTCAGCTGGACAGATAGAGAATGGGTGAATTTCACTTGTTTTCCTACTAGAGAGATGGGCATGGCCAATCGCACCATTGCACACACACCCTTGGTGCGGTTTGGGTACTTAATTTGAGAGTAGATACGTAGTCCCCACAATAGTAGAACAGTCCCAACCTTGCTATGGGGCCTATGTAACTCTCAGCATTCTGGACAGTAACATTGCACCAATCATGGGGTATGTTTCCTAACTTTATGGTGGTTTGTTCTGTACCTGTGAAATTAAAGCAATGGTATCTGGCCCCTTCCCCTTTACGGCGGTGAAATAGCCTGGTTTTTCAAATCCTGGAGGGAGGAGGGACCACTCCCAGTGGTTTTGGTCGGCGAGTCCGCTGGAGACTGTTCCTTGTGCTTTCATTCCCCCACATTATCAATACTACCCCTATTCCTAACATCATGCCAATTAGTATTGTTGCTCCTTTCCCACCCTTTATTCCTTTCAATATTGGGCCCCCTTGTCCGGACTGAGGACTGTCCGGACTCCCCAAGCAGCGCTCAATTGACTGCTGCATTTTTTTTTTTTTTTTTAGATCGAATCGAGTGTCCGCCAAAATGCGGGTCGGAGGTTTTACTGGGGCACAATGTGTCAGGTGATGTCAAGGTGCGCCTGATTTACCTTTTGACCTGGACCGAGTGTGAAGTAACCTCCTTCACTTCGTGGGACCAGTCCACCTGGGGTCAGT
Source organism: Etheostoma perlongum (assembly GCA_026937815.1). Classification (NCBI taxonomy): domain Eukaryota; kingdom Metazoa; phylum Chordata; class Actinopteri; order Perciformes; family Percidae; genus Etheostoma; species Etheostoma perlongum. The sequence continues at coordinate 15,083,799 of CM049376.1, forward strand.
CCACTTCCTCTTGTGAACTTTCAACCCTGACCCAGTCACCTACTTTCACCTGGGGTGATGGTCGTTCGTCCCCCTTGTGCTGACATGCCATCTGCACCTGCGTGGAGAGAGCTGCAACCAGAGATGTCAGTTTTTCATTCCTGTATTCTGACTTTTCTACCCGTTGTACATCCAACGATGGCATATGACCTCCATCATTGGGTGGGCCCGGTACTTTCCTACCCGTTAATATTTCATGTGGCGACAGATGACTGACTTCCCCTTTCTCGGCATGAAGACCAAGGGGGACGACATCTACCCACTTTAGTTTACTCTCTGCACATACTTTAATTACCTTAGTTTTCTAGTCTGGTTGACTCTCTCCGCCAGTCCTTGGGACTGGTACTGGTATGGATACACCGACCCCAAGACACACACTATTTCTAATTCCACTCCTTGTAAAATCACTCCATTTATTTGCACTCCTTTGAATCGGTGTATCCCCTAGAGTATTTATTTCCACATTCTTCACTTAATCAACTACTGACTAACTATCCCTACCATTCTCCTACCCAACTCATGACTTCTTAGTCAGTGTGTCTTACCTACCGTATTCATCTATCAATCTCCTACCGTTTAAAAAATATCTCATTAATCATCTACTGACTAACTGTCCCTACCATTCTCCTACCCAACTCATGACTTCTCTTAGTCAGTGTGTCTTACCTACCGTATTCATCTATCAATCTCCTACCGTTTAAAATATCTCATTAATCATCTACTGACTAACTGTCCCTACCATTCTCCTACCCAACTCATGACTTCTTAGTCAGTGTGTCTTACCTACCGTATTCATCTATCAATCTCCTACCGTTTAAAATATCTCATTAATCATCTACTGACTAACTGTCCCTACCATTCTCCTACCCAACTCATGACTTCTTAGTCAGTGTGTCTTACCTACCGTATTCATCTATCAATCTCCTACCGTTTAAAATATCATTAATCATCTACTGACTAACTGTCCCTATCATTCTCCTACCCAACTCATGACTTCTCTTAGTCAGTGTGTCTTACCTACCGTATTCATCTATCAATCTCCTACCGTTTAAAATATCTCATTAATCATCTACTGACTAACTGTCCCTATCATTCTCCTACCCAACTCATGACTTCTCTTAGTCAGTGTGTCTAACCTACCGTATTCATCTATCAATCTCCTACCGTTTAAAATATCTCATTAATCATCTACTGACTAACTGTCCCTATCATTCTCCTACCCAACTCATGACTTCTCTTAGTCAGTGTGTCTAACCTACCGTATTCATCTATCAATCTCCTACCGTTTAAAATATCTCATTAATCATCTACTGACTAACTGTCCCTACCATTCTCCTACCCAACTCATGACTTCTCTTAGTCAGTCTAACCTACACTTTTCCTATCAATCTCCTACCATCCTATCCTGCCCCCCGCATTTGGTCTGTCTGACAATAGACTCTCTGAAACCAGTTAAAATCCAGTCTGATCACACTTGATTTTGTTTTGTCCAATCGCAGAATTTTAATTAAAAGGCTTCTGCTTACCTTTTTTTTGTTGACCGGTCGGTGTGATCAGACCTGAGTCCTCCTGGTCCCGCAGTCAATAGTCCTGTAGGGCTGAATACCCGCATACAATACGGGATCCAGCGAAATTTCCCTGGATCTCTAGATAACCATCCTCTGCTACCAATTTGTTGGGAAATTTTATCCATAGTCACTTCAAATCCACTGAGTTAGGATGTAAAAATTTATTAAAGACGCTGCAGACAGACGAAATGCTTTTCCGGGCAGTTAAACGTGCACGGACCAAATGGAAATCCTGCCTAGCGCAGAGATTCCCCAAAAGGCACTTTAACATTGGCGTGCGCAGATAGAAATAGGTTCTCCTTCTGGAGCCTGATTGGTTAGCTATATTATTGCTGGGGCACTCCTTTCTCTGTCTGTCCCTTTGTAATCATTCTCTTCTTGGGAGCCCCCACCTTTGCTGCTTTCCTTTACTTTCTTGAGTAACTGTCTCTTCACATACAACAGGCCTTCTCCCTTGTGTTATCTTGCGTGCTACGGCCTTGACTGTGGTTTAATCTGCCCTGCCTGTACTCTGTCTGTGTGTGTGTGTGTGTGTGTGTGTGTGTGTGTGTGTGTGTGTGTGTGTGTGTGTGTGTGTGTGTGTGTGTGTGTGTGTGTGTGTCAGTTCCTCCTTTGCTTCATATTTTCTGTTAAAGACGCTGTGCCCCAGCTGCAAAGCACACTCTGTTCTCAGTACATTCTAGCTGTTTTGCAACATTAATGCAAGCACCTAACTATCCAACAATAGCATTGAATACAAGTCAGCTTTTACGTGACCTCACCCGTGTGTCCTTCGCTTCTCTCAAACTGCCACCACCCATACTCAATTGATCACTTATTTTCCCACACAACTAAATACGTTGGAAGCACTCTTATGACAAACTCCCCAAGCTAGAACTCCGACCACAGACTGTATAAATAAACCAAGACTCCGACGATATCACAGATCGATAATAATACGTTTACTAGCCGCTAACTAAACCACAGAATCCAACGTCCCTCTACTCACCCTGAAGCTAGCTGATGTTCGCCGTCTCAGGGCACATTGTTGATGCAGAAACAGCTGCTAGTTCCATAGTAAAAATCCGCCGACTCTGCACCTGCCTAATCAAAGTAAACAGCAAAACTCGTGAATCCTCCGTGCATCTATGGTCAAAACTGGGGTAACTCTCCTACGTGCAGTTAACAAGCGATCCCATTGGATTAATTTGTCCAATTACATTTTCCACTTATCTGCCTCTATTTTCTTAAACAAACAGGACCTTAACCATGTTTTTTATGTTTTCTTTAAATGCAAACGCTATATAAGCAGTCTATTTCCTAAAATGCATAATGTGCTTGGATACAATAAATGAGAGTGCATGACAGTAAGCTGCGCCCACACACACACACCGATCCCTGTCAGTCCCCCCCACAAACGATCCTGTACTGAAGGGGGAGCCTGAAACTGATTGTCCTCCATGTGGTGGTAGTTAGACACTACAGGCATGTCCCTCACAGGCTCAAATGTGTAACCCGTGCCATTAAAAGGACTCATTTTTGTGTGTATATAATATGCTGCAGCCGTTGCCTATAAGCCTAGGGCCTACCATGCCAGTGACGCCATCGATATTGTCAACGCTCTAATACTAACAAACGCAATTTTTGTGTTGCTTAAAAAACAGCTATATTGATTTTTTTAATTAAAATTTTTAGTGTAATTTGTTTGTAATTATCATAACCAACAGGCAACGGCTGCAGCATATTATATACACACAAAAATGAGTCCTTTTAATGGCACGGGTTACACATTTGAGCATGTGAGGGACATGCCTGTAGTGTCTAACTACCACCACATGGAGGACAATCAGTTTCAGGCCCCCTTCAGTACAGGATCGTTTGTGGGGGGACTGACAGGGATCGGTGTGTGTGTGGGCGCAGCTTACTGTCATGCACTCTCATTTATTGTATCCAAGCACATTATGCATTTTAGGAAATAGACTGCTTATATAGCGTTTGCATTTAAAGAAAACATAAAAAACATGGTTAAGGTCCTGTTTGTTTAAGAAAATAGAGGCAGATAAGTGGAAAATGTAATTGGACAAATTAATCCAATGGGATCGCTTGTTAACTGCACGTAGGAGAGTTACCCCAGTTTGACCATAGATGCACGGAGGATTCACGAGTTTTGCTGTTTACTTTGATTAGGCAGGTGCAGAGTCGGCGGATTTTTACTATGGAACTAGCAGCTGTTTCTGCATCAAAAATGTGCCCTGAGACGGCGAACATCAGCTAGCTTCAGGGTGAGTAGAGGGACGTTGGATTCTGTGGTTTAGTTAGCGGCTAGTAAACGTATTATTATCGATCTGTGATATCGTCGGAGTCTTGGTTTATTTATACAGTCTGTGGTCGGAGTTCTAGCTTGGGGAGTTTGTCATAAGAGTGCTTCCAACGTATTTAGTTGCTAGCCCTTTCCCTCGGTTGGATTGTTTGGTGTCTAGCTTGGTGTTGTGTCTCAATTTCATGTCATGCCCAGTGTGTCAGTCTCTGTTTTGTTGAACGCTATAAAGCCTATACGTTGGGCTTTATTTTTGTAAGTGAATATGTTCGTGTTTTGTGTATGTGACAACAACGTTACATCCAGCCCTTTGCCTAGTAGACTTGATAGTATGCTGATAACAGGTAAACATACCGCTACCTCTCTGTGCTCTGCCGTGAGCGTTTCAGCGCCCTGTCTGCGGCAGGTAGCATCGGTGGTGTTACTTGTCGGTGGTTATCGGTCTGCCCTGCACTGGAGCCTGCAGGCCTCAGTCTGTTGGACTTAACCTCACCAGTGACGCTGTTGTATCAGAAGCACAGCTTTCCAAATAGTCTGTCGCTAAAAAATGCTACAGAGTGCAGAATCCAGGGACTGTCGGAGGGCTAGCCCGTTTTAAGGCAGCTAGCTGCTAGCCATGAGTTAAGGACTGTTTTATTCCTTGACAAAGGTAGCCTGTGGAAATGTGTCAACCCCAGCTGCCTAAGCCCTATACAGTTCCTTACGGCAGCCTGGGGCAATACAGTATGCCCCCAGACGTCTTTCTTTCTGTTTCCTCAGCCATATGTCTGCTAGCCTCCGACTCTTTGTATGTTGTTCCTATGGCTGCGCTGCTAGTGCTAGTTAGCCACGGAGTAGCTTACCATGCCAGTGACGTAGTAGATTGTGGAATTCCAACATGGCGGCGCCCATGTAACAAAAACAACACTTTCAACTTGCCATTTTGTCCCTTTTAACAAATTCACCCATTTTAATAATTGTACCAGTGAGAAGAAATAAAATACATCTGTTATATCACCATTTTTCAAATTCCAGTTCAGTTCATCTTTAAGGTAAGGGGAAACAGACTACAGACAAACATTATTGTAAAATTGCCCTTTAAATTTCAGTTACATATAATTTACATTATTAAGTGTTTTTAAAAGTATACTTTGTAATCATAGCCTGGGTTTTACATTGTTTAATTGTTAAAAAAGAAAGAAAAAACCTTTTTTAAGGTGATTGAAGTCTAAAAATGCTTGCTGTGTAAGTCATGTAACATACACATCATGATTTACATTACGTATATATTAGGTCAAATAGTTAAAACAAAAATCCACTTTGCATTTCTATTTCTTTATTTCATACATTTTCTAGGTATTTATTTGTGTTGATCTGTTTTTTTGTCTTGTGTCTCAGGGGTGGACACCCATATCTGACAGGTCTGGCGGTGGCAGGTGGAGCGTACTATCTGGGTCTGGAGGGCGCCATCATTGGGCCCATCCTCCTCTGCATCCTGGTAGTTGCAGCCAACATCTACAGTGCCATGTTGATGAGCCCAAGCTCTGCAGCACAGACACCGGTGCAATCCAGCTGGCCGCTCCACCCCATGAGGTGAAGATAAAAATCTGCAACGCTTTCAATGAGCTGATCAAATCTTCAGAAAGATGCAACCATTATTGCTTGTCACTCTCAGGACCTTCACAGACTCCACCCCTCTGTCCTGAAGAAGATCAATGCGGGAGAGGATGTGTCCCAGTGGAACATCACCTGGCTATCTATTGGCTGATTCCTCAGGGGGAAGCTCTCCACTCCCTGAAGCTCCTCCCTACGCCTCCTGGCCCTACAGGAACGACCAAGACGAGATGGCGGTGTAACGGCTGGTCACCCATGAGCTGTGTCTCTGAGCAACATGGAACCTGTCACTCTCATTCAACACCCTAAACTTAAAAATGCATGTTTTCTAACACTGAAAACACTGTTAGGAATCTAACTGATTCCTAACATGGACCAATAGCGTCACATCAGGCATTATGATTATGAATTGTGGAGACGTTGATGCTAATCACATCATTTCTCATAAATCCAGTGCCTAAATCAATTATGTAATGTTTAGCGATGCCCCAAATTACTGTGCAGTTTGTGGAGAATCACAAGATGATCTATTTTATCTACAAACCCCCTGATTTCCACCCTGCACAGTTTTTTCTTAAGCTACAGACTCAGTATGTGGTTGTGCAGTAACTGTACTCCTTACCTCTCTCCTCATGGAGGCTCAAGTAGAGTTTGTGGTGAAGGCTTAAGAGGAGTTGTTGACTGTTTTTTAGTTTCACTTAATGTGTTATTCACGTTTCAGTGATAGCAGCTGAGTTTGCAACTCTAAATCTCTGTTTTTACAAAGTTTCAAGCTTTCATTACCACTGTTTATCTTCCTTAGTATCTGATTTGATTCTTTTATGGAAAGTAATTAAGTGGATCCGATTACACGTCCTGCTTTCAGGGAGTTTAATCTAAATCGGAGACCAGAGGATTACTGAGCGGTTCTGTTTGTACATTTTTATTTATTTGAAGCTTAACTTGTTTTTTTAAACATTGTGAGTGCACATATAGTACATGCAACCCAGCTTTTCATTTTAAGCATGCATAGCTGATCTGTCAGTATTGAAGCATGTTTACACTCAGAATAACTTGATGTTGACAAGTTTGACTGAGTATTTCTGTGAGCACTTTAGAGTTTGCTGACTGTCATCCCCATCACATGATTTCATCACGGTTTTGACCTCACACACACCTAAATCTGTTAGAATTGTCTGTATATTTTCTACTAACTTCATCCACTCCTGCACTCCATAGTCAAACTACAGTCAGAACACTTGACTAGACTCTCTGAAGAGTATGGAGTAGTTAACATCATTTGAAGCTTTACTCAAAGAGTTGTACAGATGAATTGTGTATGTAATGTGAAACATTGATCATACATGGCTACTGTGTTAGCTGTTTGAGGACTGTGATGTGTTCTGGTTGGAACAAGCGTTTAGCAACGTTTTTCACTGTTTTACTACATTACTGTAGTTGGTACTGTTGCTTGTACTGTTTTTTAATTATCAGATATTCACTGACACAATAAACAACATTTAAACTGCAGTAGCTTTATTGCCAGTTTGCTTTTCAAATTAATTATGACTTGATTGTCATGATTGATAATTATTTCCATTGTCAGTTAATCTGATCATTTTTATTCACTTATACAGTGAGGAAAATAAGTATTTGAACACCCTGTTATTTTGCAAGTTCTCCCACTTAGAAATCATGGAGGGGTCTGAAATTGTCATCGTAGGTGCATGTCCACTGTGACAGACATAATCTAAAAAAAAAATCCAGAAATCACAATGTATGATTTTTTTAACTATTTATTTGTATGATACAGCTGCAAATAAGTATTTGAACACCTGAGAAAATCAATGTTAATATTTGGTACAGTAGCCTTTGTTTTCAATTCCAGAGGTCAAACGTTTCCCTGTAGTTTTTCACCAGGTTTGCACTGCAGAAGGGATTTTGGCCCACTCCTCCACACAGATCTTCTCTAGATCAGTCAGGTTTCTGGTATGATGATTTCAAACCATGACGTCTTAGTGTATTACCAACAGAAACCTTGGAAACGGTGGTCCCAGCTCTTTTCAGGTCATTGACCAGCTCCTTCCGTGTAGTTCTGGGCTGATTTCTCACCTTTCTTAGGATCATTGAGACCCCACGAGGTGAGATCTTGCATGGAACCCCAGTCCGAGGGAGATTGACAGTCATGTTTAGCTTCTTCCATTTTCTAATGATTGCTCCAATAGTGGGCCTTTTTTTTCACCAAGCTGCTTGGCAAATTCCCCGTAGCCCTTTCCAGCCTTGTGGAGGTGTACAATTTTGTCTCTAGTGTCTTTGGACAGCTCTTTGGTCTTGGCCATGTTAGTAGTTGGATTCTTACTGATTGTATGGGGTGGACAGGTGTCTTTATGCAGCTAACGACCTCAAACTGGTGCATCTGATCTAGGATAATAAATGGAGTGGAGGTGAACATTTTGAAGGAAGACTAACTTAGAGGGTCAGAATTGTAGCTGATAGACAGGTGTTCAAATACTTATTTGCAGCTGTATCATACAAATAAATAGTGAAAAAATCATGCATTGTGATTTCTGGATATTTTTTTTTTACATTATGTCTCTCACAGTGGACATGCACCTACGATGACGATTTCAGACCCCTCCATGATTTCTAAGTGGGAGAACTTGCAAAATAGCAGGGTGTTCAAATACTTATTTTCCTCACTGTACCTACAGGTGACAATTTCTCTGACTAACCATTGATTGTACAATGATACAATGTTGGAAGAAGTGTTAAGTTCTTTTACTCAAGCAAAAGAAACAATTAAACAGTTTTAAGTAAATGTACTGCATTTAATTTTTTTAGTCAATGAATGGCTGTTTTTTTGTATTAACATAAAAGTGTAAATTGTTATGGGTTGTTTATTTTAAATACTTTATTGAGTGTTGGGTAGCTGACAAAAAATGTCAAAGAAAAGTCATAGTATAGTATGTTAAAAAAGGTCATAGTATATAGTATCCCAAAAAGGTTTAAAAAAAAGTGAGAGTATAGAATGTTGAAAAAAGGCAAAAAAATATAGTATGCCAAAATAAGTCATAGTCATAAGTCATACTATGTTGAGTAAAGTTTAAAAATAAGTTAAAAAAAAGTCATGGTATAGTGTGTCATAAAAAAGTAATGAAAATTCATAGTATAGTGTGCATAAAAAAGTATAGTGTGTCAGAACACATCAGAAAAAAGTCATAATATAGTGTGTCTTAGGGAACGTTTGTCATAGGAAAAGCTATAGTATGTAATTTAAAGTCAAAGTATAGTATGCCATAAAAAGTCATAAAAAAGTCATAGTATAGTATGCCAAAAAAAGTCATAGTATAGTATGCAAAAAAAAGTCATAGTATAGTATGCCAAAAAAAAGTCGTAGTATAGTATGCTTAAGAAAGTTTAAGAAAATTCATTGTATAGTATGTCGAAAAAAGTTAAAAAAAAGTCATAGTATAGTATGCTTAAAAAAAAGTCTAAGAAAAGTAATTGTATAGTATGCTTAAAAAAGTCTAAAAAAACGAAGATATTCGAAGAAAAAAGGCAAAAAATGTCATAGTGTAGTATGCCTAAAAAGTCAAATAAAGGTTATAGTATAGTATGTCAAAAAGTCATGGTATAGTGTGTCATAAAAAGTCATAGTATAGTGTGTCATAACAAATCAGAAAAAAGTCATAGTATAGTATGTCAAAAAAAAGTCATAGTATAGTATGTGGAAAAAATACGTAGTATAGTATTCCGAAAAAAGTAATAGTATAGTATGTCGGAAAAAAAATGTTAAATAGTCGTAGTATAGTATGCCATAGAAAGTCATAGTATGATACGCCAAAAAAAAGTCATATAAATGTCTGAGGTAGTCGGTGATAAAGAAGTCAAATAAAATGTCTTAGTATAGTATATCTTAAAAAAGTTTAAAAAAAAAAGTCATAGTAAAGTAAATTGAAATAAAGTCATAGTGAAGTATGTCAAACAAAAGTCGAAAAAAGGCATAGTAAACCATGTCTACAGCACACCATAAAGAGTCATACCAATTATGCCATAAACAGTCATAAAAGGTCATAGTCATATAGTTGTTCACAGTAGTTTACAGTCGTTGAAATTGCACTTTTTTTTTGCTGTTTCACTGTCTAATGACTGGGGAGCAGGCACAACAATCGATAAGCAAATGGATGTTCAAGTGAGTTTACAATATTGTTCTGTGTGAAATTAGCATTAGTGCTAATTATGGGCAATGCCTTAATAGTTGGTACCAGTTTATGAACTCTGCCTGTGATTACAGGTACAGGTAGAGTTCATAAGCTGGTACAGGTAAAGGTGAGAAAATGTATGAGATTCCCCTGGAACTAGTAGCAACCCCTTCAGAAATGACTAAGTAACAGACTGAGCTGTAATAGGCAGCTTCCTGGTGGGATTAGAATAAGGAGCAAAATCAGACTTTCCCTGGATAGATACAAGTTAAAACTTCCTTCTGTGTTCGTGTGAGTTGAGTCAGATGGTGTCATCTGTGCTGTGAAGTCTTTACAGATTGTAAATGTGTCAGCAAGGTTCTGGACAGATGGATCGAATAAATAACAAATCTGTGCAAAGCTGCAGTACAGCTGCTGGTAAAGCCAGCCATCTTTAACTGAAGTCTCCAGTAAACTAATCAACTAACACATTCTTCACCTTCAGATTACTAATATTTTGTAGATATAGTTATTTGTAGCAGGAAAGAGGAGACATAAATTTAGCAATAAAGTACATTATTTTGAGTAATGTCTTTTTGATGTCTGTGTGTCTGTCCTGAATGTGGAACACCAGAAAGGTTCTTTGTGAAGCTAATGTGTTTGATGATGGCCACACTTAGGCTAGTATTGTATTGATAAATATTATCGAAAAAGTAATACATTTATTAAATGTCATCCTACCAGAGAGCTAAAGCTGAATCAAAGTGCATCTGTCCAGGCAATTTCACACAGTTATGATGTAAAAAGGCAAAGGAGATTCTATTTTTTAAAAAGACCATTTTCCACAGTCAGAAGACTTTATTCAATTCATAGAAAGAAAGAAGAAATTGACCAGAAAATAATACATCTTATTAACCTCATTTGAAGCTCCACATGGAGCTGCTGCTGGTCGGCGTCTCTCTGGTTCAGGCTTCAACCGTTTAAATGAGCCACCGGGCTCGTAAAAGCTGGTAATGTAAAATCTGGTGGTAATGTAGCCGCTTATCAAACATGAGAAAATCTCTTCATGAACAGCAAACACAAACTTGTTCTGTCAAAGCATTGACATTCCCATATTATGAAGTAATAACCACTGATTATTGTAACAATCTGTCATATCATTATCCACAATTTATTAATTCATAAATTAATTTCTTTGTCCAAAAAACATTCAACCATTCTGACCAAAAAGAGCAACATATGACCCAGTTCCACTCAAGATGACTCTATAATGAGTTAGCGTAGTGTTTTAATAATCAAATATAAATCTGACTTTGACAAACAAGGATAAATTAAATATTAAAACGACTAAATTAGATGGACACACGTCTAAGTTAATAAATTCAGTCTGTTCCTCTGAAAATGCTTCAATATTCTGTGTTTTCTTGGGAGTTTCCCACAGGGCTGCAGTATGATTCGGCTTTGATCCATTTCTTCAGATCAAAGACTCCACATAATTCGTCTGAAGTCTGCAGCTCATAAACCAAAGCGGAGTCTTCCTGAGCTCACGCAGCTTGAAATCTCCTTAACGGCAGAATCACTTATGTTATTTACACAAAGCTAACAGGATGCGGTGTCTTCTTGAAGAAGACTATTCTTGGATCTACAGAGCACATTAGTCTTCGAGGACCAGGAAGAAGCACAGAAATGCTGCAGATTGACTTTTTTTACATTAATATACCCTTTTTGGCCTTTCTGGAGACATTTCAACTAGAAATTAAAAAAACATCCCAATATCTAATTCACTATACAGGAGATGCTTTCACACAAAAAAGCAGAGAATCAGCATCTTTCTTAAAAATGTGTATGCAAAACACTGTTGTCTTGTAGGTCTTCCTGATGGCTCTGGGTGGGTCTAATCCTGACACATGCATAATTCAACAGATCAAGACAAGGAGTCTGAATAATCCACTTTCCACAAAACATGCAGTGAGTCTCCTGCCCAACTCCATTACCTTCACTTCATGTTTATTAAAAAAAGACAGAAGAGTCCCATTATCTACACCACTTGAGATTATGATCTTTTCACACCCATGGGTGACACGGGCAACAGGTGGTCTCACCCTATGACGATGTGGTTGCAGCCCAACTCTTCTTCTTTCGGCTAAAAACTGAATTTTTCTGAAGTTTTTACGAGTGGGTCCCCATTTTTGTTTATTGCACATGCACCAGGACAAGCATGCATGTGCACAAGCACACCACTGACGCAATATAGCTCTCGCTAGCAGTTTTGCAATATTCCATGACTGACAGTTGCTGGCTTCCATCAAGAAACATAGCAATGTGAACTGGGCAGTGAAGATGATTGCAGGCTAGGAAACATGGATGTAAACACAATGTTTAAAATAGTAAATTTTCAAATAATTGATTATGAGAAAGGAAATTGATTCAAGTCATGTGTCAGGCCCCAAGGATACACACAGTTACTTTTGGTAAGACACACTGAATGCAAATTGAAAGTGCTCATATTATGCTTTTTGGCTTTTAACCTTTCATTATTGTGTTTTTTGTGCATGTTATAGGTTTACAAAGTGAAAAAGACCAAAGTCACCCCAAAGGGACTTACCATCTCCAACAGAAAACACTGTTCACAAATGTCTCCAAAAAGCTCTATTGTAGACCAGTCTTTACTTCCGTGACAAACGTGCATCACTTTGTAACACACCATATAATGCTTCTAATGTTTAGAAAGCATGGCACAGCCTCATGCTCTGCTTCTGACTGGCTAGTAGTCTTTACCTAGCTATTGCCCATGTGCAACCCCCAACAAAGATGGAACAGTGTGATGCCTCACTCTGTAGCTAAAACGGAGAGCTCAACACACAGGGTGAAAAGAGGAGTTGCAGCAATGTGCAGTACGACAAAAATATGGTGTTTTTTGAAAATTAAACCATTTAAACCTATTCTGGTACAACCTCTAAATTCAGTTATGTACCTGGAAATGAGAATAATATGAGCACTTTAACTTTTGTTTATTCGCAAGAAAAGCTTAATTCATGTTTGTGAACAGAGAAAGTGTGTGTACAGAAAAAAAAAGTATTTTCTTCGTATTGTTCTGTAAACTTTTTCACCTTTATTTTCTACATTTGGATCAGCTCAGTGTGGAAGCCTAGACATGTCAGTAAACTTCAAACCCTCAATCCCCCCCCACCAAAATCTGTTTGTATACAATTGTTACACTCCCTCTTTCTCACAATCAAAAAACATTCACATCTTCCCTACGCAGTCACATGCTCTGACATGAAATCAGTCAATGGCCTCCTGTCACTATTGTGTCCAAAACAAAGATGAACCACTGTCCTACGTGTAAACACCTTCTCCACTGGAGGAAGCCCAAATGGTTACAACCTTTATGAAATCATCTCTCCTGCTCTGAATGGCAGCAGTGATACAAAAAACAGAATAAAGAAAGCATGATGGTTGAAATGAAAATGACACTTGGCTCACTGAGATATGAATAATGAAATACTGCAGGTGAGCTTGCACAGTGAAATATGTAGTTATGGATTAAGATATGTCTGCTGCTGCTGCTGCGCTCGTTGTAATCCACAGTTCATCTTCTCACTCCCTTCAGCTCTCTACAATTATTATTCTGTGTCTGATAAAGTCTCCTTACTCACCTCAGCAATGTTTCTTTGATTTTTTTAACAGCTTTCCAGGCTTCCTTTCTTACTGTAGATATGTCCTCAGGAGAGTGCAGAGACTCGGCTATGTTTAGAAAATAAAAGCAGCTTTTGCTCTTTTGTACAACGACGCAGGTATATGCTGATCTGACGTCAGCCTACGCTACAGGCTCTGTTTGTCCAACCGCGAGGAATCTGAGAGCCGTTTGTCCTAGTAAACAGGGAGCTGATGGACTGGGGATTAGTACTGAAGACACATGCTCGCACACACACAACTGTCCACACACTCCACTGACGGAAAGAAGCCCTTGGAGTGTATTTTTAAGAGGTTATTTTAAGAAGATATGACAATATGGATTAAAGTATCAGGCTAGTGCGGCCTTTTCATATATGTATACAGGATGTGTGTGTGACTACGTAGTGCCTTATGGGGGAGTTCCCTATAGTTTAACACTACATTAGGCAGTGAATATCAGTTACATATGTAGAGTCCTGTGTGTGTGTGTGTGTGTGTGTGTGTGTGTGGGTGTGTAAGCTCTATGTTAAACATCTTTAAAGACAACAGAGGCGGACAGACAGACTAGGGTTACTGCTCTGTTGCACTCTCACAGTAAGAACAGACAAAGCCATGTAAAAACTTGACATAGAAATCTCAAGATATCACAAACATCATATTTCTCTATCTCTACATCTCTGCGGATGGCAGACGTCGGGTGCTTGTGTTCGGTCCTGTTGATTTTTTAGTTTTTTTATTAAATGTGCAGGCCCTTCGAAATTCCTCAGCGAAGAGGATTGTCTGTAGGATGAGATGCCGAGGATAAACACCAGAGGGAGACATACACTGCTGCAGTACTGTAGGAGGGGCTCTGACGCACACACACACACACACACACACACACACACACACACACACACACACACACACACACACACACACACACACACACACACACACACACACACACACACACACACACACACACACACACACACACACACTTCTTCATAAGAGTTCATTTTTAAAAGTCATTACAAAATTAAATAAAAAAAAGAAAACAAGGAATTCAGCCCCCTTCTCAAAGCATACATTCATCTCAGAGTACACACACACACACACACATACGCACATACGCACGCACGCACACATACACGCGTAAGTGCACACACTCTCATAAAAGGCAGTGAGTAAACGTTAACTGATGAGTTGAGGGGTGGACCGTTTTGTCCAGGGAAGCTGCGAGTGCAAACCTTGACTCCACTGGCCAGTCTCATAATTTGCGCCCAGTGAGTGAGTCACTCTCTGCAGTTAAAATCTCTTTAAAACAACGTAAAACCGCAGCCATCGTGTCTTAGACGGAGGCTTTCCTCCTCTGTCACTCTGAGGAAGGTCAAACACACTCCTCCCTCTTATCTCTGGCAGAGGTAGTACCGTCCAATCCATCCTCCTCTCTTCCCGAATCCCCTCTTGGGAAGTCTCTCCTTTCCTTGTGCCCAATTTTAATAAACACGTCTGTTACCCTGATTGCTTACTCTGGGTCGCTGTGTGTGTGAGTATGTGTGTTTGGGAGTGTGCAGAGTGTGGTCAGAAGACCTCTGGTAGTGTGACGTTGCGGAGTAGCCACTGTTGGGAACGTGTGTGTGAGCAGTCTTTGACGCTGGGCACCTGGCTGTCCTCCTCGCTGGCCTTGTCCAGACACTGGTTACTGTTGACGTGGATCAGGGTCAGCTTCTGTACAATGGGGAAACACAGAAAGAGAGTGTGAGGGGGTGCAAATCCGGCTTTTGACTGGTTGACTTAAATTCAGGGCATGTAAATAAATATATATTCCTATGGCTGTAGATTATATTTTCAATATACAAAAAACAATGTTATACTTTCATTTTGAGATTCAATATAGTTGTGGCTTAGCTCAGAGTGAGGCATGCTGTGGTTGAGTTGCGTAATGTGTCATTCGGATATATATCACCCTAAAACTGACAACAATAAATATCCCACTAACTGAAATGACAGCTGGCCTTGAATGTGTTATCATACTCTATGTGTATTGGGAATACACTGTGTTTCTTTAAAAAACATTTATTTAAAAACTGTTAAAAAATACAGAAATGAAGATGATTTTAAAAGAAATGTACATTTCCAATGCAAACACTGTAGTTTGCACATCTAAACATAGTTTATTTACATAGCTAAAAGAAGTTTGGTGCATAATCAGCACCTCATTTGTAGTTTTTCCCGATTCTTCTTTTCCTTTCATATTATGGTTTTTCTGGTGTATAGGACAACTTCATTATTTGTACCTTACATGACCTGCATGAGAACCCTCTGTCTATGTTAATATGTGAACATTTAATGTACCAGTAAATCTGTGCATTTATCATGTACACACATACACCCCAACATGTACATTTTCATCACTTCTTCCACTCACCACAGGGTCGTACTCCCAGAGCTGATTGCCTTTGAGGTGATGGCACTTGAGCATCATGACGGGTCCGTTTAGCTTGGACACATCTAGACACAAGTCGTCTGTCCTGATCTCCTTATTGGCCGTGTAAGAAAAAACCTGCACGTAAAACAAACAGATTCAGAATTGTAAAACACTTTTCCATCTTTCTTCCCTCCTACATGATTCCTGCCAGGAATGACCATAATATCACTGTGGCCAACAGTGTTTGTAGTTAGGGGTAGCAGCTCTACTCTGGATGTCTGAGCTCCTAAGTTTGAGCCCAGTCACCCTGTGGAGGAAACACTTTTTAGAAGCTTGTAGTCACAATCTCATTACTTTGGTCACTACCTAAAGCTCATGACCATAGGTGAGGATTGGGACATAAATTGACTGGTAAATCGAGAACTTTGCTTTGCAACTCAGCTCCTTCTTCAACACAACAGTCTTATGCTCCATTTCAGACCACGAGATGCTTAAACTTCTTGACCTGGGGCAGCAACTTACTGCCAACCCAAAGGGACCTATTCAGCATTTTCTGGCAGAGAACCATGGTTATGAATGTGCTGACTTTCATCCCCCCCACTTTACACTTGGCTGCAAATTGCCCCAGTGCGTGCTGAAGGTCACGGCCTGATGAAGCCAACAGAACCACTTAATCTGCAAATAGCAGTCAAGCAATTCTGAGGTCCCTAAACCGGGCACTCTTCTCCCACCGGTGGTAGAGTGGTTGCCTGCCAATCAGAAAATTGGTGGTTCGATCCCTGGCCCTGCAATCCCATGTCGAAGACATGTGACTGCATCGGAGTGTAAATGTGTGTGAGTGCTTATCTGATGAGCAGGTGGCACAGCAGCCTCGGCCACAGTGTATGAATGTGTGGTTATGAACACATTCATATGGTTGGAATAAATGTTATGTAATGTTAGTTATGTAAAAGCGTTTTGAGTAGTAATTGAGACTAGAAAAGCTTTATATAAGAACAGTCATTTACATTCACATTTGAGATCCTGTCCATGAGAAATCACAAACAGAATCAGTGACTAGGGATAATCCCGGTGGAGGCCAACACACTTAAAAAAAATAGATTTGACTTTCTTTCAAGAATACAGACACAGCTCTAACTCCGGTTGTTAAAGGACCGGATGGCTTGGAGCAATAGCTCGGTACCCCATAATCCCACATTAGCTCTCACAGGCCTCCTGCCTGCTGCCAAAATGGGCCATGTGGGAAAAGCTTGACCGGAAATCTGGAGCGGCCTGACACAGCAGTGGCATCCCTAGACAGTTTTTGTTTATTTATGTTTTTTTTTCTTCCTTAAATACCTGGTTGCCTCCCATGCCGTGGCAGTTGAAAATGCCAACTTTCTCATTCTCCTTGCGGGCCATGTTGTCCAGGCACTGGTTGGTTTCCACGTTACGGATCTGAGCAGAATACACACAGAAACCATATTAAGTAACCGATTCAGATTCATTGTGTCTGCTTGATTTCAGCGTAAAGGCAGTGCATCACAGATGCATCTGTGTCTGTCTGTGTTACAGTGAATTACAGTATCTAAAATGTTGTGAATCAGGTAGTGTATGTTTGTGTGAGTGAATGAGTATACCTCTCCCAGGGAGTAATAGTGTCTGGGGATCTGAGAGTCAGGGTAGACGTTCTCCAAGTACCAACTGAAGGGTTTACAATGGAGCTTTTGTCTTAGAGCCGTGCGAGATGTGATGTCACCGTAGTCCACTTTGGTCACACCTGGACGGACGGACGGACGGACGGACGGACGGACGGACGGACGGAAGGACGGACACACACACACACACCAACACACACACACACACCAACACACACACACACACACACACACACACACGTCAGTAACTATGATACCAAACTACATTCATACAGGTTTGTGTTGGCATGGCTGTTAAATCCCTTTTTTCCATTTAAGAATGATTTAAAGTGTCATTGTTAAAGTAGAATGAGGCCACACATTGATTTGAAGTATGTAGAACCAATTTCATTGAATTCACAGCTCACATAGGGCCAAGAACCTAAAAAAGATGACACTTGAAAATGGAGTCTCTATAGACTAGGTGGAGCTTACTCCTTTGCAGTGGGCAGCAGCTGTCAGCTTGGATTCATGACTTTTACAAAAGATTCCAAAAGAATAACTAGTGCCAGATCATCCCGGAATCCCATGCGCTATGTTGTAATAATGTTTGGGGTCAGTCTAGCTTTTGAGAAAGCTATTACAGAGCAGTGACTGCAACAAAGTATATAGCGATCCTTTATACCGTGAAAAAACACCAGTAAAGGCTTCTAAACCAAAAACTACACAACTGGACATGTTCCAGCAGTAATGTGAGCCGCAAAGTAACATAACCCGATTTGCTCATTTCCTATCCCCTGACCAACTGGGTATCCTAACCTTAACCACTCGAGGTCAATGCCTAAGCCCAACCAATCAAACTGCTTTGTAAGGCGGGACATGCCTAGACGTTACGTGGGATCCATAATAACGCTTCCCTGACATTAGCATGTAGCTACATGTAGCAGTGCATGTAATGTAAACACAGCAGTAGCGTGCCTAGGGAAAATGACCATATATAGAAATCCAGCTTGTTTTGACGTCATACTGAGCTGAGAGTAGAAAAAAAAATGGTTGAAACCAGAGCGTTCAGAACAGTGGGAAATCTGAGGTTTTGGCTCACAGGATTTATTTTTCATACATTTACCTCATTATATGAAACTTTGTCCACATCTATTATGAACAGTGGCATGTTTTTTTGACAATAACAGAACAGCTTCCCCTTGTGTAGAATCTGCAGTGTTCTAAACAAAAAATTGAGTAATTAAGCTTTTGAGTTCCAAGCCAGTTCTAAAAGGTGGTTTACATCTAAAAATCATCTATATTTAGTGACTTTTGCTTGTCTGTGCTTGTGTGTGTGTAAGTCAATATATGCCTCCTAGCGTGAAATTACTTGCTGCCCCCCCAACCCGCACTGTTGGGTCACCACTGCAATATCTCACTGTTACCTGGTTAATGGATAGATCACTGCCACAGAGATTAAACTTCACACATGAGCCCATACATACTTGCATGAGCGTAAATACACACAAATTCAGGCACCCATGCATACACGCAGGCACACATCCACACAAACTCACCAGGAGAGATGATGTAGAAGAAGTTTTTAAATTCATCCATCCAGACTTCTGCCAGTCGTCGGTTGTTTTTGTTGATGATCTGTCCCGTTCCTCCAGGAAAAGTGTAGGGTGTTGCCTTTCTGAACACGTGGCCCACATGAGAGCATGTGACAATCTCTAGAGTCCCACCGCACTGCCATATCTGTAAAACAACATATTTGGCATCAACACACAAATACAGTATACTGTGTATAATAAACATACTGTAAGCCCTCTGTTGGGAGATGGATGATGCAGTTTGGTCCTGTCTGTGTTGTGCCAGTCTGAATACGCTTGAGCGCCAGTCAGGATGACGCCTGACAAACTATTAGTCAAGTCAACAATTCAGTCAGAAAAGTCAAACTCACAAGTGTAATGTGCATGTGTGTGTTTCTGAACTCGAGCAGACATTAAGTGCATGGAAGAACACAGTCATGTCAGTTGGCTGCGGGTGTGGTTACTCACTCTAAAAGAGATTTCCAGGTTTTCTCCACCCCAGATGTCCATGCCTGCGTCATATGTGCCGATCTCCTGAAAATAATCTCTGTCTATGGAGAACAAGCCGCCTGCCATGGTGGGAGTCCTGGAGAGAGGCAGGACAGTAGGGGAAAAAAGGAATAAGGTTAGTGGCACTTAATTCACTGTAGGCCTGCTTTCTAAATGTCACATAGTATCTACAGATCCCATCAAAGCTTTATATATCACCCCCTGTTATTTGCCGTTTTGCTGGATTTTTTTCTTCCATTCCCTGTTTTTCTTTTCACTTCTCTGTTGTGTGTCAGTGTTAAATAGCCTCAAGGATCATCGGCCCCTGTTTCTCCCCCTCACAGAATGGTTTCCTCTTTTGTAGATCAGGCTTATTTTCTTTACTACCTGTTTTTGCTTTCACTTAAGGTCCAAGTTCACTTAACAACACACAATACCTTGCATACAAGAGCGGAAAATAATAATCACACAAATATTAGCTAGTTGAACAACACACACACACACATGTTGCCAATGTTGTTAATAGATATGTGTGCTTATCTTTTTACTGTAAACAGACAAAGCTCTCTAAACTCTTCAGCTAGGAATTAAATCAATATTTCACTCAAAGACCAAACACATCAAAGTCAAACAAACCAAACCTACTATAAACCTACCGTGATGTAAATTCCAGTGCAAAACTATTTTGAATTAAAGACATTCATCAACAGTGAGTGCCTATTACTTACAATGAGTTACATAAAAGGTGTTTATTGCCTAAAGTTTAGGCCCTAAACCACACTGTGAGATGTAAATAAACACAAATGCTACTACAATAAAAACAAACAACAACTGTAGGTACAGGGCTATATTTTGTACTAAGAATTTAAAATGTTTTTTCCAAGGTCATCCTGTGGTAAATTATCTCAGCTCTTTGTACAGCATCTAATTGACACAAGGTCATTTAATATGTTCAGAGGTTTTTCCATAAGTCTTATTTGGACCTTGGTGTTTAGCTTTCTTAGTGACCTCAGACTTTTGCACAGTACTGTTAATTACAAGGTAGATGAGCTCCTAACAACCAGTTTAGTGGTTGGGGTTTCCTCCTGTACAGGCACTCTCTGCGGCTTCTCAGTGTGTGACAGCAGCAGGCCTGTAGCTTGCTAGGCACGGCTAATGAAGAAAAACTCTCAAGATAGTAACATTAGCAGCCATTTAATACCAAATACAGTTATGAGAAGTTGAAATCATATCAGTGCTATGCTATCTACTCATTTCCCACTAGCACATTCTACCCTGTGTGAACTATATTGGTGCTCGACTGAAACCTACACACAAGCTTCACTCTGAAAACTTGTTTATGTGCTTTAGCTTTTTATACTTCACAACAATAAAGAACTACTTCGTAACAGGACAGGGTTTATTTATGTAAGTCATGTCATTATTCTAAAGTACTTCTTAATTTCCTACTATGACCCTACAACAATTTTGTTACAAGACACCCTGAGGAAAACTTTGTCACGCACAGCTGTGAAAAACAACTAAAAACAGGGGCACAGAGTGTTACATAAGATATATTATGTGTGTGACCTTGAATAATGGCGTCAAGCGTGCATAGAAACAAGAGCAGGAAGAAGAGATGATAGACAGGCAGAAATAAGCTCTTGGTTTTAGTCCCAAGGCCTGAGCCATGAGAAATGATACAAGGGACAAAACATCTCGACTTAAGCTACACAGACAACTTCATTCTATTCATTCAGTATTTCTAACCTTAAGAACATTTTATGATTATTAACTGAGGTAAATGAAATTCTGAAGTACCATTACTCTGTGCACATTAATAGTGAATGCCTATCAGCAACGCTAAAGCTCACCGGCTATAAGTGTTTTTGAACAGCTGACTGACAGAGTTACTGTGCATGATCATGTGGTATTTTACCAATGATTCCATTATATCCCTGTAGGCACATTCTGTTTTCACTTGACCCGACATTGAGTGGTATGGTTCAGCTGCATAACAGCAGCCCTGGAGCCTGTAGGGATTAAAAAACTAGCTGAAAGATACTTCAAAAAGGCCTTGATCGTCCCACTCTATCACCCACCTGACAGGTAGCGTGCGGTCTCCTTTGCGGCGGTCCATCTCTCTCTGGGGTACAGGGTACCAGCGGAAGTTGAGCTTCCAGTTGAAGCCCCCGTAAGTCATGTCGGATCCTGCCATGTACTCAAAAGTATCATCGCTGATCACGTCGATGATGGGGCACACTACCGTTCTCCTACAGCAAACAGACACATAAATGCACCACCACACACACATTCATCAGCCTGCTCTTCATAACCTTAGGTGGTCATCAATCACGACTAAATGCTCATCTGCAAGGTGTGGCGCCTCCAGAACCAAATGCATTTAAACAATAGACCATGCTGTGTGTGTGTATGTGTGTTAGGGCTTCACAATATATTGTTTTTTTTATCATCGTTATCACAATATCAACTGGCGCAATATACACATTGCGAAAGGCTGCAACATATCGCGATAGACACACAGATTTAAGAGTTAGTTGAAAGAAAACATCAGTAAAAAATTACAGTGTAAAATTTCTTTTTCCAAAACAATTTCAATTCAATGTTAAATATGTTCACTATATAATAAAATATTTCCTTTTGTTTTTTTTAAATTCAACAAGCATTTTGTTGTATTTTAGCAGAATACTGAAAGTTGCAGATCTATGGAGCTAGAATCGTTTCTTTATAACACGCGAGGAAAAAAAAAGATCTGAGAGAAAAAAAAGTTTGAGAGAAAAAGTTATCATTCAGTTTTTTGCTCTTGTCTTGATGTAAAAATAGTGTCATGGACGGGGCCACGTTCCTATTGGCCAGTTGGGTGAGCACCACCAGCATCTCCAGCGGGACAATGGAGAGCCCCACACCGGTAGCAGCGGTACAACCCTGTAGGTGGAATAGCAAGCTAGCCTTAGCGAACTAACCAACCAGCCCGTACACCAGGTAGCTGTGGCACATGCCCCCGGCCATGACCAGAGCTTATTTTGCAGATGTTGTATCCATTTTCCATCCCTGACAAAAATGGCATCTCTTAACCCTCACTGCAGCCAAGAATTGCATCCAGGTAGCAAGGAAATGATAATAAAACATTGATGTCTCTAAACATTCTAAAATTATAATCATCATTGATGAACATAACAAAGAAATGTATATATATCCTAGCTTTCAAACAGTAGCTGCTTTGTCTTAAAAAAAATCATTATTTTCCCTTGTGGATGCAAGTCTCAGCAGGGATGCAGGTCGGCAGCGTAGCTTTCTAGCGATGTTTCCACGCTGGCCGAGCCCCACTGATGGCGGTCCGTCTGCGGCTGCAGGACTTGGAGCTCACCCCAGTGTTTCAGCTTGACTGTTAAAAAGTGTTTAGATAATTAAAAGGTATTTATTTAGAAGTGGGCTGGCTGCTAGTTATCCATCTATGGCGGTGACAATGGTGTTAAGATTCAAATGGACTCCCAAGACAAGACGGTGCTCACCCAACTGGCCAATAAGAACGTGGCCCCACCCATGACACTATTTTCACATCGAGACGAGAGCAAAAAACTGAATCGAGAGAAAAGACTTTGGTTTTGAGAGCGAGAAGGAAAACGTTCTGAGAAAAACACAGAAAAGATTTTTTTTTTCAAACTGATAGCAAAAATATATATATATTTGAGAGTTTAAAAAAATATTTATAGAGAGATTTTTTGCTATTGGTATGAAAACCTTTTCTCTCAAATATTTATTTTTCTCTCAAAATGTTTTTGCTATCAGTGTGACAACTTTTTCTCTCAAACCTTTTTTTCTCTCACATGTAATTCAATTCTAGCTCTATACAGAACAGAGTACACTTTAATATCTGTTTTTTTTATTGCAAGAAATATCATTATTGCAATATTCAACAACCTTATGGCATATGGCATATTTTCCTCATATCGTGCGGCCCTAGTGTGTGTATGTGAGCATTTGAGAACCTGCTTGCGGGAAGCAGTAAACAAAGAATAAGTAATTAAGCATCAAATAAACACAGGGGCAAGCCACATGCAGGCTCAACAATAGTTTATTGATTTTTTTTTTGCTTGCCATGGTCTGTGTATATATATATATATATATATATATATATATATATATATATATATATGTGTGTGTGTGTGTGTGTGTGCGTGTGTGTGTCTTACTTGTCTTGCTTGATGCGGGCGAGCAGAGGCTCTAGCCACCCTGTTGTGCATTCACAATGAGCATCCAGAAAGGTGATGACCTAGAAACCATTAGAAAACAAGGTAAGAAAACATTAGACAAACCAAACATTGCACAGACCATATGGTGAACAGGTTAGCGGGTAGTGGATGTCACGTATGTGCACAGGCACACACACCTGGCCAGTGGAGATGGACGCTCCCTTGAGGCGAGCACGAATAAGTCCAGACCGCTGCTCCATTCTCACCACTCTGACAGGGATTTCAAGCCTTTTGACATACTGCTCCAACGGCCGCTTTAGGAAATCTTAAACATAAAAAAAACATATGCACACATATGCAATAAAAGAATCCAACAAACACACAAAAGCACACAGACAAAAACACACACAACAAAAGATAGATTAGGAGCCACTTCTCCAAACTATTACTTTTGTAGTAACAGAGATCAAAAGTAAGTGAGTGCTTGTGTGAATGTGCCTTAGCATGCCTCCCCAAGTTCCCTTCTACCTGCAGAGTAACAACTCCCCCCGATATGCACCATCCAACTGAAGGTCCACATAGGGTGATATGGTGCTGTGTGGTGGTGGATGGGGGGGGATTGAGGGTAATAACAGAGTGTAATCCCCGCGGCTGGCGAATTAAAGACCTAATCTCCCCCAAACAGAGATTAACAGTATTGCACAGGGTGGAGTGGCCCACACAGGCCATATATGCTGACTGGCTGTTGGGCAACACAGACACACTTACGCACAAACACAGCTACACACACAAACCCCGCAAAATCATACAGTAGGTCTAAAAAAATAGGCTAAGGCTCAAACAAGAGGCACAAGCACTGAAGGAATTATGCAGTGAGTGAGTGAGTGAGAGTGTGTGTGTGTGTGTGTGTGTGTGTGTGTGTGTGTGTGCGTACCTCTCTCGCTGGCATCGTCCACTAGGACAATCTCCTCCAGCAGTGTGTGTGGAGAGCGGTCGATGACGGAGTGGACGGTTCGCAGCAGTGTGCTCCACGCCTCATTGTGAAATACAATCACCACACTGGTACGAGGAAGATTATCGGGGTATAACTTGTTTTTGCACCTATAAAAAGAAAGCAAAACTGAATCATCAATTGCAAAAAACTAATAGATATGAATGATAGAAAGATACTCAATGCAACTACAAATATGCATACCAAGCAACTTTCAAATCATTTCAACTTTGAAGAGACAACACACTGAAAAAAAAAAAAAAAAAAAAAATCACATGATACAACAAGAGGAAATATATTGCCTCAAAAAACCAACACAGACGTGGTTACACAAAGACAACCACATGTGCAAAAAGTGAAGTTGTAGGCTATGAACAAAACTGAACTGACAGAGACAGAGCGAGAAAAAAAGAAACACACTCTAGTAGAGACATCACAGTCCAGCCTGTCTGATAGTAAGAGACTACTACAGAGAGCTGCAGCTAAAGTGAGTCCACACGAGAGAGAGCTGAACAAGAAGGAAATAGCTAGAACTTAAACATCAACTAAACCGCATTAGTCAGTCAGGAAATGGCTGCATTAATCAGATCATTGTTTATGGCCTCGTGAAAAATCATATTTTTATTGACTTCAAACACTGAAAACGGATGGTGAATAATGAGCGAGCAGCCAAGCGTAATTTCCAAATTAGACAGACACACGGAAGTAGTGGGTCAGCATGATGACCATTTAGTAATTACTGATGCTAATTAGAGTGTGAATCATTATAGCAGTGTAGCACACACACACACACACACACACACACACACACACACACACACACACACACACACACACACACACACACACACACACACACACACACACACACACACACACACACACACACACACACACACACACACACACACACAGGGAAGAGAAAGCACAGCAGTCATGAGTGGAGACAAGAGAAGATGGACATGAGTGCCACATACTTAGTTTATACATATAAATAGCTCTCCAAAATATTCCCTGAAATACTTCAATGGTCATACTGGTTGGTTTGCTTTGTTACTTTTGTGTTTAAATTACACCTGACCACTTTCCAAAGCATAGTTATGGATTTAAGATTGGTTTTGTATCTCACAGGCAGACATTGATTAATGATTATTTTATTTTAGTATGAAAATCAGCTTGCAGTGATTTGACACTTGCTCGAAGCTAGTCCAACATAGTGAACTTTTTACAGCAGTTGCATTTGTTTTATAAAAAACCTTAGCACTGTTTTAATCTATAAAAGGATCCTTGAGTGAATTTTCATAAAATGTACTTCTGTATTTTATGATATTTATAATTATTATGATACACCATATACAGTAACAGAAGATTGTATCCATATCACAGCTTCTTAACACTTATTACTTGGCCAACAAAATCCATTTTGGGGTTGCAAGAAAGACAATCTTTCTTTCAAAAATTATTACATTTATGGCAGTTTTATTTCAGCGATATGCAGACTACAGTATATGCTCCACAGAATACCACACATTAATACTCCACTGCAATATTTATGTATAAAAGAATAAAAGACATCTCTAAATCACCATGTGTCACAAAGAAAGTGCATTTCCGTTTTGCCAAAGCTTTCCAGAAGTTTGTCAAATCATATCCACCTTTTCATCAGGCATACATCAGGAATCATGCTTTATTCATTGGTAATAATAATCATATTAAGATGGATTGATTTACACAACAGAAAATATGGACTAATACAATTCCAAAGAAATGTTAAATATGACTATCCAACTTTAAAAAAAAAAAAGTAGCACATGTCAGTTTTGCTAGAGAATAATTTGGAGGCAAACCTCTGTAGGGCAAGACACACTGCAGCCTGCCATGATACCGGCATGCAAGCTCTCTGACTTAAAACGGTCTCAAAAGTGTTTTTGTCAAAAGACGCTTAGTAAGCTGCTGAAACATCTATCATCTATTCATGACAAAACAGAAAGCAGCTTGTGACTTCCTTCCTCTGACAGATTCAACCCTCACAATAGCCAGATGGAATATGATCTCTAATCATAACTCCCTCCCTCCTTGTAATTATCCAGAGCGCTGGAATGCTTCCTCTTTCTCTCTCTCTGCTGCTGATTCTGAAAGAAGAAATGTAATGGCGACGGGGTAGAGAAGGTCAAGAATATACTCCATCCTGCAGCTGTACCCCCCCAACACACACACACACACACACACAAACACTTCTTAATCTGTGGTGAGCATGTGTGAGTGCTTGTACTCTGTACAAGAAAGAGAGGGTGATGATCTCACAAACTGATTCATTGTAAAAACAGAGACACCCTTTGAGTCTTTCAACTTTTACACATATCAGCTCGTTATTTCTGTGTACTCTGTTTTCTCACAAACACAAACAGATTTACCAAAACCACTTCTCATAGACGATCTTGACTGTGCAGCTGATGGATAACAAGATCAAAATCTGGCAACAGCAAAGCAGGGTAATGAGTTTCAGGCGGTTTCTCCAGCCAGTGGATTGAGGGGATAGTCAGAATGGGCAGGCAGACTGGTTCTGATTGAACTGCATCACTCTTGAGACATTAAACTCAGGCGCACACACACAAACATCTATTTATGCATTCTCATAAACATGTTAAAACACACACACACACACACACACACACACACACACACACACACACACACACACACACACACAAACGTATGCGTGCCTGCACATATGGACTCTTTGCCTTGCTTGATAATGACTCGGTCTTATCTCCTAATTGGAAAAGCAGATAGACGAGAGAAGGCTGAGTGAAAACACACCTAGTAATCAACTCTCGCTCAAAGACTAAAACCCATTTCACGGATCAATGTCCTCTGTCTTTCCCGCCTGTCTAGTGTGCATGTGCCCCTGCCTGTCAGTATTGTGTCTGTCAGTCATTCTGGATATCGCTCTGAAAACCTCTATTACTGATCTATGAATGTTCCTCTACCGAAGCGCACCACGGGCCGGGGGGGGGGAGGCCGAGCTGGTTTCCACCTGCTTGAACTAACCTTGACATATTTCTCAAGCTGTTGGTCGGATGCATGCCTGTCTGCTGTTCTGACTGCCTCTCTGCCTGTCTAATGACTGAACAACCTGCAGCCGCTGGAACTGACAGACACTTAAGTGACACTAAACTCCTCATTATAGAGAAGAAGGACTTGTGAATTGAACATACAACTAGTATTACTGAAGCAAAATAAAAAAGGGGCAGCATGACAGCATGTGTTTCCTTTTGAAACAGGCCAGTGAGTAACCTTTAGAGTGAACCAATGGGTTATTAGTCATGGTGAGGCAGTTTGATTTGATAGGTGGGAAAGGCGGGATTGTTAAAGAAATCTGTCATTACTGTATTGGTTAGACCTTTTAGTAACACCTGTAAATGTAGCATTAGGTCACCACATGACATACTACATACTAATTCTAAGCAGACATTGAGTCTGTGTTCTTACCGGAAACATGCCAAAATACTGACAGTCAAAACTGTCACTTTCACACCTGTAGTTTGGTTTATTTGGTCCAGATGGACCAAGTGACAAAAATGACATATTGCTGCATTTTAGTTAGGCAAATCATAATCCAGTGACTGCCCATGCTGCACTTTAATGCATCTTATGTGTAAATGTATCTTCTCTGGTGTCACAAAGAGCTCAGAAAGAAATGCCTTTTAAAAAAGCCTAACAGTAATTAATAGATTGCAAAAGAGTGTCTTGTACAGCAATACTATGGAGTTCATCTTTCACATAAGCCTAAATCAAACGCACTAAACGGGAAAACAAGTTTGTGTTAGCATAAAAAAACAGTTGATTTCTGGCTATTCCAACAGTGGATGCCAGTGAGAACCATTTTGACGGGAACTTAATGAGTGGAGTAAGTGACAGGACAGATGATTAGCTGCAGGGAGACTGCTCACCCTTCCAGGCGGACATCAGGCAGTGACCGATTGAGAGCAATCATCTCAGAGGCCATGAGGTTGAACTGGTTGATCTTAAACATCTCCTTCATCTTGTCCTGGTTCTCCTTAGGGATCACCACAGGCTTTCCCCCTTCGCCGGGCCCGTCCCGCGTCCTGATCAGAGCATCTGTAACACACACACACACACACACACACACAATGCTGAAAAGGATGTGAGAGTGTGTCTCTGTGATCACTTGTATGTGTGGCACTCTACACTTACCTTGTCTCCCGGGCAGTCCTCTCTCTTTTTTGTCGTCACACTTGTTGCACTCACTGAAGTAGAGCAAAATGAACATGTCCAGCATCACCCACACCAGAGAGGTGGCCAAAACCACCTTACAGTAGGCGAACCTCCGCATCCTAACAACATAATAAGAGATAGAAGGGAAAAAGAGAAAATTAAAAGCTCTGGCTGACGTGAGAAGTGATGTGTGAGTCTTGATCCACACACACACACACACACACACTTTCTCCATATATCTCCCTGCCTTTCTCCTTACTTCCCTCAACCTCCACGTCAAAGTATCTTCCCAATTCCTCCATTTGTCCTTCTGCCTGCCTGCCTGCCTGCCTGTCTGTCTGTCTCTCGGCTCTTATCTGTTTATCAGCGCCTCTCCAAATGGATGTTTCAAGGTTTCTAAGCAAAGCTTTGGCTACTTCCAAGTTTGTAAACTAAGTTACACGGCGGAAACAAACATCTTCTGTTTCAGACTTCCTAAACACCACAGTGTACAAGCTACCCTTTATTCAATCACCATACCAAATCCCTGTGTGCTAAAGTGCAGTCTCACACACACACGCGAGAGAGAGAGAGAGAGAGAGAGAGAGAGGAGCTGTGATAGTAATTGCTTTTCTTTGGCAGGCAGCGAGAGACACACACAGCCACATTAAAATTCCTCTGCTCCCCTTTCCTTCTCTCCTCCAGCACCATCTCTCCTCTCTTTGGCTGATTCTCTGCCTCAGTGATCCCTCAGGTTGCAGCAGCACAAGCAGAAGGGAGAAAATTAATTTGGCCACAGTGATTTCTCTCGTGCCCCTGGGAGGAAGTGTTTGTGCATAGCTAGCTAAACTTAGCTAAGTTTAGCTTGGATAGAGAACTGCATAGCAGCATTTCCTGATTCCACCTGATTCCAGGATTCTGGTTGCACAAAGTTCCATCCACTGCAGAAAACTAAAAATGTGTCCTTTCTCAGACTTTTGTGTATTAACTTCTTGCAATGAGAGATAAGTGCTCCAACACAGTCAATAACAAGGAGCACTAAATTGTGACAAACTGAACTTCTGAGTTTAATATAAACCAAAATACTGCTCTCAGATGCCATGCTGACCATGAGACTTAAAATTGCATAGCTGTCAAGCTATTCACAGGAGTTTTGTAACCTTGGAAGACTTTATCTCTTATGTTGACAAAGAGAAACTAGGGCAGAGAACCCACGAGTAGATAACTGCAACGCTCTGATCGCTAGTTCTCAGTGAAGAAAATAATGTAATCAAATCAAGCAACAGGGGTTTGACAAGGTTAATGTTACAGCAGTTTAATCTACTGCAAACAGAATACAATTTTAAATGTGACCTTAGTTTACAAGTTTTTGAGTGGTCTGGCATCGACATGAAGACCCATTCATGTCAGGTCATTTGGCAGTGGTCTTTTTAACTTTAACAGCACATCAGCTTTTTTGTCTTACGTGATAAACAGATATCGTTGGGTTTTGGACCATTAGACATAACAAGAAATGTCAGGAGGTCGCCTGGGGCTTAAGGAAATTGTGATGAGCAATGGGCAACTTTGTGAAAGGACTGGAAGGTAAACATAAAGCAGACAATAAAGCCCCAACAAACATGACAACTACCAAAACACAGGCAAGAACATACGTAATGGTCACCACAATTAAATCTAAAGATCCGACTGCCAATCTACTAGTCAAATTGCTTTGTGTCTCATTGACTATCCCTTCGTGGAGAAACAGAACTGAATGTTGCACACCTCTCTCAAGAAGAAGAAGAAGAAGAAGAAGAAGAAACCGTTCTCAATGAATGCAAAGGGGCTTTATTGGTATGGGAAACAGACATTTACATGCCAAAGCAAGTATATACTGTGTGTGTGTGTATATATATATATATATATATATATATATATATATATATATATATATATATATATATATATATATATATATATATACATAAACATAAACATATACACACACACACTTATACTCTACAATATAAAAACAGCAAATGGCTGAGGGCTAGGTGCTATTAAAAAATGTGGCGTGCCATACGGTATGTAACTCTATATAAAGCAAGGGTTATAATAGCTTTCACCCTTGCTATTTTTTTAAGTCTACTTTCTATTTTACTGTAAGCCCTAATTAAATACCAAGGTTTTCTCAAATTTCAGGGTTCCCATCACATCCCTGACATTTTGGTGTTACACTACAGTCAGGACTGTTGTGGGGGAAACCAACATAAGAGTAAATAAAAAAGTGTGGTTAGTTCCTGTTAAGTAACAGTAAGTCAATTCCCAGATCCTCCAGATATCCAAAAAGAAGTTGTCAAATTGCTTGTCTCACTGTTTATACCACTCCTCTCAAAATTCTTTAAATTCCAAGAATAGTGAGAAGCCTGAATTACAGACCCTGCTCAACAATCTCTCTCCTTTCTGTTTCTCTGACCGCTGTTGATTGTACTGGCCTTGCTTAACCTGACATCACAGCAACCTGACATCACAGCAGAAACTTGGATCCCTTTCACCTTTACTGGCGCACAGGCAGAGCGATGCACGTACGCCAAACACACTTGGGCAGAGACATTGAGGCACTCCGTCACAGAAACGCACACAAATATTCTTGCTCACAAAGTCATGTCAAAAGGCTGTCAAGAGATGTCAACTGGTTTCCCTGAATGCTATTTGATGACAGCAGATGTAAAAGAAGTAGACAGCAGCGCTCCAAGCAGCAGCAGAGAAGATTTATATATATTTGCATTGACTTAACACACTTTCCCATCACCGTCTCTCAGCTATGCCTTTCCACTCATTGTATTTCTAATCAGGCATGGCAGAGGACACCTCAGGTCTCCTATGTACTCACTGTAGCCACAGGCCTTGCTTTGGTGTGTGTTGCATGTGTGTGTGTGTGTGTCAATTTAGTTTACGCTGGGTGCTATAGTTTCTTTGAAGTCTCTTTAAACAACGTGGCTCCATATGACATTTAACAGACACACAAATCTCCACCCCTCCATCTCCGCACGTTCTCCCTAATCCATTAACATCTTATGTTCCTCCCATTTCTTTTATTTCTCTCTCTCTCTCTCTCTCTCCCTCTTTCCTGTTTGTCTCTTAGTGATCGTCGTCACCTTTTAAGCGGTTGCCAACACTACTTCCCTACAAGAACACGGTTGCCATCACTACCTCCCTAGAATAACACAATTTCCCCCTTCACATCCTTCTCCGTGTCTCCACCATATCCCTCCATCTCCTCTTCTCAACAGACTTAATCCCTTTCTGGAGATTGCACAACCAGAGATTCTCACAGCCACTTGGACAAACTTTGGAGCAAGAGGATCCACCACTCACTTTAATATGTATTACTGGGAGCAGGGAGCCTCCCTTCTGTGTAAAAGAAAATAAAGAGGGAGGAGAGATAGTATTTATATGAGGGAGTGCAAATAAGAGAGGAGGATTTATGTGTTACTAATTAACACAAAGTTTGTGCTGCTAATTCATTTAGTAAATTACAAACCGTTCATTTGCTCTCTGTACAGCCTGGTTTATTCTTTATGAAACCAGATGCCCTTAAATAAAATAAATGTTTCTGTCGTAAATGTGACGCCCAGCAATGTGTGGTCACATTATATGGTTTCCTTTTGGATATTTTGAATAGTCAGCATATGTATACAGTGAACCCTCGTTTTTCACGGGGGGTTACGTTCCAAAAAGAACCCGTGATAGGCGAAATCCGTGAAGTAGTAACCTTTATCTTTTTTACAATTATTATACAATGAAATACTCCATAATACATTGAAACCAAAGAACAAAACCTTTTTAAGTTATTTAGAGGAACACAGAGTAACGTTGTCGGAATGTTACAGCTAAAGCTAAGCAAGCTAGCTGCACTAACAGAACGTCCTATTTTGAAGCTCTTATGTTATTTAAAAAAAAAAATCTAATCTAATCTTTAAATCATGTTAAATGCTGTTCAAGCGAGAGTGTGTTTGAAATACTGTTATGTATAGAGTTAACTTTTACTTGTGTAATGTCTCACGCCAGCTGAACCATTTTGTTAATAGAATTAACAGCATTCTGCTAATATGTTAGCATTCATATTTGTAACGAGTAACGTTGCAGTTATTAGTTTAGTACAGTTATCAAAGCTGTAAGCAGCCGACCAAAGAAGTTTGGAAAAAAGTGTATTTTACTTTCATTTGGATGTGAAACCAAACAAAACACATTGAAACATTCTGAAAATGATGTTTATTGAGGAAACTGAATTCGAGTTATGTGGTGATTGTGGTAACTTAACCCTTTTATGGTATTTGCGTGAAATTTACCCATTTCAAATTTTTTACAAGAAATGGTACAAATATACATTTTTCTACCTGAAAATCAATGGCCTTACCTTTTTTTCACTGATAAACATGTATTCCTGACTCGATTCAGAAAATTATTCTGCATATGACCACCACTTATGTTTTTTCCAAAATAAGAATGATCACATAGTGGATTTTTAACATGAATTATAACCTTATGACAAAAAAAAAACGAACCACACTTCCATTTTTAATTGTGTTCTAGTAGAGACTGAATTCCAAAAACATATGTTATCTCAATTGTTTGAAATTGAGATAAAGACAATATTTGGAGTAAAATTTTATTTCAGAATTGTTTTTAAAACCCCAAATAAGTCACGGGTCAATCTGACCCGAGGGATACTGAGAGGGTCCCGAAAGTGAAGACAACACAAGGGTTAATGATGTTCTTTTGAGAAGGAATGTGAAATTGAGAATATATTGAAAGGACATGTTTGCATGTTTGAATTTGATGTGTAAAATAAAGTCTGGCAGAAGCGAGAGAAGGAAACAATACCTGTTGCCAGTCTCATAATTTTCCCGTTCCTTTCAGAACAACATTTTAATCTGACCACATGCCTCATGCATGTTGCAGTTTTAAGCGTTGTCAATGAGAAAATAGAAAAACAGAAATGGTGCAAGGATCTGTCCTTGGGTCATATGGGTTTAAAAAGCCAAACAACTGGAGCTGAACACTGTAGATGCTAATATTAGGAAAGGGAAACAGAACAAGGTGGTCTGAAGCCCTGTGCTCTCAATGGAGTAGTCGGGGTACACAGCTACTCTTTGCAAAAGAAAATCCAAGCGTACCCATTACAAATCACGCAAGAACATTCACTCTGCTTATTGGTCAAATGTGTCTGGGACAGGAACAAGAAGGTAATTACTGGAAGAAAGTCCTGTGTTCTGGACTAGTGAATATTTCTTGCATCTCCATGCTCACACCAGTTCATTTAATTTAAAAAAATCAACAAAAAAAAAACTGTCACTGAGAATTCGCTCTGCTGTGCTGGGGTCTGTCTTTAATTTTGGTGGTGGCTGGTTTGACCACGGAAAAGCAAGTCTTCTGTGAGAGACACGTTGCAAGCTGCTACAGTTTGTATGTTCTGCCACATTGCGGACTGCAACGCGGATCTGACTACAAGAGCCGTTTAGCTCAGACTTTTACACATACAGTAGTTGGTGTGGTTCAAAGCCATATCACCTTCTCACCACAAACGCTCATGGAGCACATTCTCTGGGATGAATTTAACCTCAATTTGACAGTGTTTCTTCCATGTTTTTCGGGTGGAGGATAAGAGGGAGAGTCTGCAGAGTTCAATCCACTCATGGAGTGTCTTCTCTGGGATGAATTGAACCGCGATTTGATGGTTTCCCTCTTAATCTACAGGTACAGTGAAACTGCGAATGGCTCATTAAATCAGTTATGGTTCCTTTGATCGCTCTAACATTACTTGGATAACTGTGGCAATTCTAGAGCTAATACATGACAATGAGCGCTGACCTCCGGGGATGCGTGCATTTATCAGGTTAACATGCTCCAGCACCCTCATGCTCCCTCCCAAGCCCCAGTTAGAGCCTCTGTCCAGAGTTCGATTAAAAGCGCACCAAGACCACCTCATCAAGCAGGTCTCGGACCTCTTGTTTGGTACACTTTTATCCCCAATTTCCACTTTGCTGCGTGTCGGCTCAGTGCTCCGCTGTCCGTCAATACCCACCAGCCGTTCAGCAGTCAGTGAAAATACACAGATTGACATTAACGGAAACCTAATGAATCCGCCGCTGTTACGGAGCGGATTCGCAACTATTTCGTAAAGTGTGTATCACTTGAGTTTGATTGCTGCGTTCTCACCTGCCCAAATGAACCCACCAAGGGGGAAAACAAACTCTAGTGCGATTCAACCCAACTAAATTAGGCAGGTGTGAAAGCTCCCTAACTGAAATTAAATTTCACCCCTTCTTTTCAACTATTTTCATGGGGGAAAGCTTGATTTATGTACATTTTAATTTTTTATTTGACTAATTATGGACATTGCATATTAGGGATTTAGGGGACTAATGATTCAAATCATCAGTCTAGAAGCCAGAGTCAACTCCGTGTCAGCTTTTTTAAGCTATGCCTTTGTGGGCGGAGCAAAGCAAGAAAACAGCATGGCAGACTAAACTTTTACAAAACCAGTCTTGACTCAAAATGACCTACTGTAACTACAAAACAAACGGAAACAGAGAAGGATGACAGTGACGGAAACCGAGGGCAGCATACCGCAAAGATTATTGTGGGGTGGCTGCTCTGCAGGTGCACTAGATGCACTAGGAGGTTGTGAATAATATATTTATTTATAATTGAAAGTGAGGTGTACAGATGGATTTTAAAGTTGATCGCTTTCTCAAAGTACTATTTCCAAAGTTAAGAATGAATTTAGTTTTAATCGACTATATTTAAAAAAAATTATAATTTCAAAATGTAAGGCATTCTTATTAAACATACTATGAGTTTTTTTATGTTAAAAAGTGTATATTTGTTGAAATACCATATTTTTTTATTAGTAATGGCCTCAAAAACAAGTATTGTTGGACTAAGAGTGTGAACTAGAGAGAGAGACAGAAACTAAGTCAGAAAACAAAGTTTAAAAACTTTAAAAAAGGCAAAGAGTGAAGCTGACAGAACTGCCCACGGCAGCGTAAAAGTTCAAACTGAAATAGATTACCAATGCAAAGCTTGGCACAAGCGCAAAGTGGAATTAAACACTTCAATCTCCAATCACTCGTGTATTTTCGGGCAAAAATCAATATACATTATTGTCACAGTGTGTTCCGCTGACAGTTGGAGAGTGCAGCTGCCTGGCTATACAGTATCAGACAACCACAGACACAACACATGTATAAAAATAAACAAATAGCAACAAACATAAGAACTCACAGAACCACATCATTATGCCTCTTGGTCTGTGTGATGCCAGTGTGCTGTAATTGCTCTTTTAACAACTCATGTCCTATCGAATGGAGGCTTTGATGACACTGATTGACAGAGTTGAAGAAAAAAAGCATAATACATTTATTTAAACAATTAACACACCGTCACAGAATGTGTGTTAATTAACGCACACCCTGATCAAATCACAATACTTACAGTCTGAGCTGTTTGACCTGGCATGTTTGTGTGTCTGGTCTCTGTTGTGTGTCAGCTTCTCTCAGCGCTGCTCTTCTACCGCTACTCATGCCAAGCAGGCAGGATTTATGAGGCTCTGGCATCACAGCAGGATTTCCCTGCCTACTAACCACAATAGTCTACCTGGATTTTCTGAACATAAAAATGTGAAATTTGTAAAAGACATCACCAGTGATATTAATAGGTTTTCACTGTAGTGAGTCCCCGGTACCCACAGGTGGTTATTTGAGTGGGTCCAGGGAAACTGAGTGGGACACTAATGATCTATGATCAAGGGTCTATGGTTATAATTACGGTTACATTCAAGTATGTTGAAAATGTATCATATATAAACCCAAAAATCCCAAATTTGAAAACTTTATTTATAAAACATTATACAAATGTCACATATTGAGTTGAGAACTCCAAGATCATTTACCTAGTAAATCAAATGTGATAATAAGCGATCGGAAAATGAATTAAGTCAAATTATGTGAAATTACAAAACATGAAACTTGATTAAGATGGTAGTAAAAACCTGTCTGTAATTCAAGACTGTAGCCCTTAATAATTACTTTTTAATTACATTTTTTATTTCATAGTGTAGAGCCTCCTCTCCTTGACCTCTTTCCAGTTTTGTGGCAGCAGGGACATTTAGTCTCTAACCTCGCAAGATAGATGTGGAGACGGTGAGAAAATGGTGACCAGAGGGTAGATTTAGAGATTCACGGATTTGTTGTCAATATTTATTTTACTGCATCTTTCCTGATTTTGCGTCCGGGACACAGGGCGTGTACCTGGCAACATCCCTGTGTTATACTGCACATTTTTTCTTCTTGAATTGCTAAGTATTACATGTACTGGGTACCCTGGAAATCCAGGGTTCTCACAAGAACACAATTTGAATTTGCTCAGCGAGTTACTCTGGCATCAAGTAATGCTAATCATTAACTATGCCCTTGTAGCCAAGCTGCACTCATCATATCAGTGTATCTGATATAGGCGAGCCAGAGACAAGCTAAACGGATGGCGACAGTCGCTGCAACGTCAAAGGCATTAGTAAACTTTGCAACATGGCTACTGACAGTTGTTTGAAATGGCTTTGGCCATTACAATGAATGAGCTAGACTTGGGTTTTTATCTAAAAGAGGAACAAATTACAACACCAAAAAGAGATACAAAAATATTTATTAATTTAACTTATTTTTAAAAATTAAGTGCTGTAGTACAACTAGCATGAGACAAGTTATATTGAGATAAGTTTGGAGACACTACGTTATTTAATGCTTAAATTAATAAATATGTTTGTATCTCTTTTCAGTTTTGTAATTTGTAGACGTCCCTAAGTACTCGTCTTACTGCCTGTAGCACTAGCAGCAGAGAGCAGAAGCCAGCCGGCAAGTGTTGGTGTACTTACGAACTTCACAATCCATTGTTTTATGAGTACATAACCTATTTGTACTACTGTAGAAGTTTGGCATCATTTCAGGCGTTATTAGTGGTATAATTTATGAGATACACCCGTGGTTCCATTAGCGCCTGCACTAAGCTAACCAGCTGATAACGCTAACTCGCCCAATGTTCTACCTAGGTGGAAAAAAACTTCTGAGGGGTTGCTTGGCTTGAGGTCGTTTTACTTAATTACTCTAAACCATCACTTTAAGTGAGGCTAAAGTTAAAAATTTGCCAAATTAAGGAAATATTGGTGACTAAATCATTAAATAGTGTATGCAAATGAAAATCAAAATACAAATCGAATTGGCACCCATGTATCGTGAAAGAATCCAATCAGGACAAAAGCATATCGTCCCAGCCCTATTACTAAGTATTTCCTAATCCATATTTTGAGTGATATGCATCCCAGCTAACCTGGCCGCTAACATTCGCCAACGTTAGCTTCTTGTCTCATCAGGGGTCTAATAAACAGCAAATGAATCAAAGGCAGTGCCCATAACACTATTTTCCAATCTACTGTAGCCGTTAAAAATCACGGGACTCACGTGAGTGCGGTTTTCATGATCAATCAGCCGTTGAGGCTTTTCGTCACTATTTGTCACTCTGCCTAAGGAGAAATTGCGGCGATACTCGCGCTGCGGTGTATTTGGTTGTCATGACTTTGCGAGTGATGACATCCTGTCATTGTTCCAGTTGCTCACCCTCAAAGGGGAGAAAGAGCAGATGACTGTTTGCTTGAGTTCAATTTTTACTTGACCCGGGCCATCGGGCAACCCTTAGTGTTGAACCCTACTCTTGAACATGTCTCCTTATTCAGGCATTAGAAACAGTAACAGAAACAGTATTTAAGCCTTGATTAGTTTAAAAACCCGATGTGACATTTGGCTGAAGCTAATCAGAAAGAAATAAGTAACATGATGCTTTATATATATATATATACAGTGGGTACGGAAAGTATTCAGACCCCTTTAAATTTTTCACTCTTTGTTTCATTGCAGCCTTTTTCCAAAAATCAAAAAAGTTCATTTTATTTCTCAGTAATGTACACTCAGCAACCCATCTTGACAGAAAAAAAACAGAAATTTAGAAATTTTTGCATATTTATTAAAAACAAAAACTGAAATATCACATGGTCATAAGTATTCAGACCCTTTGTTCAGTATTTAGTAGAAGCACCCTTTTGATCTAATACAGCCATGAGTCGTTTTGGGAAAGATGCAACAAGTTTCTCACATCTGGATTTGGGTATCCTCTGCCATTCCTCCTTGCAGATCCTCTCCAGTTCTGTCAGGTTGGATGGTAAACGTTGGTGGACAGTCATTTTCAGGTCTCTCCAGAGATGCTCAATTGGGTTTAAGTCAGGGCTCTGGCTGGGCCATTCAAGAACAGCCACAGAGTTGTTGTGAAGCCACTCCTTTGTTATTTTAGCGGTGTGCTTAGGGTCATTGTCTTGTTGGAAGGTAAACCTTCGGCCCAGTCTGAGGTCCAGAGCACTCTGGAAAAGGTTTTCGTCCAGGATATCCCTGTACTTGGCCGCATTCATCTTTCCCTCGATTGCAACCAGTCG
Source organism: Etheostoma perlongum (assembly GCA_026937815.1). Classification (NCBI taxonomy): domain Eukaryota; kingdom Metazoa; phylum Chordata; class Actinopteri; order Perciformes; family Percidae; genus Etheostoma; species Etheostoma perlongum. The sequence goes on from CM049376.1 coordinate 15,123,146, forward strand.
TCCTGTCCCTGCAGCTGAAAAACACCCCCACAGCATGATGCTGCCACCACCATGCTTCACTGTTGAGACTGTATTGGACAGGTGATGAGCAGTGCCTGGTTTTCTCCACACATACCGCTTAGAATTAAGGCCAAAAAGTTCTATCTTGGTCTCATCAGACCAGAGGATTTTATTTATCACCATCTTGAGTCCTTCAGGTGTTTTTAGCAAACTCCATGCGGGCTTTCATGTGTCTTGCACTGAGGAGAGGCTTCCTTCGGGCCACTCTGCCATAAAGCCCCGACTGGTGGATTGCTGCAGTGATGGTTGACTTACTACAACTTTCTCCCATCTCCCGACTGCATCTCTGGAGCTTAGCCACAGTGACCATTGGGTTCTTCTTTGCCTCTCTCACCAAGGCTCTTCTCCCCGATAGCTCAGTTTGGCCGGACGGCCAGCTCTAGGAAGGGGTTCTGGTCACCAAACGTCTTCCATTTGAGGATTATGGAGGCCACTGTGCTCTTAGGAACCTTAAGTGCAGCAGAAATTTTTTTTTGTAACCTTGACCAGATCTGTGCCTTGCCACAATTCTGTCTCTGAGCTCTTCAGGCAGTTCCTTTGACCTCATGATTGTCATTTGCTCTGACATGCACTGTGAGCTGTAAGGTCTTATATAGACAGGTGTGTGGCTTTCCTAATCAAGTCCAATCAGTATAATCAAACACAGCTGGACTCCAATGAAGGTGTACAACCATCTCAAGGATGATCAGAAGAAATAGACAGCACCTGAGTTACATATGAAGGTCACGGCAAAGGGTCTGAATACATATGACCATGTGATATTTCAGTTTTTGTTTTTTAATAAATATGCTAAAATTTCTAAATTTCTGTTTTTTTCTGTCAAGATGGGTTGCTGAGTGTACATTACTGAGAAATAAAATGAACTTTTTTGATTTTTGGAAAAAAGGCTGCAATGAAACAAAGAGTGAAAAATTTAAAGGGGTCTGAATACTTTCCGTGCCCACTATGTATATATATATATATATATATATATATATATATATATATATATATATATATATATATATATATATGCTCATACCTGTCCAAGTGACTAAAGAGGTCTCTAGTCAGATGTGCAGGGTGCTCCACCAACAGAAGGGGCGGAGCGTCAGAGATCCCACTTCCTCCTTAGCTTGTCACTCGATCATGTTCCTTGAACAAGAGAGAAACAGACACAGAATAAAAACCTTGTTTTGCTACAGATGTGAAACAGCAACGTGCATTTTATGTTAGGGCGACCAGAAATCCCGAAAAATTCTAAATCCAAAAGAAATCCAAGCAGTTGTCCCAAATGCTGAATCCTGACCTAATTTCCTCAAAAATTAGAGCAAAGTCTCAAGAACAGATTCTCAAATAGTTATAGTCTTTGCTATTTTTCATTCATTCATTGGTGAAGTGGCTCAAGGTGGTTTCCCGGTACCCGATGGACACGTTGCTTAACAGCAAAAACGTCTGTGCAGGCACCGGGAGGACTAGGTAGGGAAAGAACCCTGGATTACTGCATTTTTACGTAATGCAAACAAAGCGCTTTGCAATGTACGGGGGAAGGGCAGGCTGCATGCTAGCAACAAAACACATAAAACAGCACAACTGTACAGACAACAGTTTGGTCTCATCCTTCTTTAAGCCAAAGGATGACTCCATGTATAATAAATTAGCTGCTGCTGAGTTGATTTTTTATTTGTATTTTCGGGTTTACATGACTTCCTGAATAAAAATAATAAAATAAATCATTTTGGTGCAGAGTTTTGAAATTCATGTCATCCCCCTGTCCCATATTTTACCCATTCTCATCTGGTCACCCTATTTTATGAAAAGATTCTTGTGTGTCTTGAAACCGAGAGTCTAAGACAAGAAATAATCCAAAGGAGTTTTGACTGTGGTCAAATGGTTAGAAAAGAGAGAGAGATTCCGATCCACTTCAGGGACCTTAAACATACTTCCTGGTTGCACACGCACAATAATAACGCTCTTCTTTCTCACATAATCACACAGTCAGAGTCACAATGTCACCAAGCATGTTTCCAGTTTCACCAATCCTTCCCGGTGTTAGTGGAAATGCGTCATCTTTCAGTCAAACTCGTCTGAATAGCAGACTCTGAAAAACTGCAAATTGTAAGCCTGTCTCTGTCTCCCTTTGTATTGTGATACATCTATCACCCTTCCCTCCACACCCACCCAAAGGTCAAACATAACTAAAGACACTCTGCCAGCCTTGAAGCTGGATAAAACATGAGAAAGAGAGAAGTCAGAGGGATGAAGGGGTAGACAGATATTAGGATGGACAACTGACGGATTCTCAGAAATGATCATTTCACTGGATTAATCTGCTATTTTTTTTTTAATCCATAGAGAATAAAGATGAGAGTATGTGAGCACGCCTGTGTCCTTCAATTTGGTCCTTGGCCTACTTTAAAGCCAAGTCATCATTCTGGTCTACTGAGATATCATATTGCCAGCCTGTGTGTGTATTACGAGTTTGTATTAGAAGAAGAACCACACCATAAATCTCTTCCTGCCAGCCCACACACTCCTGCGTTAATGAGTGTGAGGAGGCTGTACTGCAGTGCAGGTATGCTTCAGTATATGAAGGATCCTGGCCACCAAAGGTGTCTGTCTATCTCCTCCTGGGTGAGTCATCATTCCTCCTGTCCTTCCTACTTTTCTCTCTCTTTCTCGCCTTCTTTCACGTCACAAATCATCTTTTTTTTTCTCCCTTCATCTTGCACACACCTCCACAAAGTTTGAGTGGAATGAAACCCATCTGCAAATTGGAAGCAGGACAAGCAAGAGCTTCTATAAATAGTAATACTCATCAGATTCCCCTGGCAATCACAAAATAGACCTACAGAACCACACACACAACACACTGCTGCGCAAATAGCAAGCAACTCATCTCTATCGCTGTCTGCAAAGCTCTCCTCATTCTGCTTGTGTCATGCTGTTGTCATTGAGTGCTATACATGTATGTTGACAGTGTTGGGCAAGCTACTTTCAAAAGATTATAGATGACTAGTTACTGTCATTTGAGAGTAATTACTTTTATTACAATATTACCATCTCTGAACTGTAATGCTTTACACTACATTTGCATTAATTGCATTAGCAATTAAGTAGCTGTTATGGGGGGTAGCTGTTATGTACAAAGATACATACACAACTACAAGTGTACACAATACAGGAATGCACAATACAGGAATAACCCTTTTTTACTTATCAACAGGAATTGATAGGTCAAACAGCCACCCACAAATAGTCTATAAACAAAGCATCCGGCTGTCTTTGAGATTTCACATGAACAACAGTTAAAGTTACTCTAGCTACCGAAGAGTACCATAAATCCTCTGTTGAATTAGGCCTAAGGCTTAGGCCCTAAGTGATGCACATCGGCTCGTCCAGTCTCTCCACTGCTGGCTGTGCCAATTTAACAGGAGAGTGGAGCAAAAGAGGTAAGGATCGTGACTGGCCTCTTCCGAGCTGTTACCACCACCATCTTCATCCAGAGAGGACATTATTTCTTCAGCTTCATCTTGCATTGTCACCCCGGCAGGAGGTGTGCTAACAGGGCTTGCAGCAGGTGAATTGGTAGTGCTATTAACGTCATCGCTATACAATTTCTAAAACGTAAAAATAAAACCAAAATGAATTAAACTGCATTGGGTTTGTTTTGCCATGGCTATATGATGCTAACTGGAGAATGGGTTTCAAGGACTTCGCGCGCCGCTTAATGGTCTCCAACGTATTTTCTACAAATCTTTGAGTTAACATGTACTAAATAAGAGTTGAATTTGCACTGCACTGCCACCATGCCTTGATGCTCATGACAAGAATAGCATTTATAGTTCTCTTTATTGAAGTGAATTAGGTTTAAATTGCCATCATGCATGAATGAATATTTTTGCAACTTTACATGTAATAATCCACGATGATCACATTACACAAAACTTAAATTACACGTCAAAATTGTCAATATTTTTAGAGATCCCCCAATATTTCACAAATCATGTTTTCAGGGGAGCTTATTAAGGGGGGGCAAGCTCTGCCATAGTTCGCACCCTGTTAACCTGTATTACCACTTAAACTAACACCACAAAGCCATGTACCAAAGTTGCATGGCTAAAAAGCAAGTAAAGAAATACCACCCAACAGGGATCACTGACAGCGTAAGCAGAAGCAGAACAGAACGTGGAAATTACTCAAGCTGTAACAGGGTGTACGTGGCTGCACTTTTAGTCCAATATGTTACTGACTTTCAAATGAATGTTTACACCAGGGTTATTTGCCAGTGCTTTATGTTGTCATGGTAATTATTACATGTTTACATGGCTTGACGTACAACAAATCAGTCACTGTGATTTAAGTATTTTATAAATAAATAAATGTCATTCATAAATTCATATATCACCTAATTTTAATCAATATAACATAAAAGCCTGGCCTAGAGAAAATAACAGTTTACAGTATGTTTAATCTATTTAATATTTTGTTGGTCATACTATACAATGAGTTATTGTTTGTCTTGTTAAATAATACAGCAGATAAAGTCATTTAGGCATTTTAAATCGTAATCACTATATTGGTTAAAAAAATAAAATAAAATAAAAAAATAACAAATAGACCATTTTCCAAAATTGTTTCAAGTATGACTTGGCAGGTAGCTTGTGAATTTCACCACGAGTCAACAAAGTCTCATCTTTATCCATTTAATACATCATAATTTATTTGTTCATATTATTTTGTATTATTATTTTGAATCTGCAAAGTAACTAAAGCTATAAAATAAATTGTAAAGTATAACATACAATACTTGACTCTAAATTGTAGTGGAGTAGAAATATAAAGTATGAGAAAATAAAAATACTCAATTAAAAGGACCTTACAATGACGTATGGTAAAGCTCCTTTCCACTGCTGATAAAATGTAAAGCTAATATTAATGTGTAGCAAGCCTAAACCTTAATTCCCGACATTTTTATATCTGTCAGCTGCTCGGACACACTACTGTGCACGCTGACGTACCGTCACCTGCTGGGAGACAGATGTCTGTTTCTGGTTCTGGCTCTGACCACGAGAACAGGACAGCACCTTGCTTCAACGCAATGAAATAACTCCTGAAAATGTCCTTCTCCCAAATATAGAATCAATCTACTTTTGGCAAGAGTAAATAACGGCACTTTTTTTACTCAGAGAAATGTTTTGCTTTCTTGCTCAATTCTTTAAAAAAACAACAACAGTCTAATATTACCAAAATGTTACAGCAAAAAGCAATACATTACTGTAATTGTGTTACTTTGGTAGACGTGTTACTCCCAACACTGTCTCTTGAGAAGGAAAAAGACCAAGAGATCAATCAAAAAGTGCAAAAAAGAAACGGGATGTTAATGATTAACCGTTTAAACATACACATTTTTAACTAATACCATTAGTAAAACAGTTAAAAGAACAAAACAGTAATTCAAAAACTTTTTTTTGCATTATAAAAGAAGAATAGCCTACACAAATGATCTCTTAACTGCTTGTTAACTTGCTAGTCCAAACTTTGCACGCACAAGTGGTTTTGGATGCACAAGCCGTTCCAGTAAAGGCTGCATGTGTCTTATCTGTCAGAAACAAACAAAACACATTAAGACAGAGAATGAGAAAGTAAATCTTTGTTTGGCAATACTGTACTTAATTATTGTCATGGAATATGCATTGAATTAGACCATTTTGAAGGACAACGAGGTCTGCGTATTAGGAGGCCTTCCAACATATACAGCTACCTCAGCTTTTCCTCCACTTGGGTATTAACGATTAGCAATAGACCAAATATTGCCTGATAACCGATAAAGTTAATTAATTAAAAAATGGGCTACTTTGGCTCCTCTACAGCTCTGTGTCCATCCTTCTGCTTCCGTTTCACTCACCACTGAGTCGGACTTGATGTCCTGCCCACAACAATATCTTCTACTGTGTTATGTTGAATGTTTCTAATTTATTAAATAATTTATTAAATAATTGCTTAAAGCATTTAAACAACTTTTTGTGTTGTGTTTTGCCACATTCCAAAATTGACTTAAACATTTTCATTTTCACTGTAAATGCATATCGGTTCCAAATATCAGTTATCGGTTTCACTAACTACTAATAATTAGCATTGATATTGAAATAAACCGTATTAACTATTCTGTTATTAAATGCTCAGTCCTTTGTAAACACAAAAAGTAGTTGTTACAGATACTGCCGCTGTAAGACAGACCTGATTTCATACACCTTGTACATCAAGATGTCAAGTGGTCAGGCGAACAGATGGATGCTTGGTGTAATGCAGAGCAAATGAGCAGAGATGGACCTGTCCAAACAGTGAGCTGTGCCAGTGGAACATGACATTATCAAAGCCAACATTGACTGCACTGACACAAGCATCCAGAGAGCACAGACAGAAATATACTGTGTGTCCACTTTGTTTTAGGTTAAGAAGATTGGTGTTGACGTAAGGTCCAGTATAGGCTCAGTCTCAAAGTTCTGATATGAAAACATCAGAGTCTGTCCTATGAACTGATCACAGTTTCAAACTATAGAAGTTGTCCCTTTTGTCCTAAAACTTCCATTCTGTGTAGGAATACACGGATACAATCTGTTGGACTCAGTGCCAGTACAGACCTTATTAAGCAAATCAAGTATCGAGCAGATGTGAGCAAGCCACATTTTTTGCATTGAGCTTGTTTTATGCTTTTGCTTTATGTCAAAAGACTGGCTCCTCATCATCCCACCCTACTCTTGCTCTGTCTTGCTGAACACTCCCAATTACTAATCCACAAAGTCTTTTCTCCCACGCACGTCTTTTTCCATTCAGTTTGAGTCAACGTAATTCCTGTTGTAAATCCTAAAAACCAGTGACTGAGGCACACTAACAAATGCAGAAGTGAGGAGTTGTTCATGGGTGGACTAATGATGAAATCTTTGTTAGCAAGCACACATTCTTTCAACAAGCAGAAATCGCTTAATACAAACGTCATGTGGTTTATGCAAATATGCACCCACATAACACACTGCAAGCTAAAGTTGCCATGTTAAAACTTGAGGCCTCAAAGCAGGACGAAACAACCTTTGTTCTAAACAATTTAAAAGATAATGTGGGCTGAGCTAAAACCAACAGTCAAATGAGTCCTTCACAATTCCCCAGGCCCAACGTGAACACACTCTGACCAACCAGTCACTTCCGCTCTCTTTAAAGACTGCTGGAGAAAGACACAGAGGACAGAAGAGAAACTTAGTAAGACAGGAAACATATTTCTTAAGACTGTGTGATAGCTTGCTATGAGCATGAAGTGTGTGTGTGTGTTTGGTTCCCAGCCAGGGTTTCTACATGTTATATGACTGTGTTTGTAGCATATGTTGTAATAGCGTGAGTCCAAAGATGACATCTTTGGTTTTAGCAACAACATACACTGATGTGCAAATCCTTTGCCAACTGTACTGCTTTCAGTCCCCCTTCGACCCACTGCTCTGTCAAGCACCTCATGTCTCCAGTGGTGTGGGAAAGGAAAGCCTTGAGGGGCTGCAGCTCCTCATGCTAAATAGGGACAAGAGGAAAGGCAACAAAAGATGAGTTTCACAGGCAACTGTAGCTGTAGCTGTAGCTCACCATTTCTGACACCTTTCCAGGGGAAGCCCAGGGAGGAAAACAGGAATGCCAGGAATAGAGCAAGGAGAAAATAGGTAAGAAGAACCCGGTACAACCTCCCTGGACACTTTACTATGTCACACATTTCCTTAAAGAAACTTCTCACACAACAGCCTGTTTTGATTTCCATAATAAAGACATGCTGTGGAAGCTGGGGGCCTGTCATTTTCTAGATATACTTATACAGAGTGAGGCCGGGTAGTAGTGGATGAAAGAGAAACCAAGGGACGGACAGAAAAGGATAGATAAAAGGAGAGTCAAAGAAAGAAAGAGGGACCTGCTTGAGATCACGCACACACACACACACACACACACACACACACACACCTCTGTATCCTGAGTGATTATTACACAGAACAGAATTAGCCCAGAACCTTCCCATCCTTCTCAGTGTGTCTTTGTAACATCTGGAGGCTTGTGATTGGTTCTTGGTTCCAGATCCCCGCGTTGTCCCTGCTCTAGCCAGCAGCCTTGTTAACAAGATCAGGCTTAAGAGCCTGCATGCCCCCAGATGCGGGCTCAAACGCTCCCGGCACCATTCCCAATCTAGGACAGACTTCCTAGCAATTCTACGTAGCACGCAATCTCCTCCTCTCCTGGTGGCAAAATGTGGGATTAACAATCCTTACAACAGAAGCTGTTCTTTTAGCTGCATCCACAGCTAGAACGTTAAACTTTATTTTCCATTTAGCACTTTTCAAAAAACAAAGTGTTTTAATGTAATGCAACAGTATGCCCAAAATTAGGATGACATGATACATGTGCAGCAGACATCTGGAGACCCAATATAATAGAACTGGCATACCGAGTGTGCCGAGTCACTCCCAAGTCTTACATACACAATATCTACGACATCAGCATTCAACAAAAAGTAAATATGTTGTTCTTTCACAGGAGAGAATTACATTTCACTGTTCAAACAGTTCTGTCTGTCATTGGCAGTCAATGCCATCATTTATACGCTCCGTCCTCATTAATCCTGCTATTTAACACTACGGGGCCATTTTTTATTTATTTTTTTTATCTATGAGACTGTATGTCAAAAAATGGACACTCAATATATAGTATATAGACTATAGTAGCGTATAGTATTGGCTGTAGCAAAATACACAATCAATCACTGGGCAAAGTTCTAAATATAGCCTATATATACACACACACACACACACACAACTCCACATATACACAGTAACACACACCTAACGCTATCACCATTTCATTTAAGCAGCTCCATCATGAGGTCAATGGCCCCTTCACACGCACGCAAGCACTCACACTCCTAGTTACACTACATAACCTTCAATCAGCTTTTATTGTTCCAAATGTTCAGCAATAACTTTGAGTTAATGACTACAGGTGAAATCCACTAGGACTAATCCAGCAATCCTTTTTCCAATCTTAGTATATATGTAACACAGATTTAAATCTCTATTCCTATCACTATGCCCCTGTCGACACTATTCTAATAAGGCTAGCTGCACATACACTTTGATATGTTTGAATAATAAATTTTATAAACACATTTATCTAGGCACACAGAAAAAAGGCTAACATTAAATTACAAAATCGTAAGTGGACTGCTTTACTTTGCATTTTTGTGAAACATGTTTTTACAGACTAGTCTGCCTACAGTAAGTACAGAGGCAGTATCCTGCTGCTGTCCCTCCCCACAGAGCTGCAGCCACACTGACCCACATCTGGCAGATTACACACACACAGAGAGAGAGAGAGAGAGAGAGAGAGAGAGAGAGAGAGAGAGAGAGAGAGAGAGAGAAAGAGAAAGAGCGAGAGCGCGCGTGCGTCTGACATTTGTGGTTCGTGGAAATGCAATTTCTAATGGCTTAGCATACCTGCCCACGTGCACACACTCAGAAAAACAATGGGCCTGTTGTTCTACAGTTCATCAGCTACGAGTAACTGCTGATATGGTTATCAGTGTGACCAGGCCAGAACAACGCCACTCAAAGAGTCCACAGACACAAACCCACACACAGACACTCAAGAGAAGCGGCCTATTAGGAGATAAGAGGTTGAGATGGATGGTTGTGTGTATGCGGGCCCAGAGTGCAGGGGTCTGTCCTTTCTGCCCTCTCCTAGGTCTCTTACTTTTTTCTATACCCAAAAGTTACAGATACTTTTCTCTTTGGGACACACATTTTGCCTATGATTATATTCGCAACATTGAATGATCTAAACAACCTTGAGAGTCCAGCTTTGACAGTGTAGTCACACTTCTGATTTCTTCTTTTTGTGAAAAACAATGTGTTTGGGTTCAATTAAAGGGCAACCCTGAATAAGTAAACCAAGCTACATAAACTCACTCACTGCTAATCTACAGAACAAGAGTTTTAGTAGGGTGAGATCAAATTCAAACTGATTTGTGAGCCAGTAACTTTAGTCCAAACACAGTTGATTTGGTTTAATGACTATTTGCCTTCACTGGTGTTAAGAACAGATGAAGAACGAGCTGAATATGAACACCAGTGTGACTTGACTTTTCATCCCACTCCCATGTTGCGCTTGTTGAAGGCAAAAGTAACATATCAACACTATTCTAATTCCATTTAAACCCAACCTCCTGTTCTGCATAACATTGTTTTGTTAAAAAAATAAAGCTCTTAATGCCGGCCAGATTTATGTACTAGAAAATTTACTTAAGTAACAAAAATACACATAATTTGTAATCATGGCTGTGCTTCCACCCAACATAGTCTCAAGTCAATATCTGCCTAGAAAATCGTCTAGTCAATATCTGTTTTGCGATTTGTACTCGTTGTGAATACTAATAGAAGTAATTAGGTTGCCAAGGTGCTCTTGAGCAAGGCAAGGCACCAAACCCTCCCTCAACTGCTCAGGGCACCTGAGCATGTGTGTGTAGTTCAGCCTGTGTGTATTAACAACAGAGTGTAAATTGTAATTTCCCCATAGTGAATCAATGGAGAGTAAAAATTATCATTATTGATTTAGCAGCTCTGTGGACACGCTGGCTCAGTGTCCACAGCAAGAAGGTCCTGCGTTTGAACCCTGGGCTGACTGGTTGGGACAGGCATGCTACAGCAGGTAGTACTGCCATTGTCTTTGACCGAGGTACTGGCTATATAACTGGAGTTTCCTTTAATTTACAGCATAAAGTACTCTTCTTTTTGAGAATTAAATTTCCATGACATTATTCAAGTCTGACAAATGAGGTGTACATGCTGGATGGAGAAGCCAACATACACTCACAAACTAACAGTGTCAAACACATTAAGAAGGCACAAACAATCATTCCAGGCCGGAGTGAGGAGAGACATGTATGTGTAAGTATGTGTCACACAACCGTTTCTCCCTGAGTCAGCAGAAATTGGAAATTTTCCACTTCCTCCTATAGCGGGTATGATGGGGGATGGGCAGGGAGCAGGCCTTGTCGCCAAGGAAACTAGGTCTTTTCCTGTCGGGTCATATCTCAAGAGTAAAACAGATGCTTTGTGTAACATACGAATGCATAAACAGCACAGTCTTAAAAAGAGGAGAATTGTTGGAGCTAAGCTAAACCCAGTGTATAGACTTACTCAATGCTACAAGGCTGAACTGCCCTCAGTCCTTTCACTCTATTTCATTCTGTTTGTGTTTTTCATGTATATCTTAAAACTTTGTACTATCAAAGCACAGGATCTGTTCATGAAGTCAACCGAGTACTAAGACAAAGCCACCTTCGCAACAACAACAAGTCAATTGCAAATCCACTTGGATTTCGTTTCATCAAGCTAACAAAGTTGCACTGACATGTCCAAGTGTAAAAGGAACATGGAAAAATAGGATCTGGATATTATACTAATGACGCAAAAGAAAGTAGGGTTTACACATTGAAAATCTATTTTGTCTTTTCTAACAAAGCCTAGATTCTTGTGCATTCTACTCACCCACTCTCATTATATTCATGTGCCAGAAACTTACTTTCTTTTCACATTGTCCCCAGCCACAGTATTCCTGCTGCCTCTCATCTTTTTGATTTGTGTAGTTATACTGATCTGCACCATTGGGATAGGCAATTCCTTGCTGATCACAGATTGGGTTTTGTTCTTAGACCTGCAGTATTGGATTTTTTGGCCACTTGGGGAAAAGCTGTGAACACAAAATTGACATATTACTTTTATATTTCTAGTCATGTTTCTGGTAGCCTCGCGTTGCCAGACCTGTAATGGTCTTTTTTTACCAATGATTGACCTAAATATTTATTGTTTATACGGTAACGCCAATGGCAACTACGTTATATTTCCAGCAAAACAGAGCAAAAGCAGAATATATATTCTGCTTTTGCACAGTGCCTTGTGAAAGTATTCAGCCCCCTTGAACTTTTCAACCTTTTGACACATTTCAGCTTCAAACATAAAGATATAAAATTTTTATTTTTTGTGAAGAATCACCAACAAGTGGGACACAATTGTGAAGTGGAACAAAATCTATTGGATATTTTTTTAGCAAATAAAAAACTGAAAAGTGGTGCGTGCAAAATTATTCGGCCCCTTTACTTTCAGTGCAGCAAACTCACTCCAGAAGTTCAGCGAGGATCTCTGAATGATCCAATGTTGTCCTAAATGACTGATGGTGATAAATAGAATCCACCTGTGTGTGATCAAGTCTCTGTATAAATGCACCTGCTCTGTGATAGTCTCAGGGTTTTGTTGAAAGCGCAGAGAGCATCATGAAGACCAAGGAACACACCAGGCAGGTCCGTAATACTGTTGTGGAGAAGTTTAAAGCCGGATTTGGACACAAAAAGATTTCCCAAGCTTTAAACATCCCAAGGAGCACTGTGCAAGCGATCATTTTGAAATGGAAGGAGTATCAGACCACTGCAAATCTACCAAGACCTGGCCGTCCCTCTAAACTTTCAGCTCAGACAAGGAGAAGACTGATCAGAGATGCAGCCAAGAGGCCCATGATCTCTCTGGATGAACTGCAGAGAACTACAGCTGAGGTGGGAGAGTCTGTCCATAGGACAACAATCAGTCGTACACTGCACAAATCTGGCCTTTATGGAAGAGTGGCAAGAAGAAAGCCATTTCTCAAATATATCCATAAAAAGTCTCGTCTAAAGTTTGCCACAAGCCACGTGGGAGACACACCAAACATGTGGAAGAAGGGGCTCTGGTCAGATGAAACCAAAATTGAACTTTTTGGCCACAATGCAAAACGATATGTTTGGCGTAAAAGCAACACAGCTCATCACCCTCAACACACCATCCCCACTGTCAAACATGGTGGTGGCAGCATCATGGTGCTCTAATGTTAGTCTAGTTAGTCTTTTTAAAAAGGATATCAGATTAGTGAACAGGATGAGCCTTTGGAACATTGGATGAATGGTTGCTGATAATGGCCAATGTAGATATTGCATTAAAGATCAGCCACCCACTCAGATCAGCTGGTATTCTGTATATAATGGAGTGGTATGGAAATTTGTAAGTGACCCCAAACTTTTGACTGGTAGTGTACATACATATACATACACACATATACATATACAGTGAGGAAAATAAGTATTTGAACACCCTGCTATTTTTACACACACACATATATATATATATATATATATATATACACACACACGTATTGTATCTGGAAGTGTATTATTCAACTTTTGTTTCTGTTAAAGAAGAAAAAGAAAATTGCAATCCCCAATACTATTGAATCGCAGTACTCTATCTAAGTCCAATATTCCTATTCCTTTTAGCTAGTCTTTAACTTTTTGGTTATTCGGGTCTGGGCAGGTAGTGTAGTCAGATTTTAGAGTGGTTTGAGATTAATGAATGAACCAGAAAAACAGTAGCATCTGATAAAAGCAAAACAATAGGATAAAGGAAGTGATAACTATTTACTGTGAGTGGTCAATACTGTGGAGGAAGAGGCCATGTAAATAATACCACTTGAAACCCTGCTCGTTTTCACACATAAGCACACCTGGCCAGTGGCACCAGAAAGTGGGCACAGAGTAGTATCTGTACGTACACACCGCCGCCGAATTGAGTTGCAAAAGAAGCTCTGGCCGCCCTGTCAAGGATGCTTGTCAAAAAATACAGGGAAGCTATTGACGCTTTGGCCGCTCTGACGTGGCAGCATTCTATGTTCGATCATGTTCAACAAATAACTGAAAAAAAGACCATGCAGCCACTTCATGGCCAAAAGTAATACTATAAACCTTTTATTAATTACATATATAATGACAGATTTTGTATTGTTTGTAGATAACAGCAACGTATGTTAGCAATTAGCTCGTTTGTTAGCCGCTGAACTACAGCAGAATGCAGGCAGAGCGATCAGCCTCCAGACTCTAACCTCTGTTGATCCGTGCAGGACTTCACTGTGAGTGGACTGTTCCGATGTGACCAGCCGGTAAGGTTAAATGGTCCCTATACGCAAACAAAGTCATATCATAAATTATAGGGAACCCAGCAACAGCGATGAGCTTTCCCTATATTTTCTCGGGAACTAATATTTTGGTAGGAACGAAAGTTTACATCGTATGTTTCTCTGGGATTAGCCAGCACAAATGACGTCTACATTCCGAGTGGATGCTGCTCGTTTGCCGCTGAACCGCTTCATAGCTCATTACCATAAAGTTGACAAAACTTCAACTTTATATTTGACGCTCTGGTCGCCCAACACGTAACGACGACTGATTTTCCGATTCTTGCAGCTGAGAGATGTCAGCTTCCATTGACAATAAATGACTTCCTGTAACTTTGAAGCTCAAGTTGACAGCGGTGTACGCACAGTATGCCTAAAAGACATCGTCAATGTTAGAAAAGTGCTTTCTGATGCTATCCAACAAACTAAATTTGGAGCAGCAGCTTTATTTGTATCAGATGGAAGTTAAGTATGATCTATGATCCACACTGTGCAATAACTCAGTATGCTGTATACTAATTACTTCATGATGTCACCTCAATTCAACAATGCAGAGGCATAGGCCAGCAAACTGAGAACAGAAAAAGATTACTAATTCGTTGTCAGAGGAGAACCAATGCAGACAAACATAAGACTGCATCTAGGAGATGAAATAAACCTCTGCTGAATACTGGGCTAAATACTATTTTCTTATCATTATGCCAGCAGAAACACTGAGTGTGAGAGCCTCGGAATCATTTGTAGAGGCCCAACATGCAGTATAAACATACTGCACAATAGATTAGGCTTGCTGCTCTTTTTGCCTGCACAGTTTTACAGTATATCCAGCAAAGCTGTTTAAAAGGAGTCAAAGTACAGTGAACTAGACAAGGGCATGTTATCTCAATGAATGAGAACAGCAAAGATCACTCTGTGCATAAACACGCACTCCAACAAACGGGGCATACACCTATACTAAACACACATGCACACAACTACAGTAAGGTTCATGTGTTTGTGTTGGCCTTTTTGGTTCCAGCCTGAGAGGGAGCTGGCAAGACTCCCTGGTGGCACTGGCTGACCCACTTCTGTGTAACTCTATCCCTAATGTGACCCATTGGAAAGCCAGAGGACACACACGCACAGGCAAACACATGCGCGCACACACACACACAACTGAAATTGCCTGCATACAAACCCGAGAGGCTAATCTCTCTCTCTCTCTCTCTCATATCAAGGCTGCCTGTTTCGAGAAAAAAGTCAACCTAATCATATCAAAGGCAGGATAAAGAGGTGACATAGTCACTTTTTCAATTACAATTGGTTCTATAATATAAAGCAATCACAGCACCTTTCTTGCATGTCATCCCCTATCTTTCTATTCCCATGGTTTTATCACTCTGTCTCCTCTCTAATAAACACCCTAAAATGTCAAGGTACACATAAAAGAGGTAATATCTGTCAGAAGCAAATAGGATTTTTGCTGTACTGCCACATTGCTAAAACCAATGATGCAAAGTGTGGAGATAAGTCTGTCTGATGTGTGCTGTGATCAGACAACATTATTAAAAACAAAACCCTGTAAACAAACCCCAGTCAGTTATAAGATGGCATACTGACAGCTAATGTTTGTGCAATGTTTCCTTGTGAGAGGAGGATTTATATAAAAAAGACAACTTTGAAGTAAAAATCTGTTTTTTCATCGGCTAGAATAGATTACAGAAGAAGTGTTGCTACGCTTGCTCTAGTCTCTATATGACAATAGTTTTCCATATTAATACATGTAAATTTAATTTTCTATGTCTTCTCAAGTCTGGTACGCACAGTAGGATGGTGCTTTCTAATGGGAAAAGATCATAATCACAATTATTTTGGTCAATGTTGAAATCGCAATTACTCATTGACTTTTGGAAAGATTCTATTAAACTTTAAAAAACAGTGAAACAGTTGAAACAAATCAACAGTGAAAACACCTTAAAATGTGAAATTTTCCTTAATACATTTCCATTGAAGTTTTTAACCTTCCCATTAAGAACACAAGGCAAAATAGGAGTTTACTGGCAAACATTGTTTTTGTGATTGTTAGGAAGTAAAATTGAAATCACAGTTTGACAGCCAGTCATAATGAAAAAACTGTCTTTTTATGTAAGTGATGACAACGTAATAAAGCAGGGTTACCCAAGTTTTGGGGGACAAGGCAGGCTGGTATGAGCTCCTCTTGCATGCTGTATGCTGAAAGTGTGTGTACAGGCGTGTGTGTGTGTTTGTGTGTCTGATCCGGCCATAGTCTAGAAGGAGAAACAATGGCATTCCTGTGCTCTGAGCTCCAGGTGGCTGTGGAAACCCAATCCCAAACCAAGCCTTGCTGGCACACAGAGTGTCAGGAACGCCGAACGCTGCTGCCTCTCTCCGGAGACATGGGCCAGAATAGAGCTATTGTTCCAGACCAGCTCGGAGCAATAAATGCACCATAGCCACCCTGTATGACAAGCACATAAACTCACAAATACCAATACACACAAACAAAGTCAATAGCAGAGATTTTCACCTTAACATCTTGCACTTTTAATTTAATACCCTGAGCAGTAAAATAAAGGAAAAACACATGACTACAAATTTCTGACCATGATATCAAAACAGAAAAAAGAACTTGGTTGCATAATGCTTTGGGCAACCACTTTATAATTAGGAGTTTTGTACATATTAAACTAATTACATTTAAAGCATACTAATATCACGATTATCACCACATGTATTGCCATTACACAGTGGAAACAAACACACAACCTTACACTTAGTCACTCATACTAAAACCACAATGACGTAACTATGCACACAGATTTGTATTCTTATACATGTTGAGGGCCCTCATGATGTAATTTATTTCTTAGACATAGAACCTAATTTTAACGCAATCCAAATACTCGCCTCTAACTGAATCCATGTCCCGAAGATTGGCCAAATGTTCCCAATTTGCATGACTCTCAAATCCACCTTGTAAAGTATAGGAGAGTAGGACACATACAGAAAGCAGGCACATCTGCTGGGGCTTTAACACACACACACACACACACACACACACACACACACACACACACACACACACACACACACACACACACACACACACGGCAGGAAACGCATCATGCCGACTCCACGGCCTTGAAATGAGGAACATGATTCATTTCCTTTCAATGCTGGTCAGTCATGCTTTAACACAGGGCTGAGTTCAGATATACAGCTCTGAGGCACGGTCCTGAACATGACACATACTGCCTACAACTCAAATCAGGAAAAAATCCTCTGCTGACAACTTGCATTTGCATGTACTTTATACAATTCAAGGCAACAAACACTATATTTGATGATGTTGACATACACGGTCAATTCTGTGCTTCTTTTACGTAGTTTAGCTGCATCACACATATATTCCTGTTCAAAACATGATCAAAGCAATCAGCTCATATTCAGGCACCATGGGACCAATGCTAACGGCAGCACAAGGCTACAGCAGATTCCCTCCAGCAATGCCACACACATACTGTGGATAAATAATACATGCTCTTCTTTTCCGTCCATTTAAGGAACATGACAGATTAATTTAATTGGTTCCCCGTCAATCTTAGCTTCATCTGCTCCACGACTCCGCAGACTCTTGCAGGATTGATAGTGAATCCATTTTCTTATCTCTTGAGATAATTACAGCATTGTTAATGCATGCTCACTCATGCACGTTCATTCTCTCCCCTTCCATTCATTCAAAGAGTCTCTCTTTTAAACACATCAGGCCCCACATGCTTCAACCAAACCCTATAAAAGGTCTCTCAGTGATTGAATTACATGAAATGTGATTAACCTCTGTTCAACAGAGGAGGGCCCTCAGAATATGCAGCCCAACAAGGAAGTGAAGCGATTCAATCTTGACACTAGTTATTTTCCTCCTATATGTATCAGCCTAAGCTTAATCATCTGACCTCTAGCAGGACACAGGAGACACAGCAAGCACCACGAGGGGTTAAATTCCGGGTGAACAGCTCATCTTTCCAGGTTGTGATGCAACACTCTGAAGATCAGAAATGTTCAGAGATAACTGAGGAAACGTCTACCAGGAAGAGTGCATACAGTCTATATAGTAACCATTATTCTTAACTTAAACACGGGCTGCTTTTTAATCTATTTGTATGGATATATTATTGGGCGTTAAGGCAGGCATCTGTCCAGTAATTTGAATAGACCGTTTGGAAAACTCGCTGCAGTCAAATGCGGCAAGTGTGAGATAACATTAACCTGGCAGTGGCCCATTCACGACAACTCGACAGTCAAGAGTAAACGCTGACATAAGATGGCTAAAAAGTATTTATGAGCATCAATATTATCGACTAACCAGGCATTCTTTCATTTAGCATACTTAAGGCTTGTTGAGGAACAGCAATTGTCGGCTAATTAGCTGCGAAGTAAAGTAAAAATGTGTATTTAACGGTGAGTCGCATCACATCCCCGTTGCTTGGCTGCTTCTGTCAACAAGAACCCCTCTGCCATAGCACCAGTCTAGGCTGCTACTAGATAACGTTAGTGGTTCATAGCCCAGAAACATGCCTGCGTTGACAGTGTGGCTGGAAAAAACAAGTATTATTCAATGTTTTTCACATATAGTGTTCGCTTACCTACAGTGACAGGGCACCTCAATCCACCGCTGTGGCGCAAGAGACCGCAGGATAGCTGCGAGGCAGAAAACTGACGCCGATATGGTACAAAGTATCACAGCTAGGTTAGCGGGCTAGCTAGCTTAGCGAGCTAACGATGGGGGGAGTGTGGTCCTTTCCGTGTCGTCGAGACAAACCTCAAAAACCAAGCCGGGGATGATACGCGGGTACAAGAGCACCGTCCAGTGTAAAAAGGCGGTATAAGAAGAGACATCAATTTAAAAAGGATCGTGAGTGTAACTGAGGTTCATCCGGGAGTAACGCTATGCGGTGTGATCTCTCTCCCCGGGCGGACGCTCTGCCTCTGCCTGGCCTGAGTCTGAGAGAAGATCCGCTGCTGATGTGCAGACTGGAGCAAACAGAGGCAGCAGCATCAGTGCTCATCCCTCCTACCTCAACCCGGAAGAAATAGCCTACTATATCTGATCCCATCCTCTTTTTCAATCCAAAAATGTTACAACTGCATCCAAAGCCTTGCTGCACCATCCATCAAGATGGATCTGTATGGCATCTAGTCTTTGCCAGTGATATTGGCTAGACATATTTGGATTTGACAACAGATATATTATTTTAGGCCTATACATTGTTTGGTTAATCAAAATTGACAAATTGTACAAAATGAGAATGATGTTGCCGGAGTTTTGTTTAAGAGTAGGCCTAAGGTGAAATGCATGAGTAACAGAGTGATTTATAATCAAGTAGTAGCACACCAAATTTTGTGAAATAGGCCTATAAGCACCTCAACCTTCTCCTGTATGTGTATTTATTATTGAACAAGCCATGTAAATAAGGGCATTGCTTCTCCTTACCGAAAAAAACACAGTCAAAGCAAACAATACTTGCAGTAAAACAAACAAGATATTTGCCTGAAGCATCGCTATCATGATCATGTTTCATACCTGAATAAATATATCATTTGACTGTTACATATTCCACAAAGCCTTTTTGTTTAAGTTTATGTTAAATATACATGTGTGCTGGAATATGTACACATAAACCAAAAATCACAAGTTCAACAGTTCATTATGACAGAAGGCCATAACAACAGGTCATTTACAGAGGGCCATAACTTTTGCATATTTTTTGGGCCACTACTTGCAAACATTCCACCAATCCAATAAGACCTTATGCAGTAAGAGTCATACATTGTTATATATTGAGGAGAAAAATTGGGCAAAAAAAGTAAAGTAAAAGAAAATTGACTCCTCTTTTCCACCACAAGGAACAGGGCAGCTGTTTATTGCAAATGGGATAATCTCAGTTACAAGCTGCTATAAATAATGTGTCAATAGTTTTGCTCACTATTACCTGTTCCATCAGGGGAATGTTTAAATGTCTTGACTGCAGGCATAACCTTTTTTGTCTCAATTTATTACCAGAATAAGAGAAGCACTCGGGAGTGCTCAGACCATTGGCGGTACCAGGTAGTGCTTGCTGCCTGACTCAGTGTATTCATTTTCTTCAGTTGATACCAATTCAGGCCCATTGACCGCTCATTCACAGTGATGGTCAATTGTGGGTTTATTATTTATTTAGGGAGTGTACATATTGTCCCTATAAGCCCCCTTCCTCACCCTACACCCCCACACTCCCACAGACAATTGTCAATTGTGTTTCTGATTGGCAATACATTCCCAGGTGTAATTCTGAGAAAGATTCATGTTGGCCAGCATATGATGTGCAAGATATGGTATCAGTCCACTTTTCAGAGTTATGCTTACAAATTGGTTCGTGTCAGCAATGCTGCCAAACGTCTGTTGCAAATAATGAAGTCAGAGAGGAGCCGTGTCTCATTTTTATGACTCAATGTTCTACCTGCACAGACAGAAAACACTCTGCCTGGACTTGATGAGATGCGAATTGCAAAACAGCTGCACTTCTAAGTCAGGTCATGCAGAATGGATTCTGAAAGTGAGATTCAGCCCAGTCAATAATAAAATATGTAATACACACAGCCTATTTGCATTCTCCCCTAACAAGCTTGCAATCTTGTATTAGTCATTATACATCTGCAAAAGGTTATCACAACCTCAGGGTTTTTTGTTGTCTGTGATTTTAACTTTCACTTGGAATAGTATACCTACTGTCAGCTACTTTTGGGATGCAGCAAAACTACTTCAAAGCTGTGAAGGCTTTAATTTAAAAAAAGCAATTTGATTTTTGCTATTATTTAGAAATAAATATTGTCCACATCCTTTGTATAGCAGACAGATAAACTGACAAAGATCAGATGGGCTCAGCTATAATAACTCTTTTTGTTATGAAATATATAGTTGCATATCATTTGAAAGCACACTTCTTCTTGTAATTATGTGCTTTTATTTATCACACACACTCATACAGTACTCTTTACACACATACAAACTATGTAGGCTCCGCCAACTGTATACACACAACGTGAGAGCTATCCATCCCGATTACAAACATTGACACATTTCCAGCATCTGTCAATAGCCTGCTGACACAGATCAATAAGTTGTGTTTCAGGCTGTGGCTTACATGTTTGGCTTACATACCACACAGAGTCACTGGAGCAGAAAACCCCACCAACACGCACAAAATCTCATTTCATCCCTAGCAGCATGCAAATGTGTGTGTGTGTTTCAATCTGAAAATTAACTTTACCATGAAAATTAATTTTCTATGGCTATTTGTAGGAACATGGTGGTTTTGAGAGCCTCACAGACAGCTGAGCAATACACAACAGTTTCCCTTGTTTGACAGAGGAATTCTGCATATCACCCAGGTGTGTTTAGACTGTAAGCTTGAGTACAGCTGGTGCAAAATCTTTGACTTTGATGTCGCTGGTTCCAGCATGCTGCTCCAACCTGCTGATGGCCTGACACAGAAAGGGGTGTGTTCAGGAAAGGGGTGTGCAGGTCCAATGTCTCACAGTTATAGCTCATATTTTAACTTCACCCATAAAACATTCATATCTGTTTGCAATTGAGCCTGTGCAGAGTCTCTAGATATACTTTATTCATGTAGCTGGCAGCAGCAGTGTGCCAGCACTGAAAAATGAATGAGAAATTTGGAAAGACCTTCCTCTAAATCAGCATTTCCCCTGCGAGTGTGGTCCTATATTTACTATATGACAGGACAAGGACAGCAAAGAAGCAGCAAGGCTTCTCAGTGTGTGTCTCAAATATACATCCACAGTATTACACTAGCATCCCTCAGTTCATCAAGGTCTCTGCAGCAGCTCAGAGGGCACTGTGTTGAATTTCGATGTAGATCTTTTTTGTGTGGAGTTGTCTGGATGCTGACAGGTCCTTCCCTGGTGGGCCAGTGTAGACAGATGGATAAGCTAGAGGCACGTTCCCCTCAAAGGTGTTTGGGCGAAACACTGTGAACGACAAGACTATAACCATGTACCTCCCAAGGCATAGCATCCTGCTCTAATCAACCAGCAGATTCCCAGGGGCCTCTACAGCCTGCAGAGTAATGCTGACAGGTAAGCTTGTTTAATTTAACCTGAACTTCTTTATAGATCCCTGGAAGGAAATGTTTTTCTCACTTTCACTATTTCACAGGTTGGGTAAAAGGAAGTGTCTTTGCTATTATAGCCATATTAAAATATGACTTTTTATAATTATTCAACCATGTTAACATATAGACCAAACAGTGTGCTATGGCAGTGCTTCCTAACCTGGGGGGGTCGCAAGGAATATAAGTAATAAAATTATTATTGGTACAGAAGAATAAAAAAGAAAATAAATATTGCTACTCAATTTTTGATTTCTCTATTTCTGACATTTCTATGATATTTGCTTTTTTCTTGTGAAATACTGGATAGTTTGACCTTTTCAGGCCTCTAACAGTTTCAGATTAAACAAGGTTGAGAGGTTAAGAGGAGAAAATATCTCTTTGGTTCCAACTGCTAACAACTCATGGACACGTAAAGAGTAGCCTAAGTAGTGTGTGCTTGCATTTGAGGGATTACCAGAAAGAGAGGACACTAAAAAACTGATTATCACAAATCAGCAGCTTTATCAATTTTGTCCATTGCGGAGCAAAACAAGTAATTAGTTGTCATTACAGTGAATGTTCATCCATTATGTGATTGCTAAGTCTGCACCGATTGCTTTCTGCGGTGCAGCACCTCCCATTAAACACACGGTGGCAGCAGCACTTCACTGACAGAAGGCAATCAGCTGCTGAGCCTACAGGTTACAGTAGGCCTACTATCATAGTATTGGTTTCAGAAATACTGTTGTTTTTCTAGATTTAATTTTCCTATTCCTTGTGTTTTTATTTAGCGTTTTAATGTATTATTATGCCTTATGTAGGCTATAGTCTTTTATATATTTGGGTTTGCCTAAACAAATGAAATAAGGATACATTATATTATATATTATATTTTGTAATATAGTACAGTTATTACACGTGTGTGTGTGTGTGTGTGTGTGTGTGTGTGTGTGTGTGTGAGAGAGAGAGAGTACGTGCGTGTGCGCGCGCGCCGCATTCGGTATTAAGACGGTCGAACACTCTTTCATTCTACAGTTCATTATGACGCGAATAGAATGCCGACGTAACAGTTAGTTTAGGGATTCTTTATAGATTACATTTCATTAGGCTACCTGATTTCTAAGTGAACTCAACGCAAAACTAGCCTTCTGAAGGAAACAAGACTCAAGACTTATGATCTACGACGCTACAGACATGGCGAGTGAAGGTAAATAACTCAGTATGGTATAGTTTCTGCTATGAAATTTTCAGATGTGTAGGCATAATGTGCTAAATCATACATTTGGGAGATTTATAACGCCAGTTATGTGAGAGAGTTGTTTCTAATAATGTTGTCCAAAGTAAATGGGGCTGGACAAAATGTTTGACACACTTTTAAGAACATGTAATCCAGTTATGGCTTTTGCAAATGTCCTACTATAGATGCAAAGTTTCTAATTTGACAAAAAATCCAATCCCAAAACTTTGCGACATTAACTTATTTCTATGTCTGTTTTGAAGACTATATTCACAAAAAAGAGTAGATGGTTAAAAAGCTTATCCACCACAAACGGCAACCTTAAAAATGACTGTGAAGTTTAATCAACACATCTTTTTTGACAGATTTTGGTTGTTGTGTATCTGATGCTTAAAAACAATAGTATTTTATAATACATGCACTGAGTAGCTTCTAATGGCAGAAGTCTTATAATTCTAAAAGTAACAGTTCAAAGTGTATGACATGACTTGTTACAGTGAATGACTGACCCTCTCCTCTGCTCTCTCATTTCGTTTACAGTCACATCACGAAAAAGCTCTCGATTGACTTCAACAGGATACTACGACATTGAGGGAGAACCCTTCATTTGCTACAGGGAGACCATGCACAGGTAAGCTGGAGTTTGTGTGTGTGTGTGTGTGTATTGCACAGTCATGCTGTATATGTATGGTATGTCATACGTTCTTCATTATACATCTTTATTTTCCTTACATCCAGGATTTTCAGAAGACATCGTAGGAACACGTCTCAGTTAAGTACCAGCCACAGAACAGAAGAACAGATGAACAGAAACACAGAGAGCAACATACTCGTTAACGACAACAGAAACATACTTAGTGTCCAAAACACCAACAGAAGGGCCTTGTCCACTGTGTTCAAGATTTTTGGCATTCCCTTCTTCCTAGTCCTCCTGTGTTTTGGTAAGCAATCTCTCCTTCCACGTACAATTTTATGTAGTTCACCAGCTTGTAAGTTTGAGTGTCTATCTTTTGAATGACACATCCCTGATTGGTTTCTCCTATACTTTTTTTCTCCATCCAACAGGATTGGTATACTTGATCCTGGCTCTGAACAGATACGTTACCAATAAGACTATGGTATGACCCATAAAAGCAGCTTGGCTTTCTCTCTTACTTACATTCTTTCTGTGCACCTTTTAACATAATTGCAGTCCAAAAATGTTTTCACCCAACCAAAATGTGAATTACGCATTGATGTCAGCATGCATCATTAAATGAAACTAACTTACAGGCTGCATCATGTGAAGAGCTAGCAAATCAACTAAGAAAGCTGCAGGAAAAGCAGGAGATATTAGAAAAGAAGATCTACCTGCTACCGGTGGCGGACACAATGCCCAACTACGCTCTGGAGTCGCAAGGTGAGACATCTAAATCACCCTTGTCATTTTCATCTGTCATTGTAATTTGCATGTTTTAGTTTTTTTGTTTGAAAATTGCTTTCTCACTTTCTGTCTGCAGGAGCCTGTGCTGTATCTCATCGGTCCTCAAAAACATACCATGCACAAGCAGGCTGGAGTTTTCTCTGGATACCTATGTGGCTACCAAGTGCAGACCTAGGGACTGTAATTAAGGTAGGAACTACATACACAAATCACATTGCTATGTGGTATGATATTGTGTTTGTGATTGTTTTATTGCCTATTACAACATAGCATCTAAACTCTTTCTTTCCTCAGGGAGGCTCACCCCTGGTTTTAGGGCGATGCTGGCCCTTTGCAGGTGAGCGTGGACATTTATTCATCACCCTGTCCCACCCAATCACCATAAGCCACGTATCACTGAGTCACGTTTTAAGGGTCCTGTCCCCAACTGGCACCATTTCTAGCGCCCCCAAGGAGTTTTCTGTCTATGTAAGTCACAAATTGAACAATGCTACACTGCAGATGTGTATTTCTCTGACACATCACATAGAGAACAACAAGGTGTTCAACTGGATCTCTGTTATTCTCTCTTGCAGGGCATGAAGACTTTTGATGAAGAAGGAACCCCACTTGGAACCTTTCTTTATGATCAGGATGGGGACTCAACACAGACTTTCAAACTTCCTGTGAGTATTACACCATGCAATGAAACACATGCAAATGCATTTCTTTTTCACCCACAAGCTAATATATATATAGCATACGAGTTACCGTTTGTCTGTCCTTATTGTACTCATTATATAGCTTATTTTCTGTTTTTGCTAAACTAACTCACTCTGCTCATTCCTCACATTTCTCATGTCTTTTAGGATCATGAAAAAGGTGTCTTCCACCATGTAAAACTGCAAGTCGAGACCAACTGGGGCAATCCTGACTACACTTGTCTGTACAGTTTCAAGGTCCATGGGACACTGGCAGACTGAAGAAGGACACAGAGGAGTTGACAGGACCCCAACATCTGGGTGCAGAGACAGATGAGTATGCTTTTGTGTAAAATGAAATTAGATTCCAACCATCTGTGGGTAAATAGGCTTAATTTAACCTTGTGTTGTGGAATTTGCAGTCATAAAATACCAGCAAGTGTTATTTTTAGTGTAAGTGGGTGGTGAGGTGTGATATCCACTCCAATTGGTTGGGTTGGACACTTGTGCAGGGGAGGACAGGGTGGGTGGGTTGATGCTAGGAGTAAGTATGGTGTACTGTGAAGGTTCACCATACTTGCTTCCAGCAAATACTCCTTCCTGCAAGGTGAAAAGAAGAGATGCGTGGCTGTCTACATCACTTGGCCATTTGCTGGTATTTTCTGTCCCTTTTTACTCTCACACTTTATGTAATTTCCCCTTAGGGATCATTAAGAGCATGTCTTCTTTCTTCTTCTAAATTCCACAACACAACGTCTTCTACGTATTCACAGATGGTTCCAGTCTGAGGGCTACACGGTGGCACAGTGGTGAGCACTGTAGCCGCACAGAGGAAGAACTGTGTATGGTTCTGACTCTGTGCAGAGTTTGCATATTCTCTCTGTGTATGCGTGGGTTTCCTCCGGGTCCTCTCCGGTTTCCTCCCACATAAAATATGCGCAGTTTAGGTTAATTGGTTTAACTTCAATTCAATTCGGGATTATATAATCATAACAATAAACATCAAGGAAAATAATTTCTGCTTGTTTTGTCTTTTATTTAAAATCCTTAATGGCTACCTTGATATGAGTATAAAAGAACATAAAAATATACTTCTTGCATCTTACAAAAGAACATTATAAAAAATAAACTTGAAAAAATCAATAGAGTTGGTTATTGTAAATAATGCATGCACTCTGATTTCATACTGTAGCTCATGCTTTTCATTGATTGGTCAAGGCCACGGGGTTGACACATCAAACCACAAGACATACATACTGTATGTGTAACATGTTTGGTTCAAAAATATTATATTCTTTAATAAAGAAAAACACCCACACGCGCCACCATTTTTTTAATCAGAAACCCCCCCTCCTAGAAATATCAACATTTTTAGAAACATATCAACAGGCTGTGCTACTTAAGGTACTAGACGTGTGCAGCATTTGCAAGGACAAAAACAACAACAATGACTGCTTTGATAAATACAAAAGTGAAGTTAATTTGGCTGCTTGGTGAGAAGGAGGCTAGCATTGATGAAACTGTTCTCCATCTCTTTTATTTATATATATACGTATATACGTATGTATATCCATCCATCTTCATCTGGCAGTAGCTCCAGCAGGGGAACCCATACTTCCCTTTCCCATTTATATTTTTTATTTATATATATATACAGTGGGTACGGAAAGTATTCAGACCCCTTTAAATTTTTCACTCTTTGTTTCATTGCAGCCTTTTTCCAAAAATCAAAAAAGTTCATTTTATTTCTCAGTAATGTACACTCAGCAACCCCATCTTGACAGAAAAAAACAGAAATTTAGAAATTTTTGCATATTTATTATAAAACAAAAACTGAAATATCACATGGTCATAAGTATTCAGACCCTTTGTTCAGTATTTAGTAGAAGCACCCTTTTGATCTAATACAGCCATGAGTCGTTTTGGGAAAGATGCAACAAGTTTCTCACATCTGGATTTGGGTATCCTCTGCCATTCCTCCTTGCAGATCCTCTCCAGTTCTGTCAGGTTGGATGGTAAACGTTGGTGGACAGTCATTTTCAGGTCTCTCCAGAGATGCTCAATTGGGTTTAAGTCAGGGCTCTGGCTGGGCCATTCAAGAACAGCCACAGAGTTGTTGTGAAGCCACTCCTTCGTTATTTTAGCGGTGTGCTTAGGGTCATTGTCTTGTTGGAAGGTAAACCTTCGGCCCAGTCTGAGGTCCAGAGCACTCTGGAAAAGGTTTTCGTCCAGGATATCCCTGTACTTGGCCGCATTCATCTTTCCCTCGATTGCAACCAGTCGTCCTGTCCCTGCAGCTGAAAAACACCCCCACAGCATGATGCTGCCACCACCATGCTTCAC
The DNA here is from genome assembly GCA_026937815.1 of Etheostoma perlongum. Lineage (NCBI taxonomy): Eukaryota > Metazoa > Chordata > Actinopteri > Perciformes > Percidae > Etheostoma > Etheostoma perlongum. The sequence continues at coordinate 15,151,073 of CM049376.1, forward strand.
TGTTGAGACTGTATTGGACAGGTGATGAGCAGTGCCTGGTTTTCTCCACACATACCGCTTAGAATTAAGGCCAAAAAGTTCTATCTTGGTCTCATCAGACCAGAGGATTTTATTTATCACCATCTTGGAGTCCTTCAGGTGTTTTTTAGCAAACTCCATGCGGGCTTTCATGTGTCTTGCACTGAGGAGAGGCTTCCTTCGGGCCACTCTGCCATAAAGCCCCGACTGGTGGATTGCTGCAGTGATGGTTGACTTACTACAACTTTCTCCCATCTCCCGACTGCATCTCTGGAGCTTAGCCACAGTGACCATTGGGTTCTTCTTTGCCTCTCTCACCAAGGCTCTTCTCTCCCGATAGCTCAGTTTGGCCGGACGGCCAGCTCTAGGAAGGGTTCTGGTCGTCCCCAACGCCTTCCATTTGAGGATTATGGAGGCCACTGTGCTCTTAGGAACCTTAAGTGCAGCAGAAATTTTTTTTGTAACCTTGACCAGATCTGTGCCTTGCCACAATTCTGTCTCTGAGCTCTTCAGGCAGTTCCTTTGACCTCATGATTGTCATGTGCTCTGACATGCACTGTGAGCTGTAAGGTCTTATATAGACAGGTGTGTGGCTTTCCTAATCAAGTCCAATCAGTATAATCAAACACAGCTGGACTCCAATGAAGGTGTAGAACCATCTCAAGGATGATCAGAAGAAATAGACAGCACCTGAGTTACATATGAGGGTCACGGCAAAGGGTCTGAATACATATGACCATGTGATATTTCAGTTTTTGTTTTTTAATAAATATGCAAAAATTTCTAAATTTCTGTTTTTTTCTGTCAAGATGGGTTGCTGAGTGTACATTACTGAGAAATAAAATGAACTTTTTTGATTTTTGGAAAAAGGCTGCAATGAAACAAAGAGTGAAAAATTTAAAGGGGTCTGAATACTTTCCGTACCCACTGTATGTTTATGCCTTGTTTCTGCTGACGATTCCTATTCAATCTCCCTCTCTCTTGTTTGAAGTATATTCTCTGAATACATATGGTCTCATAATATGATATGTAAAGTCTCGTTAGCTGAACAAAGCATAAAAGCATACAAATAAAAACTAAAGCCCATACATACTTTGTTTTACTGCATTCACATTTATCTATACATCAAACGTATTGGTGTATTTTTGTAGTTATACATTTTAAATTAAAATAAAAACTATATACTTGGCCATATAACCATTTATAAAGTATTATTATTTATTATTAATTACGTTATTATTTTAACAATTATGGAAGTTCCCAGAAGTGAAAGAATTCATATCCGGTTGAAGCGGTGTACCCGGATGTTAGCCGGCTAAGGCCTATGGCTAAGGCTAAAGCTTAGTATCGAGAGCAAAAGGTGCATCATATCGCATTACAACCATTTTGCTTCCACAAATGACGTCTCACATCCCTATAACCGCCCGGGCTCAGCCGGCAGCCGCCAGCTATGCCGCTCCCCGGGGGAAGAAGCGTGCTGGTAGTGTGGCGGTTGGTGTCGCTCAGCAGGCCGCCGGGAGCAGCAGCAGCAGCAGGAAGAAGAAAGGCCAGCTGACAGCGACACCAACAATACAGACACAGGTGATACACAGTTGATACACAGTAATGGCATTTGGTACACTGTCTGCCTGTAGTGTGATTACATTACTCAGAGCTCAGAATAGCATAATTGATAAGAAAATATACAAACGGGGTCTGTTCAGTTGTACTTCTAGACAAATGGAATGTGCAAGAAAAATGCAAAGCTGTTAAGATGCAATGCAAGAAGGGCTGCAAATATTTGCTTTATTGAATAATCTGCAGATACGTTTCTTGATGAATCGAATCAACGAAAGCCTAAATGAATGATCAATTATCAAAATAGTTGCTAATTGTTTCAGATTTAAAGGCAGCCAAATAAACAGTACATCACAAAATACACAACGTACAACACTTGAAGTATAAATATGGTATGTAGTATCATTATCATTGTATGTACAGTGCCTTGCAAAGGTATTCGGCCCCCTTGAACTTTTCGACCTTCTGAAAAATTGGGCGTGCAAAATTATTTAGCCTCTTTACTTTCAGTGCAGCAAACTCACTCCAGAAGTTCAGTGAAAATCTCTGAATGATCCAATGTTGTCCTAAATGACTATTGATGATAAATAGAATCCACCTGTGTGTAATCAAGTCTCTGTATAAATGCACCTGCTCTGTGATAGTCTCAGGGTTCTGTTGAAAGTGCAGAGAGCATCATGAAGACCAAGGAACACACCAGGCAGGTCCGTAATACTGTTGTGGAGAAGTTTAAATTCGGATTTGGATACAAAAAGATTTCCCAAGCTTTAAACATCCCAAGGAGCACTGTGCAAGCGATCATTTTGAAATGGAAGGAGTATCAGACCACTGCAAATCTACCAAGACCTGGCCGTCCCTCTAAACTTTCAGCTCAGACAAGGAGAAGACTGATCAGAGATGAAGCCAAGAGGTCCATGATCCCTCTGGATGAACTGCAGAGAACTACAGCTGAGGTGGGAGAGTCTGTCCATAGGACAACAATCAGTCGTACACTGCACAAATCTGGCCTTTATGGAAGAGTGGCAAGAAGAAAGCCATTTCTCAAAGATATCCATAAAGTCTCGTTTAAAGTTTGCCACAAGCCACCTGGGAGACACACCAAACATGTGGAAGAAGGTGCTCTGGTCAGATGAAACCAAACTCGAACTTTTTGGCAACAATGCAAAATGTTATGTTTGGCGTTAAAAACAACACAGCTCATCACCCTCAACACACCATCCCCACTGTCAAACATGGTGGTGGCAGCATCATGGTTTGGGCCTGCTTTTCTTCAGCAGGGACAGGGAAGATGGTTAAAATTGAGGGGAAGATGGATGCAGCCAAATACAGGACCATTCTGGATGAAAACCTGTTGTAGTCTGCAAAAGACCTGACACAGGGACGGAGATTTGTCTACCAACAAGACAATGATCCAAAACATAAAGCAACATCTACAATAGAATTGTTCACAAATAAACGTATCCAGGTGTTAGAATGGCCAAGTCAAAGTCCAGACCTGAATCCAATCGAGTATCTGTGGAAAGAGCTGAAAACTGCTGTTCACAAACGCTCTCCATCCAACCTCACTGAGCTCGAGCTGTTTTGCAAGGAGGAATGGGCAAAAATGTCAGTCTCTCGATGTGCAAAACTGATAGAGACATACCCCAAGCGACTTGCAGCTGTAATCGCAGCAAAAAGTGGCTCTACAAAGTATTAACGCAAGGGGGCTGAATAATTTTGCACGCCCAATTTTTCAGTTTATTTGTTAAAGTTTGAAATATCCAATACATTTTGTTCCACTTCATGATTGTGTCCCACTTTTGATTCTTCACAAAAAAATAGTTTTTATGTCTTTATGTTTAAAGCCTGAAATATGGCAAAAGGTCAAACAGTTCAAGGGGGCCGAATACTTTCGCAAGGCACTGTATGTAGTATCAGTATCATTGTACCTTTATGATCATGTTACACTTTGTTAACATAGAACCATGCAAAACAAGTAGCTTAAAATGTGTGTTTTGTCTTTCATGCTTCATCAGATAACAGCTGTGGAGTTGGTGGCTGAGGTGAAGCCAGTGGGAACAGTTGATTGCGGACCAATTGCCATCACTGAGTCCACAGCAAAGCCTCCGCCCTTCAAAGACCCCACATTTATGGTGAGTGTCTGCATCCTTCTGGGTTTTAAGCTTATCAGCTTCTGTGGCTTTCCCCTCAATTTCCCCCCGCTTTCTCTCTTAATATCGGCAGCATTCTGGGATTGGTGGAGCAGCAGCAGGTAAAAAGAACAGGACCTGGAAGAATCTCAAACAGATTCTGGCTTTGGAGCGGACTTTACCCTGGAAGCTCAACGATCCCAACTGTGAGTTTTTAATCTTTTTTTTTTTTTTTTTTACCTGGTACATGTTTTTATTTTTATTTTTTTTTAATCTCTAAACAAGTAGGCTCTATTTCTGTATTATAACCCTAAAGCCCAACACATGAAACATTCAGTTCATGAATGTCTAAGGTGTGCAACACATCTTACATTTATATTTTAAATTTTTTAAAACAAAAGTTCATATTAATTCCAGTTTCATTTTAATACTACCGATGACTAATTTGAAACTGAATTCAATGTCTTCGTTTAAGGTGCGATGTCACGCGTTTTAGGTCAACAAGAAGTATTGTCACCCAGCATCGCTTATAGCACCTTTTTTAAAAGCATTTCAAATGATTTTTAGGTCAACGTGGTGTATTGGCAAAAAAGGCTTTGAAAGTTCTTTACAGCATACTGTATGCCAAAGCTGTATAATAAATAGAAGATGCATGCGTACGTCCATGTCACTTTTACAAGAACTGCCCATATTGGGACAGTTTAATTTATGACCTTTCTGTGTTCACAGACTACAGCATTGATGCCCCTCCCTCCTTGAAGCCGGCCAAGAAATACTCTGACATCTCTGGACTCCCTGTGAGTTATCACTGTTTAAAATGTGTACAATAAACAAAATACCTTTTAAGTCTTGTATAAAGCATCCACTGTATTCTCTCGTCTTTCCTTAGGCAAACTACACAGACCCTCAGACAAAGCTACGCTTCACATCCTCTGAAGAGTTCTCCTACATCCGCCTCCTCCCCACTGATGTTGTTACAGGCTACCTGGCCCTCCGAAAGGCAACTTGCATCGTGCCCTGACAGCTGAGCAAGGCTTGAAACCTAAAACAGGTTCAAACCAGAACTTAACTCATGTCAGTGTAGGAAGCTGTTGGGACAGCCAGGAGACATGGAGAGCACAGGACAGAACAGCTGGAGTTCACAGGCCACTGCTGAACATTTGCACTGGAAGGCAATCTGAGTCAGATTTGTTACTGTGTGACAAAATAAAGACAAGTTTTTTTGTTTTTTCATTTCCAATATTGTCAATAACTGGATATTAAATGTCACTCTATCCATGAATGTCCGGAGAATTTTTTATTCTTTTTTGAGGACAGAAAGTGTTTATATGTCAATAGTCAGCAATATGATTTTCTTTGATTTTTTATTTGTTGATACAGTATACAGTTCCCAGTATTCTTAAAATTTTTCCATTAGGTGTTCCTATAAACCCTGATGCAAATTTGAGAACTTGGTGTGTATTTGCTCCTGCTAAATCCTTGGGAAACATAGTTGTACTGAATAAGTATTACTGGCTAAGATGTTGTACACCTCCTTGCGAGCATCTGGCTCCAGTGGCGTAAATGCAGTGAGGTTGGGCTAGAGAGAAGTAGACAAAAATGTTGTAAAGCTGTTGGAAAGAGTTTGTCTATTTCAGACTATCAGTCAGTCATTTATATATATATATAAAAAAACTCATTAAAGCTTACTTGAATTGTTGAAGTTTGATTTCATTGTCTCTCTTTTTCCTTCTCTTTTACACATTTTCTTAGCAGATCGAGACAGAAAAAATTGGTAGCTGAAATCATTTTCCATCTCAATTGTGCTTGTATTTTAATATTATATATTATAATCAAAGTTGTTTGACATTGATATAAAACACTCCCTTGTGCATTCACTGAGGCATCCACACCTGCTGTTGCACTTTCCTGTTTCTTCGATTGTCTGTTCTCTGCAGTAACCTGCATGTATGTAAGCTATGCAAGTGTGGCTGGGCCAAACTGGAATCTTAATAAGCCAGGAGTCACCAAGCAGGCCTAATTTCACACGCGCCATATGTAAATGTAGAACTGGTTCCACATGGTTCTATTTCCACAGCTGCATTTGATGTATTATTTGCTCTCTGACTGGTAAGGTGAGGATGGCTCATTAATCACACATGACAGGCATCCAGGATCATTTCCATGGTATATTTTTCACAAACTTGATGAATGAGGACCCTTGGATTTCTTACTGGAATGATCCCTATTATGGAAAAAACTAAGAATAAAGGCTCTAGCACAGTTATTAAGGCCCTGTTCCAACCTGGTTTTAACATCCGTCCTGAATGATCCGTTCACAAGTGGACAGCTCTAGGTAGCTAGGTGTGTTTTCACCAGTCAATAGAATGCGTCTCCAAATGCGTCCTGAGTGACCACTTGTGATTGGATCACTCAGCCCTGAGTACACATCAATCAAACCTACAACCTCTGTAAGCCCACCATTCCAACCAATGAGCTATGAGGTCTTACTTGTTGAGATGGGGAGATACACTTGCTAATTTAGATTATAATTCTTCTGCAATCCTTTCTTGATGCTTTGTTTACACAGGCCCTGTGAATACAAAAGTCTTTGAGTCAGCTGTATATGTTACCAATAAAGAATAATAAATTGCCATAAGATCCCATTGTTGCCCAAAAGCTATTAAAACATACACGAGTGACCCTGGGTGATATTTTCCAAAGATAGACAAACATATTAGTATTTCTGCAGATGACCAGTCTTTGCTCCTGCCTGAGTGTTACTTCTCCCAGCTCTGGACTTTGTTGAAGCTGATGAAGGCAGTATAGTATATCTATGAGAGTCGGACCAGCATTTCCATTCCTGCTGTGGCATCAAAACCTCAACATAGTGATTAATGAACAGTGCCAGGGCTTTTTGCTACCCAAGCACATGACCCGCTACAGTGTGTCTGTGTGTGTCTACAAGCATGTGTGTGCATTTGTGCGTGCATGCTTTTACATTTTGGGGCATCTTTGCTGTGTCCAAAAAAGTATAAAGTGGTAGTATCAGTTTTTGTTTAGGTTAAAATGAGGTTAGGATATAAGGAATTTATGTTATTGTTAAATCCTCAAAAGTGAAGCGATATAAACCTGTAGTATACATAGTATACATGCCTTGTATGAGTATCTTTATATGAATATACATCTGCTTAACTGAGTCTATCAACTCCAAAATAGATAGCAGCATGTGAGATGTTTTTTACTTATTATGCAGCAAACAAATCCTGAAGATACACCTGTGTCACCACCTGGGTGCGCCAGAGCTCTGCTCGGTCTGCCATCCAAACGTTGCTGAGTGTATTCGCTGTCCTGGTCCCACAGTGAGTCCTTCAGATCACACAAGTGTTTCCATTCCCGAGGAAAGTCTGAGATTTCCCAATTGTACCGAAGCAGGAGAATTTGTATGTATTCAATCACAGTTCTGACTGCCTTCCACTCATCAGCAGGTGATTGATAAATACTACCAACTAGTAAAAGGCTGTGCAATGCTGAATAAAGAGCTTGCATCTATTATAGCCTCCAGTAGGAAATTCCATAGTTTTGGTGCATAGTTTAAAAAAGGCTGACAAGTTTAGCTAACAAACACGCTTTGATAAAAGTGATATACAGCATCCATAATTATTATAAAAACACAAGCACATTGATTTAAACAGGCGGATGACTAAATCCTCATTAATTGTTAGAAATTTTAATAAGTAAATGGAAATGGATGTAAGCAATTTAGGCCTACAGTTCAATCCTATAACTACCATCACTAAGAAACTTGTCTTGTGCATGACATCTTCCTAAGAAGGAGGATTTGGAACCTGCTGCATTTCATAGTATGTGTGTTTTCACAGAACGCACGGACAGACTTGCTGAAATCTCCTCCTTAGATTTTGTTTCCAATGCATACTTTGCTCAACTTCTGCAGGCGAGTTTCTCCAAAACTGGGGCGGTGCACTAATGTCATCTGGGTGCTCAATTAGGACCTGTTTGCCCTCGGGTTTTTGTCACATTTTAGCGATGATGGAGATGGCTACTGTGCTGTATAATGCCGAAAGACAGTAATTATTTAGTTTATTCATTTCCCAGTACAGTTTTTCCAGGACTGCTTTTCTCATTCTGTTCTCATTCTCATTTTCTCTTCTCTTTGTGAAGAGACATGACTCAGCATGCCATCACATGCAGGGAGTAGCTGTCACGACTGTACAGACATAAGGATGAGCCTTTCACAACAAGCTGTGTAAAAGCTGTTGATAGAAGCCATGATGCATTAAATCCATGAGAACTACCCTCAAATGTCAAGTCAGAGAAATGGATTGCACCCCCAGCTCTGGTAAGCTGATCGATAGACCGACTCCAGTGCCTGCTGAGCCAGCAGGGGAACTTTCATATTTATGTTTTTGACCTATTGGCAAAGCAGAAGTAGCATTGTGAACTTCTTTACTCCCCTGATAACAAAGACATAACAGTCTCAATTTATTAGATGCTGCTTCACCATATAAACTATTTTGCTACAACGGTTGAGGCACAATGTTTATGGTTTGTGGTGGTGGTGAAGCTAAGTCCTGCATTAGCTTCAACATGACACTGAACACCTAGCTAAAGACAGTGATCCGCTTTAGACATATATAGAATCATCAGATTTGTAACTTTAATGATCTTCTGCGTGGCTATGCGCAAACAAGCACCAAGCTCACAGCAGTTGAGCTCCAGGCAAAAATGTCTATGAGAATGAAAGCAGTGTACTTCCACTAAAATGTACCGTAGTTCAGACAAAAGTGAAAAAAAAGCTCCTGACTTGTAACTTCTTTCCTGAAACTCACTGTTACACCAGTTACATGCATGTTTTGCAGCAAATGGCAATGTGCAGGTAGATGTGAAAAAAGAGCCAAACTCCACATCCTTACACAGCATCTGTGTTGGAGATGAGAGTAGTGCAGCTGAATTCTAAATCAAGTTCTGAACAACAGATCTGTCGAGAGATGACAGAAGAACTTACCCTGCATCGCCACTCCAATGTTTTTGAATCCCAGTGGCCCAGCTGGTATATAACACACACGCACGGACGCACATTACATTGCATTACACTTTAAATACTCTATATATCTACTTAATTATTGTATTATATTGATTTTACGGTCTTACAGTTGATTTATTATTAATATAGAATTTTGTGATTCTTAGGCAGCTATTTTCTCTAGAAAAACGCTTTTCTTGCCCCCTTTTCACTCAACATCATTACAATTTGTATGTGGCCGTCTTAAATAACAGCTTGCAGCTATATTTGTTGTTGTACTTTTGTCTTCTTGGGAAACTTTTGCCCTTCATGGTCGTACTTTGTTACTGCTTGTGTTTCCCTGTCTCAACAGGGACAAACCACATGGGAACTGATCTTTAACCATAACTGATCATGCCATGGCTGCCCACACAGTGACAGTTTCATGGTTCATTTAGCCGCCTCAAGGAGTTCTATATGAGTTTTTTTTTAATTTCTCTCCCTGTTTGAATGGAGCCTAAGCGAACAAGTTACTTGTTGTTATTGGGCTGTAGAGGTCAAACAGCAAAGTGTCATCAGATAGCTAATCAACTCATTCAGATATCATTACACTGGGCTAAATCCCTGTTAATCCCACTGAAGATTCAATCAGTGTTCCCTCACAGGTCAAGTTGTTCCCCTGTGTGTGTATGTGCGCTCACGTGTGGGCATAAGGGACAGAGAACAAGGTAATTCTTCATGTTGATAGACAATGATTGTCCTTCAATGGTCCACATTCACAGTCTCCTAGCTATCTTTCTCCTTTTCTCCCATTTCCTGTCCGCTCCTATCTCCCCTCCTCACCTTCCCGGTCTTCTTGCTCCTCACCTGGCTCTTCTTCTATCTCTGTTGGCTGGAGGATTAGCACTCTGCTTCGGCCTTTTATTGATAAGACTTCTTTCAGTCCATCTTCCTCTGTCTATATGTCTCTCTTCTTGTCTATCTGTCTTTCTTCCCCTGCCCTCATCTTCATTAGCCCAGCTCACTATTTCTGTAGTGGAGATACTAATTTAGGCCTGTTTGTATGTGTAAAAGTTGCCTGCTGTGACTGTTGCCTGTGGAAAATAACACAATGGCTACTGCACTATCTGTATCTATATGAGGTCCAGTAATTTGTTTTTCTGGGACATTCATACTAACCACATGTAGTCTTATGTCTAGCAACAGGAGATTGCATTTTCTTTAGACTACAGCAAATGCTGTTACATTCTTTCCCTTTAAGATAGAATATATCTATCTATCTATCTATCTATCTATCTATCTATCTATTGTATCTAAACTTGCCTTCCCATCTCTCTCTGTTGCTCGGATTAGCTCCATCCATCGCAGACCTCCATTCAGGTGAATAAAGTGTCATTGAACGGAGAGAGACGTAATAGGAGGGATGTGACCCTGCAACCCTCTACACGACAGATGGAACCAATCTCACCAACAAGACAGAACATCTATTCATACCTATCTACCATTGTGTGTTTGTGTGCATGTAATGATTGCGCCCATCCATTCACACTGCTGCTGGTGATGCAACTCAATGCCTCACTGTGTGTAAGTGTGTGTGTATCTTTGAACCTGTGTCTCAGACCTTATATTTCATCACTGGCTCAGCTCCAAAATCCAATTAACTGTCTGATGGCTGTTGTGTGAATTTCAACCACTGACTGGAAAAAATAATCTTGGATGACTTTGAATGAACTTGCAAATGATCCGATTCCCCTGGTAGTGTATAATTCTCATTTCCTGACAATTATATTCCATACATTAGCACATAAATGGGAGTATCACAAGTCTTTTTTTTTATTGTAAATGGAAGCATTTTTGCAAAATAAAAAATTAAGCACCACCTTGCTGTAAAAATCCTCTACCCTGTAGCTGTAAAGAAAGTTTATATTGCTCCTGCAAAGGCTTTATGAGCTACAGAGTCTTCAATAACTACTCCCCCTTCTCACACAGAAACACATACACAATCACTGCATGTCTCCTAGCCATATTCATACATTGGATACACCATAGAGAGAGGAAAGAGGTAATTGCATTGACTTTAGAGGTAAAACAACAGTTACTGGCTTAGTGTGTGTGTGTGTGTGTGTGTGTGTGTGTGTGTGTAAACCTTTCATCCATCCATATCACTGCTCATAAGGTCCATTCTGCCTTCTGCTCTGCTTGCCGTTGTAGAACAATCCAGTACCTATTGACTGCAGCAGATATGGTCTCCCATACAAACTGTCATTTCAGTTTGAGTGTATTATTTGTGTTTGCTTGTGTAAGAGAAAGAGGGAGACCAAGAGCATGCACGTGGAGGGAAAGAACAACCCCAAGCATGCATGCACGCACACACACACACACACACACACACACACACACACACAGAGATGCACAGTTAGTGTTTTGGGAGAGTGTGATGGTAAATGAAGCGTGAAATGAAGAGTCAGGGATGTTAGAACATTCATCCCCAGGGAAACTCTACAGTGGTCTGACACAGACCAGGCAAAGACAGATCAGGACAGCCAAAACCAAACATTAATCTCAATGCGTCAGCACGCCCTCTGGTGGTCAGAGTATGATTGTTCCCAACCCAACTATTTTCCACCAGACCCGCTGCGCTGCGTTACGGCAGCTTTTTGTTTTAGTTTTGTTCTGTCATCTGCTGCGCGCCATACCACACGTGTCTGAGACATGCTTTGTCATGGCTGGTGGAATATCAAGCATTGACTTGAATGTTTGCAATTACTCATTGCACCTCCGGAACGCAGCGCAGATGCGCCTGGTGGAAAATAGGGGTAACTCCGCTTGACCACATTCTTTACCCCCTTTCCTCCCAATATATCTTTTCCTTTTGTTTGTAACATAAAAATCCACAAAGAGGGTGCTCGAATAGCTCTGTTGGTACAGCAGGCGCCCATAGAGGTTTACTCTTGGACACAGCGGGCCCTCGTTCGACTCTGACCTGTGGCCCTTTGCTGCATGTCATTCCCCCCCCTCTTTCCCCTTTCATGTATTCAGCTGTTGTGTCAATAAAGGCCTAAAGATGCCCGAAAAATAATCTTTGGCTGACATCATTTTTTTGTTTGGAGGTTGGGGGATGATTTTGATTTATTGTACTCTAACCGACTAGTAATGTAGTGACTGCAGTGCTGCAGTAGAGGTGGTTAGGAGTAGTAGGAGTAGTAATGTTTTTCATAGAAGAAATGTGCCAATTTAAAAGTTATTTCTGTAAGTCAACTTATTACTACCTGTACAGCTGCGTCAAACTAATCCATGCTCTTTGCGACACAATGTGTCGTTATTTTTCTGCCACAGAGAGACGATGTCCTCATTCTTCTGCACAATTCCCTCTTACAAAGCTTTGATTGGCTAAGTTATTTTCCCAACTGGGCAAACAGCCAATGAACACCACCTATTTGATTCATTAAAAAAACAAGCTTTGGGTAGTAATGCAATGTATACAACTAGCAACAAAAAATGGCAAAGAGAGCTGAACAAACAAATATTTGGGGACCTTTATTGTACCAGTGCACATTATGGTCAATGAACAGAGACATTGATCTTTCTGTACAGATCTGTACATAAAGTTTCAACATGAGCCTTAACATGGCTGAATTTCTCTGGCTGAACAAATTGGGTCAGATTTGATCCCCTTGAGCACACTGTAAAAACTGTCCGTATTATCAGGTCTTTTCTGTTTGCAATTGACTCCTTGAAATCTATTTTCCCTTAAACATGTCAGGTCATGGTTTTGAGACAGAAACTGACATTTTTCAGATGTCCTTCTCCTAACTCCAGCATAAAAACAACAAACAATATAATCTGTTTACAATACCTAGTTAAATAGTTAATTAGCTTCAAGTGCTTGTTCAGATGATGTGTGTCACTTGCACGAATAGAAACTTCAGTCATATCGGTGACACACTCCAACATTAAAAGTAAGTGGTATTCCCATTTAATGGCCATTGTTAACACTATTATCCCAGACTTGACTGCCGTAGCAGGTCATCTAATTCTATTGGCGACAGCTTCAGCCTTTGTCTCTTCCACCAGAGTCCATAACAGTCGAGGCTTATCTCCTCTAATATGCTCTGCTGTTAATGAACAATCAGTCCTGTTAATGTCCTGCTAATTAGTGGCCCATCAGCCTCTTCAGAGTGGTAATTAAGTGCCAGTTGAGGCGTCTAATTGGCATAGTTTCTGATTGGATCGAGTCACGCTTGACCCTCTGGGACCCAGGAAGTGAATTATAGCGTTGTCATCGTTGTGAAGAGGACTTTTACAAAGACTGCTGAATTGCTTGTTTAAGAAAGAGAATAATCTTGTTAACCTGAGTAGAAGTGAACTGAATGACACTTTCACTTGAGTGACTGTCAGAGGACAAACTGTCAAATCTGAATTAAAGAACAATCAATGATAGAAGCCTGTTGTTATCTACACTTGAAACATGATTGAGACTCCATGGAACATAATCTGTAATGAAAAATGAAAATGTAATACTAAAAGTGAAAAAGAAAAAAAACTATCTGTGTACAGTGTGATACATTACCACCATATATGTAAGGAGACAAGAGAGTGCAATATCTGACATATTTGATATATATCAGAAATGTAATTTTAAATTTGCATTTATAGATTTTTCTGGACACTTTTGGGCAGCATAACAAGCTATAAACAGATGGATATATTATCAAGTAGTTATGATGAACGTTAGCCAACCGTTGCTTATGCCCAAGTCCAGCAGACATAGAGCAACATGAATATTCATTTGATTCGTGTTTCTGGCCACCTGGTAAATGTATATGCAATATTCACTCTCCTTTCAGCTCTTTTGTTGCTTTCCACTAACAGAAATGACTGAAATATTTGCAGCATTAGTTACTAAGTCCACTTTTGTTTCTTTGGTGAGAGCGATCAGAGTGAACGATGTTGTGGACTGTAAAACCAAAACAACCAACTAAAAAACAATAAAATGCTCTGTAGAGCTGAGAACTGAGGATTCTTATGATAATTTTCTGTGTGACACCTTTCACATTTCATGCAATTGTTTCATCCATTGCTATATAAATATTGGCTTTAGCTTTAAGAAAAGTAAAAATAAATATACATTAAATTAAAAAATGCACAACTTGGTATCCCTAATGAGGGACAGAACAGAAATAGCTTGTGGCCAACACAGTTTCAGTACAAACAAGGCACAGGTTCACACATGGCTGATGGGAGCTCCTTCACTAATTATACTGAGAAAAAAAACACAATAGAAAAGATTTAAGGCAAACACAAATTCAGCTAGAATTACGAGATAGATTCACATATGGTTGAACGCTGGCTGCGAGCTGCTCGTTTAATTAGTTTTACTGTTAAAAAGAGCAGAAATAGCCAAAGGTTTAGGGCAAAGTTAAAGGCAAAAAGCAGACTCAATATAAAACAAGCTAACAGTGTGAGGTGGCAGTTTTCACTCACATATGGCTGACTGGTTGCTTCAAGCCGTTAGATAATGAGTGAGAGAAAGGTAAAGAGAAAAGGGGGAGGGAGGGGTAGTGAGAAAAGGAGGCTGAGGGTAAAGGGGAAGGAGAAGGAGGGGGAGAAAAAGAAAGAGATGGGAAGAAGAGAGGGGAGAAAAGTGTTTTTATAATGAGGGGACAGAAGAGACAAACACATGAGTTGAGAGAAAGAGATAGAAGGTTGGAGGCAAATAAAGTCTCCATTTGGCAGTTACACACACACGCACGCATGCACGCACGCACACACACACACACACACACACACACACACACACACACACAGAGTATTCTGGTTGCTTGGAGCAGCTTGGGATAATAAGAAACACAATAAGGTGGTTTTTATAATGAGAAACAACAGCTGAACCACCGATGGCATTGAGGAGAGTGAAGAGGGTTGCAGGCAATGGACAGCTCCACTTACTGTACAAAACAAGGTTCTGCACAGAAATAGAAAGTTGTTATATGACACCTATACTTACTGAAAGAAAAAGTATTGAGGTGGATGTTTAATGTGTCCCTGACTAAAAACCTTTCCCTTTGTATGATAGGTATTAGGACTGAGAATTTAGTGCTACACAGTCTATTTTACAACCTATGGTGCCAGGTGGCAACGCTACAAGAGACAATGGAAATCAGTTACACCTTTGTTGTTTACTGTAAGCAGCTGGCTGGAACTCCTGTCCAGTTATGAAAGTTATATTAAGAGTCTTAAATGAGAATTCCAGTCAATTTCAATATGTAGTTCTGTTGTTTGTAAATTTGGAGTGCTGTCAGTAGCAAAAAATAAATAAAATTATCGGTGCTGCCTACACCGTGTTATCCTCCTGCTAGAGTTAGCTAGCACATGGCTAAGCACTTGTAATGACATTTCGAGCATGTTAAGAGGCTAAAAAAAGGTTAAAACTTTCCATGTTTAAGCCTGTTGGGTGCTAACTCAAGCAGGAGGATAAGATTAGTTTAATTTTTCTCTCTAATGACATCCCTTCAAATTTACAAACAACAGAGCTACGTGTTGAAATAGACCAGAATTCTCCTTTAAGACGTGTTACGACTGAGAACACTGAGGTAATGTTATCTGAAAATTGGGGCATTGTGGCAATTTGCAGAATTTTTTCAGAAAAGAGAAAAACAAATGTTGGATATTTTACAGGTTGATTTTATGGCTCATTAACTTGGCTTTTTTCCTACCAGATTTTTTTTCCAAGGCTTTGAAACATCCTTTAGAATATCATGCAGGAAAGCCAAATTTACAGAAAATATCATTAAACATTGAAACATTTTGGTGTCAGTTTTTTTCCCCATGTGTAGGTGGGGGAGTGTTAGAGGGGACTTTGATTTATGATCTCAGTCCTTCTCTGGTCATCAAAACCTGTTTCAAAACCTTAAACCCAATCTTGTAATTCTTTAACAACAGATAGTGACTCTGCACTTTCATAATACTTCATATTATATTGCTCTTTATGGCCTAGAAAGTACACCAAACTGTCCATAGCAGAAGCACTTGAGACTGCCAAACAACCTCTTCTGGCTACCCGCCTGAAGAGGTACACTACAGAAGTAGAAGCCAGGAGAATAAACACAATGCTACAACTACAAAATTCCAGTAGTACATCAAGAAGATGGCTCCAAGTGATGACCTGCTAAGTAAATATCTCAGGCTGCAAAAAAACGCTGATGAAGAGGCAGGGAAAGA
This sequence comes from Etheostoma perlongum, assembly GCA_026937815.1. Lineage (NCBI taxonomy): Eukaryota > Metazoa > Chordata > Actinopteri > Perciformes > Percidae > Etheostoma > Etheostoma perlongum. Next base: position 15,166,997 of record CM049376.1, read on the forward strand.
AGAAGAACCATCATGGAAGGACAAGGCCTTGCATGGCATGTACCACCCACAGAAGAAGCAGATAATATCAAGAAATCATACCAGTGGCTGGAAAAGGCTGGTCTCAAAGATAACACAGAGGCACTAGAAAAAGTTGCAGTGGAGAATTTGACAAAGGTAAACACTTGATACAAAGAGATAATCGCCTGGAGTCAACAGACCTTTTTCACAGTATTTTGACTTGTAGTAGGAAAAGCACAGGTGTAACTAATAACATTAACGATGGCTTCGCTCTATTCAAGTGTCCCAGTAAGTCATGGCAGTGTGACAGTGAGCCAGCATGCACAATACCAGCATCCTAAAACTAAAGCAACTGAATGGAATCCAGCCAACACCACTTAATAGTTTGTAATGAACATCCATCAAAATCATTTCAACTGTATTAAATGTACAAAGTTAATGTGCTGTTGACATTGCAGCAGGGACACACAGCCCAGGTATCTACTCGACTCGCCTCGACTCTACTCGCCTTTTTTTCCATTATGAAAAAAAGTCCCTGGGACCTGCTACCAGGTACTTTTTTTAGTACTACCTCAGTCGAGGTTCCAAGCGAGCTGAGGCGATACCAAAAGGTGACGTGGAAACCTGCAGACTGCTGGTTGGTCGGATCGCTGCGTTTTTAGCAAACAAGAGTGCGGAGTGTGTGTCCAGAACAAACAGGACATTTAAAAAAAGAAATCTAGCCAGACACCGACAAATTATCTACTCTCAGCACTATTCTCACTTTCCAACTGTTCAATATTAAGGGCTATTAGGGGCTTTATGTTGTTTCCAATATTGCACACTGTTACTTTAAAAAAAACAAGACAATATATCAAAGAAAAGTTTTTATTTAGCTTTTCAAGTAGCGCATCAAACCGTCCCGTACATCCCGGTCTTCTTCCTCTGCACCCTGTGACAGTGTCCCCCCCGGCTCTGCTGTCCCATGTGCATCCCAGTCGTTGTCATAAGCCTCTCCATGACTCTCATAAAGATTATACGAAGCCCAGCAGGTCAGAACCAGAGATCTCACCAGTCGGACATCGCCCACCAGACGGTCTGCGGCGACGGTTTCGCAAAGCGTTAAGGCAATAAACAGTACACAGCATACATATTTAGGTGTGTAATCATGGTTGCTAAAGTTCATGTACTATATATATAGCGTATAGTAAATACTGACCGGGGCCCTTAACACATGCAAATGTTAGCTAATGTTACTAGGAAACTTAACTTACCCTTTTGTGTTGGCGAACAATAGTCATGTCGACGTCTGAACACCGTAGGAATTCCCAAACTCCTGTTTTATTTAGTGGTGATTTTTGTTGCTTCCTTTAGCTTCTTTTGAAACAAATGATTTCTTCTGGCTGTGGCAAGTAGCTGACGTGCTGTTGTGAGTCGCGTTGAAAATGACATCATCACGCGTAGCTATGGTGACCAGCCACGCTGAGGCGTTACTCAATCTGCAATGGAAAACGGACGCAGAATGCGTCGAGTCGAGTAGAGGCGAGTCGAGGCGAGTCGAGGCGAGTCGAGTCGAGGCGAGTCGAGGTGTTACCAGCAGTGGAAAAACGTCAAGAGGTTTTTTTTCTGTTTATGTCTATGCATGTGAGCCTATATATGGAATACTCAGGTGTGTGTGAGATCAGAGAGCTCTACAGCCTTGTTTTTTCTCCTGGATAAGCACTTTGCTGTCCTTGGGAGACTGCTGGTACTGGGCTCCTTGTGCACAGTTGCCAGGCACTGTTCCACTGAGCCGTGCACGTGAGGTGACCTTCCTTTCTCTCTGGCTCACAGTGACACCTCTGTGCAACACACACACACACACTGTATGTATATCTATATATATAGATATATATATATAAAAATCCCCCTCTCACCCCTTGTGGGGGGATATGTGTCATCCTCAAGCTCGGGTCCTCTACCAGAGGCCTGGGAGTTTGAGGGTTCTGCGCAGTATCTTAGCTGTTCCTAGGACTGCACTCTTCTGGACAGAGACCTCTGATGTTTTACCTGGAATCTGCTGGAGCCAGTCTCCCAGTTTGGGGGTCACAGCCCCCAGTGCTCCGATTACCACTGGCACCACTGTTACTCTTACTTTCCACATCTTTTCTAGCTCCTCTTTCAGCCCTTGGTATTTCTCAAGCTTCTCGTGTTCCTTCTTCTTGATGTTGCGATCGCTTGGGATTGCCACATTGATCAACACGATGTCTGGTTGGTTAGCCATCACCAGTTTGTCAGTCTGGATCTTGAAGTCCCACAGGATCTTAGCTCGGTCATTCTCGAATACCTTAGGAGGTGTCTTCCATTTTGACCTTGGGACTTCCAGCCCATACTCGTGGCAGATCTTTCTATGACAGCTACCTGGTTATGGCGTTCCATGTACGCACTTCCTGCCTGCATCTTACACCCTGCTGTTATGTGCTGATATATATATATATATATATATATATATATATATATATATATACACACACACAGGCCAAAGCTTTGGACACACCTTCTCATTCAATGCGTTATCTTTATTTCCATGACTATTTACATTGTAGATTACCACTGAATGCATCAAAACTATGAATGAACACGTGTGGAATTATGTACTTAACAAGTAACTATAAGAAATAACTGAAAACATGTCTTATATTCTAGTTTCTTTAAAGTAGCCACCCTTTGCTTTTTTGATAGTGCTGCAAACCCTTGGTGTTCTCTCAATGAGCTTCATGAAGTAGTCACCTGAAATGGTTTTCACTTCATAGGTGGGCCTTGTCAGGGTTAATTAGTGGAATTTCTTGCCTTATTAATGGAGTTGGGACCATCAGTTATGTTGTGCAGAAGTCAGGTTGATACACAGTTGACAGCCCTATTGGACAACTGTTAGAATTCATATTATGGCAAGAACCAATCGCCTAAGTAAAGAGAAACGAGTGGCCATCATTACTTTAAGAAGTGAAGGTCAGTCAGTCCGGAGAATTGCAAAAACTTTTAATGTGTCCCCAAGTGCAGTCGCAAAGACCATCAAGCGCTACAACAAAAGTGGCTCACATGAGGATCGCCCCAGGAAAGGAGAGTCGGAGACCAAGAGTCACCTCTGCTGCTGAGGATCATCTGAGTCACCAGCCTCAGAAATCGCAAGTTAACAGCAACTCAGATTAGAGACCAGATGAATACCACACAGAGTTCTAGCAGCAGACACATCTCTAGAAGAACTGTTAAGAGGAGACTGCGCGAATCAGACCTTCATGGTCAAATAGCAGCTAGGAAACCACTGCTAAGGAGAGGCAACAAGCAGAAGAGAAAGAAACACAAGGAATGGACATTAGACCAGTGGAAATCTGGGCTTTGGTCTGAGGAGTCCAAGTTGGAGATCTTTGGTTCCAACCGCCATGTCTTTGTGCAACGGAGAAAAGGTGACCAGATGGATTCTACATGCCTGGTTCTCACCATGAAGCATGGGGGAGGTGTGATGGTGTGGGGTGCTTTGCTGCTGACAATGTTGGGGCTTCATTCAAAATTAAAGGCATACTGAACCAGCATGGCTACCACAGCATCCTGTATCATCATTTATTTTTCAACAGGACAATGACCCCAAACACACCTCCAGGCATTGTAAGGGCTATTTGACCAAGAAAGAGAGTGATGGAGTGCTACACTACCACAGTCACCGGACCTGAACCCAATCGAGATGGTTTGGGGTGAGTTGGACCGCAGAGTGAAGGCAAAAGGGCCAACAAGTTCTAAGCATCTCTGGGAACTCCTTCTGTTGGGAAACCACCACTAACCTGTTGGGACTACCTCTTGATGTTCATCAAGAGAATGCCAAGAGTGTGCAAAGCAATAATCAGAGCAAAGGGTGGCTACTTTGAAGAAACTAGAATATAAGACATATTTTCAGTTATTTCACATTTTTTTGTTAAGTACATAATTCCACATGTGTTCATTCATAGTTTTGATGCCTTCAGTGATAATATACAATGTAAATAGTCATGGAAATAAAGGAAACTCATTGAAGAGAAGGTGTATTCAAACCTTTGGCCTGTATTATATATATAAGATGTATTTAAATCTAAGTTACGTAGTTTCTGTCCCCCCATGAGGAATTCTAAGTAATAACAACAACAATGGCCACATGACGCAAGCCTTTGTAATTTAAGGAGGATGGCACCATTTTGTAAACATAGCCATACAGACAAATACTAAGAGAGTTTTGTGGAACTGGTAGGCTAAATTAGCTTTGTATCAACTCATTCGGCAATGACTTGAATGTAACAGATGTTAATTAATATAAAATAGTTGTACACTATAGCTTCAATGTACAACAATGATGCAAAACAATTGTGGATCACTCTTTGCACAATGTTTTGACATCCGTATAATGTGTTAAGCATATTAAAACATTTAGAAAAGAAATAGAGAAAAGAAAGTCCTCATTTAATGGAAGACTGAAAGTTACATCATGTTAAATTATATTATTTGTCAATTGGACTTGAGATTTGACTTGCTGTTATGCATCTGAAGACTGGAATTGACAAGTTCAGTGAAACCAATAACAAAAGTCAAGTTCTGACCCCCTTAGAAACAAGTAAGACAGGGATAGACAGGCTTTGCATCTTGAATACTAAATCCATGGGTTTAAACAATGAAAGTGGTTTGTCTCAGCTTTGTAAAACAGTGGTTCACAAAGTTTTACCACATAAAAAACAAGGTGACATTGACGTTAAGTACATTTTTATATCATGTATTTTAAGCGTAGCAAAACAGAAAACAAATGCACAATAAACATAAAACTCACCATATCAAAAATCCTGTTCAGCTGCAGCTGGTGACAACAGCTCAAGGTTGGCGGTTGTCATAGTGATACCGTGGCCACCAGCCAACCTTTTTGTCACTGTAAAGACAGCTCAAAGAAATGCCAACACATCTCAGGCCTTAACACAGTCTGACACAACCAAACCTGAGGAGACCAAAGGAATGAAACTTGGTGATGATGATGACTTGGCTAATAGTTTCAGGTGGAAGCTAGCTGTCCCTCAGTTGTCCCACACCTTGTCTGCCATCTGTCAGCATTCTGAGACATTGCAATTAAGTTGCAATTTGTCTATAAAGACTTGTGACTTACTACTTGACTTTTCCCCTTTAGCTTATAATATAACATCACATTTTATTGATTATATGTTGTATTATTAATTGGTGCAACTGCAAAGTAACAATTATCTAAAGTAATCAATTGAATGAAAGTACAAAGTAAAAAGTACATTTGTCTCTGAAATGTAGTGGCATTTAAGTAGAAAATGGAAATATTTTAAAAGTAAAGTACAAGTATTTGAAAATGCACTTCCCACCACTGCAGTAATATATTATAAGAAAGGTATTGTAGGGAATCTCCGAGCACACTACAGACTTCCAAAAAAAGAAGAGTCTTAGTCATATAAACCACATATAGAAAACACCAGTGCTACCAGTGTTACTATATTTTAATGAAAGCAGTAATTAAAGTGTTGCAGGGTGTGACAGTTGTTCTTTTAGCCCAGATGTTGACCTCCCTCTAAAGCCTCAGAGCTTCTGGGAACACGGGCAGAAAATCACCCTGGGTGTTTCTGTGGTTATCAGGATCAAGTCTGTACTGACAGATGCTCATTAGAACAAGCACACACACACACACACACACACACACACACACACACACACACACACACACACACACACACACACGCACACACACACACACACACAAAGCCGATAACTTGAAACTGTAGCTTCTCCTCACTTGAATAGTTCAGACCACCTTCTGTCTGAGTGTAAGATCTCTAGAAGAATGAACATCACACCAGTTTGATTTGAAAACATTGAGACCCTGATTCATTGATTTAAACTTCCTGAAAGACCTAGAAACTATAAAAATAAGAATGCTATGATGTCTCTTAACAATGTGTGACATGCACATTGTGTGTTTCGATGTGTCTTATGTTTGTCTCATCTGAGAATGTTTTATATTAACTCATTACCGTAAATTTACAACCAATAATCAGGCTGGAAATTTGGGTAAGAAACACCTCTTTGACTGCCACACCCACACCTCACAACTATGGCACCCAGAAGAACAATTTGAAAATGACACCTTGTTTGTCTGCTGCATCGTTAATTTGATCTTTCAGACTTTTGATTCACACATTTTAACCACACATCTCGTGTTGAAACTGTTGGTTGTGACTTTGTTTTAATTGTAATTTAAATGCACCCCAGAGTTATATTTGTGTTATTTTAATTTTCTTTCTTTTTAAAAAAAGGTCATATGTCTTGTACTGTACATATTGGGGCTATAATGTTCGAGTTTCACTATGGAGATAATAAAACTTCAATATTCTCTTCTCTAACTTACCCTGTTTTCTAAGTTAAAGACATTCAAGCAGTGTATTTGCAAGCATACAAGACAGAGCTTGCACACATTTTCCCAAATGACACAATTTTAGTGTTTTGTTTGTTCCAAAATGAGAATACAAGCTATGTGGATCCACAGGACCTGTGGACCTTTAGCAACAGCGAGCACAGAGGAAGTAAGTCAACCTTACTCTCCACAGAGCCAGATATATTTATTCATAAATTCACTTCATCAATGTTTAATGTCATAGTGCTTTTTGGGCCATAGTGCTATGCCTGAATGTGACTAAAAATATTCTTCAGACTTTTGATCCAGTCTGTCCATCTTCACAATACACCTGAGTTTTATTATTCTGCATTTAAAAGCTAGCAGCAGGTCATAACTGCAGAACACATTAGCATGCCGTAGTGGTTATTAGCAGGCAGACAGGTGTTAATGATCCTCTTAGGACTATTTATACGAATATTTATTCATGGTTTCACTTCAGCCTAATTCTGTTTCTATATCCAAATGGACGGTGATGGCCCATCCAATTTTCACTCTGTTTTGATGTACCTTTAATGTATATCAGACACACCACACTGACAGAAAGTGTCATATTAAATCTTCATCGTTTTCCAACCTTTATTGTAAACATGTATTTTTGTGCAAGAAAACATGGAATTTTTGTTGAGACTGAGATATTGATAGATTCAGTTCATCATTGATCTATTGAATATAACAATGTTTTTCACCATTATAACTTTGACTTGAAGGTACAAATTGAAACACATTTATCTTTCTTTTATTGTGAATTTATATATTGGATTCTGCCATTTAGTTTTTGGGATAGATTTGAATTAAGGGCAATGCAAAAATAAGAGATATATGATATATGAATAATTTTTATTGTGGGAATAAACTTATACAACTCACCAAATCTCTGGTGTCTGCAAATCTTTGCATGTTTCTGAATTTCAGTGCTTTTTTACTCAGTCAAGTTTACTAAAATATATTCTTATTTACAGTAAAGCAAAAGCCTTCGGGAGGAATTTGAATTGAGTGTTTCTCTTCTTCAGGGATTATCTCAAAATTGTGTTTTCTATTTTTTTCTGTTTTATTTAAAAGGCTAGTATACATTAGGATACTGAGTAGACAATGCAATATTACATGATACTCTGTGGATTTTTCTTTCCTAGATGTAATTCATTCTTCTTCTATAACTCCATAACTAAACAAAACACGGTGCCACTAAATGTATGAAAAGTGCAATAAGCACATTTTAAAATATAAGCATAATATGTTTGATTTTCAATTAAATTAATGGTAACCAGGATGAAATGATGTGACTTATATTTATCAATTCTGCTAAACAAAAAAGAAACAAGAAATGCAGAGAACAACAGAGCTTTAGCACTTTTCGGTTTTGTCTTTTTAATAGTGTGTCACGCACCTTTATTGTACAGTAGGCACAGTAAGCAGACAGACGGGGGTAAATAATCCTCTGTGGCCTCCGATTTTTATTCATAGATTCAGTTTACTCTAATTTTGCCGGCTCATTGTTGTGTCTGTTGCAGGCTCCTTCCCTGGCGGCGGCATGGCTCATGCATATTAATGAACTAAATCTACATAATTAGATGCAGTGTTATCATAACAATAAAGGCCTACAGTATATAGTATCTTTTATAGGATCCGTGGACGTCAGATCAGATCTTTGAGCTTTGACCTAGAAAAAAAACAAAGAGGACTGTACTGCAGAGATCAATCCATGGATCTGCAGCCATGAGAGGCGCAAACGGACAAAACTTTATTGTCTCTAAGTTGTTTTTGAGCTGAGCTCCTCTGCATGAACAGGAAAAAACATTTATAAAGCACATTACAGAGGAACTGTTGCAAGAAGTACAGTTTTATTGGGCTCCAGTAAAACCTTTTATGTTCAATAATTGTTACATCTTCCGTTTAATTGTTTTGATTGATCTCTGATGTTTCTTCCTTTCTATCATACTGTCTATAATCTATAAATTAGAGTGAGACATTCTCTCTCTCTCTCTTTCCTCCTCCTCTTATGCATAGAGACTTTACTGATTCAGTCCATAGGTTTCTTGTTTTTGAACACACACACACACACACACACACACACACACACACACACACACACACGCACACACACACACACACACACACACACACACACACACACACACACACGCACACACAGATGAAAATTAACGAACCCACAGGGGGGTGGCCAGCCTTGAATTTTGATTTAATGTGGTTTCAGAGTTTCTTATAAACTGCAACACTGCGGATGCAATAGATGCAAAGCGCACACATGCAATTGCACATGTACACAAAATCACAATGAGAAACACATAACAACATAGACACATTCACTCAGGAGCTTGTATGGTCAAATTATATGCACACACGTACACATACGGTGCACAATATACAGTACACACACGTGCAAAATAATCTCCTTCACCCCACCCCTCACTCACACACACACACACACACACACACACACACACACACACACACACACACACACACACACTCTCTCTCTCTCTCTCTCTCTTGCTGGCTGTGTCCTGTGGTCTGTGTGTGCTGATAAGGGTTTAATCCTGATTGGAGCTTCAGTAAAAGGCTTTGTTATGAACACTAAATAGACTGGCCCTCGGCGAGCACACTGGGACACTGCTGATAACGTATACACACGTGCACGGACACATGGAGACTGAGGCATACAAACACACGTATTACACGTTTATATATCCATACCGACAACACACATAAACTCAAGCTGTAAACATTATAGGCCTATACCTGCACCTCTACACATGTACGCACACACTTACAGACAAACACGAATGTCCTGTAAATGCATGCCTGCAGTCTGCAGACACACACTCCATAAATTTGTGTGCATGCATGTGTGTCTGTATGTAAATATGTGTGCGTGGAGTTTATCAGGGGCTTGATAAAGCTCTGGAGAGCGGTAAGTGTTGTCAGGCTGAATACGCTGTAAATAGACTACTAATAGAGAAAGAGAGATTAAAGAAGTGGAGGAGAGGACAGCAAAGGAGAGATTTGAAAGAGAAGAGGAAGAAAAAAGAGATGAGAGAGGAATAGTAATGTCAGCAGAGCCACATTTTACTAATTCACCAAACATGAGAGGAACCCTCACCATGTCACACCTGTAGTGGCAAAGTTAAACTCACTGGAGTTCTTAGAAGTTTGAGACAGTTAGACCCATTTAGACATATTTTTGTCACTGTACCTATTAGCTGCCTACCCCCCCACCCCCACACACACTTTTCTCCATGCTCTGTGTCAAACCCAGCAGTTGTGCAGTATCCCCAACAAGCCGGATTATATCTAGTTTTTCAGTGGCTATTTTTTTAGGAGGATCAGGCAAAATGTTACAAGTATAGGCCTAACCCAATTAATCTACATGGGAAGTATTTGCCTTCAAAATACACATTTGTCATTTCCCTTCCCCACTCTCCCTATCTACTTCAATTTTATTCTCTATATTGTCTTTCTTAAAATTCTTGAATGAAGAAGAATGAAAAAGAGGACAGATCTTTTCTTTCTCTCTTCTTCACCACTGATACTCATGGGGGCTAGTGGTCTTAAGGCCTGTTTTGCATGTCACAAGGGGTGGGTGATATCACATATTGTTGGTTTCAATCCAATACCAAACAATGTCAGGGCCAAAATCACCAATATCAATACCAAAACTTTCTATTATTTAAAAACGGCTAATGTACTTTTATAGGGTGAGCAAAGCATCATGGTTTTTGAGCTGAATGCGTTATTAACAGGCTATGTCAGACTACATTTTTATTACCATTAAAATGATTTACCAAACATTCAGTATTGCTTTTCACTATTGTAATGTGACTCTCTCACATGGATGTCAAAACAAAAAACATATGAGTGTGAATTTTTTTTGAAAGAATCAGGTAATCGCTGCACAAATGCAGACAACAGCAGCAGAGAAGTAATCTGTAATCTTTGATAACAGACAGCCAGCTTTTCCTCGCTTCGCCATCTCTCTCTGCGCAATCGACTGTCCGGTCAGTTAATCAGAAGATCCAGTCCCTTCCTGAGGTCACCGTGGCTGTGGGACATCTGCTCTTAACCTTTCATCAATGAGCTTTCTCCTGCCTAGGGGTCATTAGATGCATTCCAGTATTTTAACAACTGTCCCAAGAGGTCAAACCCGAGGTCAAGGCTGCTCCTACAGGTCAGAGGTGAAAGGTCGCTGCTCTGTCATCAATAACAAACAGGGTGTAAGGTCTATTGTTGTCTATCAAGTAGTGACAAGCAGAGATGGAGGGGGCACATCAGTGGGATCAGGAGCGTAGCTTGGCTTTTGTTTATTTGTATGGGACAGTTTTTTAAACGCAGAATACATTATGCACTACAGCTGCACTATGTGTTGCCCTTTTGGTGTTAAAACCACTCGCTTAAGATGAATGTTCACCTTGTGGTGTTCAGTCAGATGTAGTGGCTTATTCAGGCATACAGACTTTACTGATTCAGTTCACAGGTTTCTTGTTTTTGAAAACACACACACACACACACACACGCATATATCATGCACACCATGTTTACTGTCTGGATCACTTGCTCTCCCTGCCTCATGTCCTCAATGAATAATTTTGTCTCCTTTTTTTGGCATCCCATCCAAGAAACACAGGTCTTTTCAAAAACGCTCAAAGTAAATCAAGCTGAGGATTCTGGATTTGCTTTTTAATGTGGACGGTCACACAGAGCTTTTCAAAAATGCTGATGTATGAGTTTTGTTTGATTGTCATCTGATCCATGATACATCCAAAATGTCTCTCCGGTACAGTCTGCTCTTCACGTTTGCTCTATAAAAAGCCAAACAAAGCCTCAAAGACTGCAGATAGCAGCTTGAATACAAAGGGGGCATGGTTGCTGGCTTAAGTGGCCTGTACCAACCCAAAAGCAGAGTGTTTTTCTGCTGTTTCATTGGAGACAGCAAACTTTTAAAGCAAAACAAATCTAAAACTGCTAGTGCGGATAAAGAACTTTGGATTGGCGTTTTCAAATTGTGGACATGGCCTCGCTCACCTCCCTGATTGTCACAATCCTTGCTCTGCTTGTTTCTCTTTAGTTTCTCATTCAACTTTTTCCTTTGTTTTATTCTCACCTTCATTTCCTCATCCCCTACTACCGACTCTGATCGTGACCCCCCCTTCCCTTCCCATCACACCCCTCCCTCTGTATAACCTTGCGGGGTAAAGCTCCATTGACATCTGCTTCATAAGTATTCAGGACTCAGCGCCTTTGACATTAATCAGCCTACAGTACATTATCTTCCCACTCCTCACCGGTCTCCCCCCTTCCCCCTTTTTACCTCCTGCTCCTCCTCTCATCCCTATCGCCCCTGTTTCACCTCTCTTCTCTTGCCTCCGCAGCCTGTCCTTGCCCCCCTTTCCCTCCATTCTTCTGTCCTCTCCTCCCCTCCTATCATGCTTTTCAGCTTTCCATCCTCTGTTTCTTATCACATTGTGATAACCAAAAGAGAAAAGGGCATTTCTATACTAAGTATGTATGTTGCCTACCTAAACGTCTGGCTATCAAGATATATTGCATATACTGTATCTCTGTTTGCTTGCCAGTCTTAAGAGTAATACAGCAACTTTGATACAGTAGTCACAATACAGCAAGGTCAACTCAGCCCATATGTTTAGTGTTTGACCTAACACACTGTAGGGCATGAAGTTCAGACAAGCAAATATTTATTTCATCTTAATTTTCTTTTGGTTTGACTGGACTTAGACGTCTCGCGTCTTTGTTATTTTTTTTTAAATCCAGTTGCCAGACATACTGTATATTCATCGCCCGCCCTGCCATTACCCTGCCAGTACAGAAAATGAATGGATTGATGGATCTCCATCCACAGTTACAACGTTGGTGCCCCAATGCAGGAGACAGGAATGAGAGAAACCACAAATATTTCTACAGAAGAGAAACATTTTCAGGTTTGTTGAATTTTGCCAGAATTGGTCAAATTAAAACTGTGCTTTACTCACTGGTAACAGACAGACAAGGCAACTAACCAAGTAGGCCTGGCAGCACTGTTGTAAAGTCCAAAACAGTGCTGCATTAAAAGTGGAAGGAGTGGGCGAGCGTTATTCTATCCTCCTTCTCAAATACTGTAAGGTAAACAGTTACATTTTCACAATGAAATTTATGTTACAAGGTAACCTACTACTACGCCCCATTGCAAAAGTTAAGATAGGTTCAACTTTTTTGCTGGAAAATCCTACATTATTTTGTCAGAGGTCTTTGTGTTGTGCCAACACAGTTGCCACGTTGAAATATAAGAAAGGGCTATGAAGTGTTATGTTGATCTGAACACAGGCCACAGGCTGCTAAATAATGTTAAAGGATGTCACAAACTACATTACCTTTCCCATTATACTTTTCTAGAGTAAAATTATTGCCGTCAGGGGGAAGATTCCGACAACACCAATGGATAACAAATTTGAGAGTGAAAGGAAGCAAGAGCCGTCTATCCACTGAGTCAGAAGTGGTTTGTCTGAACAGACATTATCCTCAGGCATATACTACACAAAGCTTTGAATGCTATATAACATAACATTGAGTGGATATTGTGCCTATAATGGCTTTTGACCTCTGGCAAGCCAACATATACACTTTACAGTTTGTACTGTGAAGGGAGATTGTCCTGACAACAACTGGGGTGTGTACATATTATTACCAAAGTAGCTGATAGAGTGACTATCCCAGAAGGAGTAGATTATGGAAGTAGATGAGGACAAGGCGAGGTGTATTGCTGTCACACAGCGCACAGATTAGCTTGGAGGTGTGATGTATGCCTCCACGGCTAGCTAACAAGGGATTATAAAGCTTTGCATAATCCTAGTTGGGCGGGCTAGCTCGGGACTCTCACTGTTACTGCATTAGCATTAAGCATTAATAGTGCCCTAGTATTAGTGTTAGCAGCTAATAGTGTCCTAGAATACATTAACAGCTAATAATGCAATGCTGTAAGATTAGCATTAAGTTATAATAATGCCATAGCATGCATTATGAGTGTATGAGTGTTAGAGGGCAGGATGTACATGTGTGTGTCTGAGGAGCGCACATAAAGAACTGTCACTGTGTTCTGTGTGTGTGTGTGTGTGTGTGTATAGATACCTGTGTGTTGACGTATGTGCCAGTGGAATAAGAATGCATTAGCAGATGACAGAATACGGACAGAGAGACAATAGAAGGTTACTGAAGAGACTCAAGCAGGGAAGATGGACCAGGTAAGAGATTTAACACAGTGTGCAATGATGCAATTGCTCTCACTCACTCACACACACACACACACACACACACACACACAGACACACAAGGTAGTCTCACAAAGAATATACATGTTTCCCAAATGCCACAGGAAGGTCAAATACAATAGAATAGAATCTAGAAACTTTTGACAGAACATCATTTGCCTTTGCTTTCCTAAACCAATATTATGGCGGTTTGTCTTAAGGGTATGCTCCAAACAAACTGATTCATACTACTTGATGTCAAATTGATTATAGTTGTTCAAATGGCTACGTTTGTAGGATCACAGGGAGGGGCAAGGCACGATAATTGTTTAAATGGGGATAAAAAAGGGAGATGAATGGATACATAAGTCAAGCTAAAGTTTGATTGTAAAGTGAACTCTGTCAATAAGGAAGAAGAAAGTTTGGAGTAGACAATAAAAAGAGAAAGAAGAAAAGGAGAAAACAATAGGAATAAAAGCTGGGAGAATGGAACAGACAAAGAGGAGAGATGCAGACAAAAATGCAGAAAAGGGTAAAAAGACATTTCACAGAAAGAGGTATAATCATGCAGCTATTCAGTGGAGCCATTATCGGCTGCAGGCTGCTCGGTTCTTTACAAAATAACAGCAGGGGTTCAGAGGAGCTTCTAAGCCACCCACAGATACACACCATGAAAGGTCCTGCCAGCTACAGTACTATCTTTAGCCACATTTTTAAGTGGCATACCACTCAATCTCAGATGTTCTTCCTATGACCCAGAGAAGCAGAATCAGGATTTATGAACTCGCAGATTAAACTGTATATTATTGAGGAGGTGTTGAGCTGCTGAGGAGGTGGTTTTGATGCTGCGGTCTTATTTTCTAAATAGTTAAAAGAAAAACAGGCAAAGATGGAGGGAGACAATAAAAGAGAGAGGAAAAGTGATTGGTACATTTTTTATATCAGACGTTAAAGGTTCCATGACATGATGCTCTTTGGATGCTTTTATATAGATCTTAGTGGTCCCCTAATAACATATCTGAAGTCTGGTTTTCAAAATTCATTCTTGGTGCAGAATTACAGCCACTAGAGCTAAGAAACAATGAGCTTTGTATGGGTGTACAACGTGTCTGCTTTGACATCAGTGGATGCTTTATTGTACTAAGAAACAATGAGCTTTCTTAGTATGTGCCATTTCTGAGTCTGTAGCTGTATTGAGGAGGAGAAAAGGGGGCGGGGGGGGCAAGGTGGAGGCTGGTGGTGTGGCCTTGACCAACTTTGCTCCCTTGAAAGCCACTTTCTCTCATGGGTGGGCCAAATTCTCTGGGCGGGCAAAGTAGAGAAAGAGGACGTAACATTGCACCTTATGACCTCATAAGGAGCAAGATTCCAGACCAGATCGGCCCATCTGAGCTTTCATTTTCACAAAAGGAGAGCAGGATACCCAGGGCTCGGTTTATACTTATTGCCATTTCTAGCCACTGGGGAACCATAGGCAGGCTGGGGAAACGCATATTAATGTTAAAAAACTTAATAAAAGGGACATTTTCATGCCATGGGACCTTTAATGGATAACATATGTTAATTATTGCTGTTAATGATGCCATAGATTACCGTGGTAGATGACATAGGAAGGCTTACAGCTGAGACAAAAGGACAGGCATGTGTGTGAGTGTGTGTCTCTTGGTCACCTATTGAAATCACAGTGCTATAAGAAGTGCATTAGTATGTGTATGTGTATGTGTGTAAGTGTGTGTGTATGAAAAATCCAGTGTAATTGCCCTGTCTATCCATATCCGCTCACAGCATCATGTGGGACCCTGGCTAGAGTGGCTGCCACTGGTTTAGAAATAGCCATCTTAATGGCTGGAGGGAGTTGTAAAATACCCCATTGTCTCAATGGTCACATAGCTCGGCCTTAAAGGGCCCAATTACTTACTTACTCTAACAAACAGAGTGCACTTTCTTTGTGCACAATTGTTGGATTTTCAAAGAAATGCATTGTGAAAAGTGGTAGTTGAAGTTTTTGGAGCTACATGATTAAAGTTCTTGCTTTGAACAGTAGACCTTTAATATAATCCTCAGAAATGCCAAAAGCCTAGTCGGCTGAACACAAAATGTACAATTTATTTCACATCTGCCTTGACATTTTCAATCTAAGTTGGTTGCTTTCACAGGGCACACAGAGGGAAAAAAGTTTCCACATTTGATGCTCATTTATCCCCCAGTGTTTGCTATTCCCAATACAAGGACACATATGCCAATACATTGTTAGGATGTGTCATACAAATCCTGGCAGGTAAGTGGATGATTAAGAATAAAAAAACATTTGTATAAAACCTACAATGAGATAAGTTAAGTATAGCAAGAGTCCAATGTAAAGGTCAAGGAAATAATCCCTTTCTCTTTTAAATACATGCCTCTGAAAGCCTAGCATAACATTAGCATAAAGACTGGAAGCAGGTGGAAACAAATATCCTGGGTTTGTTCATAGCTTTTAAAAAAAACTGCCAACACTTCTAAAGCTCACTGTTTAACACATTTTATTAGACAAGCAAAAGTCTTACAACTCTAAAACATTTATTTCACATTGAAGTATTCAGAGGTAGACTCAGTCATCCCAATATCTTTATCTTTACATTCACTCCATCTCGTTTGTTTCTCTCTTTCCTTCCATCATTGCTCTGGAGACATAATGAACCAGTATCATGAAGCCCACATATATATATGCACACAAATACTTGCTCTTAAGCACAGTAAATCCTCACAGCAGCTCTTGGAGAAGGTTTATGTGTTTACTATTTGCATATGAGCAGCAGTATGTGTGTCTCTGGCTATAACAGGGATCATTATGCATTTTGCTGAACATTGAAGCACACTCACCCTAATTAATCAAATCCTGTCACCAATCTGTAATAATTGACATCACCGCTGCTTAATATACAGTATGTCTGTCTGGCAGTTTTTATGTGTGTGCATGCGTGTGAGTCACCTACACCATCTGGAGCATAGGAGAGTGTGCAAGAGCATGTTGCAACACAGAGGGGGTCCTCCGAAAAACACACATGGTACCCCAAAACCCCCTGCCCCTGTTAAGCTGCAATTCATAACACACACACACACACACACACACACACACACACACACACACACACACAGATTAATGTGTTCATTACTAAGCATAATCACAGCCTACACCTCACACCTGTGTTCTGGTCTCTGTTACATGCTTGAGGTGCGTGTGCATATAAGTGTACTGCTGAGAAAGGAATCCCTCATATCAGGATGACAAGAACCACTTTCACTTTCTACCTTTTTGTAACACACAACTGATAAATCTCTATATAAAAATGATATTCTTTTGTTTTTGCTTTGGTGTTTATTTGATAGTTGAGAAACAGTGAGGAGCATGACATGCAACAAAGGTTTCAAACATCATGATTACTTAGTACATGCCTTAAGACTTTGACCACTATACAACAGAGACACCCCTCCAAACTACATTTTTGTACAACTGCATAACTAGTAGTAGGATTTTGGTTATGAAATGCTAGAAAATATTTTTTAACTGTTTTTAGATTTATGGTTGCATGTACAAGTACATGTGCTCACACATTTACTTAAGTTAGCCTTTTCTCTTACAGACATTTTTATTTGAAATATTTGACTTAACTGTCAATAATATTGTTGCAATAGTACATTACCATTTGTAAGATCTTGCCTTCTCCCTTTGTTGTATTTCACTTTTTTATATTTACGTAATATACTGTAGTACTAGTAGACTCTTGATGCATGTCTCTTGCTTGTGCCATGGCTGTGAGTGGATTTGCTACTTTGTATGAGATGTGCTACATGTGCTGCCACGAATGTCCCACTGTAAACCCTCCAAAACGACTCAAATGAGGGTTTTCAACATGTCCTCCTGCTTGGGTTAAAAGTACTTTGTTAAGGTACGTGAATTTATTTCTTGATTTCTGTGGTGAAGATGTGGGTATGCGTTGACAACTGACATCACAAGGTTAGAAGAAACAAATGTTGACTGTTAGTAGGAGATGTGATCAGTAAAGCTTCCACTGATGTCAAAGCAGACACGTTGTACACCCATCCGTCCATCCATTTAGATATAAAAAAAAAACAAATTAAATCAATCAGCATCAAGCTTCATGTCAAGTAAACTTTATCTATATATTCCAAAATCACGAATTTTCCTCAAAGTATTTTATAATCTATACTATAATCACACAAAATCCTCTATTCTTAGACCCTCAGTGAAATCCATTAAATCATACACTCTATTGTTCTGCTTGTCTGATATTTGGAAGACCTTTGACAACAGTCTCTTCAAAGACAAACAAAAGTTAGAGGCTGCCTGGCAGTGTGTGCAGGAGAATGAAAAAAAAGACATTCACAGGAGCTGTACGGACACTGAAAGTTTGCTCAGCGGTACTCACAGAGATCTGAGGTGTTGAAAGAGATGCCAGCATGCCTTTAATTTAGTGAAGTCCCAAGGCAAGAGAGGGCTTAGCTTATACAATGATGCAGTCTGAGGCTGTATACACACGTGAGGACAATAACCTTGATCATGGGAGCTCTTCAGAATTCATTGCCGCTTGGAAGTATGATTTATGTTTGAAAGAACATCTTTCAGGACACACATAGAAACACAGAAGGATGCAGCACTCAGAGCATAAAGGCAGGGGTTCCCTTGTACACTTCTCTCTGAGAATACACTCAGCAATGTCATTACTATAATCCAGAGACTTGTTCAGGGACAGTTTTAAACAAAAAAGAGCTGCAGCTGCAATGTTTCCTCTTAAATTCAACACAGGAAATAACCTCCCAAGCCTCGAGCTGAGTAATGCTGGGAAGTGAAACAGATGCCTCTACTGTACATGTTGTAAAGTGTGAGGATGCTTCCTAATGATGACTAGATAGTGAGATGACACATGCAAGAGGGCCTTTCAACACATTCAGAACATGAATACAGTCATAGAGACATTGACGGAATGGTTCCATTACACATTTATTGAGTCTTAATTGCATTTTACCAGGAAAAAGAAAAAGAAAAAGAAACATAGGTAATACATAATTAAACATGCTAAACCTGGCCTTAATTAACAGAATAATATTGACCTCTCTGCTGTGCATTAATTTACTGCAAATGTGTGTTTATGTGTGTTCAATGGGGGTTATTTCATCATCTACATGAAATGAGAGGTGAGAGGGCCACTGCATTGTGTGTGTGTGCGCACACACACACACACACACACACACACACACACACACACACAGATTGGTATTCACTGTGTCTGCCAGTGCTAGTGTGTCTTTGTGTCTGTGTGTCTTTTTCCACACTATTGTTTACATGTTAATCCCAACGATTCCATTCACCAAACCTCCTTGCAGCTCCACATGGGGTAAGGGTGTGTGTGTGTGTGTGTGTGTGTGTGTGTGTGTGTGTGTGTGCACTTCAAAGCAGACGGCCTATGTACGTTTTGCCATTGTGTTTGATTCCCTGTAGTCTGTCAGTTATATCAGTGACCCATCTGAAGACAATCCACTCATCTCATTTACATACAACGAAACTGACATTAAAGAAATAATAAACAATAAAAGCACTGAGGACAATTGTATATTCAAGAAACAATAATCAAAGCTTAAAAAACAGAAAATAATAATAATAATAATAATAAACCAGGTGTTTTGTCATTATTTCAGAAACCCCAGATAACAGAGGCAACATAATCCCTTTTTTTTTTTTTAAACAAAGTTATCCTGATATGGATTCCATCCATAATAGTTCATTTATTATTAATGCTATTGTGCAATGGTAATGCCCATTGTCTGGATCCATTCCAAAATGTTTACAGTGTTTTCCCTTGCATACTGAATTTTGATATACTTGGTATTTGATTATTTAAACCAAAGTGGTGTGGTTTTTATTTTTATTATAGCAATGAATGTTCGTTTCTTTTTTACTTTGATTTGAAATGTGAGGACTGCGTACATTTGTAAACATTCACAACAGTTTTCACATTCTTTGCAATACTGGTATAATTGTTATGGCTGCAAAGATGTCATTATCCAGAAGTCCCTCATAATTGATTTACATCACTGTTTTTTATTGTGTATGCCATTTATGGCAGACTATATGTATTTAATGACCAAAGTGAAAGTCCCAAACAAATTTTGCACAAATGACAGCTACAAGTGCAAAATGTGGAAAAAAGCACCAATGTTACAAAATCATGCTCTAAAAGAATAAGTTTAGACCAATTGTATAATAACAACATTATAAAGGGTTAAACCTCAAAAGGAACATTTTGTGATAAACAATACAAATGTCAACTTCACAGCATTGTATGACGTGCTGGCTAGTTAGTTTTGGGCAAATTAATATCCAATCAAGCCATCTGTGTACTCCACTAATTGTCAACTACTTTTCTCAACAAGCTTTCTTTTAAAATTATTGCTTCATTGCACAATGTCACTTAAGAAGAATGAATCTCTTACAGTGATGGCTATGCTTTTGTTTTCATCAACGCTACAGACCACCAAGAGCTACCAGATGGCCCTCAACTCCCTCACTGATGGAAACAAGATGGACAGTGCATGACGTACATGCATGCAAACTTATTTTGTTCAATGGTGTCCAAATCTTGTGTAATTTTGTCCTTAAAGTCCTTAAAGTCCTGTTCAAATAAAGTTCAGTCTGTTGATTCAGAAGCAATATTTTTATACAACGACTGAATACAAGTGAAGAGACACACAACTCTATCCCTTATTCAGCTTGATGATACAGGAAGTAAACCGTCTACGGTAAACACAAGGTGTGTGTAGTTTTGTGCTTGTTTTCATTTTAATTAGAAGTCTCATTAGTAAAGGAAACTTTAAATAGGACATCCTCACCGCCCACAATGACAGTTAGCCTGTCTGCCCTGAGGCTAGCTAAGACAGTAAACTGGAGACAGAATGTGGTGACATGTTGAAGGATTTATGAGGCAGGCAGATGGGTGCACTGCAGCAAGTGAAAAGGAGGAGACACCAAGGCTAAAAAATACTTGTAACAAAATGTAATCTAAACAGACCTATCACATATAGCATGTGAGGTCTACGTTTTGTTTCCCTAACCTTAACCAAGTGTTTTAATTGCCTAACCCTACATCAGCAAGATGTTCACAAGCAGTTTCTAGAGTTTAAAAAAAATGTTCAGTGCTTACAGATGCTTCAAGACAAGTAATGTCACCTTAAACCAGTCTTTTGATTTTATAAAAAATTACTCTGTCGTAAGTTGACATTTTCCTCTCTTAAATATGTAGCTTGAAATAACACAAATACAAACCTTAATTGTTTTATTTTAGGGACCTACTGTATTAAATGGCAAACTCCCCGATTCTAATTGCACTCTCAATCAGTGCTTTAATGAAGCCAAGTGCACTGAAAAGGTCAACCAAATACTGTTTAATACACAGGGTAAGTATCAAGATTGCGGAGGAGGGTCTGGCTAGTCCACACAGCATTCCCGGGATGGAAGAAACATGTGTTCTGATTTATTGGTATCACAGTCATCAGGGGCGGCGCCAAGTCCTGCAAGGAGCTGCTGTAAAATAGTTGTGCGAAAGAAAACTCAGATTTGACGAATAGCCAATAGACTTGCTGTCTTAATTTACCACACAGAGATCTGAGGAGCAGTTAAAGGGATATTTCACCGCTGGAAAGATGAATATATATTTAATGTGGGTCATACAGTATATGGTAGAAATGCGATTTTTTTTTAAAAGAAATTGGCGCCTCCTAGACCGAGAAAAGCCAGAAAATGTATTTTTGGCTCATGTGGATGAAAGACAACCACTCCCAGAATGCACTTGCTTTGCTTCCCTACAAGGCCACTCCCAAGCCACGCCTACTTGTTACAGACATAGACAGTGAGCATACCAGTCAAGTCAACTCAAGTGTTTTTTTGTCATTTCAACCATATACACAAAACGTTTCACTATGGTGCAAGTGGTGTTACATATTTAAATTACATACGAAACAGGCTACATTTAGTGCACACACACGATAGGCTTCGTAACGTTCAGCTAACGCATTGGTTGCATTAGTGCTTGGAGTGATGTAAACACAGAGTATAAACACAGCCGTGAATTTGCGTGGGATGTAGAATGGTGTAGAACAGTCACAAACTCCACCAGCGGTTAGCAGTAGTTGGATAAAAGCACCCCATTTTTGCACCAATGCGTGTCCGTGTTAACACAGCCCAACTCCACGAGTCTTACCCAACAGAGCAGCATCTGCTCAGAAGGCTAGCAGGCCTGGTAGCTGGACAGCGGGTTGAAAACATGAAGAACTAGCTGGCTGTAGTCCACAGCCTCAGAGCAAAAATGCCTCCAATGACAATAAATCACAATTTTTGCAGTATCAGAGGCTTTTTTCTAGACCCACAATACAGAGACTAGAATACAATCTAGTCTCAGGGGGACAGGAGCAAGGGAAGCAAGGCCACTCGAAAATACTTCAGGTCTTACATGAATATTCACACTGAACAACAAACATCAAATAGTCCACAATATTCAATCTCTTGGAAATGAGAAGAGAGTCTCAGGGGTCAGCACCTCGAGTGATTATTTGACTTAACGTTAAATACACAGCTTGGTTGAATAATGATTCTGATTGGTCAAGCATGGCATGCTTGCAGTCCGCTAACTCTGTATAACAGACCGCTGCTAAGCTAACAGACCATTGCCATGTATAGCAGAGCGTTACCATGGACACAGTTTTGATCACTTTGGAGGACATTCATCCGCAGTTGGGTTTCTGTAAATAACATCACAGAGTATGGTCCAGACCTGCTCTTTTATGAAAATCGCAATGAAAGAACTTTTGTTGTGATTTGGCGCTATATAAATTAAATTTAATTGAATTGAATAGAAAAAAGTCTGGTAATTTATCTAAAAGTGGAGAAAAATGGAGCAAGATCCTGTCCTCCAAACCAGGCAGATCTGGTGAGCGTGTATCGCTGCATCTTCATTGGTAGAGCGGTTACCTGCCAATCGGAAGGTTGGTGGTTCAATCCCTGGCCCTGCAGTCCCATGTCGAAGTGTCCTTGGGCAAGACACTGAACCCCGAGTTGCCCCCGATGCTGTGCATCGGCATTGTGGCGGCGCTTTAAATAGCTCGGAGGCTCTCTAAACTGTATTTCGTTGCATTGTACATGTGTAATGACAATAAAGTTGAATCTTCTTCTAGAGACTTTGTTATAGACGCAGTGTTCCAACCATAGAAATGGAATGGACTATTTTCTTTAGCAGAAGCAATATACAGTAATTGTTTTGTATTCAATAAAATCCTTTTTAAAATCATTATTTTGTGTCAAATTATTTATTTGGTAAGAAGCCTTCAGACTGATTCAAGCCCCTTTGCGTCAGGGTCCTGTATCACTTTGTCGGGGCTGTATTTGCTAATGACCGGCTTGCTATACACTTCCAATGCACTAATCCACACAATTTTTGCTTTAGATCAACATCCAATGAAGACATATGAATTGAGTTAGTGCCAATAGCCATAGCTGTTGTAAATTTGATGTTTAAAGGGAATAGATATGCATAAACTTAACATAAAAAAGGTCCAGATTTTAAGAAAGCTGTTGTAGTGGGTTCTAACTTTCAATACAATCAAGCATACATATAGTGTAAAAATGAGAGTGCTACAGATAAAGGACAATAATAATTTCTTATACTGCTGAGAAATGAGAGGGGTCTGTATCTAATGAGTAACCAATGGTCTGCCAGACAGAGATGAGGTGTGTGTCTGAGTGTATTCCTCAGTATTAGCCTGTGTGTGTCTCTCCCTATGGATTATAGTGTGACAGTTAGATGGATGTTTCCCTAGCTAATTAGTCAACACATACAAGCTGAATGAGCGTATGTCAACGACGTGGTGCATATTCATTGCTCTGTATACTAAAATGTAAACAAACATACAGTATATATGACAATGTAGAGCTGTCTGCTTTGAACTTGGCCTGCTCTGACATTTGTCAAGGTTTACAAAGCAATACGATCTAGAGAACAGGGACATTTTTATTCTAGAAAGCAGGAGATGGGCAACTGGGGGACTACACTATCAGCACACTATTGCCTCTTCGAA
Organism: Etheostoma perlongum; assembly: GCA_026937815.1. Taxonomy (NCBI): domain Eukaryota; kingdom Metazoa; phylum Chordata; class Actinopteri; order Perciformes; family Percidae; genus Etheostoma; species Etheostoma perlongum. Next base: position 15,190,814 of record CM049376.1, read on the forward strand.
CAATGATCTTAAATGCTTCAGGAAATCCTGACACAAGCTCATAACTGACAACTTTGGCCTTTCTGGACTGTGTAAGCAATGAAGAAATGAAAAACACATGAAGAGCAAAAAAGTACTACTTGCAGAAATGGAGATACCCTAACATTTAAGATTGATATCCAAGTAACTACACACTACATTACATGTATCTCTTCACTGCAAACTGTCTTAGACTTTGGGACTTTTTTTTATTTGTCCTCTGATTGATGTGAACAGTTGGCTTTAAGAATCTATCGCTGAACTTAAATATAAAAAAACACTTAATCTAAAGACAACAAACTTTTATTAGAGAAACAACTGGTTTTAAAATAATAGACGCAAGTGAGTTCAATTTGACACACAATACATAACTTTTCCGAATTTTCCCTCATGCATTTATTTAAAGTATTATAATGTTATTGTTGGCCATTGTGTATGTTCATATATGTACTTATTGCTCTGCAGACCAACACACCAGGAATAACAAACTGGGTAATATAGCAATGACAAATATGGCAATATAATTGTCATATGATACCTCTGAATGCCTGTAAACAATTATCAGTATGGTTAAAATGATTGGCAGCCTTCATTTCATGTTAACAGTAAAGCTAACATTACTCAAGGTCCACGGCTGCAGACTAAAAGCTTTAAAGCAACTCTGTAGTGGAGAAACAGTCCTGTCTTTTTAAAGTCCTCTGGGTGTTTTGTTCCTTAAAGCAATTCAATACAATAATAGTTTTGTTGGTTTATAATTTTTTAATCATGTCAATATAATGTGATCATGTTTTACGGGTAATAAAACATAAAAACACAGCACTTAAAAAGTTTCTTTTTTTAAATTTCATATCCCTGGCTGCACTATCTACTGTAGATAAGAACCCTGTCTTCTTAGAGTTGCATGGCAGCAAGCCAAATGCAGCACAGACGACCTTTATAAGTTAAACTTCAATGTAACTTTAAGCTTTTGGCAATAATTTGAGTCAGACTTGGTCACTATCCACTCAGCTCTATTTATAGAACGGAAACAATTTCATACTATAGATGGGTGAACATAGAAACACCACTCTTATTTATAAACTCTTTATCAAAAGCTCCCGGTACATCTCAAAGAAGTCAGTTTCCAAAACACTGTCTCTTTTCCCATGATGCCATTATTAGTAAAGGCTTAAGCTTCCCTGTCTTATAGCTTTGGAGTCAAATCAGTCATGTTATCAGATGTAGTGTACCAAGATTGTAGAAATAAATAATATATGCAGGTTCTTTTTATTTTAATTTAAATTGGAACTTGCTTTGTGTGAAGATGAAATTCAGGCAAAACCGTACAGTAGTTCAGATTAATAGCCATGTGCAGCAGAGCAGGCGGCTTAGAGCCAACTGTCCCTTCTGCTCATATGGACAGGGCCAACAGCCAATTAAAGCCCCTGTTCAGGTCTTGAGCCAATTAGAGCCATTGGTCAGCAAGTGTGAAGTATAGACTCTCCAATGTAGGACATAATGTTGTTAGTCTGCTTCGCTTATTGCTTATTGTTCAACAGTGAGTGAATGTTAAGACTTAATTCTAACACTAAAAGGCATTAAAAGAAACATCACTGCTGTATATTACAGGCCCCCATACACAGTGCACAGTATCTGTACATGACGGTCATGAGGAGCTGCCGTGTTGGCTGATCCTGCTCTTTCCTGTTGTGGTCAAGCACAGGTCGAGGCTTTTAGCCAAGAGAGGAGAGGAGAACCATCAGTCAGCAGCCTGAGCCAATAAGACCCTCTGCTCTGCAGTCGGAGCCAGACAGAGAGGTCAGGCCGGGGGTCAGGCGGTCAAAACTAGGGTCAAATGTCAACAGACTCCCTCAGTGACTGGCAGTAATACATGTCACACACACATGAACACACACACTCTTTAATGACTGCCAACCCTGTCCAACAGTGACCAGTGACTGTGACCGATTCTCTCTGCTGCCCAGACCTTCATTTATCACATGGCCTGCACTGATTTGAATGAGCAGCCAGAAATGCTGGCTGGAAAGAGCCCCAAAACATCTTAATAATGCACTCAGCACCAAGCTCTTTGTAAGTGTATAAACCCGGCAGTGTTAGATCCATATGTGATTACTTGCATGTGCTGAGTACATGCGCACAAAAATCAAAACAAGATTAAAAAAAAAAGATAAATGGTGATGTACTGTGAAGACGAGGGGAGAGAGTTTGGTTTGATGCTAATCTTTTTCTCCCCTCCTTCAGGTGGCCTCTCTCAATAACACATCACGGATTCAAGCAGCATAAAAGAGCAATCACAGAACAATTTAACCTCTCCTGCTTCTGTGCTCACACTCTTAGAGCGTGTGTCGCCACAGCAGAAGTGGCAGTAACTGCCAATTCACAAAGCTCCCACTCGACGAATTCCTCACAAATGATAACTTTCGGGGCCCCCTAGCGATAAAGTAATTTCTCCATCTCTCCTGTCGGGGGGCTTGGGGGACAGCAGAAGGCTGTGATAATCTCATAAACAGAAGCTGTGTAGATATGGGCCATTTTTTATGACCAGGAACAGTAGCGTAGATAGCAGCATTTATTATCTGAGACAGCAGACAATACATTCTCATTCTGTGATACTACTGCTGACAGACACAGAGTGATCCATCTTCACCGACCGAGTGGAGAGAGAGGAGGGAAGAGAGAGGGAGCGACAGATGGGGAGTGTAAGAGAAGTACAGAGAGAGAGCGAGAGAAAGAGACAGAGAGAGAGAGAGATGGGGGGGTCGAGGTGTGAGGAGAGGGAGAGTATATGTAGAGGAGAATTATTATTGCTCTGCTTTAGCTCTGCTTGTGCCTGCCATGGTTATATATAATAAGACATACTGTATGCACACACATACACAGAGAGGTTTTTCCTCTGGTTAATGTAGCTGACAGGGCACCGGTTTGCTGTTGCCTGAGGCTACAGCTAAATAAATAAATAGGTACAGTAGATATAGTGGTTTTATTCCCAGGCTGTTATTTAACTGCTAATACAAATATTTTACTATAAACCAACTGCCCACCCAGCCTCTGTCTGGCATTCAGTCCTTCTGTGTTCCTCGTCTGCAGCTGCGGTGGTGCTCAGGAAGCATTATTAGCACTGTGATTGCATCTATGATTATTATTTTAGTGTAATCAGAGTGTGTTAGAACAGACATTGCTTTATAAAGGCATCTTTTGTTGTAAATGACATGATACTTTTTTAATTAATAAATAATTTTTTTTAAATAATTTTTGAAATATATTGCAGGATGACCACATAACAAACAAATATTTTTTGACTTTCAGGACTTTCACTTTGTTTTACTTTTAATGGATCCACAGTCGGATTTACCTTTAGAACAGCAGGGAACACAGTGTCAGCCACAGGCAGGACCATCTGCTTGTAATGTATCACAATGCTCCTTAATTAAGTGCTAACTCTCTCGTCAAATAGCCAAATGCATTTCAAAACTGTTCACTATTTAATTTTAAATAGCGAGCGATCTTTAAGATAATAATTAAAAACTTTGGAAAATACACTTAGTTATTCTTCTTTCTGAGAGTTAGATGAGAAGACAAGTTCTGATCTTATAACTCTAAGAAAGAAAGCGAATAAGCGTACGTCAAACTATTCCTTTCAAAGATGTTGGATCAGGCAGTTTTCAGTGTTAGCCCTGACACCCATGGCTACTGGTAAATAATGCACTTCTAGTTTATCTCTGCAGTTCTCTGGCATCAATGCATCAAGATGTTATGGAGGACACTGATGCCTTGGCAGGAAACGTGCATCTTCAGAGAGAAGGAGCGGAAAGAAAGAAGTAAACAAACAAACAAGCATAAACAGAAAGATAATAAAAGAGACTTTGGCACATAATAAGGAGTGAGGCAGAGTGGGGACAATGGAACGAGTCCAGGTGATATTTTCATTTGGTTCTCAGATTCTTCCTTCAACTCAGAGACAGTGGACTGAAAGAGAACAGGTATAAAAACAGAAAGCAGTGGCTTATTATCAGTGTGTAATGGCAGATGACAAAAGAATCAATTATAATGAGCCATATGGATGATCATATGGTCATTTTATAATTAGCATTAGTATCTTAAAATGAAACACAGACTTGCATAAAACCAGAGAAGATGGTGGTTGATTCACAAACAACTTGTTAAAGAGAGTGATTTGATTCAATTACCAGAAGAATGCAAGAGGATTTCAGCAGACATGTTCTTCCTCTCCAGGACTTGGTGCAAATCATTCATTATTATTCTGAAAGTGTTCAGACATCTTTTTAAATTGGTTAATTTGTCATATATTATGAGTAGTCCAACCCACCAGCTCACTTTGGCATTTGCATTAAAGTGTGACTGACCTCATAGATCAGGCACTGCTTCTTCTCTTGCATCTACTACTGTAAATCCATTTTACTGATTTGAATTTGATCTGAATTTCTAAACATTTTCCCACAAATTCAAATTAAGTGTACGTATTCCAATACCAACTGAGTTCATGTTTAAACAAACAGGAAAAAAAGAGACAGAGCTGCTTTTTGTGTTCATGTAGTAATACAATGTAATGACTACATTCATTCAATACAGATCAAGAATTATAGATTTTGCAATATGCTAACTTTCACCATCACCATTATCCTTCCGACTTTTCATTTATTAAAATAACTATTGTGAAATGTCTTACTTGTATTAAAATCTGTGAAAGTGAACAAGTGTTAATCACAAACAAGACTGCTAGAGAAAGTAGGCTCCAGGTTTGAGGGAAAGATGTTCAGGCAGACGTAAAGTCATAGAGAAAAACAAAATAAGACACATATGTTGTATTTGTCATTGTATAAACCTAAACATAATTTATTTTCAACAATGTTGTTCCTTTGCACAGTGGAGCTCTTGCATTCTTGTGATCCATTAAATGCACAATGGCGGTGACATTTTCACACGACACTCTCCAAACACTGGGGGAAACCCTGGAGACAAACCTCACTGCCTGTGTCCCAGAATAAGACAGTCAAGTCCTCACACTTTCCCCACCTCATTAATCTAAATTTATGTTTTCCTTCACGCATTTCCTGTCAAAACATGGTTCCACACGATTCGTGAGGCTGTACATACTTTATACGGATATACGTCATGTTTTTGTGTTTTAAAAACTTGAATCATATCCTGCGGTGAAGTTGAATATGGTGACACAGAGCATTGTGGTAACTCTGAGGGCTCTTGCACAATATATTCTGTCCGTACTGTTTAATAAAGCAGAGACAACATAAAAATAATCTCAGAAAATGGGAAAAAGCCCAACACTAATTCAGAAAAATCACATTACAGGAAAATAAAAAAATATAGTCATGTTATGGGTTCATTCAAAGTTCATTTCATTTCTTCATAACGGTAGTGTGTTTGTAAACTGTTTGCCCTCTGGAGGCATATAAAGTTGATTTAGCAGTATTGACAAAACATTAGAACATTTGAACAGCAGAGTGTTAGAATAGTAATGTGTTGTCCTGCTGATGAAACATCAGGCGACTACTGAAGCTACAGCACCGCCTCAGGGATACATACATACAGGCTGGGTGTGTCTCTGAGCATGAATTTGTGTGTTGCACGTGCCCTGCAGGGTGCCTATGTGTGTGTACATGTGTGTATGAGTGACTGTGTGTGTGTGAGAGAAAGATTGCTTGTGTGTGAAATGAAAAAAAAGTCTAAGACATAAGAGCGGTGTGAATGGAATAAAAGAAAGAAACCTCTGATTATATCGGAAACACTCTGAGAGGAGGAGGGAGGAAAGGGCGCTGAGCCTCTGAATCCACTGAGGATGCTGGTTTCTTTTACTGATTTTCAATAAATAAAATATATCTAAACCCTGTTACCGACAGCACTGAGGGCTGTGAATAGTTTATTGTTCAGTAGAACAAGTTAGAAAATATATGAACTTATTGCGGGATTCATGTTATATTGTAATGTATTGTTATACCTGCAATAACCAATTTTATGAACACAACACTGACATATTACCTTTTTGAGTTTATGTGGTAAAAGATTTAGCAAACGGTTGGCCATTTGCAAACTAGTCTTCCTAATTAAATGACAAGATATGTAGTTTGTTAAAGCCCTCTGGAACGACACATAGAAGTGTTTTCTGATCTGCTGCCCCTATCGGCAGGACAACAATGTTTGTCTGTGCCTCCCACAGCTTTTGTAAATCCTGGTTGAAACATCAAATTTTTATTTATCATAAGTTTTATGATGTGACAACGCTTTGGTTAAGGTTGGTTAAGTTTAAGGCAAAAATTTGCTAAGATTAGGGGACTTTTATTGCCATGGCTACAATGATAAACATGAGGGTAAGGTTAAGGAACGATCTTCAGTTTGATAAGCGGAAATGGACAGTGGATCAGTCTACTGTGTTGAAGTCTGATATTTAGTTAATCCATCCATCCACCCCGACTCCCTCTTTGCTTTGTCGCTCTATGATACTGCTGTCATAATTACTTTGGGTGCTAGAAGGTTTTGTCACTTGAACATAAACATACTTTGTTTTAGGGCACATGCTCCAATATGCGTCTTCTACATACCAAAAGATATGGAGCAACAGTAGCTTTCATTTGAAGTTCTGTCAAATCTTTCACTCTCTTTTAGCTCTGTTTTTGTTCTCCTGAGTAGAAATATCTGGGTCCTTAGTTGCATAATGCTCCCTGCGTTCACCAGTTCGAACTGTGTCTGTCTGCAGGTAATGTACAGTATTAGAGCCTTTTATCTTTAAACAGCTGTCTGTTGCAGCTGAAAATGATGCTATGGGAGCAAAAGTGAGTGAATCCTAACAGTTTTTACCTGCTTCTTCTACACACTCAGCTGTGTTTGAGGAATTTAAGCCAATTTCTCTGATGTTACTTAATGAGGTAGTGCAACACATGAAACCTACCAACTGCCTCCTGTCCGCCAGAATGGTGAAAGAGGTTTTTAATAGCACCATTGCGGTGAGTCTTCCTTCTTTTTCTTTTTTTTAAATTCCTGTCTTACTTTAGGTTCTGTCCCAGCTGCCTATATACATGCTGTGGTCCGGCCCTTACTTAAGAAGTCTAATCTTGACCCCACAGTGTTGTCTAATTTTAGACCAGTCTCTCATCTACCTTTTCTTTCAAAGGTTTTGGAAACAATGTTTTTTATACAATTACAAGCCTTTTTACAACATAACTGTGTTTGAAAAATTCCAATCTGGTTTTAGATCACGTCACAGTACTGAGTCTGCACTGTTGAGAGTACATAATGATTTTGTCTTGTCTGTAGATGCCGGGAATCCTACTGTTTTAGTCCTTTTGCACCTCACTGCGGTGTTTGACACAGTGGACCAGGCAGTCCTCCTCTCTCGCCTTGAGCATTGTGTAGGCATCAGAAGCTCGGCACTCAAATGGTTTAGCTCCTATTTGGCAAAACAACAAGGAGCTTTTCTGTTATGATTGGTGACCTCTCCTCATCAGTTGTTTCTCTCTCATGTGGGGTACCCCAGGGATCCAATATTGGCCCCATTCTGTTTTCTTTATATATGCTGCCTTTAGGGGCTATTATAGGAAAGCACAACTTCAGTACTACGCAGATGATTTGCAAATCTATTTGCCTATAAAAGCAAATGACAGTGTCACACTAAACTCCCTGCTTAGTTGTGTCACTGATATTAAGTTGTGACTTTCAGAAAACTTTCTTAATTTGAATGAAGATAAAACAGAATGTATTATTTTCAGTACTTCAGGCATGCAAAATTGTCCAGCTTTGAGTTTGGGAGCTCTGGCATCTTACACTAGGTCAGCTGTCAAAAACCTGGGGTTTACTTTTGATTGCAGCATGAAATTTGACAAGCAGGTCAGTAATAGTGTTAGAATGAGCTTTTTCCAGCTTCATCTACTGGCTAAAGTTAAGACCTTCCTTAACAGGCACAATCTAGAAAAGGCTATTCATGCTTTTATTAGTTCAAGGTTGGACTACTGTAATGCTCTATGTTGGTCTGAATCAGATGTCCATCTCATGTCTTCAACTTGTGCAAAATTCTGCTGCTCGCTTTTTAACTAATACATCTAGACTTGCACATATCACTCCCGTTCTCTACACCCTGCATTGGCTCCCGGTGCGTTTTAGAATAGATTTTAAGATTTTATTGTTTATTTTTACTTTGTCTGGCCCCAGAGGATTTGTCTGAAATTGTAACTTTGCGGGAGCACAACCAGTCATTGCGTTCTTCAAATCAGCGAGTTTTAGAAGTGCCAAGGTCAAGGTATAAACGGTGGGGTGATCAGGCTTTTGCAGCTGCTGCCCCGAGACGCTGGAACAAGTTACCCCCTGATATTCGCACTATTACAGATGTAGCTCTTTTTAGGTCCAAACTCAAAACGCACTTGTTTAGTCTGGCTTTTAATACGTAGCAGTGGTGTGACAATTTCATTCTTCTGTTTCTTTGTAACCTTTTCTGATTTTGCTGTTTTCTATGTTTACTCTTTCTAATGTATGTGTTTTTACTGTTAGTTTCTAATGTTAAGCACTCTGGATACCTGCTGGTTGCTGTAAAGTGCTACATAAATATATTTTGATTGATTGATTGATTGAGTAAACTTCCGGTCCAAAACAAAAAACAATTAGCTGAAAGATGCTAACTACATATGCTTGATAGAGAGGAGTCAAACGGCAAAGTCAGGGATAATCTCTGAAGGTTCATTACTTTGACATATAAGAAAAGTAATTTGTTTTTTATTTAAATCACTATTGATTATAGCAGCTTTGGTACAGGATGTGCTTTTTTAAAAGCTATATTTATTCCTGAGGTAATAACACACCTGCCTTGATTTTACATGGATTGTTGGCTGCAGCACAAACACACTCACACAGTTGTGTGATCCAGTCCTGTAACAAACAAAACCTAAAAACATCAACCTGATCCTGCAGTGACTGCCTTTGTAGTGTACATGAATGCAAGCTAAATAAGTAATGTCAGTTTCAAAGCCAAAGTATTAATTTGCATACAATACTAAGACTTTATGTTTACTGGTCAAAATTTGCTTTCAAATATGTGATTTGCTTGATATGCTTGCGAAATGGACAAAAAACTAAAATTATTTTATTAAGTTATACACTTTTGTTAAAACTCATGGGTAAAATTGATCATTTCTGACCCTTCTTAACCATTTGCTTTCCTACATCATGGTTGAAGTGTTTTATCTATCATCTATCTGTTCTATGTTCCAAAACCACTGAATAAATGGCCCAATCTTTAAAACAAATAGAAATCTTCCCTGGAAAATTTCCATAACCCTTTCACTCACTTTATCTCTGTCTCTCATCCCTCCTTTCATTTTTCCTTCCTTCCTTTCCTTACATCCCACCCCTTCACCTTTCTGTGTTTCCGAAATATGTCTCTCTTTATCACATGCGACATCGCAGGATAGGCCTGTCTGAAGCAGGTAATGATTTTTTTGTTCTTATATTTGCGTTGAGAGGGATCAGAGTAGGGCTGGTTATCAGGCCATTTATTACCCTGCCAGCTCACCACTCAGCTGTCTGGGTAAATGCAATCTCTCCTGATTCACACAATTACCCCAAGATAGAGAGGGGAAAGAAATATCTCTACCAATGCCATTGTGGGTCAGAGAGAGTTTAGGGAAATACACAGAGAAAAAGAGAAAGGCTACTTCAGTGTTTTTTCCAACCAGACCTGTGGATTGTATGTGCACAAGGGCCGTTTGTTTGAGTGAATATGTGTGATGTTCCTACAGCAGCAATACATGCTAGGGGCATTAATCTATTAAATATATATACTACTTTGCAGACTGTGAAATCTTCTGTTATGGATCCATTATAAACATTGTACAATTGCAAGAAATTATTGACTGGAGCGCATCACTTCCTAAAGAGCAGATCAATCTACTATTTCTTCCAGATTCATTTAACTAATGAAGCATTTTTTTGTTTTTCTAGATCAGGCTGTGAAGACAAAACACTGAGAACGTGTGTGTGTTTCACAGTTAGTATTACAGCGTGTACTCTGGGCCAAGCAATGACAGTAATTCCAATTTATACCTTTTGGTGGATGTAAATATCCATTTGTATGAAAACTGATCAAACAGGATTCATACTATAGTTTTATTTTCTTGTAGGTGATTTAAATAAAAAACACATGGCTAAGATAATAATAATAATAATAATAATTAATAATGACAATCATAATTCTCTGCAAACGTACAACTGCAAAATCTCATCAGTTACTGAAGAAGGTGAGATACTGTTGAAAACTCCAGCACAAGTGAGTAAGTGGACCATGTGTGGAGATTGTTTTGTCAAAAATGGCTCCTGATGTTTAACATACAGTAGATCTGAATTTTTTTATGTTCTTTAAATTGTCAATGAAGGAACTGCCGTATGTTCACCTCTCCTCCCTCTCCTCTCCTCTCCTCTCCTCTCCTCTCCTCTCCTCTCCTCTCCTCTCCTCTGTTTTGGGGCACTCTATCCTGTGCTAATGTACGCTGCATTCTGTTTCACCAGTACAGCGGGAGTCATCAAAAACTGCAAAGAAACAGGCCACATTTCTCCCCTAGCCCAGCACTTCTGCATGTGTCTGCAAATGTGCATGTGTGTGTGTATGTGTGTATGTGTGTGCGTGTGTGCGTGTGTGTGTGTGTGTGTGTGTGTGCGTGTGTGTGTGTGTGTGCCTGCCTGATGAGAAGAGCTGCTCAGCAATATTTAGCGTTACTGCGACAGAACAGCTTTAGGACAGAACAAGGCTCACCTTCAGAAAAGACGAAGTGAGAGTGCAAAGAGAGACACAGAGAGTGAAAGAGACAGAAATATATTCTTAAAAATCTCAATGCCAAACACTAAGACCGCCTGCATCCCATCACATGTGAACTCAAGAAAAGACAACTGTTTGTTTGTTTTCCACCTTTTGTGGACAGAAACAAACATTTAGTGTTGCCTTGAATTGTCCAAAACCAACAATAGAAATAACAAAAGTAATTATAACACTCAAAATAATGTGTTACTTATTTGTATTACTGTACATATAAATTGTTTCATTGAATGATTTCACTATGTGGTGCTGAAAACAACTTAAATACTATAGAGATTAGAAGTCAGACTCTACCAGTGTGTGTGTTGTATAGGGTCAGGGGTGATGCATGACAATGAGTCTTATGTCTGAAAGCATTGTGTTTTACTTTAATGAACCATAAGATATTTGTGTGTGTGTTTTAAAAAACAAAATGTTTAAAGTAACTCAGGTGCTGTCTATTTCTTCTGATCATCCTTGAGATGGTTCTACACCTTCATTGGAGTCCAGCTGTGTATGATTATACAGCAGCAGCTGCCTGCCCATCACATGCCCCATATACCTAATACACATTCCCATCCACCTACACACACATTGTACACAGACCAGCTGGGCAGCGGCTCTGTGTTCGGTGTTGACAACACACGTGTCTGCCTTCAATGTGGCACAGCATCAATTAAACCAAACAGGACATCTATCACAGATAACCTTAGAGCAGCGTTTAACACACACACACACACACACACACACACACACACACACACACACAAACAAACAAACAAACAAACCAAGGGGTATAGGGTAAATGAGGAGCAACAGGAGCTCATATACAGTATAAGCCATACTATATCCCCTCACTTTCTTTGTGTTTGCATTTTGTTTGAGTACTTCCATACAGTACTTACCAAATGTATAAATACATAACATCTTGCAGAATTTTATCCTATTGCATTATTCACACACTGAAAATAATTTTGTAGTAAGAGGTGTAAATTATGTCTTTCACTGACATTAAGCTCTACAGTCACTGTTAACTTTGTTATACAGCACAGTGTAGCTTTAAGAGCTCACTTTGATGATGATGATGATAAAGTAGGAGTTACTTTTGCTTGAATCCTTTATTATTCATTATAATATACATTATATACTATATAAATAATTAAATAAATAAATATAAATATATACTGTATGTAAATAATTACTTGTGTATTATTTGTATAAAAACTACTATAGTAGCAGTTGACATAAAGGAAAAAAAGCTCAAAGTATATACAATCCTTTTTGGGTTGCTCACAAGGCCTGCTGACAAAATAAAAAAATCTCCTGTGTGTCCCAAAAATAAAGTGAGGTGCTGTTAGCGAAGTGTAAGGATAACACCAACAAGAGAACACCCAGAGCTTTCCAATTTTGGCTGCAATTTTCACTCATGTAAGCTGCAGTGAAATATTGTCCATTCCATCTTTAGAAATCACTCTAACATCCTCAAACTGATAGAGACACACTGGGTGACTCACTGTCAGTTTGGTGCTCAGTCTTTACTGAAAGAACATACATTTGATATAAATTTGAAAATGTCAGATGCCAATGATTGTGTTCAGTCAAAATGTATGCTGGTTCTGTGAGTACAAGTGTGCATGTTTGTTTCTGTCCATATGCATGTTTGTTTCTGTCCATATGTGCCTGTTAGGTTGTGTGTATTCATGACCTGTAATGATGATGAAATATGTTAATGTTGTAGGTTAATTCAGTCGACTGACAGTTGTGCTCATGTACAACTGACTTAACACAAACAAAATATACAACCACCTCGTATATTGTGTTTGTGTTACGCCTGTTGTGCGACGTGTGCATGAGCATGTGTGTTTAATTGGACCTCCCTGAGCTAGTCTCCAGGTGATGGAACTCATCTGCTCTTCCCCTGATTAAGGACAACAGATGGACTGGTATCACAACCCACACTCTCTCTCTCTCACATGCATGCACACACACACACACACACACACACACACACACACACACACACACACACACACACACACACACACACACACACACACACACACACACACACACACACACACACACACACAATACTTCCACAGTCATGAGTCATCATTAAACACATTGAACACACACATTGTACAAGCCATGTGGCCTGTAATCAATACTAAATATGCACAGAGTGGAAATATATCCAGCCCCTAGATATTCATGCATCAAGCTCAAATGACCCAGATGCCTCAGTCAGTTCAGTCATCACCACTACCCAGCTCATCATCACTGTCAACTACGCAAGAAGATTTCCCTAACGCGTCTAACACAATATCTCCGCTGTCCTCCATCTGATTGACTGACAGAGATTACAAGTTCATTTATTCAACAGGTTAACGTCTCATTCAAGAACGATGCGACCAAAATCTAACAAGGTGACTGGCATAGATGCTCCCTTTCCTATTGCAAAACAACTTTCTAAATACTTAATATTTAATTCATGAATATTTTTCTCCCTCCTGTTGACACACAAGCAGACTCAAGCACACACTGACAATTTAAAAAAAAAAAGTCAAATAGAAAGAAAGACCGAAGATTATTATTTTAGATTATTAGATTATTAGTACCCACCTTACTCGGCAAGACATAAATGGGTAGTCAAAAAATACAGTAAAGCTAAATATTTGTATCATTGAATATTTAAGTATTTATTTTGAAAATTAGGGTACTTATATGGGTTGTGATTTCAAAACATAATTAATAACTTATGACTTTGAAGTCATTTACAATACAGTTCACAGTTGAATTCATAATCTATGTATTTTATTTACATAATTTCCCAATATTGTCTAATTTTCCACATCCTAAGTCATTGTGCAAGTTAAAGTCTCTTGACAACTCACTAAGTCTAAGTTTCTGCAACAGCAAACCCTATTATCTCCAATACTCTGATAGGACAAGTGGCGGAAAACCCTCACTGTGCATACTTGTTCTGTGGTTTATCTCTGTAGATCTAGTACATCCACTGAGCTTCCCTTAACCTTTAACAGATGTTCAGCAACTTTCTAACCGCCCAAAGACCTGAGTCAGTGTGCCAGTATACCTGTCTCATTAAAACACAGCAATATGTTTTAATCACTGCTCAGTAATGTGTACTTTCACTCCCTGGGACTAATTAAAATATATTTTGACATTGCCATTCTGGGTCTCAAACTGATAAAGTGAGATTATGAATTGCTTCAAACCTGCCAGTATTCATTTTTAAGGTCCCAGACTGTAGTTTACACAAACTTGTTGTTATGCCCTCTAAATTATCACAAACATATCAGAAGCACATTTGTCTCTTCTTTTTAAATTTTATATTAAAATCATGTTTTCATTCATTTCTCAAAACTATCTTTGTTCTCTTTACATAATGTCGACACGGAGCAGACACAATCCCAGACCTTGCCAGTGAACCCAGTGTGACCCTGGAGCAGATATTACTCCCCCATATTAATCCGGCAGTCACTGTAAAACAATCCATTTGGTCTCCACCCATTTGGCTTTGGGGCCCCATTAATGATAATTTCGAGTGTCTCAATGTGCTAGTTAATATCCCTCCATATAATCAATGTCATCAAACAGCAAAAAAAGAACATGCTTAGTAGGCCTAGGTGATAAAAGAAGAGAAAACAAAAAAGTATATGGATGGAAAGGCATGCACAATAGGACAATATTTAAAATTTGTTTTGAACGCCCGCCCGCCCGCGCACACACACACACACACACACACACACAAACACACACAACACACACACACACACACACACACACACACACACACACAAAATGAAGAGAGAGCTAAAGGAGGGAGAAAAAGAATGAAAGACAGAGAAAGAAAGAGAAAGGGGGGGGATAACAGCTTCAATAAATCATCCGGGCCAGTCGCCGCTCCCCGGGGATGTGGGATGGATTAAATTAAGCACTCCCTCTACCCGTGTGTCTATCCATCTCTCTCTTCTCTCTCTCTCTCTCTCTCTCTCTCTCTCTCACACACACACACACACACACACACACACACACACACACACACACACAGCGCCGTATAAATGCCAACAGCTGATCGCAAGACGGCACACTCACGGGAACACCTCGCGGACGTTGCAGAAAGAGAGAGAGACCGAAGGGAAGAGAGAGAGAGAAGAGAGAGGGATACAGAAAGACGGAAGCTGTTGATCCATTTGGCTTGAGGGAATCTTATTGTGATTTTTTTTACCGACCTGAGTATTAGTCATTTACGGGAATTAAGGACTATTTCTGTGGGAGAGAGAAGAGCAAGGTGTCCGACATTTTTTGAAAGCTTCCAAAATCGTCCTGTCTTTTTCTCCTCTTTCTATTTTCTTCGCATCCCTCCCTCCTCCTCTTCTTTCTCCCCCATCTCTTCGTCCTCTTCTTTAAAGGAGCCCGGGACCGCTGCACGCGCTACAGGGTGCCTTACACCGTTATTTATTATTATTCTTATTATTTTTGAGTGCTCACGAGCCTCTGCCCCCTGTCCGCGAGCATAGAGTGCGCGTGGCACCCCCCGGTGGGAGCTGTCCGGTGCTGAAGTTGCATTTCTCACCCTCTCTGCACGGGGACTAAAGCAGAGAGACAGAGGACAGAAACAGAAAAGAAAGACTAACTAAGCGTTGGTTGAACGTACAACTATTTTACCGGATCAACTCACAGCTCGCGATTCCTCCAAAAGAAGACAATCTTCCTCCGGTTCGCCTGTCTTGTTGGTGTGTAACGGGCGAATCAGCACGCTGGCCAGGCCGTCGGCAAACGGCTGTGTTTGTGAGTGTGTCTCGTTGTGTTTGTGAGTGTGTGTGTGAGTGTGTGTGTGTGTGTGTGTGTGTGTGTGTGTGTGTCGCACCACCATGCCAAGGTCGTTCCTGGTGAAAAAGGTGAAACTAGATGATTTCTCCAACGGAGCGGATTTGGAGAACGTCTACCGGCACAGGACAGACCTCAGCCTGCGGCTCCATGACAAAGGTAGGTCAGGCTGCCTAGAGAGCGAGCACTAACAGGTGTCTCAAAAAACAACTTGGTTTGACAGAGGAGGATGACAGACAGGGAGAGGGAGCCTAACAATGCTGTTTCCAAAAATAAGACTTTAGCTATGCCTAAGAGGAAGATTAACCTGTTGTGTCCTGGAGGGATTCCCAGTGACTGTATTTTAAAACTGATCTCTGCAGAACTGTAACTATCAACAAAATATAAACTGTATAAATTACACAGGAACTCATGGTGTGTCAATAGTTATCAATATTTAATATGAGTGTAGTCTATTTCAGTTTTGCATGTAGTATTACACCTGCTATTTTACTATTCTGTAATAATACCGTAGCCTTTCCATTTGAAACAACATTACAGTCTTGTTGCTACCTGTAGGGTGATGTGGGTGTACTCCAGGCAGATAAGTAGCATATAATCATTGATTACAGACCAGTGGCAGACAACCCAGAGCTATCACATAGTTATACCTTTCTGATGGGTAATAAAAGCTTCAAAGCCCAGCACTAAGTAGTCCACTGCAAAATAAATGTTTCTACATAACTTCAAAGAATGTTACCAGACCACACAAACACTTACTGGGAGTCCTGAAGCTTGATTTTAAGCATTTGGTCAGTTGTAAGAATGGAGTTGACACTGGAGAGGAAAGGTCACTTGAGAAGTGTGCCCCATGTTTCATCGATTTTGGCTCAGAGTCAATGGGGATTTATCTCCCCCAGGCAAGCTAAGTAAGGTTAAAAGAGATGAAGACGGGACAGTGATTATTAATATCTGGTCCACTTTCACTTGGTTTTGGGGAATTAACAAAGGCAGAGTTCAGTCAAAGTCAAAGTGTACTTGTCTGGACATGCTTCTTATGTTGCATGACACCTACTTCCTTGTATCCTATAGGTCAGGTTTAGATGTTTTATAAAGAAAATAAATTGACAAAAAATTGGATAACATTTTACAACTGTACAATATTTTCCACTAACCACCTCGAAAGAGCTACAGAAAGCATTTGTGTAGTTCTCCTTTATGTAAGAATGCTGTGCCCAGAAACATTAACACCAGTGGCCCAGTTCAGTGTTTTCTTGATGGCATATAAAAGTATCCCCGTCACAGGCAAATAGCCCACATAAGTTAATTGTTTGTGCTCCATGTCAAGGTATGAAAGTTTTTACATTGTCTGCAGATTTTTGCATGATGATATGCCTATATTAGTGCCACAAGCCTACATTGTCAGGATACCACAAAAACAGAGTTGACATTTATGACTCTTTTCTCACGTTATAGTGCCAGATGAACAGTTGAATAAGTTAATGGCAACAGATTCTGAATGAAAGTCAGACCATTCATTATTTTTGGACTTTCTTGTTATACAATATCTTACAACACTATGTTCTTTAGGTATACCAAAGCAGGGCCCCTTTGCAGTTATCCTGAAGACTGTGTGATTCATTGTTTAGTGCTGCCTCTTTGCTTCTGAAGCTGTGAACTTCTCCACACCCTGTAACTGTGTGCGTCACATTTTCCATGAAAAACTAGAGATGCCTTTGCCATGTAAATGCAGCCACTGCATTGCTTCCACCCCATATGTCATTGACACATTGTTGCACATCAACATGTGTACTCTTTGTGCAGTCTTGCCTGAATCTCATTGCTTGTAAAGCAAAGAGCTGTCAGTGAAGTATTTATAATGTCGAGGTTAACAAGCCCTGCTTGGCTTAACACGCTATCTGCCACCTCAGCAGCACCGTGCAACGCTGCCTGTCCCGGCCGCCTTTTGTTACCATCACTAACACCTGATAGTAACAGTTTAATGCAGCTTCTACATACAGAATAGAAAAAGCTCTACCCACAATGTTAGGAACAACTCTTTGGTTGAACAAACTGGCTTTTGAAATAATTTATATCCCACCCGTGTACCGTGCGTGTGGGATGGGACTGTGTATTCAGATGGGATGCTGTGGCAGATATGTAGTAGGCCTAGCTGTTAACGTATGCATACAGATATGTAGTGTCAGATGGAGCGTTTTGCTTCTGCATTTTGGTAAAAAAATCCTCCAAGAGACTGGATTAATAATAACAAGAAGAAGAAAAAAGTTAAATACTATTTTGTTTTCCCGAAGAATGCATATTTTGATGATGACGAACAACATCTGTCTGTCTTCTTGTTTCCTATTGATCACAATGTTTCCTTTAGATTATACATTATACTGCTGTTTAATCAATGTGCCTGTGTTAATAAAACAAACAGTAAATGAGCAGGCAAAACATATGTGTAATGATACACTTGTAGATTCACACTCAAAAACCAAGACTGCCAGGGAACCAAATCTAGAGGTATTTTATAATGTGGGTAAATATGCAAGTTAGTATATATGTATGTATTACAAAACATAAATTCAAAAATGCATTTCTATATTTAGACATTATTTTCATATCATTTTCACAAATTTATAAAGCCCCTGAAAAACATTCATCAAATGTGAAATGTGAAATTGCATTTTTCCAGATATACAATAAGTTTTAGGATCATCCAACCTGCTCATATATATCTATACTGTTTTAAAATGAGTTTCAGTAACTGTATTTTGCCGAAAGGCTTGTCATGCAACTCTTCAACCCCCTGATCTATAGAAAAATCCCTGTACTGTTGCCTGCCCTAACTGAGCCTGTACAGCAGTCTTGCTGTCACTGTGCCATTAACCGCACTGGAGCTGTCAGTGGTGCTGATGCTCATTTTCACAGCCTAAATCAGCTTTCTTAAGTTCAGGGTCAGCCTGTGTGCATTTATCTTTCTCAGAGGAAGTGTTTAAGCTGCAACCTTTGAGAACTGTAAGGGAAGTATATTGCTGAATTATCTCTGGACTATTACTGCTAGCTTTTTTCACACTCCACTACTAGCCACAGGTGTGCAGGAGAGAGACCAATGTTTTGTGCTGCTGCTTTACTGATTGTGCAGGGTATATGCAGGGAATGGAACTTGGCCATAGTTGCTGCAAAATTACTACATTACTACACAGTATTGTGAATTGTGCTTATTCAAGTTTTTATCAGTACATTTAGAGTAAGAGGAAGACCATAACACTTGATGCATCTTAAAAACAGCATGATACAAATAACTGTATATAACCACAGCTGATCTTATGGTTTAGATGTCCTGGAACTAAATGTACAATTGCTAAACAAGGATCAGATCTTACAGGAACCTTATGTTTAACCGACTGTGTTGCCTTCTTTACTTTTCTGCTCTTCTTCACTTTAGCATTTGTGTCCATCCATAGCACTTAGTGAACAACTTAATGGTGTTTCTACATACAACACATAGTAACATGTTCACAACATGTTACTCTATGCTTTGTGTAAGAATACATGCATGTAAGAAGTGATGCAGAAGCAAAAACAAAACCCCACCATGCATCTGTATAAGGGTAGCTGTACAGTAAATCACCAAAAGTGTCTTTGTTTACATCACTGAGGAAGCAAGTACTCAGTTCCACCAATTCAGACTGGGTAATGCTGGTCAATATACTGAATCTATGCATTTGTCTCTGTGAAGAAGGATACATTTCATTGTACTCTGTTCTTCCTGCCCAGCTGGCTACAGCAGTTTAATAGCATTAATCCAAACTTTCCCCAGTTGTGTCCCTGATTAGACAGACATGTGCAGTAATATCACATACTGGTCCGTGAGTCTCTGATGTGGTGGGGGATTGTTTTGTGCCTGTTCCCCTCTGTGCCTCCTACGATAAGCATATTAAATACTTATCAAGTTATGTGATGGCTACATCATTGACAAATACTTTAGTCTGAATCTGTATCTCTTTTATTCCCATGCCAGGCTTCACCGAAAACCCATTTATCTATTTAACTTCCAACTCAGTGTTTTATAACCTAACTCTGTTTTCTTTTTTCCCATGCCAGCTGGTTACATCAGTGACTACATCAGCCCTGTTGTGTACGATGGTGAGAGTGACGGTGGGATCAAGGTGCCCTCCCCCGACCCCCTCTATGATGGTATCCACAGTGACTACGGGGCCCCTGACTCGGAGTCTCCTGATAGTCCTGGCTCAGAAATCACTGACGGCTACATCAATGGCGATGCTGCTGTGAGTGAGGGATACACAGTCGATGCCTTCTTCATCACAGACGGCCGCTCCAGGAGGAAAGCTATCAGCAGTCCCAGGACCATCCAAAGGCACACCTGCAATGAGTGCGGAAAACCTACGCCACGTCTTCCAACCTGAGTCGGCACAAACAGACACACCGCTCGCTGGACAGTAAGCTGGCAAAGAAATGTCCAACCTGCGGTAAGGTGTATGTGTCCATGCCCGCCATGGCCATGCACCTGCTCACTCACGACCTCAAGCACAAGTGTGACGTGTGTGGGAAAGCGTTCAGTCGACCCTGGCTTTTACAGGGCCACATGCGCTCTCACACAGGTGAGAAGCCATTTGGATGCGCTCACTGCGGCAAGGCCTTTGCAGACCGCTCAAACCTGCGCGCTCACATGCAGACCCACTCGGCCTTCAAGCACTTCAAGTGTAAACGCTGCAACAAGACCTTCGCTCTCAAAAGTTACCTGAATAAGCACTACGAGTCTGCCTGTTTCAAAGGCCCCTTCTCTTCTCTCAGCCCCCTAGATGAATGACCCCCTGCATAGATTAAACAATAGACAAAACTGCAGACATAAATTGCCGTTATCCCAACAGACTGAACTGCAGACACAAACGATCTATTTTCGGTCAGAATATGACCTTGCTTTCCCTCCTCTCCCTATCTCACTTTCCCCCACCTTGCTTTCCATTGGAGCCTACTCATGATGATGATGATAGCACAATTTTTCTCCTTGAGATTTGCCCACTTAAGGATTTAACTGATCTACGCATGCACTTCCTCAAAAACTCTTCACCGCCTCTTCCTCTATCTGTTCTGGATGGAGACAATAATACTAACACGGCTTTCTTGTTAGTCATCTAGATACAGTATGGCATCATATATTTTAGGACACTGATGATGATGATGATGATGATGATGATGAGGATGATGACAAAGACATTAGTAAGACTATAGCTATTGGGTTCCTCCCTGCACTGAAACGCAGTGAAAGAGTTATTCCTTCTGATTTTGTTTTTTTGGGGGGAATACTAATAATAATAGTAATAATAACGATAATAATAATGTTCTGCTGCACCAAGTGACCATATTCTCTCTACTACCGAGGTAAAAATACTATTTATTTACTTATTTATTTTAACTTTTTGCTTTCCCTTTTTATTTGTTTTATGTTTATATTTGATTTGATAACAATGAAGGGATGCCATTAACTTATTTGTTGCACTTTAATTTCTGTATTTGGATATCTGAAAACCTCTTTTTATTACTACAGGCCAAAGCATATGTCACTTTTTTAAGTACTATTTTTTTCCTATTATATTGTTTAATTTTTTTCTTACTAACATTATTGCATGCAAAAAAAATGAAATCTATGCCAACATCATAAAAGCTTATGATTTTTTTGCCAAATTCCTATAGATAGAACCTGAGGGCAATATTTTTCTCTTGGAGCCTACGACTCTTTAAAAGCAATAATCACCTAATGCATGGTATTTTATGATGAAGTATTACCTACTACTGTATAGCAGTTTAAAAATCAGGTATGTTTTACTTCACGTATAGTCATAAACAGAAAAAGACTAATATTACAGACATCAGGGAACATGCCAATGTAGTGTTAGATTAACAAAAAGAAAAGTCCTGTCTTTCCTCTTTTGTTATGCACTGCCTGCCTCTTAGTGAGTAGAACTAATGTAGGATGTAGGCTAGAGAGGCTGGGATCAGCTGCCTGCTGGGTGTGAGGCCTATTGTAGGATAACTGTTACCCTGACAGACCTGTGCTTGGCTAACTCTAGCATGAAATAAGCCTGCTAACAATAACCAGGGGAGGTCTAATTTTGGATTAGGCTTCTCAAAATGCATTGGATAATAATCCATGGCCATTCATGAAAGTTCTATAGTTTATTGAAGGTCCTCGGATGTTCAAATGGCACCTAAATGTGTTGAAAACATATTTTCTGTGTCATGCAGCCAAATAACAATAGGCCTTTAACATACTTTTTTATAACAATATTTGTCCTCATACAGATAAACAATAAAATAAGGTTAATACAGCAATCAGATTGCACCAAGATGTGCACCAACCAACATGATAGTAAGCATATGGTACTTATGCTTTCAATAACAAACACACTCAAAGTTTGGTGCATTTTTTAAGTTAGGCTGAGGTCAACTTTAAATGCAATGCATTATTCAACTACCCTTCCAGTGTACTTCCAAACCATAAAGCATGCATTCTTAAACCACAGAAAAAGAATGCACTTTAGTTGGAAGGTCCAATTGCAGCTTAATTGTTACAGTCAAATAGACACACAAGGCCAAACACTGATTATTCTGCAGTAGGCCCAATTTAACCCTACTGGGTTGAGCATGGGCTAACTCTTTGAGTGATACACCTACAGACAGGCTAACGCTAATCAACCTCAACCCATAGATTGTTTGATTGTTAGATTGTTTCAACCTTTGATCTAGGTGGCCAATGCCAGTGTTGCTGAACCCAGTTCTCTGCAGCTCAGAAACCTTTTTCTACAGATTCATGGAGCTTCCTGAGAGACAGACTGAGGACACAGATCTGCACAAAACATGACCTGCTTGTTTATATCCCATAAACATAGACACAAGTGCATGCCCACACATTTGAGCACACAGTGCTTGCTGATGAGATGTTGTGTGAAACACACAGGGAGAATCATCTGTGGCCACAGTCAAGCTTCTAACAGTTGAAAAGAAATTGGTTTAATAATCAGATGTGAATCTCTGATAAAGGCAGTTTTGATAAGTACAGCGCTTCCTCAAGCATGATATTACTCAATTAAAGATTGGGTTGACTGATATTCAACACCATTAAGGGTTTTAGGGACAAAAGGCGAGTCTGCACTGATACATGAAACCATTACCTAATTTCATTCACATCTAAGAGATAAAGTTATAGACCTGTATTTCATCAAAGGCAGAAAGATCGGTACTAGTCAACTTTTTGTAATGGAAGTCTTGTGTTACAGGAGACCATACAATATTTAAGTCTTTTACAAAGAAGCTTTTATTGTGTGAAAAATGTAGCTCACAAGTCAATAAGAAAGAGGCGGTTTTTGTTGTGACTGAAGCAATCAGTATGCGAGTGAGCAAATTACAGGACTTATCTCTCTCCCTGGTGTGTGAACAAGATTCAAGCTGCAATTACTTGAATTGTATCAGACGATTAGTTATAGAGCTTCAACTTGTTAGGGCTGAAATGTTTGACTTTGTCTTTTTATCAGTGATTTTAAAGCGTTGGCCAAAATACTCACAATAACTAGTGGATAATAAACATTAAAATTAGGTGATTTTAAACACAAGTACTACACAAATACAATTCCAAATTAAAAGCACAAGTATGGCAAAGAGACCACATACACAAACAAAACAAAAACATGTACTTTCATATTTCTTAATAAACTTAGGAGAAATCATCTCTTGGTAGAGAAATAAATTACAATATGATATTATTTTAACCACCAACTCTGAAATCCTAGCAAGTGATCAGTGTGACGGGTACAAAGTTGCTAAACAAACCACTGAGTCTCTCTGGCAGCAGTGTCTCCAGTTGTTGTTTACGTATCACAAATTGTATCATTGTGTTTTAAAACACTTTGCAACTTTGCACTGCAGCCCCAACGTTTTAAGGCTATTTGGTTAGCGTTGTTGTTAGGTGGCTGTTTAGTGGTTTTGAGGCTGAAAATCTGTGTGTGTGCGTCTGTCTGGCTGTGTCTGTCTCTAGGTGAGCTCCGGGTCTGCTCTCTCTAAGCACTTCCATTCTAGTCATCTCCACCTTGAAGAAAGTAGCACAATGAAACTAGAATTCAGGTAGAGAAGAATTAAAAACCTTGTACTAGCTTGACCTCTCTTCTTTTTTTGTATTTCCAAGTTAAAGAATGATGATAACCTAAATAATCATTTATTGCAAGAGGGTTTGTAAAGAATCCTTTGGATTGAGACATTTTTACTGCTGTATAGCGATATCTAACACACCTTATCTCAGAAGGTTTGGCTCTCTGTTGCAGAGAGAGGA
This sequence comes from Etheostoma perlongum, assembly GCA_026937815.1. Taxonomy (NCBI): domain Eukaryota; kingdom Metazoa; phylum Chordata; class Actinopteri; order Perciformes; family Percidae; genus Etheostoma; species Etheostoma perlongum. Next base: position 15,214,819 of record CM049376.1, read on the forward strand.
TCTCCTGGGTTTTTTTTGAGCCAGAATTCAGAAAATGTAAGCACAATGAACACAAAGCATTTTGTGGCACTTCATAATAAAGAATAATCTTAACCAACCAGGGCATTTTGTCATAGTTTTTTGTCTTGTCCTGTTTTAACATATTATAAAGTCTTCCAGCCATTCATAATGGATACACACAACATAGAAAATAGGTAACAGTATAGCAGTACAAACAGTATTAGACTGTAGCTGCTATGCTGCACTTGAATGGTGAGGAATATTTTTTCTTCTCCATTCCTTTCAAACTCTTTGACCCCTATAATTTATCTTCTGTTTAAGTAGCTTTTAAAGACATTCATGCAAATAAAACAAGCTTATGTTTAAGTGAGATAAGTGTTCATTTACATAGAATAACACTCAACTCTGCACTCCACAGCCCATACTTTGTATTAGCTTTGTCAATATTGTATGTTGAAAGAGGGACTGGGCTAACACTGGTGCACAGTGTGCTCATTAGCACTCTTTAGGCTGGAAGCTATCTACCAGTAATGGGCTGCCTCGATGGCTAAATACAGCAGTTATGATTCCATATTTGGACATTTAACAGTGGTTAAGTAGAGTATCACTTAAAAGCCCCTGGAAACTTTGTTTCAAATATTAAGTATTTCTCTATAACTATGTGTAGGGTATGGTTAGGTTTAGGAACAAAATCTACAGAAGTAAATAAGTATGTTTGTTTCGTAGCTTACATGCATGACGTTAGTTACATATTTTATGTCCGCAACTTAATAATGTGTGTAGGAAGGAATCTTTTTCACTCAATAGAATTTTTAAGAGCATGCTGTTCGCAGAAGTTGTCAAGTGTAAATAACTGCAGGAACATAATGCAATACTACAGTTACAGAAAGTTAGACATTTAAATACACAGGAGAGATGAAATTGAACACTTGCTGGACTGACATTCAAACCTTATTTTTTTACCTTAATAACAACAATAAAGAAATAGAAAAAGGGCCTGATGACCTTTCTGTGCACTGGCAGAGGCCAGTGCATTGGCTCTGCGGCCATGTGGACTTCCAGTGACATTGCGGACATGCAGCATCGGAAACTAACCTTTATCTTGCAGTGACAAGGTTTTGGATTGGATTAAAGGTGAGCTGGACAGGCACTGTTTCAGCTGGACCCTCAACTCAAAATAAAAACCTTTCAATATGGAGAGCCTCACTGCAGAAGTTGTACTGATAGTTACTGAGCTCAGAACAATTTGACAACTCTCTGTAAAAGTACACAATGTATACCTAATGTTGAATTTTCTTTTTCTCTTTCTAATGTCTTCATGGGGCCAACTTAGTGATGTCAATGACATTTAGTATATTATCTTATTTTGAAATCAGTTTGTATGATCATCTGTTATGTCATATCATGCAGTGGGTGGCCCATCCTCAAGTAGACTTACAGTCAAACTTTGCTGTTAGCTCCTTGTGCGCAGACAGTCAAAATCCATTGTTGCTATGCCAACACTAGTGGTATCCAAGGAAATAAAATATCTAAAGTATCTATAGTAGTAAATCTAAACGGCCTCAACAAAGACACAATGCAGCACTCTGCAGCTTTATAAAGTACAGTATATTTCCCAACCTTAACCAGAAAATTGGTTCCACAGCATCCGCAAAAAAGACAGAAATATGGCTGCCCACATCTATGAATCACCTTCTCCTCCGTCTTGTCTTCAAATCTTCCCTTTTCTCCTCACCTCTCTGGTTTCTCTCACATATTTTCACCTCTCTAACCCATCTCCACACATTTGTCCCCCACCCCCTCCCCATATCTCCAACCACTTCTTCTTTCTGGTTTCTCTCCTGCCAAGTCAAACCAGGCCATCAGGCCTTTGAGGACCAGAAAGTCATTTAACTCGTGGTAGATAATAAGTCTTAGAATATAGCTCCTCTCAGATAATAAGCTTTATCACTTGATTGCTCTGCATGCTCCCTACTGTCTTTAGATTCATGTCCAGGGACCTACTCAGGCGAATCACACTATTTCCTTCCTGACAAGTCAAATTAACACTACGTGTGTGTGTGTGTGTGTGTGTGTGTGTGTGTCTGTGTGTCCACGACTACTCATTACAGGGAATGAGAGATTGCTGAGGGTGCACAATATAATCAAACAAGCCCAAAGGTTAGTGTCCAAAAGTGATTGTGTCTGGTGAAATAGTTAAACAGATAAGATATAACGGCCCACAATTGTGACATAAACCTCTTTATTTAACCTCATGCTGACTTTAATTTTGATCAACTTCAACAGTCCCTCAGAAACTTTGGTCTCTTCACCTGTCCTCTGTCCTATCCTGCTCTTTTACTTTCATTTGGACCTTCTCTCTCCTCTGCTCCACATGTCCTCCTCTCTCCTCTGTTCACCACTAAACTCCTCTCTTAACTGAAACCACTCTCTTATTAGTATTTTAGTTATTTATGTGCTACCTGTTGATATATACTGTTATCAAATGATAGGAAAGTGGACAGGAATTAAAACAAGAAAACCAAATAAGAAAAAATGATGAAATTACAAAATAATGTTTCCAAGCTCAGTAAAAGTGTAATGCAGTGAGATATTTACAGATGAAGAATTTGGCAACTTTTAGGCAATTTGGCTGATTGTCAATGTGATTTGTTTTGATGAGTGTGTTTCAGAGACAAGGGAAAGCCCAGATATCCTACAATATAATTTGGGGACTTGACTGCCAAGAAAACATCCAGATGTTGATCAAGGCTGCATGAGCTGTGATGTAAATACTGTAGGCATGCTGCTGCAAGTAAAGGATTGTTTTTGGAAGTTGTGCTGACGCAGGAATACAGAGAATTATAGTGAGATGTAATTTAGGCATTCATAAACATGTACAGTACTGTATACGTGTCTTTGTGACAAAAATGACCCAATTCTGTAAAACTCCCAGGGTCAAATCAGGTGTCAGAGAGCAGATGTCTACAATGTAATGTCATGGCTAATAATGATGACCTAATGACTGAGACATGTGTCTGTGATCAGCTGTGGGAAATGTTTTGCAGGTTGAGAAAGCAGACATTTAATGAGCACATCACTCATCCTCTCTCTCATTCTTCCCATTCCCTCTCCTCTCGTTGTGTCTCCTCTCATTCATGTCACTCCTCTTCCACCCAACCTTGGTAATATTAGGCAGAGCAGTAATAAGTCCAGCTTCCTCTGGGTTCTTTGATGTCATCTGTCAAAGCAAGCATCATTATGTGCTTTATGAACTAAGTCATGCCATGCTGTGCTGGGACAGCGCAACTCAATTTAGATAAGTCCAACTGGAATTAAATTGCATTTTTTTTGTCTGCTACAACAAACATATCTGCTCCGTAAGCCACTTGGTTTCATGATGTAACGCCTAGTTCTGCCTTAATTCGAGTTGATACAGGAGTACCACTAAGTACATCTGCATAGATGTATACCTTATTTGGATACAGCTAATTAAATTGTTGCATAAAACAATACATCAGAGCCACAAAGTTTGAAAAATAAACCACCCTTTCCTGCTAAAGTCGCCTTCTTATCAAACATGAACATGTGTCTCGTCCTGCTCTGTAGCTTGTTGAACCAAACCGGACATCGAAACTAACTCTGAGGAGTGTAATGCACCAAGTAAAAAAAATAAAAAAGTACTGAAAGCAGCTTTAATCAATACTTTTAAAACAACAATGTATCAAATTACAATGTTAAAACAAAGGTGATAATTGGAAAGGGGTTTCTTGTAGTGATGAACCTACAGAGAATTATCACCTGAATCTGCAGCGCCCCTCAGCTTCACAGAGCTTTCAAACTATTTCAGCTCCTTGTTTAGCTGTCTGGCTCACAACTAGGCTGTTTTAGTTCACTGTCATCGGGATGTTTTACAGCATCTTTAGCACTTCAGCAGCAAAATGTGCATATAAAGACAGCACATCTCCCAGAGATAAATAAAGGGATGTAGTACCAGCTTGGTACCATTCCACGTGGACATTGTTCTTTATCTGCTGCCAAACAGTGAAAGTTAAAATATCTGCATCAGTGTGTCCAGATGTGCTTGATGTTGAGAGCAGTGTCGCACAGGGCTGTGAATGTTCTCACCACATCCCAGGCTATTTGTAGAGATGGCAGCTGTCATCAGTAACATCAACGGGATGAAAACAAAATGCTGTTCACAACTCTGGTAGGTGGAGGTGTGGAATGAAGGGGACAGATGTGGAGCTATTGGGTTATCACTAAGATTTCTTAGTAGTCTTTGTATCCCAAGTGGCTCTCCTTCTCAATTAACAATTTATCATTGTGTAATAAAGTGTACAGCTGCAGAATGCTTTCCTCTGGCACAACTTACTCAATATGCAATGTGCAAATATGCTTGTAGTACAAGTGATGATATTGAGCTGTACAATAACAAGATGGCAAGTGGAGAACAATTCATTGCTTTCTTTGATTCTCTTTTTCTTGTGCACACAGTTGTAATCAGATCACATTTTACTAACATACTGTGCTGGGATATTCACACATTCATTCCATTAATACTTGTTGTCAGAAAAACAATAATCACATTTACAGAAGAGTATTTGCAGGAGGAAAAAGCAGACTTGCTGCAAAGAAAGCTAACAGCCAAATAATCCCTTCTTCTGGATAAGACACATTCAAAGATGTAAGCACAATGTCTCACCTCAAAAATAGCAGCCACATGTAGCTCGTTTTGCAACACATTTTTTATAGTAGAGCCTGGTAGACTGGTTTCTACTCAATCTGTTACCAGTGATGACAAGATGACAGGCACTGCAATGAGATAGACAGATGTGTATGAGAGCATGGGTTAGAATACACTAATTGCATGTGTGTGTTGAAATGTGTGTGTGTGCATCCATGTCTTTTCATCAAAGTTTGGCTAAAGGTGATTTAGCTCACCTACAGCTGATGAGTTACTGTTTCAGCAAGAGGACACAACCACTTTGAGGCCAGCTGCAGGGCCAGGAAATAGACTGAGTCGAAAAACCTTTTTGTTTTATTCATTAAGCATAATGTGTTGTTTTGGTGTGAGTCATGCAGATAAGACTATGATAAAAAGAACACCCCCCCCCACACACACACACACACACACACACACACACAAAATAAGTTTTGTTATTTGTAGCTCCTAATTTGTTACTTCTGTGGTGCACTGCAGGCAGCAGACTTGAAGCGTCAGCAGCAGTGCTTCCTGCGCTTACAGTGACAGGAGACGTTGATATGTTTTATTTATTGTTTAGTGGCCAGTTGTAGAAACCTAAAAACAATCAAAAAATTCCGGCCCTGATAGTCCAAAATCAAACTGCAGTATGTTAAGAGCAGTTGATTATTGCACCACGGAGCCACTGAAACAGTTTTTGTCTTTGGTAAGGCTGCTTCTGTTCAACTAAAATAATGATGCTAATATCTTATTATACTACTGGGCCATTTAAAAAATATATGTTCATGGTAAAATCAATATTATTACAATGAGCATTATCATAGGGGCCTTCATGTTTCTTCTCTTCAATGATACTGTCGCCAAGTATACCATTACACCTGATTACATCAATATTACCAGCAGAAAAAAGAGCCCCTAAGATCAGCAGTTTACAAAGTAATAACCAGTGCAACAACAACAACATACAATGGACACTTGTTAAACTTAATGACCAACAATATAAACTAGTTCAGTCTGAGGAATTGCGAAGAATTGACCATTTAAAAAAAATACAGTTATATTTGGTACAAAAAGGCTCAGCTCTTTGAGAAAGCTCTCAAAGAATCCAAGCAGCAATGAGGATTCTGCTGGGAGAACTAATCCCCCTTAACAAACACATACATGAGCAGTAAATCTTAGTGGAGTCAACAATGCCAAAAGCTTAGCACCTAAGGAGGAGGTCGTAGCAGTGAACTGTGCTGTATGCAGCAGATGGACAGTGAGGACTGTAAGACTGCCATGTACAGTACACCTGTATGAGTATGACTGGATGTTACTGGTCCGTTTGTAGTCAAGCAGCCGATGAATGAGCCATTGCCATTGGTGTTAAAGCATGAATGAAGCAGGTAATGCTGATGTTCTGCCTAAATTAATACAAAGCTCAATGAGTCGCACGCACGCACGCACACACGCACAAAATAACAAATTATCAAAAATAATCAAAAATGTACAGGCATCTTTATTTTACTTATACTTGGACACTGGATGAGAGCACATAGTCCTGCCTCTGAGCTCTGTAGATAAGCAAATACTCAGAGAGAGAGAGAGAAAAAGAGAGAGAGAGAGAGAGAGAGTAAGAGAGAGAGTGAGAGAATGAAAAAGAGATGGGGAAAAACAGAGAGATGGGGAAAAGAGAAAGAAAGAGAAGGTGGGAGGAGAAAAGAGAGATAAAAGGAAATGAAACAGACAAAGAGAGAAAGCACTTAGGGAGTAGAGTAGATAGAGAGAGAGAGGAGGAGAGGATGAAGGGATAGAGGTAGCTCAGGGAGGAGAGGAGGGAGACTTGACCCAGATTGGGAGCCTAACAGCAGCAGCAGCAGCTGAGTAAGCCGGTGAATGTTTAATAGCACCAACCACTTACACACTTTCACACACATGCATGCACACATACCCCCCCCACACACACACACACACACACACACACACACACTGTTGACTAGGACTCTTGTTGCTGGAGTTCAGCTCAGGCCTGTTGAATTACTGTGACGGTGATGTGATTATCTGTGTAACCGAAATAAAAACAGTCCTACCATGCACTGGATTTACTGGTAATGAACAGCGAGTATGTCTACTTTCTGTTCTGCATCAGCACTACAGTGATGTACAATGTGGAAATCCTCCATTCAGCATCTGCAGCATTACCATATGTTTGTATTTACCATGTATCAGCACTACATTAGCTGCCCATCCTATATTCAAACTTACTCATGCATACACACTAATGTTTGTCTATTTATTAAAAATGTCTACAACACTTCGGCCTTGCATCCAGGGTGGGAAATTAACTTTTTTGCCCACCCGCCACAGTGGCTGGTGGATGCCCAATTTTACCAGTCACTTATATTTTTTACCAGCCACTTTTTCCGGAATTCAAATTAATAAAAGAAAGCGCACTAGCATATTTTGAATTGCTTCAGTACATTATTTTGTATAATTATTATTACATAATGTATTAATATAAGCAAATAAAAAGTGATGTGAAAAAAAGTACCTTTATGTACCAACACTCTGCTCCTGGGGTCCCATCTTTGTATGGCAGTGCACTTGATATGAGACTTGGATGACTCGTAGTCTTTTATTGCCTCAAATTTAAGGTTAGTTGTTCCTCTAACGAACAAATTGTTTACAGTTTCTGAAGATGAGTAGGTACAACAGTAAGTACAGTGCATGGACTGGTCGTCTGTAAGGTAGGCTATAGGGTTGTGATGACGGACGATATCATATCATTGTCCATCCATGTCAGAGCCACCATCATGATGGCACGCTAATCCTAGTGGATGGTAAATTGATAACTGCATCAGTCTTAAACTAGCAAAGACACTTTGCACTGTGCTACCCCTTGTGTAAGCTAATATTGCTCATCTGTTTCTGTTTATTGAATGCGTTATTCAGTGCAAATATAACCGATAATGTAGTTTAATCTCAGTAATGATGCTATATTAGGTTATTACTGTCGATCCATTGTACTGTCGCTAAGCAGAGCACTGAGCTCTGATTGAGTCTAGACTTTACGGCACCGTAATTAAGTGAAAGTAGGTCAAGTTGTAATGTACTGCCCCTAGCGGTAGCATGTAATACTATCTATTTACAGAGGGCATTTAAATGTCTGATCAACTGCCAATTTAGGGGAAATCCCCAACCTAGTAGGCTAACCATATCCTCGTTTTCCCTTCGCCACAATGCGCCACTTGTACCAAAAGTACTTTTTCTTTACTTCGCCCTCAACAGTTGCTACTGCTGACTCTGTGGCAGGCCTCCTACCACCGGGGATATGTTGCCACATTTTTTTAAACCGATGTCACGGACTAGCACTGAAAACTACTCCACCTGCCACTGTGGCTGGTATACAGAGCAAAGTCACCCGCCACTTTGGAAAATTACCCGCCATTGGCTGGTGGCGGGTGCTAATTTCCCACCCTGCTTGCATCTGTCCCACAGCAGCACTTTAATGGATGCTGTTTAATCTTGCATCAGTACTGCATTAGTGTTGCAGCAGCCACTGCAACCTGTTCTGTTTCTAATGAATGAGTCTGTTCAACAGGCAACCGGAAACTTGCTTATGTTTGCAGTATTCCCTACAACAACAATTAAAAATGAAATCAAAAAAGCATTAAATTAGACTGGACATTATACAAAAAATGTATAATTATACACATTATGTTATAATAATATTATTGTCATATTGTTACATTATTCTCAGGTGGAAAAAACCTATTCACATATGATTCTATGGGTGGGCAGTATGGATAAAATCCTTTTTATCACAGTATTTGTTATTTTAAAAAAACAATACATATATATCATGATGAGAAATGAAAAGCTTGAATAGCTTTAACTATTATGATACTGCAATTCATGACGTTGGCGCAAACAGTCGGTAAATCCATTAAAGGGTTGTGTTTATTCAGATTGTTCCCTCAGTCACTATTCCATATATAATAGACAACAAATACTATTATACTCTACACAGCCTAGGCAGCCTGTTTCACAGCAGATGTTTTGACTTGTCACAGTAGGAAAAGCACAGGTGTTAGATTAACACATTACATTAACTAATAACAGTAACAATGACTCTGTTCTATTCAGATGTCCCAGTAAACCATGACAGTGTGACAGCGTGCCAGCATGCACAATACCAGGAATATGAAACTGAAGCTGCTAAATGGAATTCAGCCATCATTCATTTTGATCATTTACACCTATGCTTCCCCTTACACCTACACAAAATGTGTTCTGTTAAAAAAGGCTATTACTATAACACAGTCAGTTCTAAGCAGCAAAGTCCTGACAAACAGAGGCATTAAGGGGATAGGTACATCTGTGTTGTAGCGACAAAAAACAGGTTTTTAATTATCAAGCAAAATATCACCTTACAATAAGCTCTGCTTCAAAAATTCCTCATCGGGCAAAAAGATGCGCCTGTGGAGCGGGGCTGAGTAGGCAACTCAAAACAACATTTGATTCAAGCTAAGAGAAAGCAGCAAAATTAGTGGTTGCAACTGCTCCAAAGGCAAAAGTCACAAGTCACAGTTTGGACTTTATTTTGCAGATAAAGTACAATTGGACCTGATAAAAAACAAACTTCTTATGATCCAAAAAGTTGAATATGCCTATTATCAGCATTGATTATTTTACAAAACTTTTAAGCTTTGGTTTCAAGGTCATACAAATGTTTCATAATGTTGAGGCAATGCCAAGTGAAAGAGAGGTGAGAGCAACAGTGCAGCATGAAGAATATGGAAAACAGGACAAAAGGATTAGTAGGATGATATGCGGCTACTCCCCAACACACATCTCCTTCCTTCTCCTGTCTCAGATACACACACATACACTCACACATACACATAGTAAGTACACTGCATTTTGAATGCAGCACTGCTGAATTTCACTGCTACGCACAACTAAGCAGAAATAAGACTGGAGTGAAGCTGCGCTGTAGTCTCTCATTTCTTTCTTTCCATGTCACCGTGTTTCTTTCTCTTTGGCTCTTTCACTCCCTCTCTCTCTGTTTTCCTTGTTTCAGAAGTCAGCATTCTTGTTCATGTTTTCAGCTCCAGTGAGTCACCCTCTGTGTGTGTGTGTGTGTGTGTGTTGGGCTGCTATTTCAGCACTTTACAGGCCTATCGATTCAAACCAGCCTGCAGGGGAAAACCAGCCCCCCCCCACACACACACACACACACACACACACACACACACACTTATATACTACATGACTGAAAAGACAGACACACACTCACAAAATATTTCAATTATTTTTTACCAACATACTGTACAGACAGAATGTACTGTAGTTGATGATCATGTGTGTTATATTTTGACACAGTCTAGACATGCGTGTGTATACAGTATGCATGGACTACATGTACACTGAGTGTGAGGATAATTGTTTTCATGCAGGTTTGTTTGTTTGTGTGACCTTCACTAACAGCACTATAGGCCCAGCAGCGAAGGAAGGGACGAGGAGTTGCATGCATGCAGTGGGATGACTCAATGCTGTACTAAAGCCTCTACTGTGTGTGTGTGTGTGTGTGTGTGTGTGTGTGTGTGTGTGTCAGAGGGAAAGAGAATATATTAATGCATGTTGGTTTGCAAGGTTAAACTATTTCTGTATTTCTGGTTACGTGTGTGTGTGTGAGTGTTTGTGTGTGTGAGTGTGAGTTGTGAAAGCATGTGCGTATTTACACATGTTTAATGGCTTAGGTATAAGGTGTGTGAATGTGTGTGTGTTTGATAAGTTTACCAAATGTGTCCAAAAAGGTTTGAGAAGAACTAGAGTATTTGTTTCCAGTGAGGCAGGACTGTGTGTGTTCAAACTCCCAGTCAAGGTCACCCACACACACAGTTTTCACGTGTTGCATATACGCATGCAGCTTTGCTTACACACACACACACACACACACACAGTCTTGTCTCACTATCTTTATGGGGATCAGTCATTGACATAATGCATTCCCTAGCCACTTACCCTAACCTTAACCATCAAATCTAAATGCCTAACCCTAACCCTTACCCTAACCCTAACCATAACCTGATTCTAACCCTGATCTTAAAACCAGGTCTTAACCCTCAAACAGCCCTTTAACTTTATGGGGACCAGCATTTTGTCCCCACAAAGCTGTCAGGACCCCATAAGTATACTGTATTTCCAGTTTTTGGTCCCCACAAATGTAGTAAAACCTGGTACACACACACACACACACACACACACACACACACACACACAAACACACACACACACACACACACTGTTTCACTTTGAGTGAAGGATACGCAGCAGGTGTGTGGGTCAAACCAACAGAGCCACATCACACCTCTCAGTGCAGCATACTCCTCCGCTGCTGACCTCAGCTGAAAATAGAACCAAGATGTAGTTATTTTAGTACCTCATTTCCACCCGCATCAGGGGTAGACCACAATTAGCACTTTCTGAGTGCCTCCTACTGGCGCTCCACTACTTCACTGGAATGTGGTCAATAAATTTCTATCTGTGATTTATGCCATGAAACAAGCTGCATTTTGAAATTAATGTGGGATCATTAACACTGCTACTGAATACGGTCTGTGCTTTGGAAGCAAACACCAACTGAATCATACATGATGTACAGTACGTCCATTACATGTCATCATCATAATGCCATACACATCTTTGTGGGGAGAGACTATCTCACACACAGTGTGCATCATTATTCCCATTTGTACACTACAATTTGATGCATGTCCCCCCTCGCTTTTAACCCCGTCTTTGAGTGTAGCATGGAACCGCTAAAAACACTTTTAGCTTCAGATGTCATTGAACATGTTGTACAAACGTGTTTGTTTCATGGCGACCTCAACCTTTAGGCTACTAACAATTGTGGTTTTGGTAAATATTGAGAAATTCAAAATGCCCCATCTCTTGCCTAAGTCAACATTGGCTTTTTCAATATTAAATCAAGACCTAAATCTTTTCCTGAAATCAAACAAGCGGCTGGATTGCAAAAATAAATTAAATATGTGAATAGTTTGCAGATGTGTTTAATGTTAAACGATTCCTTGTTGTGTTAATAAAACATGACATATTCCTATAAAATATTTTTGCTAATGCGAATTATTGTATATGAGCTAATGATAATAACAATAATCATAGTCATTTTTAAGACTATCATCATGTCTTGCTTTTCTTGTAACTCAAAAAACAGATGTTTGTAAGGTAAGTGGAGAAAACGGAGGTAGTTCTTGTTGCTCCTGAACAGCATCGAGGTGTTAGCCTAATAGAAATTGTTCTATAAGAACCAAATACTGCTGTATGTAGTTACTGATATCACTCTCTGTAATCTTAACTCTGTCCCTTTCATATGCTCCAGGTTTTAGTTTCTAATCCTTCTCCATTGTGTCCTTCCTGTCTAACTCATCCTTTCTCTGTATTCTCACACCATATCTGTGTCTTTTTACTGTTTTCCTGGATTTACCTCTCTGTCTTTGTCTCTGTTTTCTGCCTCTCATTCCCTCTACTTGTGTTTTATCCCGCATTTTTGTCTTATTTCTCATCCATTCTTTACCTTTCTCTCCCTGCCTGTTTTCCCAGTGCTTGGCAGGGGTTCTGTCTTTTCTGCAGTCTATGTTTGTGAGTGTGTTTGAGTCGACAGTCTCTGTGTATACACTCATCTGTGTGCTTGTGTGTGTGCATCCATGCATACATGAATGTGTGATAGCTGGTTAAACAAGCAGCGACAGACCGATAGTATAAAATCTGGGTGGGGAAAGTGAAAGAGCAGCGCTTGTCCTTCTATCATTACCACCACTGAGGTGCCCTTGAGCAAGGCCCTTAACCCAAACCGCTCCAGTGGAGCTGCTGGCCAGCAGATCAGGCTGTGGTTGTACTGGGCAGCTTCCAGGTATGAATGTGTAACTGTGTGTATGTGATCAGGGCGTTCCTGCAAACGAGAGGCTTCTTCTCACTGAACCTTTGCTAAATAAATAAATAAAAGTATAAAAGTATAATAAAAAATATCCACAAACTAAATTTCAGGTTTATAAAAGGTGATATACAACAGATTTGGGAATTATCTTCCAAAAGGTCAAAATTGTAATTGATCCTGGTTTGACCTAATAAATTAACAGCAGGTACTGTACTTGTGACACGCGGCTTTATTTACCACTTAATAGCCATTAAAACCTTTGAAATTGTACAGTTACTTTGCATGTGGAATGTGGAGTTAAGATAAATTATATGTAAAGTACGTGTATCTAAATTCATCAAATGAAGGAGTTTACTGTCGCTGCAGACTTCAGCTGAAACACTAAGGTTCACATTGTCCAAAGACATTCTTTCCTCTTACTTCAGGAGTCGGGTTGGCTTTGCCTGTTCATGAACAGTTGTAGCATAATCTGTGCACATAATGGCTTACTGGAATCAATTTAGCAGTCGGTATGGTAGCGCCACTAAAAGTCACTGCAGGAAATCATGGATTGAAAGATTGGATCAGAAATGAATGGCTGCCTGCTAATCGCTGAGTTACCATTAATCTTTACAAGGAACATCTAGACTGCAGAGGTAAATACTGTAGTGTTTCTCTTTTGAAAAACTTCCTAAATGCAAACTTATGCATCAACATCTTTGAGCCGCCTGCTTTGAGACAGTGACATCACTGGAGTCATGTCAAATTGTTCCCTTTTTTGCTGATCGTGAAACAATTAAAACCCATTTCTTGTTTCCTCGCTGATGTAAAGCTGAAGAAAGAATATAAAGGGTAAATTCTGTTTTTGTTATTGGATTGAGTCACTTGCCAAACTGATTATATTCCTGCACGTGTGTGGTACACAGCTTCTGATACAATGCTGACGAGCTGTGACAAATGATTTCCTTTTTATTCACATTATGCTGACACACAGCTTTTTTTGTAATGTATAATGCATCTACAGGCTATGGTGATATACAGTAATACAAATACAATTGCATTCAGACTGTCAGTCTGTGTGTCTATCTCCTTTTTTCTTTCTATGCATCTTTCACTGTGGGACAACATTCCTATCTGCCAGCGATTAGCTTGCTTTGATTCACAGCTACAATATAAGTTGTACTTTTAAAGCCCATCAGGCTGTTTCTCTCACTATACTGTAACCTTGTCAAAATGTACGCAATTAACACAAACACTGGCACTGCATGGCTGTTATTAGTTTGTGTGTCTGTTGACATCATCGGAAAACCAGTGAATCCAGTAAATGTCAGTTGTTTAACTTTCCGCAAAACCTTTTCACTATGAATCATAAATGTTTTGTTTGTAATAATTTTTCCAGATTAAAAAATATCAATTTGAGGTTGATTCAGTGGTTGTTCTGCACCATCATATTTTTATATGTAATGTTTTTTTATGTTTGTGTGCTGCTGTGCTTCCCAGTGTGTGTGTAACAAGCCTAGGTGCGTTTTATTAAGAATTCACCTGAACACACCTCCCTGTAAGAATAGCACGCACATGGGCGCAAAGATGGGTGCAGGTGCATTTAACGTGGACGGTCTTAAAGTAGCAAAGACACTTCTGTCGGGCTTTGTGCACTGCAGGACCCTGAAGGTCATAAACTTATTCACTTTATTGCCCAGAGTTAGATGAGAAGATCACACTAAATATAAAGTTAAACAGGAGCAGACAGCTGCCTATCTTAGCTTAGCATAAAGCCTGGAAACACAGGGAAACAGCTAGCCTTGCTCTGAAAGTGTAAAAACAACACAACAAGGCTCCAGGTGCGGTCAGCTAAGGAATATTTTGGCGCATAATACCTTGATAAAAACCACTTCGATTTTTCTATGACTACAAACGAAATATGACCTGTTGTAAAGTTTATTTCTATCCATCTTTTCAATTTGCGCAAAAAAAAGAGGTTGGAAAGATGGTGTATAGATAAAAGCAAAATGTGCCAAAGGAAACAGATTTAGTGAATAAATTACGGCATACATGAAACGTGAAGTGTTTCCTACAGTATAAGACGAGGGGGGGGTCCACTGGAGCTGCTGCGTCGCAGTGGTGGGGAGGACCCCGAGGTGCGCTATAACTACCTAAATCAGAAGTGGATGGAAACAAGCATTAATTTGCATTTTCTTTTGCAGATATTCTCAAAATTTGGTGAAAATGTGCGATGCGTTTGGATGGAAACCTGACTGTAGTCAGCTTCAGAGGTGTTGGTAGACAGATGAAATACAATAAACATACTGTATTTACCAAAAGGTTAAACTATTCCTTGACAGACCATGCAGTTAAATCCTTGCCAGTCTGTGACTCCCTGAAATCTAAAACATCCAACTTTTAGCCTTAAGGCAGAAGGTACACTGCTAAGTCCATGCCACAGCACCTGGCTGTCACTCATCTTGAGTCGGCTCTGACACAGAGAAAGGATGGATATCTTGTGTCAGCCATAAAAAACTCAACTTTACTCTTGAGCCTAGTGGTTCTGTGGTAGCTGCCTTTGAATTGGTCAGTTTGTAGGGTAATGTTTGTGGGCTATTCAATCAACTATTATTCCTATTTTCATTATATATTGACACTCAGAGCCCACTGTATCATGCCTATTGATTTATTGCCACTTTCCAATTTTATGGAAACAAAATCACCATTGCCTCAAAACATTCAATACAGCCTCAAGACAACCCAAGCAGACGCAAGTAGATACTAAAATCTCTCTTGTAGCCTTCAGGCTCCCTGCTCTGGTTGTCACTCTGTGTTTGTTATTTGTTTGGATACTTTGGATTTCAGTTTTAAGATGAACATCTTCGTTCCTGTCTCTCTGTCTGCCACCCACTGGCTCCCCATGTCTCTTTCTCTTCCTCGCCATCTTTCTGCATTAATCTCATTTATATCTCTGTACTGACACAAGTGTGGAGATCTCTCTTCCTCTTTCCTTCCACCTCTACGCTTCTGCTGGTGTCTGTGCTGCAGGACAGATAATTAATCTCAGATGGAACTCTGAGCCCTTCTCCATGTTTACATCCCATGTGTGTGCGTGTGAATATGAGCGTGTCTCCGTATATATTTGTATGCATGTTTATGTGTGTACTATTTTGTGTGTGTGTGCGACTTGCTAATTTGATTAACGGGTGTAAACAGTTAAGCTAACGGTAATGACTACCAAGCAGTCTGCTGCTGTAGCCAGTGGGCTTCATACTGATTACTATCATCATGAAAATAAACCCATGGAGCTAGATGTATGTGTATGTGTGTGTGTGTGTGTGTGTGTCTCTGTGCACAGTAAGCAATGTGTGTTTGTGTTCTATCTGAATCTGAATCTTGTGTGTGTATGTGTGCACATAAAGTGTGTGTTTTCCTTTATTTGTATTGGACCAATGCCTAAGGCTTTGTGCATGTCTTTCAATGTGTGTGTGTGTGTGTGTGTGTGTGTGTGTGTGCACGATGAAGCGTTTATCTATTATAGCTCAAAGAGAACTAAAGTAGGGAAAGATAAACTTCCAAATTCCCGGCCACCATTGACGCCTGTAATGAAACAAACAGTGATAGTAAACATGTTGTCCATCACACTCCCTTTAGATGGACACTTCTGTCCTGACGAGACAATGTCATCTGCCATCTTTAGAAGTTTCAAAAACGGATCTGTTCTATTGAGGTCTTATCATTTCTATTAAGCAACAAGTCCTCCAACCCAAACAAAACACATACAAGTGTTTCTAATCTGGCACCCCTTGACAGGATGACACGGTTTGTTAATTCCTTACAAATGTCACAAAAATGACTTATACAGACCTTGCCACCGCTATATTTAAAGGCCATGTTGCAGATTAACCACCACTGTTGATTATTGGGTAAAAGCACTCAAGATATGTATATCATTTTTAAAAACGTCTCCAATTAGTGTTAAAAGTTAGTTTTTGGTCATTTTTGGTGTTCGCAGGTTTTTGAAGTCAATTCGGCGATGACGTCACAATGGGGAGAGAAGTCTGAGCCTGACACTAGAACTACGGTGACTGACTGGGAGGAGGAAGAGGAGGAAAGGCCAGCAGCCAAATAATTACCAACCTGCCAGACGTGAGAGGGCAAATGAGGAATTGTCAAGATTGTGGGGAAGTGTCCTTCATTTATCTCCTTTATTTATCTCCTTTATTTAGCAACGCAGCAGTGCATACAATGAATTTACTTTTAACTGTCTGAGTGATCATTCAACATTTTCTTTCGAGCTAGTGACAGTGATCATGTCGTTAGTTCAGATAAGTGGTGGAGAGCGGGTGCTGTAGGGGAGCGAGTGGGTGGAGAGCGGGTGCTGTAGGGGAGTGAGTCTCCGGTCGGGAAACTCGCCCTGCGATCTGCTGATCTGAAGATGTTTAAATCCGTTTGTGACATTTCAGACAGGATCATGGTCCTCCCCAACCAGCACGCACCAGGATTGTAATTGTTTATATTTACTTTACCATTCCTTTTAGACAGTCATATGAAAGGCTCCTTATCCCTAAACAAGAAGTTCACTGTATACAGACAGGCTGTATGCCTTTATGCCTTCCCTAAACCATATTGAATTATATTGTTAATAGGACGTGGCTTAATAGGAAAGACATGCATTTTCAGAAAACATTAAAGTTTGGTTAAACAACAATGAACAGAGTGTAATTTAACATATGTTCTTTTTATTTGAGAACAAAGCGCATAATTTTAAAATAAATCCATATGGAAGTTTTTAAGGAAGGAGCAGGTTGGAGCAAAATCAATATTTTACGGATTACGATTAGCTGAGAACTCCATAAAACATTTTCACAGTATACTCAAAAGTACACGTATTTGTAGCCTACACCGTTGTATCCTTCAAAAGTTTTTTATAAAGCTTGTCCGAGTCCGTTGTCTGTGAGGTTGAAACATCCACACCAGTCCAGGCTTTGGATGAATCATGGAGCTCAGACTTGGTCTTAAACTGAGAATCTGAACTTTATTCCCCAGGTCTGCAGACTGCTCGCCGCAGATGTAGCTTAGCTTCCACACAGACTCGTGGTATGACGCGTCCCTCCAGGCCGCGCACACTCGGGCTACTCTTCATTTAACGTAACGTCATAAATGAAAATAATGTCCAGGATCTCCGGGAAAAGAAACGATATGCGTGTCTCCATTTCATCACTGCAGGTTGATTGTGGGCGACATCGCTGTCGTGTTAGCTTACCGAAACTCTACTGCCGAAGTTTCTGGCTGGCTACGCGACGTTAGCTATATCCGCTAGCATCCGTACAGGCTAACTATAGCCAGTTAGCTTTGTGTGTAACGTAACAAAATCCACCCATCTCGTAGGAGCGAAGCTTACTATTTAATTCAATACAAATATGGTACAAAAGGTGCACTAATGCCACATGTATGATGTTGACAACATCATACATTTCGTTTCACTTTCCCTCCAATATTATTATAAATATAATAAAGTCACATGGACTCGATCGAGACCATAGACTGTTAATATTAAAAGACCAGAAGCCACATTAGGCCAGACCAATGGTAAATACAACGCAGGCCGCTCTGTTATCTCCCCAATGTGACGTCATGCAATGCATTGTGGGGGAAAAAGGAAACACTGTAAAATTGTGCCTACTTTTCGTATTATATTCAGTTTTGCGATATCCAAAACCATCAAATACAATGGATAACAGTTCAAATATTTACTACCAACAAGCAAATTGCACAACTTCGTTGCAAAATTAAACCTGCAACATGGACTTTACCTTATTATGCACATTTGCAGGTTCATACTTGTATTTTGGGATTCTATTAGAACAGTTTACATGCTTTAATGTTCAAATACAGATTATCTTTCTCATTCCGTGTGTCTGAATAAAACTTTATTTACCCTGCGCCTAAAATTCACCGTTTCAGCCCTTGTCTCTTTAAGACCCCCTCCCGAAAAAGCACTGCTCTGAAGTCTGCTCTGAATGACTGAATGGTTTCTGCATCTGCGCTGTGAGTTTCTGAAGCCGGGGAATGACAGCACTTTTTACCAGTATAGTTGTGACATCACAACTGGAAACCCTGATGACTCGTTTAAAGGCACCATTTCTGTATATGGGATTTCTCTGTAGATTGGGCATTTTGATGCTTTCACAGTATTTATATAGCACCTGGACCTGCTTTATAATAAAAAAGACATGAGAATGTCACTTTTTTACAATATGGGAAATATTGTGGTCATGGTTAAAGGAGGCCATAATGGTAGAAGACAGCACGTGAAAAGCAGTCTCCAGTTTTGCATAATTTTAATAATGTCAGACTAGGCTTCTGCGCACAGTGGTGGTGAGCAAACAAACCTGCGGAGCTCAAGTACCAAGCAAAAGGAATTAGAGGTTTGCTGTTTTCCTATCGTAATGTAAACAATGCAACAACAGATGCATTCATTTAAAGTAGACCTGGCATCTTCTGGCCAACTTCATTTCCTGTAAAACATTAATATAAGCCAGAGATCTTCAACACTTATCAGGCCAAGGAAAGAGAAACATAGCAGGGACAATATTATATAAAATTAAGTTGCATATTAAACTGGGCTTGCAAAAATCTGAAGGGCAGGCTAAAGCACTTACACATTCCTTTTTATGGTGCACACAATACTAAGGTACTTAAATAATACAAATGTGTTTTATAATAATAAAACTGTAACTGTATCTGTTGATGCTACCTCAGTGACAAGCTAACTGAGGCCGTAGCCTGTCATCAATGTTCACAAATCACAAATAGGCTGATTTATCTTTGCTAATAATATGTTGGACATGTGTTTATATACACTGTATATATATATATATATATATATATATATATATATTCAGATTGATTTATAAAAAAATTATTAAACAATAACTTGGGGGCCCCCTGCAGTAACTCTAAAGACCCCCTAAGGGTCCCGGACCCCGTGTTGAAGATCTCTGATTTAGGGTTTGACACTGTCACTGTCCTTTATGAGAAACTCAGATTCAATTCAATTAATTTCATTTTGATAATATGTAACTGAATTGTTTCAGAACAGTTTGCATCAATAACCTACTTAAATGGTTTAATCTGTAGTAGAGTCTTATTGTGATATGTTCCACAATATGCTCCTCTGTTCCCCTTATGGCTCTCTACTCAGGGTTTAGGTTCACACTACTCACACACACTACACGCTACTGTACATGCACAAACACAGGCATGAAAGCTCACAAGTAGAGACACAATAATAAACATAGAACACACACACAAACACGCCAGCACTCACACAGCGACAGAATGCAACTGGGAGGCTGCTCCCTTGCCTTGCCTGGAGAGGGAGAAGCTTATTATGGAGCCTTATTGAAAGCTTCAAAGAGTTTAAATTAGGGAGGAGAGGAGGGATTAGGGGTAGAGCAAGAGAAAGTGGACGGGTGAGGCAGAGGAAGAGGGAGAAGGAAGAAGAAAGGAGGTAGATTGAGAGAGGGAGGAAGTGGAAGAAGAGATTCAAATAGAAAGAGAGGATAAAATGTGAGAAAAGGGATGTGGGGAAGTTGGAGAGCGGAGCGATGGAGAGGGCATGGGGGAGGAGAGAGACAAATGGGAGGAGGTGAGTCAAATAGTTTTCTGGATGCTGATCTTACACTAGACAATGTTTTAAGTGATTTCAGAGTTTATTTATAAGTGGGAGTCACATCACTCGCTAGGAGTCAAACTCAGTCACAGCAGTCACAACACAGTCTTCTCTCATAACGATTGTTCTCACAAAACCAACACATAACACTGTAGGAAATGTGTGGCTGCAGGTGCAATGAATGAAGCTGTCTGTGTTTGTCTCATGTACAAAAACAACACGTGTAACCTTGACAGAACAAAGGATGTACACTACAGTAGTCTTAGAAACAACCACATGTGAATGTGATATAGTGAACTAACACTGTCAGTATCTATTGATATCACTTCAGGGTGTTTTTTTTTTTTAGTTGGTTTGATTTTTGTCCATCAGTTCAATGATTGAATCTGCACATTACTGGTATTATCAATCACATTCATGCTATTGTTGACATGTTTTCAAATGAAAACTCAAGATCTGGATGCTTGCAAAGTTAGCGAAAAGATTTCATAAAATACTCCACCTTGTAACAAAATTCATGATTAAAATTAACATGAATTTTATAATTTTTTTAATGTGCTTAAAATACATACATATCATTAAATGTAACAAAAACTAATATGTGTTTTTGTCAAAATTAAAGACTTACTAAAACAGAATCAGGTACCAAACTTAACACTGGATATATATATTATAAGAGACAAAATGTCCTTTAATGTATAGTTAATCTACAATATCAACCTGCAGGCTACAGCAAACAGCTAACACTTGCTCAATACTTACAATTCACTGGACACAGCATTGAGTTTGTATGTATGCGTCTTTGTAACAACATAACACACTGACATAAATTAATAGGGAGAAGTGAGGGCAGTAGAAGGGAGAGAAAGAAGAACTGTGAAGTGATACAGATAAAGAGGGGAATGAGAGGGGATGGGACACAGAGTGAGAAGGGATGATTTGACCTAGAGGGATGGAAAAAAAGGCTGTAATGGTTGCTAAACATAGAGCACAGAGGAAAGACCAAGACAAGAGAGAGAACAGAGACGCGAGGAGATCAGAAGAAAAGAAAAAGGGAAAGAGGGAAAAGAACAAAAAGGCATTAAAGAGCATGGGTGAGAAAGATGGAGGAGAAAGGAGGGGAGAGGGAGAATAGCGCGACTCAGAGCGCCAGAGAAAAGCTGTCAAGGTCGCTAAACAAGCAGCAGAGAGAGGACCTAAAGGGATTGGCTGCAGTGCTAAACAGCAGTGACCTGTTAGTCATGGTCAAACACACACAAACAAGGAAGAAAGGATCAAATACAAATGAATTTACTGGCGAAACAGAGATGACAAAGATATAAAGAAAATGACCAAATAGATGGAAAGGAAGAGGAAAAATTGAAAAAAAGGAAGATTTAAAATGGGGTTTGGCTGAACTTGATTTGTGAGCAGCATCCTAACCTCTTTAACTGTCCTTAACAATTTTCAGAAACAGTAAAGATGCCATATGAATGCAGGTAGATTCAGTAGTTTACATGTTTCCTTGAAATCTAGTCCACATCAACAGAAAATGACTAAAATTAAATTTAATGAGCTTATCTTTTTCCCCCTCCAAGCTAAACCAATTTGGGTCAATTCCATTTGCCTGAGAATCTTGTTGTTTTTCTTAAATGTGCCACCAAAATACTGAACACCACTGGGATACATGGACGATACACGATAATAGACTGTCAGTATGATAAACTGTCTGTCTGTCTGACAGCCAGGGAAGAGTTAAAAACAGAGGTGGATGGTGTGTATGCGTCTGCTCTGTGATTGCCCTTGGGAGAACAACATGGAATAAAGCAGTCACCTGTGTGTAAGTGTGTGTGTGTGTGTGTGTGTGTGTGTGTGTGTGTGTGTGTGTGTGTGTGTGTGTGTGTGTGTGTGTGAAAGAGAGTGCCTAACAACGGTAACAAAATTTGCCACAGAGTTTGGAATAATTTTACAAATACAACTCATATCCCTAAGTAATATGCATTTATATACAAATCAATGAACACTGTTTTAAACTTTTGGATTGTATATCATTCACATCATTCCAGAGTATATTATTTCAGTGCACTTAGTGTAATATTATTTATCTTGGAAATTTTTTGTTACATTGTTGTGTATTCACTGTACATCTTTCGTTGAAAAGGGGATATTTAAACGTCCATGGCAGTATTCACAGTGATGCTATTTAATTCGACTCATACAATACTTCCTGAAAACATTGTGATGATTATTACTTCTAGTCCCAGTTTATTGGAATACATTGTCCTTCTTTGATTTTTACACCCAAATGAGCTCCATTTCGTAACAGCCCCAGCAGTTCTAAACCAGAAAATGGGCCCATAGCCTTGAAAAATGTGTTTTATTCCAGGCACTGTATATCTAATTGATTTATTTACACTAAAAAAGTAGTTGCCAATGTCTGCTGAATGTTTCATGTAGTGTCTTCTGTAGTCTGCTCTTTGAGGAATTGGCAGCACTATCAGCTTTCTTATCATTGTCCCGGTTTGCAGAATACATAAAATTGTTATGAAACAGGATTGCCGCACAGGGATGACCAGAAATAACAATCTGAGTCTGAGGATGTTTGTAGAAGTAAAAAATCATAATGGAAATGGATTTACCAGTATATGGATATATTATAACATATTTATGACAAATACCCCCATGGTTTTCCTTCTCACTCCCCATCTTTCTTTCTGTCTTTATTTGTCACTGACATGCAAAAACTCCCTCAAACACATACACAAAGACACACACACATACACAGATTTCAGTGTGACTATCGGAAGCGTTATCTCTGCATTGCAGACTATTAAACATTGATGTGTTGTTATTGTAACACTAGCAATCTGGATCATCCAGGCTGAATGACCCAAATTAAAACACTTTGGTTTGCGACAATACGGATTCTCTGATAAACAACTGTTTTGTCTGCAGTGAACAATTAAAGCAAGCTTGTTGGGACCCATTTTGGTGCAAGATAATCTTTTCTGGGAAGTTATTGTTGTTCAAGAACCATTTTTGGAAAGTGGTTTCTATTAGCAATAAGCACTGTGAGATACTCACAAAAAGCTGTGAATAGGACCAGAAGTTGAAGGTCCAAACCGTAATACTCACACCATCCCTTTACTGTATTTGACTCATCTTTCTGAAAATGGCTGTACTCTTTCCCTGTGTCACTGTTTGATCATCAGTCAGTGAAGTTCCATGCTGGCACGGTGCCTCAGTGGCATGGCTGCCTCAAAGTAAGTAGACACTGCAGAGTTCGACCCCCTGGTCCGGGCAGAGCCTTTTTGTGTGGAGTTTGCATGTTCTCCTTGTGTTTGCGTGGGTTTCCTCTGGGTGCTCTGGTTTCCTCCCACCATAAAGACGTGCATGCTAGTTAACTCCTGCCATTGCCCTTGATGTAGGTACTGGCGTTACAACCAGAGTTGGTCCTTGGGCACCGGACTATGGCTGCCCACTGCTCCTAATTAGTTAAGATGGGTTAAATGCAAAGGAAGACATTTCACTGCACATTGTACTGTCTATGATTGTGTATAGTGTGACAAATAAAAATGGAATTGAACTCAATTTTAATTACATTTTTTGGACGTTATTCTCAACCCTGCCTTGTCTTCTTCCACTTCAGTTTATGAACAGTTCCTACAGATCCTAGATTGCATTCTGGCACTCTCTGGAGAACATCATTTTATCATCTGCAAACAACATGTGAAGAAAGTTAAAATTATTTTGTAAGGCAGCTGTTTTTTCCTCACCACATCTGCAACCAGAATGCGTAATGTTTGCAATTACCCAGACACATGCATGACAAACAGTAATGTTGGCAAGTCACACAAGGCTTAAGAATTGCAATAGAGATTGTGGGGAGAAACAAGATATCAAAGAAAATTAAAGTGCCACTTCACTGATTTTACACATGAAGATCGGTTTACTCATCATTACGCCTACCCAGTCTGTTAATACAGGTGTATAATCCTTATTATTATAGTCCTTTATGGTTCTGGAGGGAGTCCTAAAGTTAGTAAAAAAAGTTACCTTGGAAATATTTTACAGAAGCCTGAGTTACAAACTGGGGGCATGGAGTTCAAAATGCATGGGTTTCTACCAGTCAGTCATTCAGAGAGGGATATGTAAGATCCATCATTTTGGAAACTTTTGGACCCATACTAGAGACAAAAACTAAGGACATCTCTCTCTTTTTTAAAGGTCCTGTTAAATTAGCCCTTCTTAGGAAACAGTACATCTGTTGCAATGAGATCATGCTGCACCCCTGGGTGTTACTGAAATGTCTAATTGATAAAGCCTTCTCAATTTTTTCAACAA
This sequence comes from Etheostoma perlongum, assembly GCA_026937815.1. Classification (NCBI taxonomy): domain Eukaryota; kingdom Metazoa; phylum Chordata; class Actinopteri; order Perciformes; family Percidae; genus Etheostoma; species Etheostoma perlongum. The sequence goes on from CM049376.1 coordinate 15,239,404, forward strand.
TTCCGCTCTACTGCCCGTTAAGATGTATCCCTCACAATCCTATTCTAACAATAAAATAAACTTAGACTTAGACTTCTCTTTATTGATCCTTTTGGGATGACTCCCGCAAGGAAATTGAATTTCTAGCAGCAGATTTCGGCAGCTTACAAAAACACTTGAATAGAAGATAAAGAGGTATAAAAAAACAGTATAGAATAAAACAGTATAAAAATAACAATAAAACAAAACAAACAAATCTTTAGCTATAAAAAAGACCTTTAGCATATATTAGCAGTTAAGAGCAGTTAGAGTGTCCAGGTACTGTATGTATGTAAGTAGATTATTAATTAATTAATTGCACAGTGAAAACAGTGTCCACCGCTCCTTCAATTCCTTCCTGTTCTGTACTGTCCTCTTTACACAATTTCCTCCTCCTGCAGCAGTTTGCTGCAGATGTTGAAAGACCGCAATCTCCTCAGGAAGTAAAACATGCTTTGTGTCTTTCTGTACAGGTGGCTGGTGTGTGTTGTCAAGTCCAGTTTGTTATCCAGCCACAGCCCGAGGTATTTGTATGATTGCACAGCCTCCACCTCAACTCCCTCCAGCAGGACTGGTCGCGGTCTTGTTCTGGACCTCCCAAAGTCAATGACCAGCTCCTTTGTCTTAGACAAAGGAGCTGAATGGAGGCAGTTAGTGTGACACCAGAGAGCAAAGTCCCCCGGCAGACTCCATTACTCCTCCATTACCCCGATACACCCAACAATGGCTGTGTCATTGCCGTACTTTTGTATGTGACACAGCTCCGAGTTGTAACAGAACCACAGTGTCAGACATGATGTCCTTCAGCCTGTCAGTGAGGTAATCCTTGACCCAGTATACCAGATTGTGGTCCAGTCCCATCCTGTTGAATTTGTCCTGACGTATAGGGGGGCGGATTGTATTAAAGGCACTGGAGAAGTCCAAGAAGAGGATCCTCACTGTGCCGCTTCCCTTATTTAGATGGGAGTGGACTCGGTGTAGAATGTAGAGGATGGCATCCTCCACACCAACATTTGGCTGGTACGCAAACTGCAGGCGGTCCTAGAAGAGTTGTACCTCGTGTCTGAGGAGGCCAAGGAAGAGCCGCTCCAATGTCTTCATCAGGTGTCAGGTGTAAAGTGAGTAGCGACAGTTCAATCAGGAAGACTCCCTTTACTTTCTCATTCTCATTTATACCCTGTATAGCACTTCTGGATAGATGTAAACCACATTTCGTTGCTTGTACTTGTGACAGTGCAATGACAATAAAGTTGAATTCTATTCTATTCTATTCTATTCATCCTCATCTATCTCTCTCTGTTTCACTGACTTCGACTCTAAATATTAACTCTAAGTAGTCCAACCAGATCTTGCCTCGATCTCTCTTAGCCAATCATATCCTTGCTTTCAAACTTAAAAATCTGTTTTCCCCTCTGCTGCTGTCAGTTGTCATTTCAGGACAAACCGATGTGAGTCTGTGACCCTCCAACACCCCTTCACCTCCAGTCTTCAGCATATCGGCGCCCAATACTGCTCCCCATCCCTTCATCCAGGTCTTCAGCAACTCTCTTCACCACCACCACCAGTGTCAATACCTCAGTGAGAAATATCCTGGACTAATCAGAGCATCATTAAACTAAACTAAATATACTTCCACGTCATGATTTGGGTCTTATTGCCCAAGACTCATGATCAAATTCTTTTGATCATGCACTTGAATATGTAAATGTATTATTCACTCCAAATTAAGTCTCTCTGACTGAAACAAATTCAGTCATTTCAAACACTGTTAAAATATCTGACAAGCCCTTTGTTTAAAGCATACTGACCCCATAAGGAAGTAATGACTCTATTTCATGGGACCTTTAATCTGTCTCTTACAAGTCTCCTAACTTTATAGAAGTGCAACACTAAATCTCTGATGTATTCCTTTAGGTTTTTTTCCACGGGTGTCCTGGTGGCTCAGGGGAACTGCTGAGAAAAGGAACTGGACAGACAAACTCAAGTGAAAGAATATGTGTGAATGTCTCTCCATATTGAAATTAAGGAATTACTGGCTTCCAGGGTGACTAATAGACAGACAGAAAGGTTGGTTTAATTCAGATGAGACTTGTGCCCTCTCTCTCTTCCTCTCAATGTGTATGTGTCAGCAGCTCAGTCAAGCAGGATAATTCAGTTCTTACTCTGCGGATAAGGACTTCCATCCAGCTTTACTCTGTCACAACATTTGTTCCACATTTAAATTAGACTGCTGCAATGGGATGATTGCTTATAGATTTGAGGAGGGGGAGAAGGGGAGAGAAGGGAGTAAAAGGAGGGAGAGACGTAGCAAAGAAGGAAGATGGGAAAGAAAACAGCGCATGAGAGGAGAGAAAAAATAGAAAGAGGAGGGAAGAGAGAAGACACAAAGGAAGAGTACTACTTTTCCTTGCCAGAAACATTCAGTACAATCAACTGTTGTTGTTTCACTATCAGTCTGGTCCCCATGACAACTGTCCTGGATTCTAATGCGTTCATCTCACACAACCACACACATCTATTAGCACTAGCACTACTGCTTCACATCCAATCGATGGGCCACACTGGCTGCTGGTTTTAGTTTTCCAGGAAGTCATTTTAACTAGCTTAGTTTATAATATGTTGGTAGTTAAATAATTATCATATTTTATAAGAAGAAGAAGAAGACATGCCTTTATTTATCTTGCAAGGGGAAATATAACATGATCATATGATTAGTAGGGATGTCCCAATCGTCCCAAAGTTTTTTAGACCCTGATCTCAATCTGAGTTCTTTATTACTGGGTATCCAGCAATACCGAGTCGGATCTGATACTTACTGTATATTATATATTTACTTAAATGTTGATGAAATATGTATCTGACACATTGAAATAACAGATGTAGCTACACCATAAATCTGGAGTAAAAGATAGCCTACAATATTTCCTTTGGAAATGTTGTGGAGTACAAGTATAAAGTAACATAGAATGAAAATGTAAGTAACTCAGGTAAAGGATGTAGGGGGGAAGACTGCACTACTAATGTTAGTTACATGCCAGATATCTATTTAATTAGTCTGCTGTCTGTAGCACTTAAAAACATACACGCTAATGTAGACATACGTCAGAGATCCACAATGGTGTTATTGTTCTGTAACAATGCTAATTAGAGCCAGGCCGATAAAGGATTTTTAAGGCCGATACAGATACAAATATTTGGTTTGATGGTTTAAAAATCAAATATTTCGATATATATCGGCCAATATATATTTTTTTAAAAAATCATAAAAACGTAACAAAACAAACTGATTTCCCTAACATTAGTTATTTTTAGTTATTTATGAGTTCTCACTAAAATAATATTATAATAATTTGTTTTATTGTTACAACAGAACAGAGGAACATCAAAATATATTAAAGTTCTGGTAAATAAAATGTATAAAAATACAAACTTAAAAATCCGTTGAACAACATACAAATTAACTAAAAAATAATAATTTGTGTTCCCAACAGGGACATTGTAGGGTGCCCTCTGGTGGACAAACTATGCAAAGGTAAAAATCATAACATGGTTGACCGTCCGTTTTTATTTTATTTAAAAAAAAAAAAATTAGCAGAATCATTTATTTGCAAAGAAGCAAAGCACCCCCACACCTCCTCCTCCCTGCTTCACGGTAGGTACCAGGCATGTAGAATCCATCCGGTCGATATGATATTCTGGCCATGGGTCACATCTCTGGCCCAGGTCCAGCAGCTCCGTCTCACACGCTATTACTCTACCAACTGAAGTTAGTTGCATTCAATAACTTCTTCTGTGTTCTTTTCCGTGGCGGCAGCGATAGCAGTTACCAGCGGAAACCGTGGTACAAATACAGGATTGCCCCTCATATTTAACAATATACAGCTGTGTTAATAACAATTAAAACGGTAGACAAATGTCAGAAGTGTGAACCGGCGCTGTGTGGCAAGGCTGCGCGGAGAGTAAGACGAGAGAGAGCAAAGGAGAGATCCAAACACAGGCACGGCTTTATAGAAGAAATGGGTCATGTAACGCAAAATTAAACCATATCCATATAACAACATTGCAGCGGATGTGAGGACATTATGTGCACCGGTGCGTCTTAGAGGAAAAATGTTACTCGCGCCCTAGAGCCTATGAGCTAACTGAAGCTAACTAGCACCACCACCGACTAGCTAGCACTGCTCACTGCTGTTGTTTGAATAACACAGATGGGACAAAATGTTGCGTTTACTGGTAAACTGGTAAACCTTGAGACCGACGTATAAACAACTGCTATCTGTTGAATTTTCCTCCCGTTACTCTGTCCTCTGTGACTGTCTACATCTAGAAACTAAGCTGCGCAATGAAGGGAACACTTCGGAGTGGCACATGAGCAGACAGGGGTTTACGGAGCGGTAGATGCGCTATACAAAAAAAAATGGAGCGTTCTATGAAATGACGCATTTAAAAAAAATCGCTTGATCACGCAAATTTGATTGTGGGAAGTAAAAATCGTAATCGGGATTAAAAATCGATTTAATTGTGCAGCCCTAGCAGGTGGATGTATTGATGTTAAGACTTAAAAGCTCCAGATAAATGTATTCTTGTATCAGGAGAAGCATAAAGTGAACGCTTCCTGTTTTCACTGTTGAATGTATTTTAATTAAATACATTATAAAGCTATTCACTGTTATGTGTTATATGTGTGTGTGTGTGTGTTTTGTATAGAGTGTAGGTGTCTGTCATACCCAGCAAGGAAAACTTTGCCTGAACGTGATCTCCCCATATCTGTGTGTCTCTGTATCTCCCACACTTCCTCTGTTTCTCCCCGGCTCTAACCAATGGTGACAGTTGTGGTTTTTAAAGCAGAGTGGATCAGAATGCAGGCGGAGCGGCTGTTAATTATGGATGGCCTGTTTATCCTCCCAGGATCACCCAGGGAGGGGAAACAACTATTCTAACTTCGCCAACCGTGCTAATATGACAGTCCAAAGTCCACATACAGTACTGATCCTGCTAGCTAACACGTTAAAGTAACATCCCCGCTTGTCTCGCATAGGCAGACCTCTCCACACTTCATTTAGGCGCTCTGCAGCATAGCCTTGCTAACCTCTTTCCAACATACACAGACCAACACAACACGTTGTCATCTGGTGTATTGAAACCACTCAGTAACTAACATGTTACTGAGTGGTTTCAAACAACCATTGAATTAACATAGGAACAACATTTATGCTGTCACAACATCAACCTGATTCTGGCTGAATGGCGTTTATGCATAAGAATATGTTGAGATGATGAAAGAAAGGGCTGGTGAAAGGTAAAGCGGTGAAAATATTTTTTTAGGTGACTAAAGTAGTCTACATTTTGTTGCCCTGACCACAGCACCTCCTGTGTCATTTTCCAGTCTTCTTCTCCAAACTGGCTGTGTGCTTGCTGTACTGCCATTATTTGTAATACACTGAATGTCAATAAGTACCTCAAACAACCCCACTTAAAAAAACAATTGAATGGCATTAAACTGATACTTTAATGCCATTCCATTACCCACCTCAGCAGCAGGTTTAGAGTTCAATAGTATTTTATTTAATCCAAATCCTTTTGGAAGCAGCCAAATGCCGATTAGGAAGCATTGAGCACAGTAACTAGACAATATAGTTTTAGTTTGGCTTATTGGCAAGGTACTTCTAAAATAAAATGTTAATTTTTTTTAATTAATGTTAATTGTCATTTTACTTGACGGTCAGTGCCGGCTAAAATCGCGAAGCTTGTTACGTTTTTGATCTCTGATGACAAAAAAGTTTCAAAAAAACTATTCACTAAAAGAACTTAACCTAATAACCTATGTATGTTTCCCATGCATAGGTTATATTTGGGTTCCCCGCCCAGGTAGATTAAATTACTGTTTTTCTAATCAACAATGGAATTTTATTGCAGACAGACCAACCTCCCCAATGCCTCATGAAGTTGTGAACTCATGAACAGTCCACTTAGAGCCAGGCTCAGAGCAAGGCTTACGTTAGTAGCACATTAGTATTACCGCATGCTGCTTATGTTGTGGCTTTCTGTGGAATTAAGTGTACTGATAAATTGTTAAAAAACGCTGCAGCCACACCCTTGTGATAGCTCCTTACACATCATTTACAGTCTCCGCTTGGTATTGGTCCAATTATATATGGAGTTAACTGGATATATATATATATATATATATACACACACACACACACACACACACACACACAACATTTTGTATTTTACAGCAAGGTAATTTTGAACTGTGATATACACTGCAGCAATTTTTTCAGTGCACATCTTTTTCACTGATCTGCAATTTAAACTGCATACATTTTATTGATGTTACTTGCTGGGTGAGAGTGATATTACTGTTGCAGGACTTGTAGATTCAGAAGTAGTTGTAAGATTTTATTGGCAATTACATTTCTTTCCACATTATTTGAAAAAAATGCTCCCTGCTGGCAAAGTTTATTCAGTTTAATTTGTGGATACATTTAGCTCAGTGAAAACATCCAACTTTACAATGATGAAGAGATGCGGCGTCCCGAGGGGCACAAACTGCAGTCAGTGTTGTGAATGCAGACAAATTAGCAGTTACAGTTAGAGCCTGCTTGACTTTATATAGCGGTCTTGCTGTATCTGTAAAATGTATTGTATGTAGGTTCTGAATATCAGCCTGCGTAAACAAACTTTTTCAAGGTATTGTGTCAAACCGAAAAGTGTTGCTTGAGGGTTTTAGATGAATGTGTTTCTCTGAAAATGCCTATCTCATCCTCAAAGCCCCAAACCAATCAGTCAGTCCTCTGTTGACTAATGCTCATTTAGCTCTTTTCTGATTGGTTATAAAGGCAAGAAAATAGCTAGAATTTGTACCAGTGGGAGGTTGGGAATTGAAGTTTTGAAGTTCTTTATGTGTTTCTCTTAATTTCCTAAAACTCTATAATGTTTGTCTATATTTAATGTCTGTGTGTGTGCTAATTCCTCTAAGTGCAGTCGACTGAGTAAGGCTGTGTAATCAAGAGTGTTGGTATAAAAGCTTGTGTGTACATAGGGACATTTTAATTAGCTAACGCTCCCAGACATTGTGGCAATATGTGGTCGACAGAAAACCAGATGTTTATTGTTTTTAATAGTCTAACGATGGTGATCTTTGCCAGTGCTGCATAGTGGAAAGTGTTGCCTAATGTGTTTGCAGTCAGAGCCAGAGAAAAGTTAAAGTATTTAGAACCAACTAAAGTATTTTGCCCTCAACCTACTGATTAATGTATTTTTTCATCTCAGAGAGAATCACATTTAATGTGAAGTAATACAATCTTTTTTTAAAGTGCTCTATAACTCTTTAGTAACATTAATCGTTGATTATTGCTGTGTGACACTGCAACAACACCATCAAAAATGTCTTCCTGCTTAACCTCACCTATCTTTTCTAATCTGTATTTTGAGTTTACTTGGGTAACTTGAGTTACTTGGCAAATTTGAATAATCCTCACTGCACATCAAAACACAGATCATGCTGTATATAACAGTGTGACTGGCATTGATCAGCATCCCCTATAAACCCTCACTGACATTAAACACTAAATGAATAAGTAAGCTGGCCTATTGTCTTTTTATCTCTGTTTGCATTTAGGTGGATACATACGTGTAAAGGTGAGTTATATATCCGTTGAGATGAGAATAGCAGCCATAGCACAGCAAAACAACAACATTCACAGAAAAGGGAGGAGAAACAAGACCAGCAACACAACACAGCTGAATGTTTGAAGGACTAACAATACATTTGCTTCCCTGATGTGGAAATAATATAAACTGCACACTGCAGCTGCAAGTGAGGAAAAACTATTAGGAATGAGGGAATACAATTTTAAAACTGAACAGTCACACAATTGTAATTTAATTGTGTCAACGATTTTGTTTACTAAATTCACCATGGCAACATGAAAAGCTTGTCACTGCAGCTGAGAAACATCCAGTGTCGATTGACAGAAAGTGAGGAACAGACAGGATTGGGTCTGCAGGGAGTTAATTCATGGCTGCTGAAACAAGACTATGATCCAACATTTCAGTCGTGCACTTTCATAAAGTCTGGGGAGAAAAACAGCAATATTTTAAATCAATGCAGCAGGGGCTGAGATATCTGGACTGAAATCTCTAATATGGGTCAAGCACTAAAAACATTTCCCACAATTCTACTTATTAGCATATTTTATTAGATCTTCTCTGACTGTTAAATGCCGGTCTTGCAAACTCCACACTAATTTGTTTAACTGAGGATTTTTTGTTCAAAATATATAGTCTTCAAACCAAAGCTGAGAACGTAACTCGTAAGGGACACGTTAAGTGAAAATCCTGGTGACTAGGAAATTGAAAATTGATTGAGTGCCCTTTGAATCCCCAAGAACAAACTATACGTACATTTATATTTGTCACATAAATAATTCTAGCAGGTGCAATGTGACTTATAGCTTAGGGTGGTTTAAGATACCTGCATTTTGTCAAGGTCATGCAAAGTAAATGTATACCATTAACCTCATTTTCCCTCTGAATCTCTTTGTCCATTCTCAGCATCTTTCCTTCTGCTATCTTTTTCTCTGTTCATTTTTGGCACAATCTGTCTCTCCAAATTTATCCAGTTAACAAACTCTCTAGGGATGCCCTGAGACTTGCCAATACCAAGTACCGGCATGAGTACTTAATGATACCAATACAGTTCTAACAATTACTTTGAAAACATGCATTATTTGCACCTGAATGCATCATGACTTTACCAACTTCACATAAATGCACCATAAAGTCTCATTGGGCTAGAGTTGGGTTGATTTTCGGTCTGGTCCGGGGGACGAGGATAAACCAGGTTGATTTTATGCTAACCAGTAAAACTGGCATTGTCACTATGTGTTACGGTTAGTAAGACCCAGAACCACAGAGATACAAAAGGCACACAGACAGGATAAAGTTCAAATAGTTTAATGAATGTGGAGGGGTTCAAATACTGGTGTAGACAGGTGGCTGGTCGGCGTGAGGGAGGAAGGCAGCTCGGAGGGACAACGGATGGATCTACGAGGAGAGGTAGAGTTAGTAGTAGCATGCAACAAGAATAATAACACGAGCGCAAATGACTAGGAGCCAAGTTACCACAATAGTGCATGTAACGATCTGGCGCTGAAGAGGCAGTCAGCCTCTGTATGGCAGTGGGTGATGAGTGATGAGGAACAGCTGAGTGGATGACGGAACGTATATGGAAAGCCACGCCTCTAGGACCCCTGGAACGCCCACACGGCAAGACAGACAGGACACACAGAAGAAAGGGAAAACACTACACAGGTTGGGGGGAAATGCAGCAGACCACAACACTATGACACTTTCTGGCAAATTAAAAAGTAGCCTACATTAGCAACCTGTGCTGCTGATGCTAAATCTAACTAGCAGTGTTGGGCAGTCGTTACTAGTGTAACTACTTCTCAATTTGAGCAGTATTCAGTTTAAGCACGTAATTTAAGCAGTGACCTACACTAGGCTGTGTCTTAAGCTACAGACTGTTGTGTGTCCCAGACTGGAACTCCTGGTGGTTGAACCCTTTCAAGTGAAATACAACCACACTTTAACCGTGTTTAAGGGTGTGTATTATCCAATGGTATGTTAACGTTACCTGCTGCCAAGTGTAGTGGTAACTAGCGTCACAATTAGTGATGCATAAAGTGGTGCGGTGGTATCTGAGTAGTTTTATGAGTACATGATTACAGCATCGGACCCGATACCAGATACTGGTATGGGAATCTGTGCTTTCCTAAAACTGTCTTTGATTCATGAAGAAAGATTTACTGTATTAATCCAGTTTATATGATTATGTTATTCGGCTTTTTACCAGCCAACTATTCACACATACAAACACACACCTTTAGGACCGGGAGAGACCAGGAAGTGCCCACAGGCACCGGCCAATCAGAGTCCAGCACACAACAAGAAAATCCCCCTAGGCCTGCCCACCAGAAACGTGCAAAGAAACACACTGCCTCATGCTTGTACGAGAACACGCATGCGCGCACACACACACACACACACGCTCACACACACACACACACACACACACACACACACACACACACACACACACACACACACACACACACACTCCTTAAGGTTGGGTTGCCATAGTGCCTAGGGAGTAACACCAGTACAAAGAGGACACTGGGAAGGACTGCAAACACACATGCACCCACGTACAAGTGCACATAGGCTCACACACAGGCTCGCACACGCACAGGCTCACACATGCACACGCACACACACGCACACACGTACAAAGGGGAGCAGGATAAAAATACTGTGCTGACAAGTCAATTAATCAGATGTGAAGGTGCCGAGCAGAACAATCCCTTACAAGGCTGGAGTTCAAAAACAGTGTGTGGTTGTGTGTGTGTGTGTGTGTGTGTGTGTGTGTGTGTGTGATATTGAAGTTTCTGTGCTTAATCACCTGTGTCATAAGCTGTTGATCAGAACATTGTAAAGAAATAAGTTTAAACGGTTTCATTCTTGTTATGTTGGGTGAGAGCTACACTATTTTTATTTATTTTATACTGATTCTCTCCATTTTTGTCCCAGTTTATGTTCTGACATGAAAACATCACTATATGTTTTCTATATACAGTGGGGTCCATAAATATTGGGACATCGACACAATTCTAATCTTTTTGGCTCTATTCCCCACCACAATGGATTTGAAATGAAACAAACAAGATGTGCTTTAGCTGCAGACTTTCAGCTTTAATTTGAGGGTATTTACATCCAAATCAGGTGAACGGTATAGGAATTACAACATAACAGTTTTTAAATGTACCTCCCACTTTTTAGGGGACTCAAATTAAAGCTGAAAGTCTGCAGTTAAAGCACATCTTGTTTGTTTCATTTCAAATCCATTGTGGTGGTGTATAGAGCCAAAAAGATTAGAATTGTGTTGATGTCCCAATATTTATGAACCTGACTGTACACAGTAGGTGTGTAATTTAAAAAAGCATTTAATTAAGTATGCGCACAATAAAAGGGTGTGTGGGCTCTTTAACGATCAACACTCATTAAATAAGACGTGAACACAAGCTGCCTGTCTTTTTAATATCTATAGCTACTATCCGATTAAGAAGTATAATCCTAAACTGCACGGGCAAAAACCATCAACATGGCATTTATAAGTTCTGTTCATTAAGAGGAAAACATTTAACAAATGAATTCTGTGATGTAAAGATTTTAGAATGTTGTTTTGCTGTAGTCAGTCTAGTCTGTGTTCGTTAAAATGAACTATAAATCAAACCAAAGTCTGTCACTGTCTTTATGAGCCAGTATAAAGTTCTCTTCTGCAAACTACTGTACTGATGTCTGTTTCTATATCAGGAGACATACTTACTGCAAATGTGTGTTAGAGAAGAACGTACCACTGTTTATGGAGGTATAAATAGTATTGTTTTACGGTTTGTAAAGCACATTTCAACAAGCTACTTGGTATTGGTCCAATTATTTAATATTATTTACACATCAAAACCAAGACATTAAAAATAACTTGAAAAATGGGGGGAGGGACCCTGTTGGAGCCTGCAAAACACATGTAGTTAGAAATCCTATGAGATAAGTTATCATTTCATGATGCTAGAGACAGCAAGCTGCACTAAAAACTGCTGAAAGAGGACGTTTCTTCAATGCAATAATAAAGTGTATAAAATAATTGGAACCTTAAAAAATAGAGTTGTTGAAGTGACGGACTTCAATCTAGTTATTTTTAGCTTCTACCAAAGCAAACATGATTTGACTATTTTTCAAATGTGAAGCCCCCAACTGCATCAAGTTAGAAATAGTTAGAATAGTTAGAAATTCTGATTCTACAGGTAGGCCAATAACTTTGTGCAGTAAAACTGTGTTAATAAAAACGGACTTCATAAATCATCAATGGCCAGTCAGTACTGTCAGCACCACTCAAGTGTGTTGACTTTGGCTTGAAATCAACAGTGTGACTGACTGACTGACATCTCCTGAGTGGTGCTGAAAGCAGTCAATCAGCAGTGGGTACTGCAGTAATGACAGGGATGTGTGCACTCCCTCAGGAAGAGCTGTCAGGTCAATGGATCACTGGCACTCTGAGATACGCACGCACGCACACACACACACACACACACACACACACACACACACACACACACACACACACACACACACACACTCTAAGTGAAACAATACATCCGCTTATAAAATATGCTGCCATTTTGCCTGTGCACACAGAGTACTCTCAAACTCTCAAATATGCAAACAGTTCAGTGTTGACTGACTCTCGTGCTGTTTCTGTCTTGTTATTCATTATGGATTCTACCCAGAGGATTATACAAACACTTTTAAAGTACTTTATGTGCATGTACTGAATTGTAATATAGCTGACACTGTAGTTAAATTAGAGTAGTTCAAAGTTGAGGATATCTGAGGATACAAAGAGTATCGTCTGTACCACAATTGCAGAGAATTAACTGAATTTTGCTGGTTGGTGGATGCTTCCTAATCCTGTTTGTTCCAGGATATTTCATCTGGCCTATGTCTCAGGCTGAGCAACTACATTCTCTCAGTTTTGGGTCCCCACACGACAAGAGCACTAATATGTTTTAAATTGGCCTGAGCCCTGGGGTAAGAAACTAAATTCACTCTGTTTGAGTTCCTGTGTGATGGAAAAACTATTATATTATAACAGACCTGGATCACAGACTTATTTTCTCATCAGAGGTGAGGAGTGAACAGTTTTTCACCGGTTTTGTTTGCAATCCTTATTTGTTGGGGGAAAATGTAACAATTTGTACAAATGGAGAAATAAAAATGAATACCTTTAATAACAGTTGTAAGCAATTTAAAATTGCCGGCCATTTTGTTAGTATTTTATTCTAAATTACCTGTATGATATAATTTAGAAATATTTCCAACAAGTTAACTTTTTTAACTACCTGCCACAGTGGCATTAAAAATCCACCCGCCACTTTTGAACAGCCACTCTTTTGAAAAACAGGTATTGCTGTGTTTCTATAAGCCGTTGCTGGCTGTAGCGGGGGAAGGGGGGGCACACAATCATACAGTTTGATAAAGTTCTTATTGGACTTTAACTTATCAGTGCACCTTCAATAATGTAGTTGTCCTCAATCTAGGTCATCCTGTACATCTCATCTGCGGTTTTCCCTGCATCAACTGTGTGTGTGTGTGTGTGTGTGTGTGTGTATGTGTGTGCGCGCGTGTGTCTGTGTGCGTCAGTCACGGGGGGGGATGGACCAGCCCCGCCCGCTGCAGCGAGCTGACAGGATTGAAACAGCAGCAACTTTCAGCGACTTTATAGTGAAAAAACGTTACAGCGTACATTGATGTTAAAATGTCTCCATGCTGGCAGGACGTCTCTCGCTGTAGATTTTTTGGGTGAGATTTTTTAGTCACACACGTCTCGTTGTCATATCAGAAACAAGGAAGTGAATTTGACCCTTTATCACTCCTGATTGGTCAGTAAATCTGACCAATCAGCACCTGGGACTGCTGGGATTGTTGCGAGTAATGAAAATGCGATAAGGGGCCCCGGCTGTCAATCAATGTTTTCCAGTGATGCGGGCCCCTGATTGGTCCAGGCCTGTAAGCAACTGCGTATCCTGCTTACAGGATTGTTACGCGTCTGAATCACTCAATTCTGATTGGCTTCTGGTACAGACATCAGAGTTGCTGCTCCTGTCCTATAAGCTCCAAACCCTTTCTGCTCAATCACATCAGCCTCTCTCTTTCCTACATCATCCTTCTCTACTTCCTCTAAAAACCTTCCCTCCCTCTGTTTTCATACAAGTACTTGTCTCCAAGGTCAAATGACTGGGCTTTGTACCTGATAAGTTTGTTTCACTGCAAATGACATCATCATCATCTTTGGACCTATAATTTAAATGGGAGTGAAACACCACAGAGAGGTGCAGACAGAGTAGACAGAGTGGTATACAGGTTGTTTTAATGACCTTTCATATCATGCAGGGACATGGTTGTGTACAAACAAACAGAAAGTGGTCAGACGTGTTTACCAATTAAACAGCAGTGACAGATGTGTTTACAATCCACAAACACTGCCAGCCTCTGATGATTTTAATATTCATACCTGGCCTCTCCTGAAAACCTCAGTAATAGAGGAGCGGAATGAGATTAGAATGCTTAAATAGATTGGACATATTTTTAACACTTAAGAGACAAGCTGGAAATATTTGAAGTATTTGAAGGAACTGAAATGAGCACTTTTTCCTTCTTTTATTCATACTGTCTATCTGAATATACCTGTGTTCACCCTCTGTCTGAAATGTTTTTTCTTTTTATTTACTTCATTAATGTTCACGGTTCTTCGTCATCTCCGCTCTCAGCGTCTCTGCACCGCCATTGAAGACGGGGAATGTATAGTATAGTGACATCACAACCGTACGCAAGTACTAACTTAATAAAATGCATCATTTCTGAATACGGGCTGTGTGCATTTCTCTGTGGATAGAGCGTTTTGATACTTTACTGTATTTTATAATTTACTGTAGTAAATCAAACAATGGCTACAATGTGTCACAATATATGAGGGAAACATGCTAAGCTGAAATACTAGCTTCTCTGACAACAATGCTAATGTCAGTATTTTGTCCTACTAGTACTAGTAAAGATGGCCATTTTCAGTCATTTCAACATTGTTATGCTCGCATTGAACTAAATAAATAGAGTACTTCAGTTAGTTATGCACAAAAAAATGACCTACTGTTAAAGCCGCCCTGCTAACACTCGAACTGCTAACATTAGTGGAGGACTAATTATGGGGTCTTTAAAGTAGTAGAAACGGAAATCCTCCCCCTGCCGAAATGTATTTTCTGCAACTGTTCAGCGGCCGTAGCCAACAAAGAGTGACTGTACAGAGGGTCCCGAGCTTTTAATCAGTTGTTGCAGTAATTTAAAGCCAAGAAAGGGTGGCTGTCAATCAGCTACAGAAGATAACGAATCACAGTCTTTTTAGCGGTTGTTGTTGTTACATTTAGATAATACAACGTGACTGACAGCCGGGTAAAGAGCTCCACGAGAGCATGGCCTTTTACAGCCGTCAACATAACCAGCATCTATTTACTCCGCTGTGCTGTGACATAATGTCTGGCTACGCAAGACTAGCTTCTAGCTAACATTGACATTGTGGGACTTTGGCTTCAATGTTCTCCACCTTCCAACCTCCGTGAACTTCGAATCTGGGGAGGAGGGGCAGAGGAGATTCATTCCAGTATTTTGAATTTGGACTGCAGTAACCATTTTAAATGCTAGCTGTATGCCGTATTGCCCCTTTAAAGTGCCCAATTTATGAAAAAACAAACACTTTTTCTGGGATTTGGGGTGTTATTTTGTGTCTCTGGTTTGTGTCTGGGTACATCCATTCTGTTTTGAGTGAGATACAGTTTTCTGAATGTCCTCTGCCTTCAGTCTCCAGGTGAGCTGTTCAAAATCTCCACGGCTTTCTACGTAACTGAGGTGGCTAAATGTAGCATGCTAGCGCTAGCTTGTTCTCAATGGCAAAACACTGCTACAACACACTAGTTCACCATAATCTCCAAAATAACTACTTACATGTCCCTGTTCTGCAGGTATTCTACAAGTGCATCCTCATTTAGAAGAAGGATCCCAGCTAATCCTGCCTTGTACTGACCAAAGTTGGAAAAACATTAGCTAACTGATATTATCATTACCTAGCTACTGCGCATGTGCGACTCCCAACAAAGATAGTAAAGAAGTGAGATGTCAGGGTGAAAATGGGATCTGCAGCAATGGTACAACAAAAAATATTGTGGTTTTTGAAAATGAAACCATGTAAACCTATTCTGGTACAACCTCAAAATACAATTATGAATCTGAAAATGAGCATAACATGGGCACTTTAAAACTGGGATTTCTGTAACTAGTATCTGATTCCTTTTATCTCCCAAGCAATATCCTGTAAGCAAAACCAACCTTCCTGGCTGGTAACTGTTGAACCTTTGAGAAAGCTTGAGGGATTAGGGTTTTGTCAGTGGCACAACTCTCTAGAGAGATGACTATAGAACATTGTCTCTGTGGATTTACCTTGATTTATTGCTTTTGATTCCGTCATTCTCTGCATTGTAGTTCACTACAGGTGTAGCTGCCTATAGAAATGATTCATAATTGATTGCATTTGCACAGCTTCCCTCCCTGCTGCTGCAGACAGGTGGGAAGTAGAGAATGAAAAGAGAGAGAGAGAGAGAGAGAGAGAGAGAGAGAGAGAGAGAGAGAGAGAGATGAAACATTGAGAGAGAAACAGAAGTTATGAAGAGGTAAGCTGAACAGAGACGTAGAGTCAAATGCACAACAAATAAAGAAGATGAGAGAATTGGAAAGAAGGTTAGAGAGGCAGACAAGATGCATGAGATATGTAAGGGTAAGAGATAAAGAGTAGAAAAAGAAGAGACTATAATGTACAGATTAATGTATTTACCACTTATATTCTTTGGATGTTCTTTCAGGATTTGTCGACATGTTGCTAAGAAAGTAAATGTTACATAAATCTATGAACTATCATTTCATATTTTTAGAAAAAAATGCTACTTAATACACCCTTGTTTTAATTGTCTTACATCCATATTTTAGGTCAAATTAAACAGTGCTAGTTGCTACACAGTGTAAAATATACTGCATTAGTTAGTGGACATACAAGAAAAAAACAGAAACAAAAACAAATAGTGATTGGAAAGCACTATTAACACAATTCAGTTTCTCACTCTTCCTTCTCAGAGAACAATAACATATGCTGAGGGCAACTTCACATGCATAATAAACCTGTGCATTAGGCCTTTGATATTGCTTTCATACACTATCTTCTTGCCCTGGAAAATTTCCCACGCTGCTACTGCAGAGTGAACCTCACAACTGTAAGCTACGTTTTCTTTGATGTTGTACAGGAAATTCATTGTAATTTAATGAACTTTGGTCTTCACATTCCACCCACAGCCTTTGTATGTTTCTTATTTAACTAAAGAAGACATTAGCCATGCGAAAAAGATTAAATTACATTTACAATTACATCTTACTGATCCAGTGTTGAATGTCTATATTAAAATGTCTATATTTTAAATTACCTGTATCAATTTTGTTTTAGTGTTTAGTACACTGGATTAGTGATTTGCCCACAGATTTAACTGCTACATTTGTCATAAGCTGTCTTAATGTTTTGAGGGAAAACATTAGCCTGGCTCCGCCCTCTTACGTACTTTTCATTTTCCTTCAGTACTCCGTCTGGGTTTGGGGTATATTTGCGGCCCGCATGTTTTCTCCCGCCAAAATTTTTACCGGTCCAATCAGCGAACAGAGGGAGTGTCTGAGAACGATAACGCTGAGGTTCGGTAACCTGCAGCGAGTGCTGTAATGACGGCGAAGAAAGATGTGGTCCGTTGTGGCAATGCTGCCAAATATCCAGAAGTTAAAGCCCGAGCAAGAACAATCTTTGCTGAGTTTTGTTGGTGGCCATGATGTTGTGGCCGTCCTCCCCCACGGGGTTTGGAAAAAAGTTTGGCAAACTTTAGCGTTAGTGGTGAAGGAGTTGGCTAAGGCTAACGCTAGCAATGCTAAGCCGATAATTGTTGTTGTCTCCCCTCTTGTTAGCCTGGTCCTACCAGACAGTACGTAAAAGGGCAGAGCCAGGCTACCAGAGTGGCTCTGGGCAGATCCAATAGTTTTAAACTTCAACAGAGAACCCGCCTTCAAGGAAGTTAACACTTCCTCTGTGGCAAAGAGTACAAATGAAATGTACTCTGGTACATTTCATTTGTACAGAGTACAGACTCTCTGTACAAATGAAATGTACCAGAGTCTGGTAGGACCAGGCTAGGAAAACATAGCACAGTGTGTTCAACTATAAAACTTATTAACATCTATCCAGACTTTTATAACATATGCGACTTTTTTCTCACACCTACCAAGAATCTAAAAAGATATTTTACCTTATATAAGAAAGAAATATAACTTATTATCTAATAACAGCAAAAAGTAGAGAACACATGCTGACCGAATAATCAAAACAAGATCAAAACCTCCTCTGAACTGGCAAACATTTTTTATAACAATACTTTTTTTTATAATAATAAGGTATCACTGCTTAAATTAAAGAGCCACGTGCCATGTGGAGAAGAGAATTATACTAATTAATTTTAACTCTTTATTTTACTAAAGGCAGTTAGGATTGTATGAATGCAGACAGTTTCAGATAAGTTTGGTGTGTACAATATCCAACAAGCACAATGGCCCTAATGGTTTATATCAGTTATGGGCAGCTTAGAGGCTAGCCCTTCTTGAACTATATAACACATACACATACACATACACACACACACACACACACACACACACACACACACAACACACACACACACACACACACACACACACACACACACACACACACACACACACACACACACACACACACACACATTCGCAGCAAAGCCAACACACAGTAGTACTGTATGGGTTCACATGACCTTAAGTGGCCTTCTTAATCCCCTCACAGCAACATGAAACGGAAAGGACAGTATTTATGAGTAATAAATTCTGCAGCTGAACATGGATTCATTCACGTTCCAGTTTACAGTTTCTACAGTCTGCCCCCTCAGGGACAGTCTGTCTTCCACTCAATGTAGCATTAATCAATACTTGGAATTAATAACTAAAACCAACTCAAGTGACAATATCACACAGAAAAAGTACATTAAGTATACAAAGTAAACTATATTTTCGATTTATATGCAAAACCTCGTCCTTGTGTCTCAGAGTGGGTGTTTGCACTCTGACTAAAGTATGTTTGTCAGTTGGAGTTGTTATTTTTCTCTGCAGCATACGCCTCAATGGGCTGTCTGTCTTTTTGGATGGAGCTGGGCAAGACAAATTGACAGATTCACACAAACAAGCACACAGGTCCACACACACATATACAAATATATATATATATACACACACACACACACACACACACACAATATATACACGCCCTCATAGAAGCAGGCATGCATTGGCTGATAGACTGAGTGACAGTTTATTTTCAAGATTTAAATGAACAGAGGGATAGAATTGATGCTCTGAGGCAAATGAGAGCGGAGTAAGCAGAAGAATATGATCTGCACTGGCTGCTTGAGGGTGGATAGATTCTACGACACACGCACTGCCCTTTGTTGCTGCCGTGCAACTGTCTGTCCGTGTTGTATTCAATGACCATTACTGACAGAGTTGCTGAGAGAGCAACAGAGCAAAGAGAGGATATAGAAACGTAGATATAGTGGTCACCCACACATCTCTTTGACTTCAGTCCTGCAGCAGAAGTGATACAGCTTTTGCAGAGGATTCATCTTGAAAGCAACACTGTAATACAGTACGTAATTGGATCTATTGTTATCGGAAATTCTTTTCTGTCAGACAATTGGATGTCAGCCCCTTCGTGGATCAAAATGTGAAAAAAAGCCAACGTTTTACAAATTTCCGCTTAGCGTGGATCAACAGTGGAGCAAAAAAAGAGCGACTTTGATCATGGCTCTAGTTTAAAAGGAGATAATTTGAATAGAATCGGCAACTTACTGAAGCAAAAACGTGTTTAATTAGGATGAGTAGGTTCTGAAGCATTTTTCATTTTGTGTGCAGGAATAACATGACATAATGCGAAAAAAAGAGAGAACAGGAAAAGCCTTGAGAAGAGCTGACTTTGGAGATTTTCCCTCCCAGTAGTCTAACATTACACGACAAGAGAGGAGGAGAGAGGAGAGAGGAAAAAGGAAGGAGATGAGAAAGGTCAGAGGGATAGGGATCATCCTCTACCCTTCACCTCCTTCCCATCTTTTTCTCACCTTGTATGGTTTCTATACGCTTCATTTCACATACTCTCTCTCTATTTTGTCGATTCTGCTTAATTTGTTTTTTGTCACCTTCTTCCACTCCTCCCTTCTTTATTTTATCCTTTTCTCACTTGTCCTCAGGCTACACATCACATACATTTCCCCTATGTTTCTCTCTCTCTGCACTTTCCATTCTTTCCCTAATGACTTTCTCCCCCTCTATCACCTCCCTCCTGTGACCGGATGTCCTCCACTCTCTTGTCCTCTCTCATCTTTTCTCTCAAATTTTTGTCCTCCTACTGCCTCTCCTTCCTCTGACAGATTTTCCTCTATTTCACCTCAACCTTCCCCGTTTCCCAACATTCTCCTCTTCCCTACCTTTCCAGCTTCCCTTCTCTTCCTCTCCCCACACCCTCCATATCCTTCTCCCTCCTCTCCCTGATGCTGCTGTCCTCTACCTCAACTCCCCTCCTCCTCTTCTCTCTCTCCTATTGTCCCATCACTTCCCTTTATTTCCCGGTCCCAGGGCTCGTTAAACAAAGTCCACATTCACCTGACATCATCTGCAGAGAGCCGCCTATAGGGGTGACAGTGTGTGTGTGTGTGTGCAAAGGAGAAAGTCTATATATATATATATAAATTAAAAGACTGCAAGTGTGCATTCATTGCTTTGGAGAGGAAATAATTTGAGTGAGTATGTGCAGAGGCCCAAGAAAAGTATAGGCAAAGCTTTATTTAACTAACACACACACACACACACACACACACACACACACACACACACACACACACACACAAAGTATTATTTAAAGTGTAATTGCAAGTGAGAGGGAGACAGAGAAAGAGGGAGAGATAAAGAGACATATTTTGTTTTGGGAGTTTTGCAGTAGACTTTTATCAGTGCAGAACAATTGGTATTCAACAGAGTTAAGCACACAAGCTGTTGGTCTAGAGACAAGCACCAAACCCTCTGTTACACCCAGCGGCCCAGCACCCCCAACCTCACACACAGATTTCCAATTATCTCTCTTTTTATTCATTTTGTCTGCTATCATTCATACAACAACCTCGCCTCTCTGTCCACCTATGTTTCCAACTCTTTACTTTTCTTTTTCCATATAATTTTTTTGTCTACAGATCTCCTTTTCTCTCTCTTCCACTTGCTGCCTCTGGATCCTTTGATGTCAGCTCATACCTGCTGTCACATGCCACCTGTTCAGTTCTCAGCCTGACAGAACCGGATTAAACTAAACTACACTGCATTGGACGGAACGGGGCTGAGCTGGACCAGCCTGAATGAGACTGGACAGATCAAGAAGGCTGGAAAGTACCAGTGGGGTGTTATTTTGATAGTATGGTTTCCTGTCTTGTCTAGTCTTGTCTAGCTTTACTTTGGCTTGTCTGATTGTCCTGCCCCGCCCTAATCTGCTTCACCTGACGTCTCACCTGTTCCCCGCTGCCTCATTACCTCTTGTATTTAACCCCTGTGTTTGCTTTGTCCTTTGTCAGATCGTTTTGCCAGCCGTCTCGTCAGTTTTGCCCAGTTTACGTGAGCGGTTGTGTTGTCGTCATCCTGTCTGCATGTCTTACCCGTGAGTTGTTCCAGATTCTTCCCCGTGCTGTTGCCTTGTTTTATGTATGGACTTCCCCAGACCTGTTTTTGGACTTTTTTTCATGTTGGACTTTTTGATTCTTTGTTGTTTCTGGTTTTGCCAGCACCTGTTGCTCCCGGTGTTTTCCTTGGCCTTTGTTAATAAACTCCTGTTTACGCCCGCCTGCCTGCCTGCCGTCCTCATCTCTGCATTTGGGTCCTATCCTTGTGTACACGTAACAACCAACCTTAACTGAAAATAGTTTCAACCTCATACCATTCATTCTGATTAAAGCCTTAAACCTCTTACTTTATATATTTATTTGTGGCAAACACCTTAAAATTGCATATGTTAATTTGGAGTTATTGTTACATTGTCAAATAATGTGGCGGGACATCACTGTACTAATACATTTTTGAAGAAAATGTTTTTAAATCAACATAAGGAAAATTTAAGAAAATATTCTTAATGAACACAACAGCAAACCTGCAAAATGATCAAGAAGACTGTATCTAAAGAATATTTCCTGACAACGTATTTCTATTCTATTTTAGGAAAACAGAGCATTTGGTTAAGTTTTGGAAACTATTGTCCTGTGTTTGTCCCATATACACGATTGTGTATAAATACCCAAAAGTCAGTAACAGCTCCCTTATGACGGGAGCAAAACAGGAAATCAGGTTACGTAGTTAAAAGGGCGACAAAATCCACAGGTATAGAGAGGAGGTTGGGGTAAATGGATGGGTATAAAAAACAGGACTCTTCACCCAGGAAATGGATGTTCATCTCCTGTGTGAAACCAAAGGTCAACACGTTGACTTATTTTAACTTGTGTAACATACTTAACTTGCATCACATACGCAACATACTTAACTTGCAATAATGACCATTCAATGGGCTGATAGTTCCCTAGCCTTAACCAAATTATTTTGTTGTATAGAATGCAAAAAGCAACAACTACCACAACTGTACTGTATGTCATGGCCTAATAACTTATCAATAATATATATATATATATATACAGTATACTGTATATTTATACTGTATATAAACACTATATAAACACTATATACTATGTTTTGTATACATTTTTTTTGGACGAGCTGCATCTTAAGGCAATTCCACAAGGGCTTTAGAGTGCCCATATTATGAAAAAAAATCACTTTTTCTGGGATTTGGGGTTTGTTATTTTGTGTCTCTGGTGCTTCCACACGCATACAAACTTGGAAAAAACTATCCATGCTGTTTTGAGTGAGATATAGGTTTCTGAATGTCCTCTGCCTTCAGTCTCCGGGTGAGCTGTTCAAAATCTGCACGGCTTTCTACGTCACTAGCCGAGACGAGGTGGCTAAATAGAACATTCTAGCGCTAGCATGCTAGCTCGTTCTCATAGGAAAAACACTGCTACAACACACACTAGTTCACCATAATCTCCACAAGAACAACTTACATGTCCCTGTTCTGCAGGTATTCCACAAATGCACCCTTGTTTCGAAGAAGTCTCCCAGCTAATCCTGCCTTGTAATGATCAAAGTTGGAGAAAGAGTTATCTAGCTGATGAGATCTTACCTAGCTTCTGCGTATGTGCGACTCCCAACAAAGATAGTATAGAAGTGAGATGTCTGACTCTGTAGCTAAAACAGAGACTTAAACACACAAGGTGAAAACAGGATCTGCAGCAATGTGCAGTACAACACAAATATGGTGTTTTTTGAAAATGAAACCATGTAAACCTATTCTGGTACAAATACAATTATAAACCTGAAAATGAGCATAATATGGGCGCTTTAACATTCGCTTGATTTTCTTTTTCTAGTCTGATTTGCTCTGATCTTTATCATGGTCATTTAAGTTCAAGTCAAAACTCTTTTTTGTTTTAATCTGTTCTGTCTGACATTGTTCCACTTTGCTCTTTGTGTTTGTGGTCTTTTCCACTCTCTCGCTTCTTTGATCCAAAGGAATAGGTGAGTTGAAAGGTTAGCTCGTTCTTTGACCATGACTGCTCTAAAATCCTCAACAGAAACATGAGCTCTGCTACAAACTAAAGGAGAGATGTCAGAACAAGTGTGTGTGTGTGTGTGTGTTCTCCCAGGTGATAGAGCATGGACAAGAGAGATACTCGTTTGATCCCTGGAACAAAGAGAGAGGGGAGGGCAAAGGAGAGAGAAGCGGAGGGAGACAGCGGGAGGGAGAAAGACAGAGAGACAGGAAGGGAGAGAGATGTGTGAGATAGACAGATTGCTGAAGGGTAAAAGAGAGAGAGAGACAGGAGGGAGAAAAAGTGAGACAGTTGGTTAGGAGGGATCAGGCCTCTCGAGAACAGAGCTTTGTTGAAGGGGGTTTGAAGATCACGAGGAGCTTTGTCAAACAGAGTGGGAAGGGAAAGAGACATTTTGTGTCCCCACACTGTTCAGTGGGCACACTAATAAGTGTAATGGCTAGCTGTGATGTTAACTGTTGCATGAAACATGGAAAGAAAGAAAAATAATTTAAAGGCTTGGTTCATGGTTAAAACACCTTTTCTCATTTACCTCAACGCTATATAGTTATGCAGTGGTTTGGATAGGTTTGCTGACTTCTTGAGATATCAATCTCAGTGATATATTCCACAATTTAACCTCCACCAAAAAACCACAGAGGTGAATGGAATTTTGTGGGTGGTTCCCAACAATAATGATAAACCATATAAACAAAACAAACAGCTACATATTTCCGAAATGTCTCCGTTTTGTTGGAGAATACACAGACCTTACTGTAATTAGTTTTTCTACCCAAGAAATGGAAAACTGTCGACAGCAAAATCTGGAATATCCAAAGTGACTGGGACAAATCCATCAATCCTGTCTCATTAAAATTACAGTATGTTCATAATGTATACATTTTTGCAAAAACAAACACATTTTAAAAGAAACCTAATACCTAAACCTTTTTTTAATCAACATAACAATAGAAGGTTCAGGGTTGGGGTAAGCAAATAAAGCATTATTAACTTTTGGTTATGTTTAGAAGCACATGGGTAAAATAAGAGAAATTTTGAGATTTTTGTTAAATATTGACAAAGTCAACAGTGAATTGAAGTAGGAGACAGGACATTTTAATTGATATTGGACCAAACACTCAGTCTTCCCCTAATCTTAACTAAAGTTCTTGCATTGCCTAAACCCAACCACACAGAGCCCTTGGGGTGCACATCTGTGGTGCCAAAGCCCTGTACCCGTTAATATAGTACAGGCAGCAATTATGTTCCTTCAAAACATATTTGGCCAAACTAATTAGTAGTATGTAAACACATTTTTAGGTTGAATCCATTCAAATCCATTGTTTCGGGGGTGGAACTGAAAATCTTGGAAGGAGATATTTCAAAACCTGGGGAATAAAACAAGTTCCACTTTATTTGTCCTTAGAAAAGGAAATTTAGTGTGCAGCAAGATATCTAAAACAACACATAAACAGAAAAAAAGCAACACCAGATGCCAACAACATTGTAAACACAACACAGGACACACACACAAAATCCAAATGGACAGTACACAGGCCAGTATGTCATAATGAACAATGACAGGAATAAATTAATACATAAACATATACTATATAAACATTTCATAAGATGTCACCCAAGTGAATTCAGGTTGCTAATAGCCACAGAAATAAAGAATCCCTGGCACGTCTAGTTCTTAACATAGGTAGCCTAAAATGGCAACCTGAAGGGAGCAGATTAAACTCCCCAAAGAGTGGGTGATCATGGCAGTTTAAAATGTTGTTAGCCTTACCCCTGACCCATTTATCATATGTGTTGCGGCTGTGGTGGCTACCCCAACCACCTTAGATGCAACATTTACCATCTTTGTTAGCTTATGCTTGTTAGTCATTGAAAGACCACTGTACCACAAAATACATAATATAAATAAATAAATTTGTGTGTAAAATAAAAAGCAATGGTGATAGAACACAGCACTGAGGAGAGCATGTAGAAAAAATTAGGGCTTTAGATGATAAGACACCATTAACCCTAACACACTGCAACCTGTTTGACAGAAAATCCAGTATCCAGTCAATTAAGGGGTTCAAGTTAAAAAGACACTAAAGTTTCTCAGCCAAAAAGTCATTTAAGACCTTGGGGTTCTTACACTTAGCCACAGGAATGATTGTAGAATGTTTCCTGCTGCATTGTTACAAACCACCAGTGGTAAGTGGGGCAATGTGTTTTTTTTGTAATTATGGTAAAACGAACCTTTAACACGGTGCTCTAAAGAAACCAGACTACCATTTCAAAGGCTGTATTTAGATCACACTACAATTGTGTTCTGCTACCGTAATTGACAGTTTTTTTCATCAGCAATGCTGTATGCAGAGTGCGGTGATTTCTATTGCCTATGCAATCGCTCCTGGAAAACAGCCTACACTACCATCATGGCATTTTACTGATGTCGGAGAAAAAAAAATGCAAGGGAAATCATTTTACATCCAGTACGGTCATCAAGGCTCCTGATCAGCAGGTATTGTAGTGAAAAGTGTTTTGACGTGCTGAAACGACTAAAAGGAGGCAAATGGAGGAGAGGAAGAGGTGGGAGAAGTAGAAAGAATAGAAAACAGAGGTCAAAGCAGTGAACATTGGATTGGCTTGTAAAAAGATAACATATACATATACAGTGTTTAAAATGGTTTTGTAATATATTATTTCATCTCTACATACATATAAACCATTGTGTGATATTTCCAATCCAATTAAAATCTAATATGGTTCTGTTTATATTCTATATGTATCAAGGCCACTGCATACATTATAATATGACTGAATCACCTTCATGCACATATGCACACAATATTATAATGTACACAGTAAACCATCTCTCTCTCCTTCAACCCCCCATTTCTCCACTTCCAAAGACATTTCACTGCACCGTTAAACTGCAAAGGATTTTTCATGTTGGGAAAAAAAAATACTCATATACATTAGAGGATGGATACCCGACCCGAGCCCGACGGGACCCGACGGGACCCGACGGGACCCGACGGTACCCGACGGGTCGGGCCGGGTTTGAACAGATTTTTAGAAAGGATGCTCGGGTTCAGGTCGGGCTCGGTCACATCAGCGCGATAAGGCATTGAACATTACAGCTTATTATGTAGGTAACCAATGGGCCTGTGTCACCTGATGCAAATGTTCGTTTTTGGATTAAAATAAATGTCAAATATTACCCTAACATCCGTCTTCCTGTGTGCGGAAATTTGTTAAACTAGCTGTGACAACGAAAGACGTGCGTATTAAGCTCCATGTGGCAGCGCAACGATGGAAGATGTTAAAAAGAAGTTGGCCGTAGGAGATTTTAAAACTATTGAAAACGAAGGAAAGTCAGCTGTGCATTGATGCGCTCATCTGTTGACATTTCCGAATGCCTTCCTACAATTGCTTAATAAAAGCGGGCTTTCCACACAAACAAACGTACATCTGTCATTAGTATGAGAAACAAATGCGATTTTAACTGTGTCGGGCTCGGGTCGGGCTCGGACATAAATATCTTAATGCCTGTCGGGCTCGGGTCGGGTTCGGTTACTGCTCTGTCGGACGCGGGCCGGGCTCGGACAGAAAAATCCGGCCCGATCTGCACTCTAATATACATACACACACATACATATATATATATATATATATATATATATATATATATATATATATATATACACACACACATATATATATATATATAAATAAAAAAGATTAATCAAATAGTTGTCAACTATTAAATTAATCGCCTACTATTTTGATGACCAATTTATCAGTTTTGAGTCACTTTTTATGAACACTTCTCTGATTCCAGCTTCTTAAATGTGAATATTTCCAGTTTCTTCACTTCTCTATGATAGGAAAATGAAAATCTTTGAGATGTGGACAAAACAAGACATTTTAGGCCACCATTTTCGGCTTTGGGAAACACTAATTTAACTAACTAATCTTTGTGACATTTTATAGACCAAACAACTAATTGATTAATCAAGAAGATAATGGACAGATTAACCAATGAAAATAATCGTTAGTTGCAGCCCTACACATATATTGCGGTCTGAGAAAGCCCTGACCACATTGCATTACAACATTATTCTATACTAATTCTGTGATTGTATAGGAATACATTTCACAATCTGCCACATGAACAACGAAAACAAAAATTCTCGCTGTTAGTGTTTTCAGGTGCTGGAACAGACCATTGTGTTATAAAGCCTCTTATTGTGGGTCTGTATGCATAAAAGTGCACACATACTCAGAGAGGAGGAAAAACAACAGTTAAAACACATGTGACATGTACCGTTACATATAAGTGTTCAGTAAGGCACCCCCCTTGTGCTTCACTTCTCCTGACATACCACTGTATATTGTAAACGGCTTTCATCAAAAGTGCCTTAAAATACCAGGAAAGCGTAATGTACATCTTTCGTATGCATATGCCCAGTGGGAATAGAACCAAAGATATAAAACACGCTTTTTATAAAATGCAGTGCGTCTACCAACCCAACCCCCACATCCTCACCCACATCTACTTTTTTCTTCTCTTCCTTTCACAGAGACTTTTATTATGATCCTCCAAACATGCCCAAGAGACTTGTGAGTCACTCAGCAAAATAGACTTGTTACTCTACAAGTTATTAATTTCATCTGAGCATAAGAGCCTAAAAATAGTAATCTATCCAATTTCTGCAATCAAAATAAAATAGATTTTTGCAGTGTATGATATCCACTGGTATGAACCATATCCCAGGGACTCTGAAAACGATTTAGATTGTATAGAAAATTGATAGACTTTACCATGTACCCTGTCATCAGCTTGCATATTTATAATAAAAACTGGCTACAAAAATGCTGTTACTCAATGTACTTAATTGTCCATCCATCCATCTTCATCCACTTATCCGGTATCGGGTCGCGGGGGCAGCAGCTCCAGTAGGGGACCCCAAACTTCCCTTTCTCAAGCCACATCAACCAGCTCCGACTGGGGGATCCCGAGGCGTTCCCAGGCCAGGTTGGAGATATAATCTCTCCACCTAGTCCTGGGTCTTCCCCCGAGGCCTCCTCCCAGCTGGACGTTCCTGGAACACCTCCCTAGGGAGGCGCCCAGGAGGCATCCTTACCAGATGCCCGAATCACCTCAACTGGCTCCTTTCGACGCGAAGGAGCAGCGGCTATCTCACCCTATCTCTAAGGGAGACGCCAGCCACCCTCCTGAGGAAACCCATTTTGGCCGCTTGTACCCTTGATCTCGTTCTTTCGGTCATGACCCAGCCTTCATGACCATAGGT
The DNA here is from genome assembly GCA_026937815.1 of Etheostoma perlongum. NCBI lineage: Eukaryota > Metazoa > Chordata > Actinopteri > Perciformes > Percidae > Etheostoma > Etheostoma perlongum. The sequence continues at coordinate 15,268,184 of CM049376.1, forward strand.
GAGGGTAGGAACGAAAATTGCCCGGTAGATCGAGAGCCTTGCCTTCTGGCTCAGCTCCCTTTTTTGTCACAACGGTGCGATAAACGGAATGTAATACCGCACCAGCTGCTCCGATTCTCCGACCAATCTCACGCTCCATGATCCCCTCATTCGCAAACAAGACCCCAAGGTACTTAAACTCCTTCACTTGGGGTAAGGACTCACTCCCTAACTGAAGAAAGCACTCCATCGGTTTCCTGCTGAATCTGGCCTCAGATTTAGAGGTGCTGATCCTCATCCCAGCCGCTTCACACTCGGCTGCGAACCGATCCAGTGAGTGCTGAAGGTCACAGACCGATGACGCCATCAGGACCACATCATCTGCAAAAAGCAGCGATGAGATCCCGAGCCCACCGAACTGCAACCCCTCCCCGCCCCGACTACGCCTCGATATCCTGTCCATAAATATTACAAACAGGATTGGTGACAAAGCGCAGCCCTGGCGGAGGCCAACCCTCACCTGGAACGAGTCCGACTTACAGCTCTCGCTTTGGTCATACAGAGATTGGATGGCCCTGAGAAGGGACCCCTCACCCTATACTCCCGCAGCACCTCCCACAATTTCTCCCAGGGGACCCGGTCATACGCCTTCTCCAGATCCACAAAACACATGTAGACTGGTTGGGCATACTCCCAGGCCCCCTCCAAGATCCTTCCGAGAGTGAAGATCTCATCCGTTGTTCCACGGCCAGGACGGAACCCGCATTGTTCCTCTTCAATCCGAGGTTCGACTATCGGCCGAACCCTCCTTTCCAGCACTTTGGAGTAGACTTTACCAGGGAGGCTGAGAAGTGTGATAGCCCTGTAATTGGCACACACCCTCTGGTCCCCCTTTTTGAAGAAGGGAACCACCACCCCGGTCTGCAACTCCTTAGGCACCGTCCCAGACTTCCACGCAATGTTAAAGAGGCGTGTCAACCAAGACATCCCCTCCACACCCAGAGCTTTCAGCATTTCTGGACGGATCTCATCAATCCCTGGGGCTTTGCCGGTGTGGAGTTGTTTGACTACCTCAGCGACTTCCACCAGGGAAATTGACGACAATCCCCCATCATCCTCCAGCTCTGCCTCTACCACAGAGGGCGTGTCAGCTGGATTTAGGAGTTCCTCAAAGTGCTCCTTCCACCGCTCTATTACCTCCCCAGGAGGTCAACAACGTCCCATCCTTACTGTATACAGCTTGGATGATTCCTCGCTTCCCCCTCCTGAGGTGGCGAACGGTTTTCCAGAAGCACCTTGGTGCCGACCGAAAGTCCTTCTCCATGTCTTCTCCAAACTTCTCCCACACCGCTGCTTTGCCTCTGTTACGGCAGAGGCTGCAGCCCTTCGGGCCCGTCGGTACCTTGCAACTGCCTCTGGAGTCCTCCGGGATAACATATCCCGGAAAGACTCCTTCTTCAGTCGGACGCTTCCCTGACCACCGGTGTCCACCAGGGTGTTCGTGGGTTACCGCCCCTAGAGGCACCTAAGACCCTAAGACCACAGCTCGCCGCCGCAGCTTCAGCAATGGAAACTTTGAACATTGTCCACTCAGGTTCAATGCCCCCAGCCTCCACAGGGATGCCCGAAAAGCTCCGCCGGAGGTGTGAGTTGAAAGTCCGTCGGACAGGGGCCTCCTCCAGACGTTCCCAATTTACCCGCACTACCCGTTTGGGCTTACCAGGTCTGTCGAGAGTCTTCCCCCCACCCCCTGACCCAACTCACCACCAGATGGTGATCAGTTGACAGCTCTGCCCCTCTCTTCATTGACCTTTGGCCTAGGGTGCTCTGGTACCACTAGCACAGAAGTCCAACAACAGACAACCACTTTGGTTTAGATCAGGGAGGCCGTTCATCCCAATCACGCCTCTCCAAGTATCTCCATCATCACCCACGTGTGCGTTGAAGTCCCCCAGCAGAACTATGGAGTCCCCTACTGGAGCCCCATACAGGACTCCATTCAAGGTCTCCAAGAAGGCCGAATACTCCGAACTCTTGTTTGGTGCATATGCAAAAACAACAGTCAGAATTTTACCCCCCATCACCCGCAAGCGCGTAGGGAGGCGACCCTCCCATCCACCGGGGTAAACTCCAACGCAACGGCGCTCAGCCGGGGGCTTGTGAGTACGCACCCGACCCCATTGGTTCCTCCCACAGGTGGTGGGCCCATGGGATGTACTTAATTGTATTAAGTTCAATTCAAAGATTTGTAGTTGCTGACAATGTAGTAATGTTTCTTTATTACTTAAAATAATGTTTCACTACGTCAAATACATCATTAGGTGATTAAAACAACTTTGATAATGACGTTAATGCGCTGCTTTTATCTTCAGTTCAGTCTTGGAATGCTATACTGTAAGTTTAGTCTGTTGCTTGTTATGTTCAGCTGAGCACAAAACCAGGCCTATAGTATATAAACTCCTCTGCCTTCGATGCATAGCTTTGAAACAAGCTAAACACACTTCCAATAAAGGTTGGCCTCTGAAGTCTTTACTGTTATGAATCAGAAAATTAAAAGGGCACAAGGCTTAGGGCAATGGTATATTAAAAAAAATATACAGTAACAATAAGAATGAATTAAAAAAAAGTATGGACTAGAGACTGATTGCCATTTCTGCTCAGTGCACGAGAAGAGAAATGGAACAAAAGTCAAGAGGGCGTGAGATCGAAAACTAACTGGTTATATCAGGTAAGATTTTTTTTTTTTTAATCTATTGAGTGTTTTAGCAGAAACAGTTTGTAACTGTTTGTGTTATTGTTTGCTAGTGCACTGTAAATATAATTGTTCTTTCAACATCTGTAACAATTTTAGGAGGCACCGACAGACAATATTGTACCTTCCTACCTAACATATGCATAAGGAAATGCTCATGTGGGTCGTTCTGGAGAGCAGTGGTTAACTTTATATCTACTGAATAGCTCTGGTAAAGAACAATTAAGACAAATGTGAGCTTGAACTTTCCTTATGCATTTAAATGTTTTTGATAAGCCGGAACGAGAGGAAGACAGTTTTGGTAATTTACTGGTGGCCCATGTCTCTCTTTTCTCTCCCTCCGTTATTGAACTAGACAGTGTTGAATCTAAGCTGCTAGCCTTTCTCTCTCCTTCCGTCTCTGTCAGACAAGAGCAGTAGAGAGTGCTGACTATGAGCTGGAAGCATGGTGAGTCAGCCAGCAGCTTTACATTTAACACATGCCAACGCTAGCAGGACTGAAAAGGAACGCAGTGGGGGTGCCTTCTCTCCCTCTGTCTTGGTCTCAGTCTGTAGCCCTGTTCCTGTTCCTATCTCTCTTTCTTTGGCTTTTTCTCTACTCTCTTTCCTTCTATCACATCTCTCTTTCTATCCTCTTCCACCTATTACCCATTGCATCCTCTAACCCTCCAACTCTCTATTTTTGCCCTCCCCCTCTCTCCCTCTCCCTCTCTCTAGTCTCCCAGTGGTCTTGCTGAGGGGCATATGCTGTTGCAGGGAGAAGGGGATGTCAGCTTGGATTTCAACACTGTCACAACAGGGAAACACATACACACGCGCACACACACACACACACACACACACAGGAAGCAAATGGCTACTTATAAAATATGCTGCATTTCTGTCTCACACACGCCTCTACATGCACAGTCATAGACACAAATGTAAACATGATTCAAATGACCACTTGTACAGTGTGTGTGTACGGACACACAGAGAGAAAAGAGTCCCACCAGGGTAGAAAGCAGTGCTTGTCTGCTTGACAGGCAGAACATTGGTATGACGTAAAAGATAAAGAGTGCCGTGTGCATGTTTTTAAATTTGTGCTAATTTAAAGATAGTGTAATGAAAGGATGAATGAGTTTAAAACAGTTACGTTATTTTTTATAATGAAGATGTCTTAATTTCGCTGTCACATAAGGGTAAACAACATCAACAATACTTTGATATTGTTATCGGTCCAGAATTTCACAATTGGTGCATCCCTAGAAAGGAGCCAATGAGTGTGACTGGGCAAAAAGGAAGTGGAAGGGGGGGAGAGTCAGGAAACGAGAGAAGTTGAAAATATAAAAAAAAAGTAGAGAGGATAAAACAGACAGAAAGAAACAGCTAAATGATCATTTGTTCAAAACAACCCATTCTTTCTCTTTTTCATTTCTCCCATCCTTACCTAGTTCACAGCCATTTTTGCCAGTTCCTTTGTTTTCTTGTCTAACCTCAAATTCTCTGTCTCTTTCTCTCTCAGCTCCTGATATGGTATCAATGACCTTAGTTCAGTACAGCATGGTCACACAGTGGCCTGACCAGAATCCCATTACTGACACCCTTCATGTGTAACATTACTGCACTGTGTTAATGTGTGTGTGTGTGTGTGTGTGTGTGTACGCCTGTGAACATGCGTGACATTGCCCTTTCCATAGCAACAATGTTATGGGTGGTTCGGAGCAGACAAACACAAACTGACACACACATACACAGGAAGACACAGACATAGCTGAATACAAAGCGTGCACACACACACACACACACACACACACACACACACACACACACACACACACACACACACACACACTTCAGAATTATTCCATTCTTATTATTAAAGCTCCCTCCTCTAAAGTTATTAATCCCCTACACAGGGTTTTTTGAAACATTTCCGTCTGGGAACCAAGCTCATTAAAACGGTGCTCATGTGGGTACCGACCAGAAAAAAAGACCTCTCAAACAATATGTGGCTTGTCACTTAGTTTAAAGCAGCAAAAAAAAAGTTTATAAGAAACGTTTTTTCCCCATCTCATATCACACATGAGGTTTTAGAGCTCCACCACGGTTTAAATGTTTGAATAACATAATTTTCGGTAGTTACACACATTTTATGTAGATGAGGAGCATCTGCTCCATTGCCTCTGAGGGTTGCAGTGGGCGGGATCTGCTATGCAAATTTGCCAATACAAACTCTCAACGGAGTGAGTGTGTGTGTGTGTGTGTGCGCGCGGGAGGGCCTTAATGATTTAACATTGATTTATGCTGTAACACTTCTATATTGTTAGCCACAATTTGTAAGTCTAAAGAAACACTACATTATGTTTCATTCAAGAGTTAAGATTGAGGACTAGGATAGACTGGATAAACATTGTTAGGCTTATGATAACAAGCTAAATAAAATTAACCTACCGAGAACGTGTCTTTCTACATCTTGGGCTGCCTTTACGTTCTATTTAATACGCATAAAGGCTCCTATGGCCAAAGAACCTATGAGGACCAATACTTATAGACTACAAGATTGATTAGAGCTGACTTTACCGAAAGAACGGCTTTGAGTTTATAAGCTGCTGTTGAAATTGCTGCATCAGCCCTAAGGTGGCCAAATGCTTTGTTTCATAAGGTTGGAACTGGCAGCCATGACAGTTACATGACCGAGAAGAGTTAAGGTTTATGGAAGCAAATATATAAAGAGTCCTAAAAAGAGGATAATGTAATTAAAAAGCACCCACAAATGCAAAGGTTTGGATGAAGTTTATAGTAAATTCGGGTAAAGACTCTTATGTGTAGAATCCTGCGAAACATTGCATGGGTCACACTCAAAGCTTATCTGACCATGTATTATGTTACAGCATATACAGTGGGTACGGAAAGTATTCAGACCCCTTTAAATTTTTCACTCTTTGTTTCATTGCAGCCTTTTTCCAAAAATCAAAAAAGTTCATTTTATTTCTCAGTAATGTACACTCAGCAACCCATCTTGACAGAAAAAAACAGAAATTTAGAAATTTTTGCATATTTATTAAAAAACAAAAACTGAAATATCACATGGTCATATGTATTCAGACCCTTTGCCGTGACCCTCATATGTAACTCAGGTGCTGTCTATTTCTTCTGATCATCCTTGAGATGGTTCTACACCTTCATTGGAGTCCAGCTGTGTTTGATTATACTGATTGGACTTGATTAGGAAAGCCACACACCTGTCTATATAAGACCTTACAGCTCACAGTGCATGTCAGAGCAAATGACAATCATGAGGTCAAAGGAACTGCCTGAAGAGCTCAGAGACAGAATTGTGGCAAGGCACAGATCTGGTCAAGGTTACAAAAAAATTTCTGCTGCACTTAAGGTTCCTAAGAGCACAGTGGCCTCCATAATCCTCAAATGGAAGACGTTTGGGACGACCAGAACCCTTCCTAGAGCTGGCCGTCCGGCCAAACTGAGCTATCGGGGAGAAGAGCCTTGGTGAGAGAGGCAAAGAAGAACCCAATGGTCACTGTGGCTAAGCTCCAGAGATGCAGTCGGGAGATGGGAGAAAGTTGTAGTAAGTCAACCATCACTGCAGCAATCCACCAGTCGGGGCTTTATGGCAGAGTGGCCCGAAGGAAGCCTCTCCTCAGTGCAAGACACATGAAAGCCTGCATGGAGTTTGCTAAAAACACCTGAAGGACTCCAAGATGGTGATAAATAAAATCCTCTGGTCTGATGAGACCAAGATAGAACTTTTTGGCCTTAATTCTAAGCGGTATGTGTGGAGAAAACCAGGCACTGCTCATCACCTGTCCAATACAGTCTCAACAGTGAAGCATGGTGGTGGCAGCATCATGCTGTGGGGGTGTTTTTCAGCTGCAGGGACAGGACGACTGGTTGCAATCGAGGGAAAGATGAATGCGGCCAAGTACAGGGATATCCTGGACGAAAACCTTTTCCAGAGTGCTCTGGACCTCAGACTGGGCCGAAGGTTTACCTTCCAACAAGACAATGACCCTAAGCACACCGCTAAAATAACGAAGGAGTGGCTTCACAACAACTCTGTGGCTGTTCTTGAATGGCCCAGCCAGAGCCCTGACTTAAACCCAATTGAGCATCTCTGGAGAGACCTGAAAATGACTGTCCACCAACGTTTACCATCCAACCTGACAGAACTGGAGAGGATCTGCAAGGAGGAATGGCAGAGGATACCCAAATCCAGATGTGAGAAACTTGTTGCATCTTTCCCAAAACGACTCATGGCTGTATTAGATCAAAAGGGTGCTTCTACTAAATACTGAACAAAGGGTCTGAATACTTATGACCATGTGATATTTCAGTTTTTGTTTTTTAATAAATATGCAAAAATTTCTAAATTTCTGTTTTTTTTCTGTCAAGATGGGTTGCTGAGTGTACATTACTGAGAAATAAAATGAACTTTTTTGATTTTTGGAAACAGGCTGCAATGAAACAAAGAGTGAAAAATTTAAAGGGGTCTGAATACTTTCCGTACCCACTGTAGATCCAATATGGTGGGTGTCAAATTCAACAAGGTTGGCTGATTTTTCTGCGAATTATTCTCAATGATTAATGATGTTATTAGTATAACCGCCCCTCCCATGGCATCAACTGCACACAAGACATATACAAGTATATGATTAGAGGGGTGGAAATCAGCAGATAGAGGAGCAGTACAGGAAATAGATGGGGAATGTCTGACAAACTATAAACATAAAACTGATCTTACAGTGGATGTGGGAATCGTTGCACAGTTACACTGATTAATGTCTTTTCTGGCCGTATTACAGCAGCTCTCTTTATACCAAATAAACCAGGAACAAGCGTTTTACCCCAAATGCCCCTGTTACAGAAATAGAATTAACTGTTGTAGTGAGAATGAAAAACTGGGTGTCAAGGGTTTAAAAAAAAAAAAAAAATTAAAGGATGTAAAAAAAGGACAAATGTACATTATGCATAGTATTGTCGAATTAGCAGTGATAACAGCCATGTGCATATGCCTCCGTTCTTCAGCTGGGGGTAAATAACTCCACACTACAACAATTGACAACAAGACAACAATAAATAAATAAAAAACAACAACAACAAACATGTACTCTGAGCGGGGCATGGCATTTGGATGCTTTACAGCTTTCATCTGAAAAGTGCAATCATGATGAACAAGAATTAGGAATATGTGCCTTAATGAATATTTGTGTTTGTGTGATCATCTGTCTGTGTGTGTGTGTGTGTGTGTGTGTGTGTGTGTGCATGAAACAACATGTTCTGTTAGAGAGCGTTTGTATCTTTACCTGACATGTCTTCAAAACACCTGTACCATTTGCAGAGTACCTCCGCTCTGTATTCCTGACTGGAATAATGTGAACGTTACCTCCACAGACAGAACATGTTTTGTGTTATAGACGTCAATGCAGTAAAGTTAGTCTCATTTGTGTTCCCATACGAAGTGGTTAATTTGGGGTAAAATAGCATCTATTCCTTCTGTTTGCACAATGTGATGTGGCATTTTCATGGTTTGCTGAGCACAAACTTTCTTGTAATTGGCTTGCTTTCCTCTTAGCAAATGCACTGACCCCTGTCGGAGGTGATTAAGTGTGAGGGAGAGATGCGACTATTTGCAAAACAGTTGATCTACATTTCACTGACATCTGTAAACCAAAAATAACCGTGAACAAGTGTGAAATTAATATACACTCTGAAGTGTCATAACACACTACTACAAGATGATAAATATTCATTCATTCATTCAAATAGTTCTTTATATTTAGAAATTGTGTGTCATCATCATCACTCTGAACTTTGAAGCTGAATGATTACCACAGTTCAGATAATCATTCAAACTCACTGTTTACAACTTATTTTTGTATCAGTTCCTTGTTTGATTAACACTATGTGACATTTATTTTCTCTTTGTGATACAATCTGGTACAATAACAAGTAGGAGTGCATTATATATATCAACTCAATATTGTTATTGCAATATCACGTTGCGCAATATTATATTGAAAAGGGTTGCAATGTTTGTAATATTTTGTTTATTTTGTGAAGTGTTGCATCCTATCCTTTGGCTGTGTGGCGTAGTTGGGTTCGATTTAGAGCCTGCTTGAAACGCTATGATGATCCCCATTTCAATGGCCAGTTACCGTGCCACTTGCACATGTTAGTAGACGTCAGCGCATGGGTCTACTATGTGACAAACCCTATGTAGCATACCACGTGTGTACATATTTCGACAGTGACAGTGTAAGTGAAGGAATAGATAGAGACAACTATACGGAATTAATCAGAAAAGCAAAAGAAAAGTTGTGTCCTGTTCTATATATATATATATATATATATATATATATATATATATATATATATATATATATATATATATATATATATATATATATATATATATATATATATAAAATTCCCCCTCTCACCCATTGTGGGGTGGTATGTGTCATCCTCAAGCTCGGGTCCTCTACCAGAGGCCTGGGAGTTTGAGGGTTCTGCGCAGTATCTTAGCTGTTTCTAGGACTGCACTCTTCTGGACAGAGACCTCTGATGTTTTACCTGGAATCTGCTGGAGCCACTCTCCCAGTTTGGGGGTCACAGCCCCCAGTGCTCTGATTACCACTGGCACCATTGTTGCTCTTACTTTCCACATCTTTTCTAGCTCCTCTTTCAGCCCTCGGTATTTCTCAAGCTTCTCGTGTTCCTTCTTCTTGATGTTGCTGTCGCTTGGGATTGCCACATCTATCACTACTGCCTTCTTCTGCTGTTTGTCAATCAACACGATGTCTGGTTGGTTAGCCATCACCAGTTTGTCAGTCTGGATCTTGAAGTCCCACAGGATCTTAGCTCGGTCATTCTCGACTACCTTAGGAGGTGTCTTCCATTTTGACCTTGGCACTTCCAGCCCATACTCGTGGCAGATGTTCCTATACACTATGACAGCTACCTGGTTATGGCGTTCCATGTACGCACTTCCTGCCTGCATCTTACACCCTGCTGTTATGTGCTGTACTGTCTCAGGGGCATCCTTGCACAGTCTGCACCTGGGGTCCTGCCTGGTGTGGTAGACCCCGGTCTCTATTGATCTTGTACTGAGTGCCTGTTCTTGTGCTGCCATGATTAGTGCCTCTGTGCTGTCCTTCAATCCAGCCTTTTCCAGCCACTGGTAGGATTTCTTGATATCAGCCACTTCTTCTATTTGTCTGTGGTACACGCCGTGCAGCGGCTTGTCCCTCCATGACGGTTCTTCCTCTTCCTTGTCCTCACCTTCGGGTTTCTGCTGCCTGAGGTATTCACTAAGGCCTTCATCTTTGGAGGCCATCTTTCTGATGTACTCCTGGATCTTTGTCGTTTCATCCTGGACAGTGGTCTTGACACTCACTAGCCCTCGGCCTCCCTCACTACGCTTGGTGTACAGTCTCAGGGTGCTGGAGTTGGGGTGAAACCCTCCATGCATTGTGAGGAGCTTTCTCGTCTTGATGTCAGTAGCCTCTATCTTCTCCTTTGGCCAGTTTATTATACCAGCGGGGTATCTGATGACTGGCAGGGCGTATGTGTTGATAGCTCGGATCTTGTTTTTCCCGTTCAGCTGACTTTTCAGGACCTGCCTCACTCTCTGTAGGTATTTGGTTATTTGGTTGGTATATATATATATATATATATATATATATATATATATATATAATGTACAACCAGTAAAACGTGTCTTGTTTTGTAGACATGTTTGTTATTTACTTATTCATGTTGTACCAGTCCAATATGACTGTCAGTTCATATGAACCTTGTGTTGTAAAGAAACTTGTTTTATTTATTATGAATTTATTTAAATCCGTTTTCCCATAATGTTTGTAATTTTACAATGCAATATTCATAATCAATATCGCAATATCACGTTTTGTCAATATCATGCAACGTTTTTAAAAAGTCAAACGCATATATAGCCCCTGCTAGGATTTCTGTACCTCATGAATTTTGATAAAAACAAAGTGCAGAGTGATGGGGAGAAACATTATTCCTAAAGTACTGAACAGATGCTCAGAGGACAGGCATCAGCAGAGCAGAGAAGCAGACCCACCAGGACAAGAAAAAGTGAAGAACTGGGCTCACTAATGCTAGATTAGAAATCTAAATAATTAGACTAACAACCCAAAGTGCACAAGCAAGCAACTCTTTCTCTCCCTGTTTTACTGCAGCAGCACTCAGTGAAGAACTGAAACAGAATCACTCACACAAATTTGTCCTTCCAGTTCAATAAGAATAAACAGTCATGTTTCAGTTGAGGGTTTTTCCCCCTCATTATAGTCAAAAGGCTCAATCACACTCCTGTAACAACTCTCAAAAAACATGTTTCTATCACTTCTTTATACTTTGCTATATTTTGCACTGACTATCTGCAAATTCATCCCCATGACTCACTCAGCGGGGCAGAGGAAAGCTCACAAAGGCCAAAGTCACTGCCTCAAGTACAGTTTCTTTTTTTTCTTCATTAATCTGAGGAGCAAAACCTGCTGCTCACGTCACTGAAGCCACAGACACAAGCTCCAAAAATATGATTTGTGTGAGATTTGAAGGCGAAATCACATTCCTGAGTGTGACACCCACATAAAAAACAGCTTTGTTGCAGCAGCAATCACACTGATGAACAAGCTGTAAGAAGAATTGCACAATTTGCACAGCCTGTAGTTGTGTAGGCCTATTGGCTATGTTATTTATTCATTCATTGGTTTTTAGATTTTATGGTGGTCAGTTTTTAGTATTTTCATTGGTATTTATTAGACATTTTAGCATCTTGCACTGGAGCACTTTAACTGTTTGATTTATTGTCTCATTGTATTGTTATTTATTGTCCCATTATATGTTGTCTGTGGTGTCTAAAATGGTGTGTCATGGATGCCCTGCAATTTTTTACTGTGCAACAAATGTACCTACGGGTACAAATAAAGTAACCTGAACCTGAAACTATAAGGAACTATGAACAGATTTTCAGACAACATCAACAATGTAAGTACCTCAAAACAGCTGGAGTATGTCCACATCACGTCCACAAAGAAGGATGGTAGGGGCGTTATTGGATGGGCAATAAAGTGGGAGGCAGCCAGAAAGCAATAGGCTATAGATAAGGTTAGACAGACAGAGAGAGAAAGAAGGAGTGAGGTGAGTTGGAGACAGAGGAATGCACGGAGGGATAGATGGTTGTTGTGACTCAAAAGGTGTGATGCAAGGAGCAGGATGAGTATCTAATTCATTTTTTTCAGCTCAAACTTCAATCTCTAACTATGACCTTAATAAACAGATGATATAAACATACACACACATACACACGCACACAAATCCATGGTAGTGTGCATACACTTGCATACACACAGTGTGATGAAAGTGTTACCTCAGCATTTTCCAGCTAAATGTACTCATTAGCCTAGTTGCACATGGCTGCCTGGGAAAACAACAAAGTCAGCTCCAGGAAGCAGAAAGCATTCATCTAGGAGGCTGTCAGAGTGGGAGACAGAGAGCAGAGGTCTCAGCACTACCAGAAACTCATGGCTGCATTATTTTCTATAAGACTTATTCAGATTACATGTTATAGAATAAGCATACATTCCCGCTACATGTTTATTCAAGCAATGTTCAGCTTTTCCTCACAAGCAGTTCCAAATAAGAGCTGTGAATGAATACAACCATCCGTTTTAATAACAGTGCTACCAGTACTCCATTTCAAACCGGTGTCTTTACTGCACAGCTTGTTAGGACCAGGACCTAAACCAACTCTATAGGCACTGCATGCTATATAGTACATATACAGTACAGTACTGTGTAGATAAAGTGTCTTCAAGAGCCATGTGCACATGCAATTCATACGCTAGATAGATGCAGCATTTTTATACTCCAGCATCTCATTCCTTGTAAGATTTACCAGTCAAGAACCAATTTATTCACTTAGTGCACTTGTAGTGGCGAATTGAACAAAACAAGCTAAAAACTCAATGTTCAACAGCCACTGAGGCACCGAAGGAGTGTATCTTACACAGAGATTAAAACTTTCATTGTCCAGGCAGAGATGGCATTCTGTGAGGTTTATTAATCTAATTTCTCGGCATACAAACATTTCACAAGAAGGATCAATGGCGTCTCTAGTAGGGATGAGCCGGATACTCAGCTGAAACGAGTATCCGGTACGGATAAAGCACTTTTGCCGAGTACAATTATTATACGAGTAATACGAGTCAATATCTGTGCTTGGATTGAATAAAAGTCCTCAGCTGACCATGGCTGCGTTCTGTGATAGTCACAGCGCCCCCCCTACACACACACATGCTCTGCTCACTCAGACACAGAACACGGAGAACAGCGCTCCGTCTCCCTCTCTCTCTTTCTCCCTCTCTCTATCCCTCTCCCTCAGACACTCGGGGCCGCGGGTCTGTTCCGTTAACGTTTAGGGTTTCTTCAGCTTCAGGTTTGTTTTTAACTTCGGTTTGTAGTACTTACATAGTAACCAGTTGATTTCTGGTGAACGTGGGGTTTTAGACATGCTGCTTGGTTTAAATGCAACTCCCGTTTGTTTTAACTGTCATCTGCCCCCCCCCCGTCCCCTCTCTCTCTCTTTCTCTCTCTCTCTCTGTGTCTCTCTCTTACTCTCACACACACACGCACACACACACACACATACCTGGTGTGGAAATAAAAAAAATAAAAAAGAACCAAAAACAAAAATAATCACACTGATCATAAAAAAATTAAAAGTTAAAAAAAGAAATTTATATTGAGTATGAAAACTCTTGTTCGTTACATTTTACTTCATAATTGCAACCGCATGTGTTGTATTCATTGTTGCAAAACGTTCTGTATATAGTTTGTTTGTTACCATGACAACACCATTGATCTGAAGCTCGATGCTGTCATGTAAATAGGTTTCTAATCAGCAATAAATATAACAATTTTCATTTCTGATCAACTGAAATCAATTGCATGCTTAAAATAACATACTGGTTAAAGCCCCGCCCATTTCAAGACAACCAGACCCACTTCCGGGTTAGGCCCCTCCCAGTCTGAGTACAGATACAGATACAGATAATTCATGTGGTAAACAGATACAGATACAGATAATGCTGTACTCGCTCATCCCTAGTCTCTAGGCTCTGGTAAAAAAACATCAGCCCTCCCTGGTGTCTACCTCCCACATACCTGTTCACCTGTTCATATATGTAGACTACACCTGGTGGCTAAGGCTGCCTGGTACCTTCAAAACAAAAGTACTAACAGATACTAAAAATAACCCAAATAACATACCAATGATAAACAAATGTATGTAGCTGTATAATTCAAGCAAAACTGAAATTAAATAAATCAAATAATTAACTATTATACAGTATATAACAAAATAATGAATAGCTCCAACAGCACTGTTAGAAAAAAAAGATAAAACAAGATCTTATTCAGCTATGACCTTGCATATTTACCTTTCCAAGCACCTGTTGCTTCAGAGTTAAGGTTGAAAATGCATCAAAATGGGTTAGGGGTGAGGTTTATCATCCAAAAACAGGACACCACAGAGCATAGTGAACCAAGACAGCGATCAAAAAAGGTGTGGGGATGAATTTCCATTATAGGACATGTCCCATGGTTAACAAATCATCCATTACAGTATCTGTGCAGGGTTGCAGGGGCTGGAACCTATTTCAGCACACATTGGTGAAAGGCACGGAACCCCCTGGACTGTTTATTACAGGGCTCGCACACAAACAGACAGACATCTCCTCGCGCCTACAGAAAATGTAGACTATGAAATCCAGTTGATCTGCATGTCATCAACAAAAGGAGGATACCCAATTGTCTTCGCTACAACTGTGTTATACACTGACTCACCAAAGTCCAAAGGAGCCCTTTTCTGTTGCAGTGAAGGCAGGATGACCATCTGATTCAAAAGCTGAGCTTCTGGCAGAATCTGCTTGGCAAGATGAGTTCATGAGCATTTCTGACTGCTTTTGAGCATATTCAATCCTCGCATTAAGCTTTAGGCTCATGTTTGGAATCGTAAAACTAATGGTTTCAGAGGGGTTGCTTGTGGACCACACACCAAGAACACATGGGAGAACGGGAGGCAAAAGACGGTCACTTTGTTGCTGAGTACATTGCTTATATAGTTTATACATTTGTCAACATTTCTTTCTTTTCTCAAAGTGACAGTGCTGTAACACAATTCCTTTCCTGGCAGTAAATGAGGTCCTCTGAGACAAATTTCTCTTTGGTGCCTATACTAAAGCCTTAGGTGAGGTGGGATAGAGGAGCGTTTCTAATCCCACTAGTGGATCGTTCAGCTTTTCAGGAAGACTAAAGGCACCTCTATGTAAAAACACACAGTGGAGCAGAGGCTAGTGGAATCCAAGCAAGAATCCAAGCAAGTTAAATGAGGCAGGATGTACTGTATGCTCCACCAATGCAGTGAGATCAATCCCTACCAGTGTGCAAGACTAACCCTAGCTGGTTCCAGCACCAGCGATGTAATTGCGGTACCTAGTGAAGACGATCTGCGGGGAGATGAAATCCCCTTTGTTAGCAAAATTACCAAATTCCTTGAGCCTAGTTTACCAGCTGCTTAAATTAAATAATACTAAGTCTAATAATACAGCTTTAATAATTATTAACTTAACAAAAGGGACATTTACATATTACAACTAAAGCAAATGTTTTAATAAGAATTTAATACTTATGACTGCTTCCATGTCACTTTTACCTCACATACCTCGCATACATATTATGTCTATTTGTTAACATTGTAATTGACAAGCCAACAGTATACTGCACATGGATAAAGAAGGTCGGTGTGGGATCAGTTTTTGGTCTAAATGTGATGTAATTTAAAGGTGAATGCTTTCACATCATGGGCAAGAAATATATTAATTTTTTAGATTATGATTGAGAAGTATAGCATATTAATTGAGACCCAGTGGTGGCATGATAATTGAGGAGTTCAATTTATACATATTCATTACTCCATAATGTACTGTATATATAATCTGTGTGAGCTAAGCTGGAGATGCAAACAAGCTCCCAGTGAAATGTTTTAATTGGCCTGGTCCATTTCCATTTCAATAACATGTCCCCTCCTCCCCTCTTCTCCTCTCCTCCTCTTTTGTCTCCTCCACTTCTCTCAAGCTGTCCTATCTGATATTTGACATGTTGGCTCCCTTTCTTCTTCCTGTTAATGGATCATTTAACTCCATAATTTGGAGCTGTATGTGAAGAGATAAAGCCGAGTGTATGTGGACGTGTGAGTTTGTGTGCGATTGGATACAGCAGGACAAAAGTAACACAGGAAGTTGAAAGAGGAGGAGATGGGAAGATGAAAGGAGAGACATGAAAGGAGATGGGACGAAGAGAGAAAAGTTGAGATTCCGTGAACACTACAAGTGGAGCTCTGGCAACTGAGATGAGATGTACTTCTGATCAGAAGCCATTTCAGAATGCCACCACCTAAATTGTAATCCAAAATTATTCAGAATGGGGCCATTTTATAAGCACTTGAATTCAAATATCAAGATAGCTGGAATTCTGAGTTTTATAACCTTTTTGTAATGTAAATTAATATAAGACTGGGCTGATACTAATGTGTGATGCCATAATAAACTGATATACAATGAATCCTGAAAGTCAAATTCAAAGATGTTCAGAAGAATCCCATCAGAAACTAAACTCTGCTCAAAGCAATTCTCGACACACACACGGAAGCCAATGTGCAGCAGACACATAATACATACAGCTGATTATTGTATAAAAAAAAAACATGTAGTGTTCAAACTGCCCCCACCCTTCACTAGATACCCTTCAAATATGACAATTCATAAAAATAATATAAATTAATGAAAATTAAGACCCCAGTATTTGCAATGCATAAATGATATATAACAAAAAAGTGTACATCTGTGATAACTTCTTTCAAACTGTAATAAAACAGTTTTTACTCTGAGAGGCATGGCAGCGATAATGTTTACAAGTCAACATGGTCAGTATCAAGGCTGCACTACTAACAGCACTTTCTCTTTTTCCTCCCCACTCTCTCTCCCCTCTGCCCTTAACTCCCCCCCCCCGGTTTGTCTTTGTGTGCCTTGCCATTCTCCGCGCTGCCCGAGGCTCGAACATATGGCGCACTCCTCTCTGCTATTGTCATCCATTAACACAGTTGTCGGTGGGAATTACAGACACATAGCGTAACACGCAAGCCGTGTGCTCTAGCTGCTGATGCTGGAGATGGAACACGGTGGGGGAATCTGTTAGGTGTCTTATAAGGACAAGAAAAGAAATGAGATGCGTTGCATTGCAATCATTACCTCAGAGAATTAAATTCAATTGTATTTATTGTGTTAATCATTAACAGACGTTAAATCGGGACACTTTACAGATATAGAGGGCTAGACCACACACAGACTTAGAACCAACAATTTCCACAAAGAGCAAGCACCTGGTGCGACAGTGGCGACGCAAGATTTCATTTTAACAGGCAGAAACCTCTCCCGGGCTAGCAGTTACTAGCCCAGTGAATCTTCCCTATGTCCCCAAAGTTATAGAACCACATACGCTATTTGTCTGTGCAACTTACTAGTGACTGGGCATTTAGCCAGCATTTGATACTGTAGCTTTATAGCCACCTAGCTAGCTACATTTTTTTCAGCGACACTTTATGTTGCAAATTTAAAACACAGGTTTAAGTCCTTTAACTGTTGCTTTTTAAACAAGTGTGTTGCCTAGACTACAGGACACAAGGTGTACTCACGTTATACTCAGTCGGCAGATCAGTAGGTAGTAAACTGTCATATTCAAGGTATTTCAAAAACCAAAGTAGTTCCAGGAAGTTCTGAGGACATTTCTTGCTCAATAAACTCACACACTTTTGCTTTTCTACACAACTTTACATAGAGCCAGTGAGAGTGAATACAGCTGCATCTTATAAACTGAATTATGGGTAAGTTTGATTCAGGTGTGCCAGTTAACGAGCATTGACAATACTACTTACGATTTCAACTACTGACTTGCTCATTAACTTCTCCAACATACTAATATGAAAAAGCTCCTTTACGCAAGCAAATGTGAGTATTACAACTACATACTACTTAGTATGTTAAACAGTTTGCATATTTTGTGCATGATTAAACTTCAGAGTTTGCCTTTAAAATATGAATGTACCATAAATGTGTTTGGTCTAATGGATTCAGTAGAAGAAAATCTGTTTGTAGTGTAGAAGGCTATAAAAAAACAAATGTGGGCTCTGTGTAAAACATAAACAAACTAAATGTGGCGATTGTGATTAGATGCCACTATAAGATACAAGGGAAGTTTGCATTCCCTATCTCAACAATTGACTTGATTACGGCAAGTTTGATTAGACTGGATAGAAAAATCAGCACGCACACACGCGCAGACACACTTCATCGAAGTTCTAATTAAAGTGGTTGTGGTGACAGAGCTTGGAGTGTGATGTACACAGCAGACATGATCACATCCACAATTATGTGTGTATGTGTGTGTGTGTGTTAGTCAGAAAGGGAGAGAGAGGGACAGAGAGATAACAGCTCTATAATAATCAGTCGATAGGATATGGAAGAGCAGAGATCTTTGACAACTTGTCCGCCAGCTAACTGTCAGTTACACATACACAAAGACACCCGTGCACAGACACATGCACACATACCAATGCTAATCAAACCTTACAGTTGTTACAACTGACTTGATGTCAAAATGCTATTTAAAGGTATTTTTACTTTTTATGTAGTAAACAGTTGAGATATGGTAATCGCGGTGTTTGCTGGGTAATTTGAAGCAGGAGAACAAGATACAGCTTTTTAATGCCAACATGACAGCTGATCTCAAATTTGCAACATGAGAGGAAGAATTGGCTGCAGTTGCTGCCGATGCAGGATAGATGCCCCTTTCTAACACAGGCAGAGTGAAAGGTAGACAGATTGACAGCCAGTCAGGTATGGAGGCAGACAGACAGGCACGCAGACAGAGAGACAGAGCCTGAGGTGGTGTGTTTGCATCTCTTCTTCATCGTCTGCAGGTTTTGATTCTGTTTGAAGTTCTCCTTTTTGTGATGGGTTTTGTTAAGTCTTGTCAGATTGTTCTCTCGAGTTGTCAGGACAAGACGTCTTTAATCTTCCTTATCTACCGTATCGGCAAAGAAAGACAAATACAGCTCTTTTTCTTTTTTTCCCCTTATAATAAGATCAAACCCACGAGCTGTGTCCATATTCCAGTAATTCAAGGCTTACTTTGATATCATAGTTGTTAGAGCACGTGTTAAATAAATTGACATTTCCGATCTTTAATAGTGGGAGCAAACCAGAGGTATGTGAAGGAGCAGATTCAGTAATTGAATTTTGCCTATACAATCTGCAGCAAACCTCTCACTCTCATTCACCTGAAGGTTAAATTACACTTCTGGGAAGGTTTTTCAAAAATGAACACATCACACGTTCAACAAAACAAAGCAATGTATTCTCCTTTAGATTGTAGAGCGTATATTTAATGACCAATTACTGTGTTCTAACTATCATAAAGGATGTGGGTGTCCGGGTAATTTACTTAAAGTTTAAGTAAATATGTTGCAGCAAATCATATCAGTTTGTAAGAGCATTAAGTTGTAGAATGTGTTTTAAGTACAAGTACAACCTGTTGGTAAGTGTATGTAAGCATGCATTTTAATGCCATGCTATATATGCTAATAGGTGCAAGTGTGATGTATATTCCTGAGTCAGTTGGCTTCTGTCAGGATCAAGCACTAAATATACAAAGTGTCTGGTTGTCTCGCAGCTAGTCTGCCACCAACTGTAACACTGCACAAGATGAAATCTATACAGAAGAAAGGAGAATTCAACAGAGCAAACAAAACAGCAATAGGACACAACTGAACTGAACACAGCAAAAAGCTGCACAAGTGCAAAGCAAAGAAAAGCGCCACTGAGCGTCCTAATCTTCAGTGACTTTGTTGGAAAGATCTAGAATCCTTGACCGTTAAAGTTAATCTCATCATAATACGGGTCTATTTTCCAGCTCACAGTTTGCTGACAGAGGAAATCATCATGCTGGGGAGAAACCGAGCGTTCACACTTCAAATTACCAGTGACCTTAATGCACGCGCACACACACACACGCACGCGGCACGCAAAAAAGACAAGCGCACAATCACAACACACACGAACATGAGAGTAAATTAACGGATCAACGGATCAGCACATGCTGACACACATGCATAGATGGACGTGCACGCTCACGCGCACACACGCACGCACGCACGCACGCACGCACACACACACACACACACCCACACATCACAATTGTCTGGAGGATTCTGAGTTGACCATAGAGGAGAGGAACATCCCATCTGGTCAAAGTTCTCCTTGACCTTGTCCCACAGACATTTCCACTCTCTTCAAATTACTAGAAAGAGTCATTCACACTCTCATATATCTTCCAACCTCATATAAAAACCTTTTCATTACAAAGGTTCAAGACAAGCTTCTACATGTAGACACCAATGTGGAAAAAAGTTATTTGAGATATAAAAATGTTAAGAAATGCAACAATGTTATGTGTTGTAAAGTCTGCAAAAGATCCTCTTAGTTTATTATAGATATAATCAATGGGATAAATACAGTATGTTTATTTTGTTCTTAATTGTATTATCATTTTATTAGAAACTGAACACCAAAGGCCACACAGGTTTTATTTTTTAAAATTTGTGTTCTGATAAAACAATGAAGAGTCTCACACACACACACACACACACACACACACACACACACACACACACACACACACACACACACACACACACACACACACACTAATACACACACAAATAGAGGGAATGTGGCTGAGGCAAATGCAGAGAAGAGTGTTCTAAAAGTCACTTACAATTTGGAGAGCTACTTAGTCAATGTCATTATTGTACTGAGTGTGTGTGTGTGTGTGTGTGTTCATTGCATATGTGCATACATCTGTGTCTGTCTAGCGAATACAATAATGCAGCTATTCTAAAGTGCAGTAAAACCATTAAATGTCTGACAGAAGCACTGACTGTAGATTACAGTACATCAGCTTTAAATCTAAGCCAGACATTATGAAGCCACTGTGCATTTTCAACACCCATCAACGTAGAATTGCAAACAACAGGCGACATGTTGTGTTACCTATTGCAGACAACATTTGCTAATAGAAAAATGCATACACACATGTGGTGTTGATGATGGTGCGGTGGTCTGGTGCAAAGACGGGTTTGCTTTTGCAAAAGCCAGACCATCCAGCCCTGTTAAGGTGTCCTTCAGCTGACCTAAACTGAACATACAGTAGATGTAGTTGGTCTCAGTCTCCATGTCACATAGTAGTTGAAATGGAACAAGACAAGGAACAGATACCTCACATGACCAGAATATACCATAAAATAAAAAATAAAAATGAGAAATTGCAGAATTTTGTTTACCTGGTGCCCATTTCACAAAAGTGAGCACCTCATACGTGCAAATTGCAAATGGTGGCAGCATCATGTTTCACAAATTTTTAATAAGCCCCTACACAGGTCTCTCGCATGCATTGGTTACAAGCACAGCAAAGTACACACGCCGATACACTGGTAAGAGCAAATCACGTTTAACCATGTTTCCAGCTAATTGAAATAGCTCACACAACTGTATTGTGTGAAGAGTTAACTTTAATATTGTATGTGGCGCATTCTTTTGCATGGGTGCAAATGCAAAACAAGGTTCTTCAAGGGACTATGAGCCAACATCACTGTGTCCCGAGCTCAGAGCCACCTGATACTATTGTGTTGGTTTAAAGAAATATTTTTATCATCCTAAAATGGATGTGTGGTGCGAGACTACTCAAATATAGAGAAGTCAGTCAGTATGAAAGTAGACATTTTAATAAGTATGTGTGTATTATAATAATTACTATAATTTTCTTGTTTTGGAAAAAAAATTATGAGGCCTACCAAGCATCACCTCCAATGAAAAATTGTGACTATAAATGATAAACACACTCATGCATATCTTTGCAGCACAACAGAAGCTCCATTTAATGTGCATTGCACTACAGTATGATTAAATAATAACTCAAGTGTTAAGATGGGGATTCCTTACAGCCTGAATAGGTACAGTAGTAGCTGTGTACTAATGGTTTAGTTGAGCAGTCTATAGTGCATCCCGCCTGGCAATCTTCTGTTGCCGATCAAATGTTTGGGAGATGATTGATCTCAAATTCACTCCAACAGCTAAGCCGGGAGGAAGAAAGAAAAAAGCAGGAAAGAGAGGGAGACAAGATTGAGGGGGAGAGAGAGTGAGAATGCAGTTGGGGAATAGAACGAGAGAGATAAGCAGCATGTGTGAGCCTCTAACCACCAGCTGACACTTGTCATCTGTTGTGTTGTGTCTGCATGCCTGTTTCACCATCGGAGCACTGTGGGTTTGTCTGAACACATCAAAACAGCCAGAAAAAAAGAGAGCGAGCAAAAGAAAGACGCAGTAAGAAATAGCGTTTTCTTAGAGAGACTCCAGCATCAGCTTTCTGTCTCGCTTTCTCTTTCTTTCATTTATCTCTATGTAATATCATTTCCCCACTCTGTCCTGCTTTTATCCCATACCCCCTTTCCTTCTCTTTCTGTCTCTTAGAGTCTCCTCTCAGAAGCAGAGTTGGGAGTTGGGAGCAAAAGGCAGGAGACAGACGAGATAAAAGCTGTTTCCTGATTCTTCAGTTCTCAGCTTCTCAGCTGTCAGGCAAGAAGACAGTTAGTCAAGACAGAGAATTTCTTGTTAGATATATCCCTGCACACCTGCTGTCGTTAACAGGCAGACAGGCAGAGAGAAGGTGGAGAAAGACAGACAGAAGGACATATGCAATGACAGAAAAACTGGTAATCCAATATGCAGACAGGCAGAAAAAGAGGCGGACCCAAGAAGATCCTGCAGACCTTCACTCTGACCCCTTTAGTAAAATGCAAGCAAGTTTGTGTTTCATGTCTACACAAAAAAAAATCCTAATTACAACATCTGTATCTGTTGAGGGAAATCATTTTAAACTGTTGCCAGGGTCACCAACTAATGTCCCACAAAGAGGAAAAGAAGTGATGCATGTATGGAGGGTAAGAGTGATCTGGAAACATGCATATTTAAATATATTAAAGAGAATGTAACACACACACACACACACACACACACACACACACACACACACACACACACACACACACACACACACACACACACAGATATTTACTGGATTAGGATACCATCATGGGAGCTGACAGTAAGATGGTAATGCATCCTGTAAGTGATGGAGAGAGTCTGTCTTTGTGTCTTCCTGTGTCTGTGATGGCTGGTGGTATACTGTGTGCGCACACACACACACACACACACACACACACACACACACACACACACACACACACACACACACTTTTACCCTGACCCCGTTTGTTTTATCTGTGGGGAAAGAGTCTCCAATTCTCCAAGCAAATATATACAGTAGTAGATTAACTAGAATCATGACATGTTCACAAGCGCACAAAGCAGCCTGGTGGTCTAATGAAGGTCTGGATATAATGCCACAGACATAACTTTAATAGTAGCAAACATCACTTGTAACAGAGTGAGTAGTGTTTCAATTTCCTGGGGTTGCCATAGCATTCAGGTTAACTAAACTGACTCACCATAGCATGGTCCTACATAGGTCCATGCCCTCAATCAAGCTGTGCTGACATGTTGTACCTGTATCTGCAGTTGTAACTGCAGCAATGAAGGGGCCATATTTTTTTGAAAGATTTTCAATGTTGCAATGATCTGTTTTCAGAGCTGTAACAAACATTATATAAGCCTTATACTTTAACCACCAAGAAATTTGCTGCATTTTTCAGCAGCGAAGAATTGATGATGCATACAGCTACAACTAGTCTCGCATTGAGCTGACACAGCGCTAGAGTATGGTCTGACTGCACAAGTTAAGATTTTGATATATGGAAAAAAAA
Source organism: Etheostoma perlongum (assembly GCA_026937815.1). Lineage (NCBI taxonomy): Eukaryota > Metazoa > Chordata > Actinopteri > Perciformes > Percidae > Etheostoma > Etheostoma perlongum. The sequence continues at coordinate 15,291,937 of CM049376.1, forward strand.
AACACTCTGGCTTGTTTGTATATCTTCTATCCAATCACAATCGTAATGGGAGGCACTAAGTCCTGGATGCAGCAGCGGTGCCCTTGGAAAATAGATTGGGAAGATAGCAGAAGGGGTTAGGCTTACGTTTACGTTTTTATTACGTTTTTACGTTTACGTTTTTATCCAGCCTGAGGAAAATTCCACACTTTTATTTTACAGCACATCCTTTGGTGCTTCTCTCTCAGTGCATCCCTTATCTGAGCATGTATTTTAGCACTGTCACTCTGCTTGATGAGTACTGTACACACCTCAGTACACATGTGCATACTCCCTCTGTTACACACAAACAAACACACTCTTGCCCACAAACACACAGTCTCACACTGCAGATTTAAAAAGTGCATCAGTCACACTGTTCAATTTAATTTGACATGTTTCACTTTAATTATTAAATAACAATCTTCCGTTTGGTCATGTGTAGTAACATTGACGGTGTTCCTAAAGCACTGGCAAAGAGGACAAGATTACTAAGTGATTTATCTTGTATTCAAGCTTGTGTTGAGACACACAGCTTCTCCCTGAAAATAATTTGGGGTTGGTGCCTCCTTGAATGATGCCAACAAGTTAAACCAACCAGTGTGAAACATATGTCTGCATGCCAGCTGTGGTGACAACAGGCAGTCTTACATTGTGAGCTATTGGCTAAGGCTGATAGCCAGTATTACTCATGCTTTTACCTTTGTCACTTTTGCATGTCGGTCAACAGTCTGGCCCCTTTTTACATGAAATTTAAAATTTATTTTGACATTCAGGTCTGTAACAGCTAACTATTGCTGCGTGAACACAATCAAGGTGCTTCATAGCTGCCATGTTATTTTGACGCTGCCCCAAACATCAGGACCAGTAAATGTCTTTGCTCAACTTGCCTTATCCTAAACTTCCATCAGACAGGACGTCCAGACATGTCCCATGAGAGTACAACTTTCTCTTCTTTCATGATATAATTCAATTGACACCAGTTTTTTTCTGACAGTGTCTGAACTACAGAAACATACAGGAGGAGCACTGTCCCATCAGACTCTGCTGCTCTCTCTCAATGGAGCAGATATCATTCTCTCGTTTTTTTTTCCCCCACATCAACATCATTTTTGTCATCCCCTTGTGTCTGTCTTCTATATTGTGATCCTCTGACTTTGGACTGTCCCTCTCTGTTTCTCTACTCTCTGCCTGCGGGATGTCGGCTGAGATGTCTGTTTATGTATTGTGTGTGTGTACCCCCTCCAACCCCATAGGGGCTTGTATACCAGTCTGGCCCTCTCTGCCTGCCATTGTTATGCCAGCTTTGTGCCTTTGCTGTGTGTTTATACCCATGAATGTGCGTATGTGTATAATACGTGCATGTCTGAGTGTGTATGAGCATGATGTGTGCCATATGTGCGTTTTGCATACCGTATGTGTTTAATGTGTGTATGTGAGTGTGTGTTCATCTCCTTTCTGCCAAGACCGGGCTCCTCTCTTTGTCTGTCCATTGTGTCCAGTATTGTGTCCAGTGGCTTTGGGCATTTGGCCGGTATAGAGGACAATGCAGAACGAACAATAGTCAGACAATAGATGGCATACTCCGTGAAGCAGTGGGATGAGGCACCTACCATGTACTTACAGCACCAGGAGTTTAAGTGCACATCAGAAACCATCTCTCCAAACCTGCCATTCCCTATTGTTTACCAGATGTAATGTCCTAATCATGGCATGTAATGACACTAATGAACTATGTAATTTTTTGTGGTGCTTTAAAAGCATCATGTCTAAATCTGACCAGCAGCCAAGGCTGTAAGATATGTGTATGTGTGTGGGGGGGTTATTTACCCATCTAGCCATCATGCTATACACCCTCCTCCTCCAATGACCTGCTTCGTCCAGCAGAAGCCAAATGGCAGCTTGATATCCTGTATCCAAAATCTATTAGTCATTTCTTCTCCGTCGCTCCATCCATCTCTCTGTCTCAATAAGCCATCAGTGGTTTGGTTCTGATCCAAATCAATCCTGTTCTGACACTGACCTGAATCATTCATCTCTCCCCGCTGTCTCTCTCTATTTTTCTGCCTCTCTAACAGTAGGAGTGTGTAGCCAGCTGCCAGCTAGCATCAGTCATGTTGTCAGAGTCTGGCTCTGCTTTTGGCTCTGAGGGCAAGTTCTGCCACGAGTTTCTCTTCAAGTCCGTCCCTAAACAGCCTTGAGGCAGTGACGGCATTTAGTGGTCTTGGCGTTGTCCCATGGCTTTGGAGCAGAATTTTAGGTTGTGCAAACAAGGACTATTTCATTTAGTAGGAACTATTTATTTGATAGAATGTAGTTCCAATTAAAAAATATTTTTTTCAACATGTATGGAAAAATGTCTTCTTACGTTTCTCTTTAAATATTCTGTTTTATTAAGACAAAAATTTAATAAACTTAAGAGCAACTTAACATAGTTAAGTAAATCAGGGCTCGACATTAAGACTTTTTGTAGGGCAAGTGGAAGAGAAATTTACTCAAACAAAATAAAATGCCATGTTACTTCACGTTATGTGCCACTCATTACGTCTATGTTACCAATTTGAACAGTTAAGCCAGTGTGGTGTACCGTTATGGTTGCAATGCCAAGCTAAATGCTTAGAAGAAAAGACGCAGATTTTCAACTGGCTGACGTGATCATCTAGCAGAGTTTTTCCAGCGAGTAAAGAGGGACCTCCGGGTACTGGCGCCGTTCATCTGCATGAGTTTCCCTCAAGTTGACAGCTAGCGCTAGTTAGCCTTGGTTGACACTATGCTAGCGAACACTGAAGAAGACATTTTTAGGTGACCAAAATTTTTCAATTAACTTTCTTGAAGTGAAAACACACATTGAGAGGATCAGAGTTTAAGACGAAAACAAACAATGGCTGAAGCAACTTATCGGCAATTTTAATGTACACAGTACCATAGTTAGCATTGCTAGGCCTCTGTCCTGATTGACAGTTCAGCGTGTAGCCCCACCCTAAAGCATGCCTTGCTTTATTGTCTATTTACAGTACTTCTACATGTTCAGTCTTTTGTGACTGAAGTGGTTGGTTAGGCTTTCTCACTTGAGAAAACATCCTTTTTGCTGATGTGGCCGGTATAGAACAGCTGTTTCAGGTTCATAAAGGCACAGACAGTGATATTTTAGTGAAAAGGTTGAGCTTCATTTTATTGTTTGGCTCATACATTATTTTGAAAGGCTTGTTGTCTTTGAACATAATGTTGAATCTCTCTCTCTCTCACTCACACACACGCACACACACTTCATTCAAGTTCATTGTCTTGACCTGTGCATCAATGCTATGTGTCTTCTTCAACATCTAGGCACAATGATTAGCTGAGTACCTAAACTAACATCATGTTCTCCACCCCAAAGATCTGAGTCACATACAGTTAAAATTAAATTGTGTGTGTAACAGTAGCTTCATTGTGTAGTTTGTATGTTCTTAATTCCTGTCTTTAATCTTATCCTTCTTCTCTCTCCTCTCCTGCAGCAAATGTCATTTACCTGCTGTCTACTTCAGGGACTCCAGAAGAGACTTCACTTCCCCCACACTTATGTTGTCTTACTCGGTTACCTTTTCTATCTCTTTTCAAGCCCACACCTTTTCCATTTTTCTTACCCCTCCTACCCTTCCTGTTACTCAGAGATCAAATACAATCTATCTGCCCGACATGACAAGCAGTTAACAGCTCTTGCAGGCCTTCAAGATTATAAAATGCAAAACTATTCTGCTTTTTTAGATGTATTTTCCACCAAAGCCCACAGAGTCTCCTCCAGATTTAATTGGCCCTATAAATAAACCGTTCTGCTGTAAAAGTCATTTAGAGGAAGAGAAATAGAGGGGAATACACACAGAGAGACAGAAAGATAGTGAGATGGAGAGATAGAAAGACAGACCGAGAAGACAGACAAAGAGTGAGGCTGTGAATTACCAGTAGATGAATGTAAGTCTTGCCTGAGCAGTGTTCAGACAACTGACTTAGGATGGTGACAGATAGTGATGGCTTCATCAGAGCAGCTGAGAGAAGGAGGGGTGTGTACTCAGGAGAGAAAGAGGATCTATGTGTGCCAACACACAACAGATGCAGAGGGAGAAAAAAAAAACACTTGCAGAAAAAGTGAAGAAGCAAGATGTTTGTATAATGTATGATAATTGACACCTGGAACTTGTAATACTGTTAAGAAAATATTCTCTTGCATACACTAAATGACTTGGTCTCTTACATACAGACTCATGTTTATCCAAAGCACTTTACAATTTTGCCTCTCTTTCACTCAACACCTTTGGGTGTAACTGAAAGGCCCCCTTATCAGGGGCCGACCTCACTGATGCTGTTGTGGGTAAATGTTAAAAAAAAAAAGGTTAAAGGGAAGCATAGTGTTAACATAGTGTCCACATACTTCTAACAGGACATTCTGGTGGTGTATCTTTCACTTGTGATCCCTGTTCCTTCTTCTTGTGTTTGTTTATGATGCTTTTGAGAGTATATTACATTTATTTTATTGCACCTGCAACAAACTGCAAATCACAGGTACAAAGTTATCTGTACAAATATGGCTCATTAAGTTGAATACCAATCAGCCGCATGTGTAAGCTTTAATAGACGTTTGAAAATCTGATTTTTTTTTTATGAGAGAGTTTTTAACAGTAACATAACGCAAGTTAAAAAAATAAAGCCACATACTTGCTGCCTAAACTGCTGGTGCATCAGGCACATAAATAGGGTTATTGTGCAATGTTGCAGAAGGAAAAGCAATCACGATCACATATGCCAAACATGCCAATAATTTGATTAGCGAAGACAAACAGTGAAGAAAAACAGCTCATCCGAATTGGATGTGTGTAAAAATAAATGTATTAGTGTTTATGTGCGTGAGATATTTGTGTATTTGCATGTTTATGTTTATGAAAAAGCTGGAAGAGAGCAAGCATGATTGTGAGATTTGTGTGTGTGTTTGTGTGTGTGAGACAGAAACAGCGTAATCATTGTAGTGCAGGGTGTTGACTCTACAGGGATATGCAGAAACATGCCGTCTAATTAACAGTGTCCTCTCCGTGGCGAGGCTGGTTCCCACAGCCCCAACAGCTATGATTAAAAGAGATGCTCTCAAAGGACAGGAAGCTCTTCCAATTCACTCAAGATACTTCCCGGATGCCCTCCACACACAATCAACCTTCATCTTGACCAGAACGGACGGTCTTTTAACTCTACGTCTCACTCTGTGACTGGGTCCTTCTTAAGTACGCACCCACTTTTCTCTGGCTTTCTCTCTTGTTCCCTTCATCTGTGTGCCGCTTTTTTTCCTCTTTGCTCTTCTTTTTCCCACAAACACTCGTTCTCTCGTCCCTCCCCCTCGCTTCTCTCAGCCTTGCTGTCTGCCAAGGCTTCACATCAAAGCCAGTGATTGGTTTCTAACTGTTAAGTAGGCAGTATTTCATCCTTCTTTGTGTAAAGAGACCAAAATAATCAGCATGAATATGGAAAAACTTGCTGCTATGGTAATATCCAGCCCAGTAATATCCATATCAGTCAAACTAACTTGGCTTAAATTGACTTACATACAAACGGATGGCAACACTTTACTCCAAAGTCCCCTTGGCTCACTTTAACTTTGACTTATGTGTATAAATATACCATCTTGTCAAGGTTGTTGGCTCAGTGCTGAATTTCACTCACAAACAAAAAGCAACAATTTACTTAATTTCAGTTCTTTTCTTGGCACTATCTCCACTTCCTTACGTAGAGTCTTTTCACCTTGGTCTGACTCCTCCGTACACCACCACTACTCAAGGTTGTTGGCTAAGTGTTGCGAGGCTGTTTTAAGAAGTTTCTTTAGCAAGGTCTCCAACTAATTTGTTAGTAAAGTTTAATTAAATTAGTCTCTTGTCCTTGGGCTCAAGTTTTCTTAAAATAAACTCATTTGGGATATGGTATCAAAAGTTTTAGGTTTCACATGAATTTAGAACCCCCCCGTGAAACAATATTTAAATGTTTGATTATAGTATCAAAACTTTTATAAGTCACAGTTTTATGAGTACACAACCGGATGATGAAGCAGAATTATTGTGGAACGAGTTAGATTTCTCTTTGTCATTCTTGCAAAATTTACGTAAAACTTGCGCTACTTGGCGAACTGGCAAGTTAACCACTAACAGGCTGCTAACAGCTGGGAATACGCTAGTTCTAGACAGTCAGAATAGCTAGCTTGCTAACTGACAGTTAGCAAGCTAGCTAGCCTGGATGCTAACTAGACAATTACTGAACACAATTTCAAGGGACAAATGTTTGCCATTGTCTCCTGTCTCTGCAAACCATCTATCTTTTGTGGAGCAGTTTACGCTCTGGCAGCGCAATGTTATGTTATGTTAAACATGAATGGTGCAAAAATAAAGTAACTGGCTATGATAGCTTCCTCTGTTTTTTTTCTGTTTTGGACTCTCTGGCTCCTTCAATATCACACTGTCAAGACGTTTGCTTATACATAAAAGAAGGACATTCACCTAAATGCCTTCTAAACTTTTTGTTTTAAATGTTAAATAAATACAGCAAATATTTAGATGTTACATTTATTTGAACATTTATGAAAATTGTACACAATTTCAAAACATGAACAATAAGGTCTGAAAACATAGTCTCACAAAAGGTGTTCTGTAATGGTACCTGGTATTGAGGTGAAATAAAGCAGTGACTGCTGCCAACACTTCCAAAGTGCCACCTGCAGCGTGTCATACAATCCTTGGATTAACAGCTAGAAATGACACATTTCAGTAAATTGCTTCCAGTGGATTTGGGCTTTAACTTCAAACAAAGTCTCCTGCAAACCCTGGCCTCATTGATAAGCTATACCCTGGTTTCATACATTATAAGGTGGAGATGACAAACGGTCTAAAAGGAGGGACAGAATCTGCCCACACTGAGGTCTTCACCTCTGTTCTGGTCTCTGCTCTCAAAGTTCTGATTAAGCATATTTAGATAATGAAGTATTAGGAGGGATCCATATGGCTCAGTGGATTAAGTGATGTAACATGATCTGAATCCTTGTAATTTTCCCTGTTGCTCAGTGAAATGTATTAAGCAGAAATAATTTGTTGAGGCAGAAAATGGAGGGAGAATACAGAGGGACTGTAACAGATTAGGGGGAAAAGGGGGGGGGGTGAAAAGATGTATTCCTCTTTCAAAGATTGATAAAAGAGAGCTATATCTGTAACTCCGGGCTAATTCAATGAGTAGTGCCAGATCTCGCTTGGGATTTACAGGCCTGGCTTCCAAACAATTAGCTGGAGAATGGGAGGCGTTTAAAAGACAAGGAGACGAGGAGATCTTAATACAGCTGTGGGTATTTCCCAATGGAGGAGTCATTTTTTACAACCTCCTTACAGAGTCTCACTCTCACTCTAATACTGCAAAGCCAATCTCCTCTGTCTCGTTTCACGCAGATGACAATTTTCTGAAAGCTGCTGTGGGGAAAAGAGAGGAGAGAGGAAGGAAAACGGGCCGCACTGCCAACAGAAAGTGAGGAGAAATTTAAAAATGAAAGATATAGGAGAGTGTGGGGTCTGAGACAGTGTTAGAGAGAGGAAGGCCAAAACTTAGAGAGACAGAAACACTGGATATGAACACAATTGGAAGTAGGGAGCAGGGAAATGGGAAAAGAGAGCTGAAACACTGAGATAAACGGCAACAAAAAGAGCCAGAAACAGAAAAAAAACAACCCCCAAGAAATAGATCGGGCTCAGCAGAAGGCAGGTTGTGGTTGTCTGGGGAGCTGCAAGATTGAACATCCCTCTCTCTTTATGAGGACTTCCTGCTTGCTGCCCTCTGTATGCCGAGGGCCAATCACCGAGTCCATCTGTCCGTGGGGGCCAATCAGTCAGAGCGCAGAAGAACTAAGTCAGCATGTCCTTGTCCACACAGGTAATCAAAGACACTGTTAAACCTCTACCACTGTGAAGGCTCTTAAACCAGGGTTTTGCACGCTGTGGCACTCATAGCAGAGGCTGCCTTGAGCGTAGAGTAGCTCCTTTTCACGTGGCAGTAGCCAACTGCAGGCTGAGTTATTGTACACTGTTAACCCCTTGACTTTACCCCTGGGGGCTCATGCAGGTGGAAGTTACCATAATTACCAACTTGTTGATAACTCTCACATCAACATTTAAAATGTAATTAAAACCTCTGATATATTGGTGCCAACTGCTAAATAATAAAGAGGTTCCTTAAAACGCAAAGATATGCGTCATGACAGAGTCAGTTGTTGAAGGTAATGGAATGTAAAATGTAAAGCTACATGCACTCATTTTTATTTTTAAACAGGGGACCCCGAGACTACATGTGACAGAAGATGCTGTCACATTACAGTGGCAAACCCACAGTGTAACCCGACTCTGCAACTGCCCACAACTCCACATACCTTTTTAGTATCTTTTTTTTGGTTTTACACCCTGCAACTTCACTGTTTTGGTGGACTCTTACAACTCTCATCAACTGCATTTCCAGCCACAATAAGAAGTTGTTTTTAGCAACAACAAAAAAGCAATGATAAACCCGCTGTGTGCTTACTGCTTAGCAGCAAACAGCCAACAGATAAAGTTAGCATCTAGCTGGTGAACATGCTGGAGCATTTAACAGCTAAACAGCTACATATTTGCCCTAGGGAGTTGAAAGAGACTGAAACAGTTTGCCAAACCAACTTTGTGAGTTGACATGTCAGTGTTGTGCTACTGTAACAGCTTCTAGTGCCATATGACCATGCACACAATGTTGAATCCTTATGCTGTACAAGCCACTCTGAAATGATACAACCCTTGAGTTGTCAGATGTTTCCATCCCATATGACCCCATTTTTAACGCATTATGTAAAATCGTGGTTTGCTCAGTCAGAGCTACGATACGTGTAAATTAATATACAGTTAAAATGTTGTCATAAACACTGCATTATTTAAGCTGAAAAATGCAAAACAGCTAAAAGCAATTTTGTGATACTTTCCCCTTTTTATCCAATGATATATTATGCCTCTCAAGCTGAAAGTGTCTCTTTATAAGTAGCTTTATAATGCTGTCTGAAAGTGACAAAACTTGGAAAGATGCAGGAGAGGTTTCTCTACTAGCTTGACTTTTTGCCAATAGTGAGACAATCCTACAAGTGCTATCCATTACTAGAAAGCAGTAGTCACTTGTATACCACTGTGACAGCCTAAAAAGTCAAAAGAAAACAATTATATTTTCAGTGCAACCGTAAATAAATGTTTTTTTTTGTTTTGTTTTTTAAGGACACAAATCAAACAATTCATCCCGGGAAAGTAATGCCACTGGCTACAGCTGTATCACAGATTAGTGGGATTAATCACAGACATTGATTACTTATTTTTGGGGGGCTAATTTACACATTAAGCAGGCCTCCAGGACATATTTGACCTGAGCCCTAACTTTGAGCAACAAAAACAGGTATGTATATTTTACTGAACATTGAAAAAAAAGAGATTAAGATGTCCTGTTTACCTGTCTTAACTAAAAAGAGTGCCCAGTGTTAATAACATTATTAATATTGCCATTAAGAGTCAGTGTTTCTTTTATAAGGGAGCTCTGGCCAAGACAGCTGAATAAAAAGTTTCAGCATAAAAACAAACGACAGACTTAAACAGCAAATTACATCAAAAAAATCAATGATCAGAGTTAGGCAACAGGACATGTGCATTCAGTGGTCAGAAAGTCCTCAATGCTGTCTTTAAAATCTTCCATGCTAATAAAATAATCTAGTCTGAGGTGACTTTGTAACCAAACACAGTACGGGTTGAGGAATAACGTACATAACCTGTACGTGTGACCGAAGGCGGCTGCCATTAATAGTTTTAGGTGTCAGTAGAGAACATAAATAAAGAGGCAGTTTGCGCAATATGGCCTTATAAAGAATACAAATATACCAGTGCAACAACAGTGACAACCCAAATGTGTCATACAAACAGCTGATGAGTGCGGAAACCCTATATGTGTGCAGCAATGTATACATTTTACTTCTTTATCAAACCCTATTTTGTCTGTAAAAATCTATATTGATTGGGTAGCATTTTGTGACATTGTGTTATTATACTTATAATTATTATCAACATCTTTTGCACATATATCTAAAATACATACACATACAGCAGTTCTCTGTGGTGCAGCAGCCCATATCATAAGACTACTCCCACTCACACCTCCTCCTCTTCGTATGATAAATGGACTTCTCCCTGCAGAGTAAACAACAAAGTCATCCAACCTCAACCCTACCAGTCACTGTCACTTTCAGGGATAGAGAGTCACGGGTTAGGTTGGGTAGACATTTAGACACATTGCAATGAAAACATGTAACAATGTCACACTAGAAGGTGATCCTGATCTGAGGCCTTCCTCTGATCAGCAGGGTTCATGTAGGAAGAGTATTGTGAAGTTTAACTTCAGTAGAATGACATTATTTATTAAATTAAAAACTATTGAATGAATCGCCAACTATTTTGATAATCAATTCATCGGTTTGAGTCAAAATTCCGATTCCAGCTTCTTGAATGTGAATATTTTCTTCACTCCTCTACGGCAGTAAACTGAATATCTTTGAGTTGTGACCAAATTTGAGGACGTCATCATGGGCCTTGGGAAACACTGATCAAAATGATCACAATTTTCTGACATTGATGTTGATGTTATAGACCAAACAGCTATTGGAATAATCAACAAATTAATCAACAAATTAAATCGACAATAAAAACAATCGTCAGATGCAGCCCTAAATTGCAACTCAGGTTGTTAGACAGTACTCATGTATACTTCTCCCTCAGTTCTCCCTCACACTGTGCTAAGAAACTTAATGAAGTATGTGGTATTTTGGCATTATGTTACATTGCAAATAGACTTTTTGATTGTTGCTTGCTGTCTTTGTGACCAGTGGGTATGTTCTTTGATGCCTTGTGGGAGTATCAAGTATTGTCCCAGGCTGCTGTGAAATCAATAATAACCTCTGAATCATAAACACTAAAAATGTAATGTGCTTATCTCTACACATGCTGGACTTCTGTCTTTTTGTTAACCTGAAGAAAATTCTCTTTACTCTCTAAACTCTTTAAGCAAGAGTACCACAGTTGTCAGACAACCCCTTGGGAATTGAATAGCTTTTGTGACTGTGTATTCTGCTTTTAATTCAGAGCTTCTGTATTATTTGCATGTTAAGGTGTCTCTCTCACTGGGGACCAATTAAATGATAAAGCAGTGCTGTTACAGGTTTATGGAAATTTGCCGTGCAAGGGGCTTGTTTTGATAAATGGCATGGAATTACAGAACAGCAAATAACTGCGGGTGGTGTACATTATTTTCCCTTTTTTTAATTGATAAGGTTGAAGAGGAGAATGTTGTGTCGTAGGGTGAGTATCAAGCCTTTCTCCAGGGTTCTTATGTTTAAAGAGGAATAAAAGGAGTAAAATAAAAGAAATGAAATATTTTTCAGAGCTGTTCATAATGTTCATATTATAATATAATACTTATATATAATAACATAATTCTTACTTATTCCAGCATCTTTTGCCCTATGCTCCATAATTAAAATAATCATTTATCATAAAAATAATTTACTCCTGCACACTTTGCCCTCTTCATTGCACTTTTTCCTCAACCTGTCTATATTGTTTCTGTTTATAGTGTGTATATATATTGTTTGTTTTTGTTGTTTGTTTTGTATAAGTAAGCACATTGTGAACAATGTATAATCCAAAGCAAAATTCCTCGTATGTGTCCTCATACCTGGCAAATAAAGCTGATTCTGATTCTATTGATGGTAATTTTAATGCACAGAGATACCGTGACGAGATCCTGAGGCCCATTGTTGTGCCATTCATCCACAACCATCACCTCATGTTGCAGCATCATAATGCATCCCAGTTCTTGCATGGCCAGCATACTCACTGGACAATCACAGATTGAGCATGTTTGGGATGCTCTGGATCGGCATATACAACTGCGTGTTCCAGCAACTTCGCACAGCCATTGAAGAGGAGCAGACCAACATTCCACAGGCCACAATCAACAACCTGAACAACTCTGTGCCAAGGAGATGTGTTGCACTGCGTGAGGCAAATAGTGATCACACCAGATACTGACTGGTTTTCGGACCCCTGGACCCTCCTAATACAGTAAAACTGCACATTTTAGAGTGGCCTTTTATTGTGGCCAGCCTAAGGCACACCTGTAATCATGCTGTGTAATCAGCATCTTGATATGCCACACCTGTGAGGTGGATGGATTTTCTCGGCAAAGGAGAAGTGCTCAATAACACAGATTTGTGAACAATATTTAAGAGAAATAGGTATTTTGTGTACATAGAAAAAGTCTTAGATCTTGGAGTTCGGTCACTCATGAAAAATGAGGGCAAAAACAAAAGTGTTTATAATTTTGGTCAGTGTCCTTTAGACTAGATGAGAAGTGACCCGTGAAAAACGTTTAATATTTCGCAAGCCACTACTTGGTTGCTAGAGGAGTTTAGTACGAACTAATCCTAATGAACAAATCTTTAAATGGTGACTAAGAGCACCATTGTCAGCTTAGGCGTACGTTAAATCCTCATTAAAAGCCTATTAAAAGACAGTGAAAGTCATAGTAACAATCATAATTTTATAACTTTGTTATACTTAGTAAACTTTGTTTACTTAGGCTGCTGAGACATTAACCTCATGTACAGTGCTTCCTTGTTTTGTATTGAAGTGAACGGGACAGCTTGGACCACAAACTAAACTCATGTAGTCAAGTGCTTTTGAACAATGATGCAACTGCTTATAGCTTAGAGAAAAAAAGTGAAAAAACGACATAGTCAGACACTATGAAACTGAAATGAACTGAATAAAGTGATTTGCAATTTCCCCGTTGTAACAGAAGCTTTTAAATGTTTGTTGGTGACTTTGGGAGAATCCTTTATATCCTAAGATCTGTTTTACAGACACTCTTGTTGATGTTTATTTATTTATTATTATTGACCATATTAAGTGTTATACAACCATCCTTACTGTAATACTGTACTACAGATAAGCAAGTTGGTGTGAAACTAGTTAGGCTACTTCTTAGGCTCAAACTCACATTCCACTGGTGCAACTGGCAGCTGGGCATAACCACGACAGTGACGTTTGGACTTATTTTTAACAGGTGGTCAAAAAGAGAACTCTGATAGGATGCCCATGTTGCCCTGTTTATGTCAGATTTGTAAGGAGGCCATTATTTGCAAATATGCTACAATAATTATTGTGACGTCATTTTTGGCTTACTCTTTGCTGCTTTAAATATACCCTTACTTATCCCACATTTGGTGAAATTAATCTAAGTAACTGTCTCATCCAGAATGATTAATATAAGAATGTCAAATAATAATACATACTAGCTACATTATCACTTACAAAGTGTATCTTTCTACTGTATATAACAAGCTGGACCGATTCATATAAAAGCATGTGGAATTTGTATAATGCACATACACACACACGCAAGCACACACACACACACACACGCACACACAGCCATGAGTCAGAAAGGCCTCTTGATGTTCTCATCAACGAGTCACTATCAAGAGACAAATCAGCACACACGCACATGCACATGCACCTAACCACATTTCCTCCAGGGAAGCAGTCGATCTTTCATCAAAAAGTTAACTATGGTTCTGCAGGTGGGGCGTGCTATTTCATTTTTAAAACATGCCTTGTGAAACCAGGAAGAATACAGAGACAGGATACAGGTAGTTATTGTCTGCTCATTTCTTCATAAATCAGAGTGACAGATAATACAAAAGTGTATTATAGCAATACTATTGAGTGAGCACAGAAAAGTTAAGATGCAATCAGTCTGCCAGTCAAGGTTTGTGAACATAATTGTTTAAGTAAAAAAACAAGTCTCTAACACATAATTTACTGATTTAGTGCTAAAGACTCACATTTAAAATGTAAGTGTCCTGTCCCACCTCCACTTACCACCTTCTTGAACATAAAATGTTTCCTAAATTTCTGTACTCCCACACTTTTGTTATGATTCCTGCAACAACTTCTTCGGCATTCACACGTCTGCAAAACACATTATATCTGAGCACACAGACAGGGCCATGCGTCAGCCGAAGTTATCTCTGAAGGTCTTAACTTTACGTAACATCTATGATGCTGTATTTTATGACTTTTGTGTAGTTTACCTGTGACCTGGCTTCCCTAACACCAAGACGATTGACTGGTTTCAACTGCCCACATTTTCAACATTTAATGTTCATGTGTAACTTCAACATAGTCAAGTATAGATTATTACTCAAATCCCAAAAATAGCAATAGCTCAAAAATGAAAAGATACTTCTCTTCCATGCAGCTGCTAGTAGCCACGGAGGACACGGAGGACAAAAAAAATATGATGGACTCCTCAGAAGAGGGAATTATCTTCACTCAATTTTCTGTGTGCAAAAGTCGCCGGACAGCACCAGTTTCTGAATATAGACATGCTGAGAAATACAAAGAGAGTTGTGTGGAGCTGATAGTCTGAATTACCTTTGGATCAACGCCTTTGGCAATGGCTTGAATGTAACGGACGTTCATTAATATAAAATGGTTATAAACTTAGGCCCAACTGTGGAACCATCTGCCACCTGACATCAGAAATGCCCCTTCAATTACAATATTCAAAACCAGACTCAAAACTCACCTATTTACATTGTGTTATGTACAGCACTTTGGTCAGTGCGCGCTATGTTTAAATGTGCTATTGTCTTTGGATTAGGGAGGCACCAAAATCATGGTTTGCAGTTGTCGCCGTGGTCTTACTACATGTCCTGCGATGCCCTGCTACTTCCTGCTATGCCATGAACTACTACAAACTACTATTTCTAGTCACTGTTCCATTATCTTTTAATGTGACTGTTACTGCCACTATTCATTACACCCCCAACCGTCCCCGTCAGACACCGCCTACCAAGAACATGGGCCTGTCCCAGGTTTCTTCCTAAAAGGGAGTTTTTCCTCGTCACTGTCGCACTAAATGTTTGCTCTTGTGGGAATTACTAGAGTTGTTGGGTCCTTGTGAATTATAGAGTGTGGTCTAGACCTACTCTATCTGTAAAGTGTCTTGAGATAACTCTTGTTATGAATTGATATTATAAATAAAATAAAATGGAATTGAAAATTATAAAAATAAACTTTACTTACTTGTACTTTAAAAGGACCACGAGTTAAAGGTAAATACAAATTGTTAATCATTCAAAAAAGAAGGACCACAGAAAGGCAATGAGTTAAAATACTGTTAGGTTCACATAGGCCTTTTTCACAAAAACTATTTTGACATAACATTAATGATGCATTAATCCAAGTCAAGTCAAATTGTCCCAGAGGTACAGTACAGATCTCAGAGTGGAGGCAATGCTGAGTACACCTGCATGCTATCAACAAGCTACACGTATCAATTCACAGCAAGTGTAAGAGCAGCTTGTGATTTCAGTGACTACTGTTGGAATTTTGATCCAGGTAACTTTGTCTCAGGATATCCTATGTAATAAATGGATTCACATCAACATCTGAGATTATGACTAATTGAATGAACCCTGAGAATGGAGCAGGATTTAGCTCCAACACTACATACCACTGCCACATAATTGTGGGTCCCACAGAGATGCTGTCATTGGCATATCAAACCAGTAGGTGAGGATTACAAATGAGGTTTAAAAATGGCTGTATAATTCATTCATAATTATAATCATTTGTGTATGGATTTGGTTTGGTTTAGTACCTGGATCATGCTTTTTACTGTATTTGATGGTGTCCAGTGCAATTGGATTGATTATGAACAGGATCATCCAAACCTGAAGCTATCTATATTTGTTTGATAATAATACAATATGTCATGATATGTTTAATATATCATTACAGTGTAGTTTAGTGATGGGAAAACCCTGCAAACCCACGCAGGTGCTTTCACTTCCTAATTAGAGCTCTCCTTGGGACTGCGCGGGCGTATACAGACGGTGCTCGATTGTAATCTCCCTCACTCTCTCTGTTAGCTTTTTATAACTTGCTGAAGTGGGACAAATTACACCTTTACTATTCATATTGGTACATGGAGTCTGGTGACCTTGTGTAATTCCCTGCACACGTCCTCTCAGCTTCAAACTGAGCAGAGGTCTACTCAGCCATGATAACTAAAAACACCTGTGTGGATGTGCAGGACTACATCTGACACATTTACTAGTAAGAGCAAAAGTGAACAATGTCAAATCAATAATTCTCTGACCCCCAACATGTACTGTAATTTTTAAATGCCATACTTTAATTTTTCCCCATCATCCTGAAATGGTACATAGATTATGTACTCCTGATTAGAAATTTTTTTTTGCAAAGGATGAGGCACAATGACCTCGTACGCCACTGACTTAGAGGAATGACTGTAGACTTTGTGTCAGACCGCACCTTTATGTAATATATTGTCTGTGACACACTTGCCAAAGTGCTCTCTCCCCAGGTGGGCATTTTTTCACACACTAGCCCAGTGAGGGTGGTATGTGCTTTTGACCTTCATCTTTCCAGCTCATGAACTCTGAGAAGGGGTTGGCGTTTCTCTTTCAAGTCCTTTTCGAAGCACAAACGAAAGAGAGATACTGAAGCACACTGAGGACTGAGAGGCTGCAGTGTGTTCTGATAGCTCTAAACTGGCGTTAGATCAATAAATACAACCATAGCTACAGTATGTGAGGCAATGAACTGACTGGACGGACTGACTAATAGGGTTAGCCTGTCTTCACATTGACAGCAGATGTGGATGAGGTGATCTGCTCTGTGGGCCTGTATTCATCAGCAGGTTTGTCTCTGTGAATTTCAAGAAAACGTTATCAAGAGGACTGTGGTACATTATTTCAGAAATTAGCTTTTTCATTTAGATTTTAGAAGGAACGATGCAATTATGTCGTCTTAATTGCCAATTTCAAGGACTGCAGGACAAAAAGCATCAGTTATTAAAGTTTGTAAGTGGCGTTATTGTTTGTGAAATGGAATTTCTTTTTATCAGCCATTATGTTTTTATCAGATTTATAAAACCACCTGAGAAACTGCCGGCACTAAATGCATTACATTGTTTCCAATACAAACTGTATTGTAAATTTAAAACTGGACCAATTATTTTTATGTATTGATAAAGGGATATTATGTAGGGAAAGGTTCATTTTAAAGTATTTCCCAAACATAGTTTTGCCCAAGGCGTCACCACAAGCACACTCCATGGTAGAGAGAGCGATAGAGGAGACACGTGATTAGGATGAGGAATGAGACCCCAATCATAGAGATTCATGTAAAGGTAAGGATAGTAGTGAGAGGTGTGCTTCCAGATACATCTTATGGCCAACATTCGTGGATGTAATTTGTCACGGAGATGGTTCAGTCATCATGTGACTTGTACTTTACGGTACAACTATTTTTTTTGTCAAATTACTTTTATTTGTATGTAAAGCTCTTCTGCCTCTAAATATGTTACACAGATGATATTTGATTCAGATTGACTGAAGGTGAAACAGGTAAGACCTGTTACATTTATTCAGCAGGCGTCGAATAATCCTGTCACCTCGACAGCTTTAAACACCCTCCTGCTCAGTGTATGTGTGTGTGTGTGGTTGTGTGTGTGTGTGTGTGTGTGTGTGTGTGTGTGTGTGTGTTTGTGTGTGTGTGTGTCTAGCTAAGGAGGAAATTCAGGGAGACAGTTGCCACCACCATTTCAGCACCCAACAGTAAAGTATTGATCTCGTTTCAGCAGCTCTCTCTTTTTCCATTTCTCTCTGATAACTCTTCCTGTCCTCCTTCCCTCTATTCAAGCTATTTTGCTTTTCCATATTGATTGCCACTATATTTAATTAAATGTTATTTTCTATTTCCATTTAATGCCTTCACTAATCGTCATAAAACTCAATTTAATGCCCTTCCCTTTCTTTCTCTGCTCTCTCTGTCCTTTTTCTCTCTCTTACTTTCTCAAATTCTCCCTCATTCCATCCTTTTCCCTATTCTCCTCATGCTGTTTTTCCGCCCCTTGCATCCCTCTCTTCCTGACTCCTACAGATGTTAACCTTGTAGCGCCGTTTCCTCAGGTTGGAGAGACACACACAGAGAGAAGAAACAATGCAGAGCTCAATACCTCCACCCTAAGGTGATGATGTGAACTTTCCTCTCGCAGCTCATCGCTAATAAAATCAAACCTTGATGATTCATGGATTTTTACAGCAGCTCTGTAGAGGGCTGTAAATCATTTTAAGATATTGTCCTCATAACCCTTGGCACAGAATCATGGTTCCTATGCAGACAGAGATGTATGGTATCAGGATGCTGCTCTCAAGAGACTCCTGAAGACTTTGTTCACCTGCCGACACTGAATAGAACTTAAACACCTTTTTATTCAAGCTATTATTTTCAATTCAGCTAAAATACAATGTTGCAATAGTTCTAGGACAGACAGACAGATTACTACACAGCTTCAAATTTCATATCAAGAAAGAAGACCAAAAGTCATCACAACATTGTAAGTGAGGTGTGTGTGTGTGTGTGTGTGTGTGTGTGTGTGTGTGTGTGTGTGTGTGTGTGTAAGAGAGAGAGGAAGAAAGTGTGTGTTGTCAGTCTCATTGCAGTTTCTGCTCCTTCACAGTCAGCCTGCGTCAGTTAAAACGCTGAAACTGGCATTTTCCCTGGAACAACACACACAAACTTTGTTGTTGTTCATGCCAAATTTTGGGAAGAAGCTCTTCTCTTTGTGTGATAAATAAGTGGATCCGTTTTAATTTAACAATCCTCATTATTCTGAACACCCACATGGACAAGAAGTGTGATGCTGCTGTTTATGAATTAAAATCCTGCATCTCCAAGGACCAATTTAAATGATTGAGGTCTTATAGAGTGCTGAAACAAAGTTTTTTGTTGTTACCAGCAAATTTCTATATATCATCACAATTTATCAGTTTATATTTTACTGTAACAAGAGTTATGTAAATCCCAGCTGGTTCATATTAAATGAGACACTTAAGGGAATAAAAGTTTGGAAGAAATTAAATTCCCGCAGATTTGAAGCAATTAACAATAACATCACTCCATTCAACTAACCCTTCATAGAGATACTACAAATAATCCCTGCTATGCCCTTGGTAGCGCGCACACACACACACACACACACACACACACACACACACACACACACACACACACACACACACACAGTTTTTCATGCAAACACCTCTTCTGGCAGCAGATCAAGAGAATAAAGCTTGCATGTGTATGTGTGTTTTCCTGTATTGTGTGAATTGTGTCTGTGCTTGTGTAGTAGCTAAAACAAAAATGGGTTTCTTGGACAAATCCAGTCTAAATAATCTTCCTATCCTGGCCGTCCAGATACCAACACTGTGTCCCATGTGGCTTCATTACTGTTGCTGCTAATTAAGCAGCTCCAAATAAACACCATCATGTGCCTTCATTAACACAAACAGCAGCATCAACACATGCTTAAACTGAATGTATTTGTTGTTGCTGACATGGATAAGTATGGAAATACATTATATGTTGTTGATAGTGTAGAAAATTAACACTATATATATAATAGGATGTATTTACTATTGCTTGTGAAGTTTATATTTCCAACTGTTTACGTTTACCACACCATTTCTGCATCTTACCACTTAGTAATCTATGGCCGGAAGCCTAATAAAGATCCCGGACCTTCATTTGTGATGATGTGAATTTGTTGAATATGAATCAGTTCATCGTAAAGAAAAAACATTTTAAAGTATATACTTTACATTTGGAGTAACAGTACTTTAAAATACTATTCATAATTGTAAAACAACTAACAGTGATGGACTTTTTTGAATGATAAATTCCTGCTTGTCTGGAAAACATGGCTATTATCAGTGAATATCTATACCAAGAATTATCGTTAACCCAAAAGTAAAGTTGAAACCATAAGCCAATTAATTGATAACTTGATCAATGGAAAATTATACAACAATCTGGACAATCAGGCAACAAAAGAAAGAGTCTACAACCATACTAGCTCTTTGAGGATGTACTTTTAGCACAGAAGTGCTTTGAGCACGACAGCATGCTAACAGACTCATCCTGACAATACTGATGTTTAGCAGATATGTTCACCATGTTCATTATCTTAGCTTAGAGTTCACTAACATGCTAAACACAAGGTACAGCTGAGGTTGATGTCTTACATTTCGCAGGTATTTGGTTATAAACCAAGGAATGGATGGTTCTAGATGAAAAGTCAGGGGCTCACCAATTGCAATTTATGGAGGGACATTAATGACAGACCAAATTTCTCTATACCTCATTCTCATATGTCATTCAAAACCACTTACTAGAAGAAACAGTTCAAAAGGATTCATCCTCTTGCAACAGTGAATGTAGTCCATTTGGACCAAAATAGTGACCAAGTAACCATAGCTATCCCTACATCCACACTGTACTTTACTGTCAAACAATGAATCAAAAAATAATCACAAAATTAATTGCTATAATACAAATAATAGTTAACTGCAGCCCTACCAAATTTCATAGAGGTTTGATATGTAACTACAAGGGACAAATGGAGACAGATCTACGGTAACACCTTCAATGTCCATATGTCCACACTTGAACTGTATAAGCACTGACATTACAAGTACTTAAAGTGTACCAACATTAGTGACTCATACTGAAGGATAAAGCTGTTCTTTACCTACAGTATATATCAACCACATGACCATTCACTCACTGTATGGACAATATAGGAGAGTCACAATATAGCCACATTCATGAATGCATCACTGGCAATGTGATTTATTAGCAGCCAGCAAGAGGGTAGACAACAACTGAAGATCTAGTTTATATAATTAATTTGAGTCTGCAGTAAAAAAAAGAATGTAATTACAAAAGAGCTGAGCGTAGAGAAATCATTGAATTGAGGTGAATTACATCAGAATTGTTAGAGCAAAATGCTTTGAAGTCCTTTAAGGACAAGACACACTTTTTAACTGTGTCAGGCTAAATAGTAACACTTGTGTCAGCGCATATACATACTGTACTGTATGATGTTCATTCATCGTTTGTCTGCACAGCAGAGTGTGTGTGTGTGTGTGTGTGTGTGTGTGTGTGTGTGTGTGTGTGTGTGAGATAATGAGCAGAAGATAAAACATATTTGTATGCTGAAATCTCAGCACTTCAATGTATTCCTCCATTTCAGCTCATAGTGCAGATAGAGAATTCTTTTATGATGCTGTTAAAAGCTAGAACACGATGTAAACAACACCAGACTGAACTTGTACGTTTTCTTTTCATCATTAACAGAATTGATCCATGATTTGCATATAAAGACATTTGGCTACAAAATGCTTGGAATGTGCAAATGTTTGAGGCATTAGTTTGAGGACTGCAGTGTTGCGTTTTTTTTGTAGTTTTGCTTCTACAAAGTGTGAGGTTGATAATGTCAGGGGAGCTGCAGAGTCAGAGAAAAGCTGTGATAAAATGCTTCATAACCCTGTGACTAAAGGACACCTCGCCTTTCTTCTCATAACCCTTCAAATCTCCATCTTCCCCCACCTTTCCCATGTCTAACAGTTTACCCTTGAGCACCCTTTAAGGTAAAAAGACAAACAGTTGTAATAGTATCCTATTTTAAAGTCACAGACCAGAGTGTGTTGCAGATAAAGGGGGAGAGATTATGTGTACCTCTACAAAGGTCGAAGTGAAAGCATCACTGCCTCAAATTGTGAGCTATTCATTTTTAATAGAGGAGGAAACTGCTTTTAGGAAATCAAATAATCTGAGTTTAGATAACAGGTGTCACAAACTAACAAATTAGCATGTTGTGTTGAATCTTGAGCTTGATTTTTCAGTGACAATTATATGGAGTTGACAAGTTGATTGGAGTGTTGTTTGTTCTCTCAAAGAGTTGATTTCTGACTCTGCGGCAAATGTTCAAAACTGCTTCAAAGTCTGAAGTGAACTCTAAAGGGTATATACATTCATAGTTACCCTATATTCAAAATGAACACTGTTTATATTTAGGTTTTATTTGTTTAAATGTCACTACATTTATTATTATGCTGAAGTTCAACTGTTAGATTTGAGTTAAATATGCACATGATTACACTGACTTAAGTTGGTATTATCCCCAATCTTCCTAAAACTTCATGAAACCTCAAAAGAATATCTTTACATTTAGAATTTCCACACACTTGTCACATTGTGGAAAAAATAAAACATTTCTAACTTTCTTTAGTATAAATTAACGAGTGCAAAAGCGATCATCTCCAACAATCAGCATAGGACCATATTCCCGGATATGTGTGTGTGTGTGTGTGTGTGTGTGTGTGTGTGTGTGTGTGTGTGTGTGTGTGTGTGTGTGTGTGTGTGTGTGTATGTGTGAATGTGTGAGAGAGGAATATAGTAATAAGTTGGACAAATATTACCTGAGGAGATATTAGCAACCAATATTTATTTTTTACAAAGTGCTTTACGATTTTATATATACGTTTTTTTCCACTTTAAAATATATATTAGAGGTGAATAGTTAAAAGCAGCTAATAATTTAAACCCAGGAACCTATTCTCAATTCCTCCCTTTGTGCTCGACTTTTTACACCAAAACACATCCTCACTAAGCCTTCAAATGCATGCAGATTTGAAGGATGACATTCTCCAAACTCAACCTATTTCACAGTACAAAAAACACTGCGTCTCCATTATGTCCCCATACGTTTCATTTTACATCACGCTCATATAGCGAGTGGCAAATGACATTTCCCCGGGCCAACTGTTAAACATGGTCTTCTGCGCACACACACACACACACACACACACACACACACACACACACACACACACACACACACACAATGCATGCGTATGAAAACAAACTGTCTTGTCTCTCTCAGCTCTCTGTCTAACTCCCACTTATGCTATTTGGGGTGCCTGCTGCTTGCATGTGTCCAACAAATATCACAACAGTGTTAAACTGCTCTGATTGTAACCTTCAACGTGATATAATTATCTTTGAGTTTAATGAAAAAACAAAACATAATGACAGGGGGTAAAGAGTGAGGATTTTAGCGCAAACATGACATCTGACGGGTTGTGATTCATGCTCAAACTGACAACTTTGTCAGAATGAAGCATGTGTTTACAGCCAATGAGACACAGGTATGAAAAGGTGCTCTAAGCAATGTCACGTGTTTTTTTTTAAAGCAAACATCTCCTCACTATCCGCTAGCTGCCTGCCCCCTGAACACACTGTAAAAACATGTGGTCTCTGTAGACAGCCTAGGCTCTACAAACACCAACAAAGACAAATTGTGCCGACCTGCACCACCAAACATCACAAACTTCCAACGTTCCAGCCAATAACCACCAAGAAGGATTTAGGGGTGGGGATTCTGGGGTTAGTGCGCAGAAGCAGGGAGCAGGGAGAGTAGACAGGATGAGGAAGAGGAAGGGGCAAGCTAGTCTTGTTTTGTTCGAAAATCCTTTGAACATCAACAAGAAGGGCCGTCACCGAACATTGCTTAGAGCACCTTTAAAATCACATTGTACCATGAATGACAGTGATGTTTAACATCACATAAAATATGGAGGTGTTTATTTTAATATAATTCATCAAGATTATTATTATTATTATTACAAATTATGACGATGATAACAGGCAAACCTTTTGCTTGACTGAGAGTTGTTCTCCTAAAGTGCTGTTAAATCTATTTTTGCAATAAGTTTGTCAAAGTTCAATAAACACCTAACTGGTGAAGCTGACTAGAAAGCAGAGTGTTTATTGCCTGGCTGTGAGGGTGTGATGCAAATGAGGAAGTTGCACTGAATAATCTGTATGGACAAAACACAAATCTGCTGCTCAGGCCCGACAACATTTAAAAAAAATACCATGCCTCTTAAAAAGAGGCAAATGCAGCATTTTCAATCATTTATATACTGGTAAAATCAGATATGTGATTAATAACATATTTTCAACAGTAAAAAAAAAAAACCTCAGATGATGTCTGGGATAAAAAGGAAATTACACTTAAACACCACTGTGGAGGAAAAAGTTTATTTTGCATTATGATCCTTGACAACAGCTAAGTGGGTCACTTGTATAACTTGTTGATACACTGCTGCTTTGCTGTATTCATTGTTTTGTGTTTCATTTATCAGTTGTATAACCTATTTACTCCATGTTTTGAGAGCCACCGAGCTCGGGTGTTGGGAACGGTTTCGAGTTGAGCTCTATGTTTTGAGAGCGGCCCTCCTGTTTCGAAAACATGCTTTCGGAGCAGGACACCTGCTCACAGAGGATGGGCTGAGAGTAAGGAATTGGCCGTCCTTGCTCGCACCCGATCCTTTGTTTACTAAAGAATAAAAAGACGGGGGAGTCCCTCGGTCTGGCAGAGTCTGCTGCGGGTCGCGTACGGATGCCCAGCCACGTTGATGCTGCTCTGCTCGGACTGTCGGCTCTCCAGTCCGGTGTCAAGGTAAGAGCTCTAAAAGTAGTGTTTACTTTGCATCACATATTGAGTGCCTGTTGCACGTTGATTGCCTGTCGCAATGCTTGTTGCCCTGTTGTATACTGTGGGGAATAAAAAGACACATTTATTCTAGCAGTGACAGCGTTTGTGTTTTTGTTTGCGGAGTAGTGTTCACTTTGCATCACCTGTTGATAGTGTGAGCGTGTGCTCGGAGCTATATGGTGTTCTGCGGGGGGTAAAGGGGCAAATTATCCTAGCAGAAACAGTATTTGAGACTGTGTTTGCAAAGTAGCGTTTACTTAGCAGAAACAGTATTTGAGTGCCTGTTGCACGCTTGATGCCTGTTGCATGTCTGTTGCATGCCTGTGGCATTGCTGTGACCTGTGGGGAGTAAAAAGGACAGTTTATTCTAGCAGGAACAGTATTTTAGGAGTTTTATTTGTTAGCAGCCGACCACCCCCCGATCCTGTATAAAGATTTTACAAAACAACCACACGGCACTATTAATCAAGACTGAGATCTATTGAATTACCAATACACCAACTAGAAGTCCCCAGAGTCAGAGCCACAGCACTCTCGTAGACGTAACATCATTCTCATGTCCCTAAAATAATCATGTATAAAAATAAGCATAGGATCACAAGCTCAGGCGAAAAAATCTCTTTTTTAACCATGACAGAAGGAGTGCAGTGAGATTCAGCAAGGAAGGGAACCTGCAGGGATCTTTAAAGGATATGATTTCAGATATACAAGAACATAGAAAGTTACTCTGTAATTCTCACTATCCATGGAAGGTTATTCCACTATTAGAAAGTTAAGAGAAGTAAAGGACCTGTAGTTATTTTCCCGCAGGGAAAGATATGATAAGAGTCCAGTAATACAGCATGCTGTATGGGCCAGAACACTAAAATGGACCATGATCTGGATGAGATAGCTCTGCTAGGAGCTTGGTGGTGTTTTCAGTTTGATACATGCAGCTACGTGCAGCAGATCTATTCCAAGGCCCTGACAAGAGGATGTTTGGTATCAATGAATCCCTTCAGCTACTATTTTCCCACTCTCTTCCCAATTCCAGCCATCTAACAGGAAGGCCATCACTTTCTTTCTCCCTCCCACCCTTTCCCTCGCTCAGACACGTGGAGATGGATGGACAGCGTGTGCAGGAGTCCTTGGCTGAACTGCAGTAGTGCTGACGTGGCACCAAGCCCTCTAACAGCATGATGACGCCTCTATCTGTCTCTCCATGGTGCACTCTCCCATTCTCATACGCATACAGACACTCACAGGTGCATTAACAGATAGGTACTTCACTTACTAATATGAGGCTGAAAAAGCATACAAGTGCACTCTCTCACGCATTATATTTGCATATAGATTCCTGTGCTCACACATGCACATGAACAGGGTGCATGCAAAAACACACCTCTCTATGTCTGTCCAGTGACACCTTTATCACTTCATCCAGTCTCCTATATAATCAGCATCAGTCTCTATTGTCACACTCCTAACATCAACATCCCAAACACACATATACACATAGGCTGTCACACAGACGCACCCACACACCAACACACTCAGGTCAGCTGAGTGATGTTGGTGTGTATTTCTCTTCCTGCTTGTGTTAACGTGAGTCATCTATCCTTCCACAGCTTCATTACAACCTGCAAGGGCAAACACTATCTCTCGCTACCTCTGCCTCTCCAGATGGAGGGAGAGAGACTGAGATATTCAGTAGATGCAATCTCTCTCTCTCTCTCTCTTTGTAACCCCTCATCTTGCTCTTTCTCTCTTGTTCCTTCGTCTCTATATTTATCCTCTGTCTCTACATCTATTGCCTTGTGTCTTATGTTTTCAATCACACAGTCTTTTCTTTCTTCCCTCTCCAATCTAGCCTTAATCAAGTGCCAGCACGGTTAAGCAGCTTGTGATGTAAACATTTTAACCCACTGAAAGATGCAACAGAGTAGATAAATGCACAGACAGATGTGACAAAAGTATGTGGACACCCCTGTCCAGATAACTTTGTTTGAGGCAGCAACAGCATACAAGGAAATGTTGTACCATAATGCTGTTCCCACTTTCCAACAGGAAAAAAGAAAGAAAAAAAATAAATGGTTTTCTCACTTTCATGATGAAGAATAAGAGCCCCCAGTAAGCTGTTACTGTACCAGCCTCACATTAGTGCCTGTGTTTTTGGAATAAGATGTTCAAAATGACCCTTATGGGTGTAATGTGTACTGCTAGACAGACAGCTAAATATAGAAGAAAAAAAAATCAAATAATAAAAAAAGTTAATATAAAGGTCATGTTTCTATAGCAGGACGCAGAAAGAAAGACAAAAGATATGTATTGTTTTCTTACCTGCCTCTCGCAGCTCAGACAGAGAGCTTGTAGAAAGCTTCAGTTTTTTGAGGCCTGTACAGAAGGCATGAAAAATGCATAGGTAAAACCTCTTATTCTCTAAATTTTAAATGGCTAGCTGTTATCAAAAATAACTATCTGTAGAGCATTAGCAGACTTACACGCAACAGAGTGGCTTCTACAGCCCACTATACAAAGTCCAACTTTAAATCATATTTCCAACTTTCTGAATTTGCCAATGTCCAGAACCATCTAAAATTAAGGAAGTCACTTAAATTACTTATATAACCCTTATATACTAATGTATTCATTAATGCATTTTCTAATAAGAATATGTTTTGACTTGTCACCAGGGAAGGCCGAGACACAAATAATGTTTTCACGAAACACAGACTTTAGGTTTTTCAGCTGGGACCCTCAAATAAGACCCAACACATTGGCATGATTCACCAAAAGGTTGAAGCAAGATTCAAGTCTTGGACTCCCTCTACTGGCTCGTAGCAAATGCTGATGGAAAATGCCGTGGAAATTGTTGCACTGTCGTGGCCCAGACGTCTCTTCAATGTAATCATGCGGCTCAGCATCCCTGAGGAAGATTATAATGAGTTGTAAGAAAAGACGCCAGCCAAATGCTGAAACCCTAGAGGAACTATGCTGCTTTTATCCCTTTAAAATCAAACAACAGACCAGCTTTTAATCACATTGTACAGTACGCTTTAACAAAAGACAAAAAAAAAGCTAGACGAAAAGGGGTTGAGATTAATGTATTTTAATGGTTTGGGGGAAAACACTGTAGTTCAGCAAAGACTTAAAGTGTTAAAACAATTAGTCATACGTTTTCTATTGATCCCTCCCGAAGGTCGCTTATCCCAACAACTGCAGATAGGCTCATTACTCTAACAGACATCCTTATAGACAGTAAGGACTGATAAAGCTGGATCAATGCCACTGATCAGTTCACGCCACAGTATTGATAAGCACACAGAACTAGAATAGACAGAAAGGGCATTCTAATTAAACAAAAGCTTTCACAACAGTGTTTTGGCTACTATGCACAAGGAGTAACAGTAACTTACAGGGTGTAATATAAGCACCCTGTTTGCCACAGTCTCAGGGAAGATAAAACCCAATTCATTATAGTACTTTAGCCTTACAGTCAAAAGAGATCTGCAAGACTAACAGCCCATATTAGGCATACTAGAAGACAGGTGAAGCTGTAGTGTTCATTAGACACCACACAACTATGTGCCAGCAACAAATTAAAACAAATTTGGCAACCTTTGCAATATTTGGAGGATGAAACCACAGGAAACATGTTGTTTCCTAAATCATAAGAGATTTACTTATTACTGTGGCCATTGTGTGTGAGGTCATACTGAGCTTGTCAGGCTCAGCTCTACATCATCAGACTTAGCTCAAATGTCATCTGCCTAAACTGCAATAAGCTCAACATCCATCAAGCTCATGCATATGTGGCTGAGCCACTTCACCCATTTGTCAGCTCACCCACTTAGGTCTAATATGCTAAATTTACTGGCTGTCCCGCGCAGCCAGCTTAAGACCCGAGGTGATCGATCTTTTGAGTCTTAGCACTTAAACAATGGAATGCTCTGCCTCCACCCTTACTGTCTGTTGTTGCTGTGGATTTGTATTTAAACAAATCTGATAAAGACCAAAGCTACTTGTTTAGACAGGCATGTGGCATTATTGTGTAATAGCCTACTGAGTGTGCATCGTGTTCTCGCTGTATTGTTTCTTGAGTTTGCATCTTTAAAGCACTTTGTGACTTATGTCTGGGACAAGTGCTTTATAAAAACATTTTACTTACTTTACTAAATAATGGAAAACATCTCAATCATCAAATTTGTACCCAAAAGCCAAAAGCAATTGCTGATTGCTGAATAACTTTCAACTAACAACCACAGTATAACTTGCATCCTTTTGTAGACCCTCTTTAATTTGCCTACAAAAGCTGCAGAGGCACTGCTGACCATGCTTAACATCACTAGCCTACTAAACGATGTCAGGTGTTTTTGTGGATTTAAGTTCAGTTTGAAGACACAACTGAGCAAACTCCATGATGATCATGTGATATGATAGAACGCCTGCACAGCGACTAAATGGACCTTAAAGTGCTGGTAAACAATAGAACAACAGAACTATTGTATTTAGGTCCATTTTGGGAGGAGCCCAGGCTTGCATGCAAACTGACAGACACCAGTTGCTTCCTCGCATAATCTCAGGGTCTAAATCACCTGTTGGTTACAGTGGGTGACAGTGTGCAACAGTCAGATAGGTTACAGCAGCAGGCTACTGTCATTGTTGCGTCATGAATACACTCCTACCTGCTGTACTGATATTTGAGCTTTGGGCGGATTGTTCAGCAGCCCATTCACTTCCCTCTCTTGGACTGACATTGCCAACGTAAAGTAAATTTAACTAGAGTTGTTTTTTTCTCGGTCATGGGGGAGTCGGGCGCGACCGTGGCCTTAACTCGCAGGAGAAGGGCAACTTTGGCAGCGGTTAAAGATGCGGATCTGCTGCCGGTGAACGGCAGGTCTGCAGCGGTGCAAGGCTCAGTGATCACGGGCATTACCAGAGACAATAACCAGTCAAAACAAAATCGTTCACTGGAGACAATCCGGTTTAAATCAAAGACTGAGAAAGAGAAACGCAAGAATGACTTACATGCACGACTGAGGTGAGTTAAACTAAACTTACCAAACTGTTGTTTCGTATGAGGAAAGTTCAGAGCAGTCGTTGTCAAATATCTAGCTAGCTAACGTTAGGCTTCAACGTACCACGTCTAACTTCCATTAAGTAACGCTAGGCCTATAGTAACACCTTGTTATCATACGTTAGAATGTAAATGTTAGCTGATTTTTAGACAGTGATGGGTTACGGTCACGGTGGCTGGTCAGGGGTTTGGGGTGACGTCCCCTGTTGATTGTGTGTCTGTTGTCACACTTTCATTCATTGACGACTACGTGTTTAGTGCTGCTTTGCAGAGTTACACAACTTTTAGCACTTACCCTGCATTGCTAACGTTGTGTACTGCGTCTGTGACTGCCTGGGGCTGTAAACTTAGACAGTTAAAGAAGTATATTGAGTAGGGGCGTGTCTAATCATGTGGTCCTTAAACAGGGTGCATTGTGGGTTAGCTGGATACCTTAATAGAAAGCCAAAGTATACCATTGTGAACTGATTAACGAAGCAGTGGTTGGGGCTAAGTGTACCATTAGGCTAACTATCCGGCTATAGGCTACTTTATTGTGGTGTACTCGAATTAAATACTGAAAGTAACGTTAGTTTGGTCCGCAGAGTTTGAACCACACCTTTGAAAACTATAAACCAATTCCTCCATTAGTTTTCGGAACTGTTGCCTCAACAATGTTATTATTGGGTGTAGCCTATTGTTTTTTGCTAGCATATCTCCCTTTCTTTCTCCTTACTAAAACTGCCAGCAAATTTAGAAGTCAGTGTGTATGTTCATAAAACAACGATTTCCGTTTCCTAATCGTCATTGTTTGAATTGCATATGATGCTAGAGTCAAATGAAAAAAAAAAGTTGATTGTTTCACCTATTTATTCATCTAATTTATTGGTAGCTGTCACAAGACCCAGGAGTCTCTGCTGAGTAGTGCCAGTGGATACAGTAACTACAGAGGAATCCTCAACTGGTGTGTGGTCATGCTGGTAAGACAAAAGTTTGCATACACACAAAATAACATGCATGTGCAAATATCTGCATACATACAACACCTAAGCCATATCCACATGATGGATTGAAAACACATCTTTTTATATCTGTTTTGGCTCCCAACTAAATTTGTGTCTGCTACTTTGGGTGGCTGTGGCTCAGCGCTAGAGTGGTTACCCGCCAATTGGAAGGTTGGTGGTTCAATCCCTGGCCCTGCAGTCCCATGTCGAAGTGTCCTTGGGAAAGACACTGAACCCCGAGTTGCCCCCGATGCTGCGCATCGGAGTGTGAATGTGTGTGCATGTTTATCTGATGAGCAGGTGGCACTTTGTAGTGTAAACATGTAAAATTAACATTTTAAAATACATAGCCTAGGCTTACATACAGGATGGGGACAATTCATTCAGACACTTTCATAATCTGCTTCCAGTTGGATAGGTGTGTTAGGAAACCATATTTCTGTTATTTCTGACTTGATTTACAGATGGAATGTGATTGCTGTTATTCAGTAACAACAGAGAAAAGACATGTTGTCACTGAAATAATTTTCTGTGTCTGTTTTTAGATAACTACATGAGTATGAAATAGTGATAGAGTAGGTCTTGACCACACTGTATAATTTAGAGAAACCCAACAATTTCCCCAAGACCATGCATTTGGTGATTTCATAAATAAAAATATATCAGGTTAATATATCAGGTTGCTTATATATCTGAGGTAGGTTGTGACAGATATTTACATGTTTAAATTATGTGTTTACATAAATATATTATTTACTTAAAAGGGGGATGCTTGGTGTTACAGGGTTATTTTACAGACATTCATCCTGAAACTTTGGACTGGTGTTAAGTGATACAGTGAGGAAAATAAGTATTTGAACACCCTGCTATTTTGCAAGTTCTCCCACTTAGAAAAATCATGGAGGGGTCTGAAATTGTCATCGTAGGTGCATGTCCACTGTGAGAGACATAATCTAAAAAAAAAAATCCAGAAATCACAATGTATAATTTTTTAACTATTTATTTGTATGATACAGCTGCAAATAAGTATTTGAACACCTGTATATCAGCTACAATTCTGACCCTCAAAGACCTGTTAGTCTGCCTTCAAAATGTCCACCTCCACTCCATTTATTATCCTAAATTAGATGCACCTGTTTGAGGTTGTTAGCTGCATAAAGACACCTGTCCACCCCATACAATCAGTAAGAATCCAACTACTAACATGGCCAAGACCAAAGAGAAACAACTAGAAACAAAATTGTACACCTCCACAAGGCTGGAAAGGGCTTCAGGGAAATTGCCAAGCAGCTTGGTGAAAAAAGGTCCACTGTTGGAGCAATCATTAGAAAATGGAAGAAGCTAAACATGACTGTCAATCTCCCTCGGACTGGGGCTCCATGCAAGATTTCACCTCGTGGGGGCTCAATGATCCTAAGAAAGGTGAGAAATCAGCCCAGAACTACACGGGAGGAGCTAGTCAATGACCTGAAAAGAGCTGGGACCACCATTTCCAAGGTTACTGTTGGTAATACACTAAGACGTCATGGTTTGAAATCATGCATGGCACGGAAGGTTCCCTTGCTTAAACCAGCACATGTCAAGGCCCGTCTTAACTTTGCCAATGACCATTTGGATGATCCAGAAGAGTCATGGGAGAAAGTCATGTGGTCAGATGAGACCAAAATATAACTTTTTGGTCATAATTCCACTAACTGTGTTTGGAGGAAGAAGAATGATGAGTACCATCCCAAGAACACCATCCCTACTGTGAAGCATGGGGGTGGTAGCATCATGCTTTGGGGGTGTTTTTCTGCACCTGGGACAGGGCGACTGCACTGTATTAAGGAGAGGATGACCGGGGCCATGTATTGCGAGATTTTGGGGAACAACCTCCTTCCCTCAGTTAGAGCATTGAAGATGGGTCGAGGCTGGGTCTTCCAACATGACAATGACCCGAAGAACACAGCCAGGATAACCAAGGAGTGGCTCTGGAAGAAGCATATCAAGGTTCTGGCGTGGCTTAGCCAGTCTCCAGACCTAAACCCAATAGAGAATCTTTGGAGGGAGCTCAAACTCCGTGTTTCTCAGCGACAGCCCAGAAACCTGACTGATCTAGAGAAGATCTGTGTGGAGGAGTGGGCTAAAATCCCTTCTGCAGTGCAAACCTGGTGAAAAACTACAGGAAACGTTTGACCTCTGGAATTGCAAACAAAGGCTACTGTACCAAATATTAACATTGATTTTCTCAGGTGTTCAAATACTTATTTGCAACTGTATCATACAAATAAATAGTTTAAAACAAATCATACATTGTGATTTCTGGATTTTTTTTTTTAGATTATGTCTCTCACAGTGGACATGCACCTACGATGACAATTTCAAACCCCTCCATGATTTCTAAGTGGGAGAACTTGCAAAATAGCAGGGTGTTCAAATACTTATTTTCCTCACTGTATATTAGTGACAGCCTGTGGGAAGAAACTGTTTTTGTGTCTGGTTGTTTTGTTGAACAGTGTTCTGTAGTGCCTACCATAGGGGAGAAGCTAAAACAGGTTGTGTTTAGGGTGTAATGGTACTGTAGTGATGCCTCCTACCTGTTTCCTGACTCTGGAGGAGTATATAAATACTGGATTGAGGACAAGTTGCTACCAATGAATTTCTCTTCAGTCGTGACTTTCTGTTGCAGTGTGTTCCTGTCCTGTATGGTTGCTGATCCAAACCACACAATGATGGTTGTGTAGAGGACAGATTGGATAATTTCAAAGTAGTCCTGAGGCAGGTTGATGTTCCTGAGCTAATGCAGAAAGTACATCCTCTGGGTGGTCTCCTGTGATGTCCTGCAGGCCTCTCCTCATGGACGCAGGGTCGTTGGCTGAGAACTTGTTTTTCAGCTCATCAGAGTAGCTTCTCCTCGCTACTCTGATCTCGCTTTTTAGCGTTTGGGAGGGGGATCTCCTGTAGCTGGTGATGTCTTACAGGCCCCTAATGTGAATCGAAAGTGTTTGACAAGTTAACAGCATTTTCAAATCAATCTTTTTTATCCTAACTGAGATAATGCCTTTAACATCACCCTTACACACTGCCATTTTCCTCTGTGTCCTCGTGCTGCAAAGCCCTTCTGTTAATCCAGGCTTTGAACACAGATCGTTGTGTTTGTCGTAGGAGGTTTTTCTTCATTCCTACTGCACTTCTGTCCCATCCCCAGGGATAGAGCTTTTGTGCTGGGTAATGAGATATTACAATTTATTTAGAAAAAGGAAGAGTGGGGAGGACGAGAAATAGACTGAGGAGAGGATAGACATGATGAGAAATAGGGAGAGGTAGGAATGCAAGGAGAGAGAAAAGTGTAGAGGAGGAGAGAGGTGATATGGAAGGATGCATTTAATGGATTAAAAGCGTAGAAAGGACAATATGAACAAATGAAAGAAACATACAAAAACACAGAATAAAATTGTGGAAATACATACATGAGACAGTTGGGTGAATATCTTTTAACTCTTAGTTTGTGTTACAGGTGTTGAGTAATGCTCGTCTCTTCATAGAAAACCTGTTAAGGTGCGTAAGTTAGGACTCTTTTTTTATTTATTTTTTTGTCTGTTTCCTTTGTGTGTCAGTGTCCTGGTTTTGGGCTTGCTGGTTCGCTGCAATTGTCTAGTGGTGAATATAACAAGCTACTGAGTGTTGTGGTATTAGTCACATCTGGATTTTTCCCGCTATGACAAATCTGCTTATGTCTGCTGTAAGAAAAAGTCTTTATATGAAACATGAAATTAAACTGTAAACAATTTACAAACTAAAAACAACTCATTTCTCTTGTATAGTAAAGCAGTGTGTAGTTCTTAAATATTTCAATTGGGGAAAAATGTACTTTATTAATTGACTTAAAAATCAATTTCGGTATTCTGGCAATTTACACATGCATTTTCATTTAGATTTATCTTTTTAAATCTGCCATTTCCTTATTTCCCTTTTTTTGTGTCAGGTACGGTGTTCTGGTGGACCCTATTCAGGTGATTTCCTTGTTTCTGAATGATTCCTACAGCTGGCCAGCCTGCCTGGTGATTGGTAGGTACATTTTCCATCTGTCCAATAAGTCACCTGCTAAGGAAGCAACAACATAATAACAAACACACAAATAAACAGCATAATTCCTTTGGTTAAGATACAAATTGTTGAATATTAGGAAAAATAACCTTAATTTATAATGAGTAAGGGTTACAAATCACATAAAATTACACTTTTGTTCAAATGAGTTTAAAAAATAAAAATTACATGAAAAACAGGAATAGATGTTTAACCAAAACTAGAATCACTCCTAATCACCAAAGCCTTAAAATAATACTTTGTAGTCAAATTAATGCACATTAGTGCAGAGTAAATCTACTGCTTAATTTTAATTTGGCCATGTCCTTAAAATAAGCAGCCTAGCAAAAATACTTCAAAAACATAAAGAAAAACTACTTTTTCAGTTATTCTCAATATAAATCTTAACATTTAGATAACAATTAGGTAGAATACCTCAATTGCATTTCAAAAAGCCCTAGTTTAACACACACACAGGCAGATGTTTTTTTCCATATTTATTTTATGGTATATTGCAGTGAAGGTCTGCAGTGGTGCAGCTTACAGTGTCTCTAGAGGGACAATCACCTGCCCTATATACTGCACACTGGTGCTGTGCTACAGAGAGAAGAAGAGATTGAGAGAAATGGGGGTGAGGAGAAAGAGATGAGTGGGGGTGAATAGAAACAGGCTGCGAGTGGGGAAGCTTTAAATGGAAGAGAAAATTAAGTAATTTAAATGGGTTGGTGGGAGGAAAACAATGCAGGGATGAAAAAATAGAGACAAAGGGGGAGAATGAGTGGGGGAGGACAAGAGAGAAGGCAGATGCACAGTGTAAGAGGTGAGGAAGGGAGGAAGAGATAGATGGAGTTAAGGTAAATAACGGTGGTTAAAAGACAGCTGAGGATGGGAGTGTGTTTACAGTAGCATCGACAGTAAAGCAGCTCATTCCCAGATGATAGTACTTATAGAGTCACTGCCGCAACTTCCACACCCATGCGCATACACACACGCACACACTCCGACACTCCAACACACAAATACCCCAACACAAAATCAATAAGTCTACAGTTACCCTACCAGCAAAATAGGCAAAGTTTGAAAAGCCAACATAGAAAGTTTTTAGGCAACTGTAGCTGTGAGTGACCAAAATAAAAACTAATACTTGACACTAGTGTAAGGTATCTCATTTTGTTGCAAGTCTGTTGCTGCCAAAATGTCTCCCAAAAGCTGCTCTGTGGATACCTGATGAAAGGTTTACGTGTGTCTAACAGGTGCTAAATGGTGCTGTTTGTGCTGTTCATGCACTAGTGTGCTCAATAGTTAGTCTGGCTATCACCAGACCAATCCAAGCTCAATAGATTTAAGATTTAGCGATGGTCTGGGGAGTCTGCTCTGTATTTTCGGACCAACAATCCGGGTGATGTAGAATGGACAGCGGCATCAACGGGTTACTGCGCTTCAGTGGCCGCTATGTTTAATGTAAACAAGAAGCTGCTTGGTCGCTTCTCTATCGTCATCGTGTTAAACCCGCCAATAGCGTCCCAGGTAGATAAGCCGGTTTGTGGTTGGTTGGGAACTGAAGCAGGGGAATTAAACGTGCAGGTTTCCAAACCGAGCTGCAGGGCGAAATCAAATCAGCAGCAGAGTGGGCGGGTATTACCCAGTTTACTCAAATAGTTGCTTTTTGCCAAAGATGCTCAACACAGGCGAGTTTCCAAAAGAGATTAAAAAAAACATTAGCAGAAGCAGCATGCAATGCATTTCCTGAAGTCTCTGCTCTTTCTGATAAATCAGAATCAGAAAAGGATTTATTGCTAAGTAAGTAACATTTACAAGGAATTTGCCTTAGTAGTTGGTGCATACATTAACATATAGATATTAAACATTTGGTCAAATGTCAGACACAGCCCTTTTGAAGAGCAATGTGTGGGCCTTTTTTTTCAGTGGAGCAAATGTTGATGAAATGAAGAAAATGTTTGCAAATCATAATGTTTTATAATAAAGTAATTTGCATATTAAAAATACGAGTGGTCTCTGTGAGAGGAAATTACAGCTAGTTGTTCTCCTGGCTGTATGCTATTTTGTAGAGGTTCCGTTAGGGGTGAGATATAATGTGACATTTGCCTAAATACAGACTCTCATGTAACTATAATGAGCATTTTTTCACCAAAACTTGGTAAAGTGATGTCTGCGTTATCTTACTAACTTTAAATGGGCACATGTAGAATACAAGTTTTCCCTTGTGCATGATTAGCTTGCCTTATGGAAAAATCTGGTTAGCCTCACATGATGAACAGTTTTGCTGCTAAGGCATTTATTCCTCTACCCT
This sequence comes from Etheostoma perlongum, assembly GCA_026937815.1. Taxonomy (NCBI): domain Eukaryota; kingdom Metazoa; phylum Chordata; class Actinopteri; order Perciformes; family Percidae; genus Etheostoma; species Etheostoma perlongum. The sequence continues at coordinate 15,328,910 of CM049376.1, forward strand.
CTTGTCTCTTCATAGTACAAAATATACCATGAATTCAAAAACAAGCATGTGACTGCACCATTAAAGAAATTGATTTGGAATGGCTATGCTGATGGATAGTTGCATTGATGACGGAATGATGAGAACAGTAATAAAAATGTCTCACAGTTAGCACATATTCCCCCTCAAGATTAGATTGATTGACATGCTAATGCACTGATTAGGGTCTTAAGATGGAACAATTGTTGCAATTATGTGCTATCAGTGTGGCTCAGCCTGGTTAGGGTAATGAGCAATCTACATACCAGTAGTTTCAGTCATTCAGCAGTGAGTTACACTGCAGTTTAAACTGACTGAAGATAAAAAAGGAAAACATCTACATACTATTCAGCCCAATTTCCTAAACACAAAATCAGGCTTAGTGGCAAAAAATAATGCATAATAACATGTACATTAAAAAAAAAACATGGGACACTTACTTTGAGTCCAAACTTTATTTGGCTCCCAATAGTAGCATGTATTTTTAATATAAAATCAGGACATTGTTCTCTCTTTTATTTCCCTTCCTAAAGATCTGAAAATGGCAACTTTGCGTGTGAAACTCACAATAATCTCTCGTTGTGTTTTGACAGTTTCCAACATGTTCATTCTTGTGGCTCTCTACACGGAAAGGCAGCTGTCGAAGGTGAGTGGAGAAACTCTGCTTGCACTTAAACATCAGAGCACTGTGGATTTTAACTGAACTGTTGAATATTGAGCACTTTCACAACTCCCAGGAGCGATTTTTCTAAAACTGACTGAATAGCTGACCCTCCCAATTGCATCTGCAAAAGTTAAATGGTAAAATGAGAAATAAGTTAGTCACCATCTGCATTTAGGGCATATTTAATTATGCTCTGCCTCTTAGGCATGAATATGGAACATCGTGAGCTTTTTAAAACTTTAATAGGCCACCATAACTCGAAATGTGGTTGTGCTTTATTCCAAAGATCTGTTTAAAAGCAGAGCAAAGAAATACTTCAAATTTATGTTTAGGCACTGTATTCTTTTCATTGTCTTTTAGATTAAGCTCACCAACAAATGACAAAAGTTAAAAAGTGTAAACAAAATAAAGGCAGTTAATCAGGTGACGGTGGTTTAAAATAGGACAACGCATTCTTTGTCTTTTAAGATTTAATACAAAAAGTCCTTACGTCCCTCTTTGCCTGTCTTTCTGTGCAGGGTTCATTCTCTGAACTTGTGGGATTTCTGGTCCATTGCATTAACATGGCAATCATGCTTACATTCCCTGCTGCAGTGGTCCTATTGGTCCCCTCCATGACCCCAGGTAAAATGTTTTTTTGTTTTTTTACTGTTATTAAATTACTATCCCGGCAGGCTTGCTACCTGCTGTTCATAACACCATTGACTAAAATAGTAGCTTCTATTATGCAGCCAAACCATTATCCATTCATCGGTAACAACGTTGCCATGTGTATAAAACAGAAACTAATGTAATTGTAATAAAGATTAGGAGGACATTCACATCCTTGCCCTTCAGAGAAACAGTTGACTAGTTTGATAGTGCACTAAAATGCATCTCTTATACAGATACATAATTGGAGTCGGTTAGTGGTAATGGACCAGTTGGTCATGACTGGATTATTTCCAGCTGGCTCAGAGGAGAGGAGAGGAGAGGAGAGGAGAGGGAGTAGAAGAGTGGAGATGAGTGCAGAGGATAGGAAAATAAAGTAGCTGGTAGAAGAATAGATGAGGGGAGAGGAGAGATGCCAACGTATGTATGGTTTTCAGTACAGGGTGATCCAAGGGTCACCTTCTTCTGTCTTCATCAGGCTGCCTGACAGAAAACATGGCCGCCCTCCACAAGCTACACAATTTACGCATGATAAATACTTTATACAACATGATACACCAGCACACTATGTTCCTTGGAGTGATTAACTCATTAATGTAACATTATAGATTCAATTTTGAAGAAAGTTATCTGATGTGCTTTGGTATAAATGTCTATAACGATGTTGCTCTTTGTTTGGTAACTCAAGATAGCATTTACAGTTCAAGAGAGAACTCAGTTGCAATCAACAGGTCATTTGACTGTCACTAAATATAATAATTATAATTTATTGTAGCAAACATGTTTGAAGTGCATACTTTTGGTGTAATGGGCAGTTATCCAACTATTAATTATTATTATATCCCCCCCAGGCCGACTTGCTTGTATTAAGGTAAAATGTAGGACTTTTTTACCAGGGATACATAACTTAATGAACTTGAAAATGTAACTGCCTCTGACGTTTCTCACTCAGCCTACAAATGTTCCACAGTAGCAGTGTTTCACACCATTAACAGAATATACTTAGGTCACTTTTTCTGGTAGTCTCAGTCCTCTTTTCTCCAAGCCTTAGTTGGGACACCTCTAACTTTACCTTGAGTATGAGACAGACGTACGTTTTAGTCTCTCCTCTCTGCTCCTTTACTCTCTTCTGTTCTCTCACTGGGAGGTAAAGGAGTCAGTCCATCTGTCTGTCTGCTCTCCTCTCTGCGCTGCTGTTCACAAACAGGAAGGGCAATGCCAGAGGGCGTGTGTGCGTGTGTGCGTGTGTGTGCATGCGTGCGTGTGTGTGTGTGTGTGTGTGCGGAGCTTTTGCATCTACTGGACACTGCTTAGCCAACTGGTATTCAGCCATTGTATATGAAGCACAGTTTTGAATTGTGTTGGATTTCCTTTGAGTAATACTGTAGGGATGAGGGGAAAATATTCTTTATTTACTGTCATTATTTTGTTATTACCATCACTTTTGATGTCCTTTTAATGTGAACAAGTATGTTGCAAAGAATAGCTGTGTTTATCTGGGTTTTATTCTATACACTTACAATATAGTCAGACAATCTGGAGCATCACATGCAGTGAAGTCCTTCATACTTGGTGTGTTCTAAAGTAGGCTTAAAACACACTGTAACACTGCTTATGCAACCAGTATTCAGCCACTGTATGTTTAACAGTGTACAGTGTGAGGTTACTACTTCATTCAAGTGTTTTTGTCATAAAACCTAAAGCTTGCTGATGTTCCTGACAATTGACAGACAATTGAGAGATCTACAAGTAACCAATGAGGGAAAATAATCCTGTGTCAGACATAAGGACTCTAAAGGAAGACAAACACTTTGTCAGCTTTTTTGAATGCAGGTTTAATGAGAAAATGTAGTCAGGTGCTTATGGTCAAACACAATGTTAACACATCATAGAATGGTGTTATGTGGGGTAGGTTACATACATACGCTATCATGTTAGCTTATTGAGCTAAACCTGGCATTTCTAGTTTAAACTGTTTACCCAGATCCAAGGGCACTCCCCCGAAGAGCAGAGGCACATCTTACTGCAAAAAATGAAGTATGTTGATTTTACCTGGGGGATCCTGTCTAGAGTCTGCTGACAGAGGAATACAACAAAAATAGTTATTTTTGATTTTAAAGATTTTTAAAGTTAATAGTTGTGAGTTCACATACAAATTCATGATTTTGTTGGGGAATTGTCAGTGGGTAAAGATGGGCTCCTCTGGTATGTTTCTTCCACTTAAGCTCCACCTCGAGTTGTTTCTATGATTTGTATCCGCTGTAGCTGTGTTTGGAGCCAATCTAGTTGTCTAGAAGTGACACAGAGCCAGAGAGACAGATGGTAAATGAATAAGATCTGATGTGGTTTGATGCCAGGTGTGCTGACCTCCACCTCCACAGGCCCTTTTTATTTGTGTGTAAGTGCACAAGTGTGTATAAGTGTGTGGGTATATGCTTGTTGGTGTGTGTCTTCCTCTCTGTTCAGCATCATCCAAGCATATGGTGACTGTTGATAAAGCCTTGGCAAACTGCGCTCTCTCTCTCTCTCTCTCTCTCTCTCTCTCTCTCTCTCTCTCTCTCTCTCTCTCTCTCTCTCTCTCTCTCATTCTCTTTCTCTTTCTCTCTCTGTGTGTGATCAGGTTTTGTGAATCTAAATAAAAAATGATGTTTTATTAATTAAGTTATTTTTACGCACACACTCGTAAACATGGCTATATTGTATAATGTTGTCTTTGGCATAGTTGGACTGCTCTCATTCGTTAAGTTGAGATGATTTATTTTACTGGGCTTGTTTTTGTTAATTTCAGATCAAATAACAACCTTTCTTTCTTTCTTCCCCTTTCCCTTTCCACTCTTTAAATCCTTCATCCTCTCTTTTTTTTCTCCTGGTTTCCACTCTCTCCTGGTCTCTCTACCCCCTCTTCCCTTCTTCCTCACTATTTTCTACACTCTGTCCCTCTGTTGGCATTTTCTCATCTCTGCTTCTCATCATCCCATACTTCTAAGCAGCATATCAGTAGGTTACATGTTATCATATTACAGCTTTATCCACATCACAGTGTTAACTATCATCTCTCTCTTTCTTTCTTTCTTTCTCTCTCTCTCTGGCAGTTGGCGGTGCGTTTGTTCTTGGTACTTACACCATCCTCTTCCTAAAGCTTTACTCTTATAAGGACGTCAACATGTGGTGCAGAGAGCAGAGCATTGTCAAGGCCAAGACACTGGCCAGGTCGCTGTCTTGTAAGTCACACACACTCGTGCACATACATATTTTGGCAAGAGAGGGTTTGCATTTTACATTCAAAACCTATTTAAGAATGAATTATTTGCTTATTTTAAAGGTTTTACATTTCTTACCCCCAAATGATCTCTCAGCCCCTTGCTCATGCTAGTACAATGACATCTAGTGGCAGATACCTGTTGCTGCAGCTCTCAGATAAAATGAAAATTGGACAGTTATTCACAGAAACTGTCTGTAATTAGAGAATAATCTGTTGTATGTCAACATCCACACTTGATTATATTTATTATATTATTTGTATGTAATGATTCCCTTACATACGTTGCACCGCCATGATATTGTGCATGTGTTTGTGTATTAACTCTTCCCACAGGTCCCTCAGCACAACACGTCAATGGAGGTGACCGTAAGGTATTTTACCCTGGCAACCTCACAATCAGAGGTACTCAAATACATCTTTGTATCTAGCACATCCAGTGCATTTTGTGTATAAAAACTTTATTGATAATGTCATGTGCCACTATCTCTGCTACCCTGTTTCATTATGTCACATGGCTAACTGTCACATTGACCTCCTCTTTGTTTGTAGACATATACTACTTTGTCTCTGCTCCAACTCTGTGCTACGAACTCAACTTCCCTCGATCTCCTAATATTCGCATAGGTTTCCTGCTGAGGCGACTGCTTGAGATGGTGAGTAAATATCTCAATTCAGCATCAGCCAGAAAACAATACCTTTGCTATACCTGTTTTTTTCAGGTCAAAAGAGCCCTCTTTTCTTGATTAGGTTGGATTTTAGTGCTTAGGAGTGGTTTATGAATGTGTTCACTCCCAAAAAGTACTTAACAACAACTACAAGAACACCTGCACACTTTTAGTGTTTGCTTTACATGCTGGTGCAGAGGATGATTAATTCATTTTGAAGTAACTTTGCTTATTTAGGGGGAAAACCCTGGGTTTTATGTGTGTAGTTTTGGTCATCATTAACGGTTATGATATGGTTATGGTACGGTTATGATCAAGTTAAATGCGGAGATTTGGGGACATGGTGACACCACAGTCCGACAGGGCAAGGGTCATGAGCTGTTAGACAATCAGACGTAAACCATTTCTGTTCTAAACAGTATAGGAGGATTACTTTCCAGTGATGGTACATAACTATAAAAAAAATTTATAAAAAAAACGTTAAAAGCGTCACTGTTTGTTATGTGATGCGCTCCTCATATTCTCGTGTCATGTCACTCACTTTATTAACGTGTGTCCTTGTCCCCAGCTGTTCTTCACCCAGCTGTTAGTCGCTCTCACTCAACAGGTACTGGTGCTCTATTTGTCTGTCCATCCATATTTCAAGTTTTTTAATGCCATGATAAAAGGTGTTGTTGTTGTCGTATTGCATTGATTGCCAGAACTATGAAAGTACTATGGAAAAAAATACTCAAAAGATTAAGCCAATATGTAGAATTCACTGTTTCTGGTGCATGTCTGAAAATGGCATAATTGTGCTTTTTGCTTTTGTTCCATCAGTGGATGATTCCCATCATTCAAAGTTCCATGAAACCGCTAGAGGTGAGGTAGACAGAATGAAGCTAACACGGCACAAAACAACATGGCCTTGTGTGGTTTTCAAATGCAAAGTGCTGGTGTGCATCATTTGTTAATCTATGGGTCTCTCCTCTCCTTTGTAGGACATGGATCTGTCCAGGATGACTGAGAGACTTCTAAGATTAGCTGTCAGTAAAAAGCATAGATACATGTAGAATCTTTTACGAATGTTTTTGTATTCATGCCTGCTGTGAGTTGATGACAAATCCATAGGATTAAATAGCATAACACATAGAGCGTGACAAAGCCCAACAGTAATGGGGATAATCACACTATCTAAAGGCCAGGATTTTCAGCCCTTTTGTTTCAAATATAATGTACCTCCCATTCATTTCTCGTGGGAAATCATAGTAAAACTGTAACACTTCAATACCATGACTTTGTTGAGAGTATAGGTAAGAAACACATTTTGCATCTGGCTTTCACTTGTTAATTTGGGCATCTCCTCTTAAATGTCTCCCAGTCATATAATTTATTTTTCATTAGTCTTTCCATTTCTCTAACCCTACTTCAGGTTCCTAATCACTTGCTGTGGCTGATGTTTTTCTACGTGTTCTTCCACTCGTCAATGAACTTCACAGCTGAGCTGCTGCTCTTTGGAGACAGAGAGTTTTACAAGGACTGGTGGTAAGTGTGTGTGTGTGTGTGTGTGTGTGTGTGTGTGTGTGTGTGTGTGTGTGTGTGTGTGTGTGTGTGTGTGTGTGTGTGTGTGTGTGTGTGTGTGTGTGTGTGTGTGTGTGTGTGTGTGTGTGTGTGTGTGTGTGTGTGTGTGTGCGCGTGCGCCCGTGTGTATTATTTGTTCATCAATATTGATGAAATTATCTTAGATCCATTATTTAAACCCTGTAATGCTTTAGCACTCTATTTGCTGACTCTTCTTTCAGGAACTCTGAGACAGTGACATATTTCTGGCAGAACTGGAACATCCCTGTACACAAGTGGTGTCTACGGTGAGTTATTCACACACTAACACACTGAGTGGAAGCAATGTAATTTATAGAACTGAACACAGGGAGACAGACTCAACAAGGCACACTGATGTATTTGGGAAATTGATTCATCTGGCTGCAAGAGAGTAAGTGCTAGTAATAAATAAGGGGCCTGCAGCCAGTTCCACAGTAACACAACAGCAGACAAAGCAAATTAAATGCTGTATAAAGCCTATTTACTTTGAATTCAAAGGATCAAACTTTATTCTTAATCCTAACACGCATAGTGAAATTCTATTACTGCATTTAAGGAGCAGTGGACAGCTATACATACAGCGTCCAAGGAACAACTTGGGTTCAGTGTCTTGCTTAGGGATACTTTGACACTTTACTTTAATATACTTTGACCTCAGGGCCACATTTCTGTCAGAGAGGGAGAATTACAGCACATAAGAGATATAATATACAGAATTTAACATACAGTATCACACAATAGGAATAGGAAAACGTCTGACAAAACAAATAAGTAAAATCTTTGTCAGTGTATTTGAGGTTGTAATTTACAGGATGCGTCCATCCACACCATCATCTGTCCATCAATCCATTTTAATATCTGTTCTTTTGTCTGTCTTGCAGCCACTTTTACAGGCCACTGTTAAGGAGAGGATTTAGTAAAATGGTCAGCCAATCAGCTGTCTTCTTCTTGTCAGCTTTCTTCCATGAGGTAAGAGCTGAGACCAACACCACTTTCTCTGCTTATGTTAACACTTTAGGTAGAATACACTGCACCGTAGGTCATCAATGTCCTCAAGTCAGATTATGTTGTATAGAGAACCAAACTTTTTTGATGTAATAATTTTGTTTTCCCCATCTGATTCTGTGTCAGTACTTGGTCAGTGTTCCTCTCAGGATGTTCAGACTTTGGGCTTTCATGGGCATGATGGCACAGGTAAGACCCAGCACATATCACTGATGATAAACGTAAAGCTGTTTGCCCAAACTTCTACTGTTCTGGTATTTAAAAAATACATTTTTCCATTTAAAACTGCATAATGTATAATGCATAATAATAGTGTGATATAGGTACAAAATGTTTGCTAAAAAACAATCATTCTTAATGTTTGAAAAAGGTTACAGAAAAAGAGTGTAGGGTAGGTCTGGCATTTAGGAAAAAGGTTGTGTATCCCAATCATACTAAAATTCAAAAAAGTGGATGTTCCTTTTGATTCCTATGGGACATTTTAAAAGGTGTTCTTAGTGTTTGGCCTTGGCTTCAGTATCATTAACTAAGTTAATTACCTCATTAGCATGACAGGGCATATTTGATGTATAATAGAGAATAAAGTAAGACAAAAGGAAATTCAAGGGCCTCTTTGCTGACTTTGTTTGTCATTAGTTGTAGTATGTTATTCATTAGAGTGTGCTGAGTCATAAATCAGAAACCAGAAGAAAATACAGTCATCAAAAACCCAATCACACACTATGTTTATTTATTTACTCTTTTTTATTTACTCATCAGCTTCCATTAGCCTGGTTTGTTGGTCGCTTCCTGCGCGGTAACTACAGCAACGCTGCAGTGTGGATGTCAATTATCATTGGTCAGCCATTCGCCATCCTGATGTACGTCCACGATTACTATGTACTGCATTACAGACAGGAGTCTACCTGATGCATACACACACACACACACACACACACACACACACACACATACATACATACATGTCTACCCTCTTTCTCCCACTTTGTGTCACTCTTTCTATCTGTCTTTCAAACACAACAGCGAAGCCAGTGCAGAAAACAGACTTACTTTACATGTCAGGATGAACTGACTACATCCTGATCATTGCATGTTTACATTAGACTCCTTGGCCGTTGTATCTTCCTGCAATGTAATGTTTTTTCTTCTGAAAAAAATGTTTTTTTAAGCTAGAAAAGGTAAGAATAGCTTACAAGGAAAATATTTAAAGTTGAAAATGTAGAAAAAAAGTTAAATCTTAAAACACTACTGCAACCTAGGAAGGAAGGCTTCGTTTCTATTTCAAGTGGTTTCGTCATGCAGTGTTTCACTCAGGTGATTTTTCTTCCAGTGCTTTTTTAAAACGTCAGACGGACAGTTTGGGTACTGTATGTGGCACTGCAGAAAACCTTTGTTTTAGCAGCAAGGTTCTGCTGTGTGCATAAACATTATAATGACTGTGGCTGGATGTTATCAATTGTCCAGTTGACAACATGATTCAAGTGCCTTTGTAAAAGTTGTGATAAAGATTTATGTTGCACTGTTTTTTTGTAAGCCAAAGGGCTATTAATTTGTTTGGTTTGACTATGAAATAAAACATCACTATGAATGTATGCTGGTAGGATTTTATTAGTGTATGATTTTTATTTTTAGGGTTTGAACCGCAAAGCGGTAGAACCCTTCTATGTTGTTCTGTTTTAGTTCTTATTATTTGTTGTCTGCCGCGCTGGCTCAAATTCCCGTGAGCTGGAATGAGCTAGAAACATGAAAGTTGGGGGAATAAGTGGAAATGGTGAAAATGCATGTGCTTCTATAGAAATATGAACCTAATCGGCCACATGGTGGCCAACATTGAAAGGCCACGCCGCCCACACCATAAGTTTGCTTGACTTGAAATTTCTCACACAGGTACAGCTTTATGTGCTATACAAAAAATGCCTCAAGGACCATTAAGTTCTGCCTAGAAAATCTTTGCGCCATTTAGAATTTTTTGAAAAGCATATTTCTTAGATCTCCTACATCGTAGCTTCAATTGCCACCACATTTTTAGTGAATCATCAATGGATCAAGCTTATTACAAGTTGTATAAAGCATGTCCATATCTCAGTTACTTTTCAACCAATGAACTTTGAAAGGGGCGTGGCTCTGGACATAAATAAACACAAATCAGCAACTGTAAGGCCATCAAAGTGCCCCAGATATACCCAGACATTTTTATATACATGCATCACTAGGAGGCGCTACAAGTTCAAGATAGGTGAGTGGCATTACACACATTTTACTAAAAATCACATATTCATTGTCCAATCATCACAAATCTCTCAGGAAGTGTCCTCATAAGTACCTGAACCACGCCCTGCAAGTTTCATTCAAATTGATCACCTGCAGGTTATGTAGCGCAGGCTATAAGTGACTAACTGTTTGTCCAATCAACACAGACCTTCCAGGAAATATCTACATAATACACTGCAAGTCTCATTCTAATTGACCACTAGGGGGCGCTTTAAATGCACAATAACTGGATGTGGAATGACACAAATCAAGGTTTGAGCTTGGATTCACAGCTTGAAACTTTATTAGCAATTGTGTTTGTGTTGGTCATCTGCTTTTCTCAAATTTTTATCAATGTTTTTTTTTTTGTCAGTTATGAAAAGGCCAGCTAACTAGAGTAACAATACAATAACACAGGACATATCCAATCACAGCAACATTGTTTGTGTATTGATTTTTTATTTTAGATCAGCACAAACAGGTACTATGCAAAATCACTGAATTGGGGTGCTTTTTGTCATGCTACTGTCTCATTGGACTGCTGCCAAGTAACGATATCTGATTATGTGTCTAAATACAATGTGTTTGTCTGAAAATAAACATTCAGTGTTCAAATAAGGTCTTGTTTTTAAGTGGTTTTGGTGCCATTGTTTTGATTTTTTACCTATGAATCGAAAAGATCATAATGTATGTGAAATGTGCTGTTCACACTGACTCAAACCAAATTAAGGATTTGGGCCACTTTTGTCTGAAGTGTAAACATAGCCTTAATATGCCTGGTTTTTATCCACACGCTTGTAGTTCTGCACTCTAAACCATGCAATGAATTGGATCTAACTATAGGGACATGTTGCAGGCAAAGCCCCAGCTCCTAACTTTTTTCTTTCTTTCTTTGTGAGCTTTTCTTCTGCTTTGTAAATCAATTTTGAAAAGCCCTATATAATTTTTTTTTATTATTATTATTTACTTACTGCGTTTTGTTAGCTGGTTTCAAAAACACTTCTTTAATCTTTATGCCATTACTTTAACTATAACTATTGTTATTAAATACATGAACCTCGTGCTGGAGGCTCTAAATGATACCACGGCTCAATACCTTAAGGCATTGATTCAGTTCTACAAATCTTTACTGATGCTTTTATTCTGTGTTTCTCGCTTAACCGGTTTGACACCACCAGATCTTGACTCTTCTCACTGCTCCATTAAAATTGTGGAATGTATGTCCCTTGTGCTCCAGTCAATCCAACAAATCCATTCCCATTCTAAAACAATGTTTGAATACACTTTTTCTGTCATAAAATACCTCACTTCACCCTAATCCCAAATCATGACTCATATTTAATCCTCATAAATAATCTTATTTTTCCTGGACTCACATTAATACTGTCAGTTTTGATGTATACATTTACAGAACCGGTCATATTCTCTTGCATCCACAGACATTTAACACATCACAATTTAAATGGCTTAATGAGTCATAACAATGCTGAACTGTGTGTGTGTGTGTGTGTGTGTGGACTGTGAACCTGTATTCTGTCAGCTTGACAGTGAATTAAACAGCAGGTCCGAGGCATATCACAGAGTTTCTGTAGGCATTTGTATATTCTCTTCTGTAGTGTGACATTTGGTTAAACAATCGTCAGTGGGGATTAAAGTGTAGATGTGACAGGAGACGTGTCCTGGGACATGTGCTCATGTAAGGGCTCACTGTAAAAACAAGCACACAACTGTTTATTGTCAAGGTTCAGGAAATTCTGACCACCTGTGCGATACTGAGGTGAACGATTTATTGGTCAAATCCCTAGACTGCATCACACTGTAAAAATCACCAAAATCATTTTCCTCAGTGGCCAAGTCTCACTCTGTTGAGCATAAAGTAGTAGATGGTGGACAGGTAATGTGATTGTCCGCTTGCATCTTAAAAGGGATATGTGCAATTATTTGTAGTAGCAATCAATTCCTCACATCTGTCCTTGTAACCGCTACCAGTGCCAAAAAGTAAGCTTTCTCTTCAGGACAGCTGTAATCCTCTATTCATCCCCCTCTCATTGCTGACAAATAAACCATGAGAGAGATGACAAGGGGGAGTAAAAAAGTACAGAAACCTTGTCATCTCTCGTCTATCATCAATATTCAGAGGTTCCTGACATAAACAATACTTTCTAGTTCCGCTGGTTGGACTGAGTCACACGGGTATGCACCTCGCTCTCCCCCTGCACACACAAACATATGATCCATCTGTCATTCCAACACCTATACATCCATACAGACATACTGTCCTCACTCTGTCTTTGTCTATCTTTGCTTTTTCTCTCACACCTCCCCTTCTCTCTCTCTCTTCTTTCCTTTCTGTCCCCATCTTGCACTTTCTCTTTGTGCTCGTCTCCAGTAACAGGGTGATCCATGGCTATTCTCCTGACATCCGTTATTCCGGATCTTTCCGAGGAACGTTGACAAGCTGTGAGAGATGACGATTCTCTAGACAGGAAACCAGGAGACACACACCTGTCTCATTCTGCAAGATGGATGGAGCGTGGGTCCAGGAACACATTATTAAGAGACAGACCGAGCCTTACATTTAAATACAACTTTTGGACAGGTGTTTGTGTCTTTAGATTTATATAGTTAGGTTATACACAAAACAATGATACAATATGTCCTAAATGGCAGTTGAAAGGAGACACAACTGACTTTTACCCTGATGTTTTTTTTGATTAATTAGCACCTTTACTATAGAGTAATTAATTCCTCGTGTTTAACAAAGAACCACACAATACAAACATTTTCTGGCACAATCCGCTTTCTGTGTTACTTCTTCTGTCAAATTGTATTACATCCACAATGCAAATTACCTGAACTTTATTGCAGCCTTTACCTTTATTTTTTAAATCCTGATCTTATATTCAGTCTCAAGCTCTAATTTTCACTGATACAGTACAGTCAGGGAAGGTTTAACCATCTTAAGAGAAGAGATTACCCCCATTAAGGTGATATTATCTGTCTCTGTCTTTTTCATGATTAGTAAAAACAAGTGTCAGGATGAAAAGAAAAGAACAGCAAATCAACTTGTGAAGCTGGATTTGTTTTGTAGTTCGAGCTAATCAAAATAAGATGAAAAGGTCTGTTCAGGTTCAAGATTTTTTTATCTAGCACAAATCAAAGGGTTTTCTGTCTTTGTCTTCCAGTTCATTCCCATATGTCACTCATTCCAATTCCAATTTATCATGGAATACAGATCGGGGTTGACAGCTAATATATTCTTTTAGTATATCACAAAAGAACGAGATTCATGGAGGGATTGAACAGACAGTTTTTTCCAAATGATTTGAAGATTTCTTTTCTTCATCTACTGTACTTTTAGAGTTTTTAAGGCTAAATATTATGTTCCAATTTATTTTTGTTCTTACAAAAACATCAGTTTTCATACTCAAGTTTTGGGGGTTTATTCTGGTGGTCATGGGTTTTTCAAATTGGGTGTAATTCAATTATCTGAATATACAGTATAATTGCACTATTTAACATTAGAATAAGGTTAACAAGATTTTATTCACTTGTTTGTCTTGACCTGAAACGTGTTTCTATCCACCTGCTATACAATGTTTTAGACCGTTTTTAACTCTCACGTCTCTTGAAATGCAATGCACTGCACATTCAGTACTATTTCACAATGGCTACATACCATAAGTCTAGTTCCAAAATGTATGTATTTTTTGTAAGGGGACATGCAGATGTCCTCCATCCTTTGTGTTTTACAGTAGTCTAAGCTTTACATTTGATGGTTTGGAATAGGGCTCTTTGGACCGACACAGTATTTCACACGTATTTAATATATACGTATGAACTGTGCTTGAAACATTGTGTGTTTGAGGATATCTTGTGTGTGTAGATTTGTGCATGTGGGCTCTAACATTGGTGTAAATGGGCATGCATGTGCGTGTCCCGGCAGAATGTAAACACATGCTAAGACTTCCTGTCTGAAGACCAAACTGAGGGAAGATTTAGAGCAAAAGGGAGGGAATTAGAAAGAGATTCATTGAAGGGAGAGAGAGACAGAGAGAGAGAGCACTGGAAATGATGCTAACAGTGAGAGAAAGGAAGGAGAGAAAAAGAAAAAAGACACATTGAAAGGTTTGATACATACAACAGTAGAAGAAAGATCTGAGGATGTTGCATCCTTATTACACTGAGATACAGCAGACAGGCTGACAAAGTGACAGAAATGACTGGGATGAACACATCTGAAGGACTGACAGGATAATTGACGCAACGGAAGTGATATTGTAACTGAAATGCTGAACCTGCTCCAGACAGAAAAGCGACTGACTTACGTGGATGTTCAGAGATGATACGAGGATAGAAAGGTCAATGAGAGTTGATGCATCCCTACTTGGAAATAATGCAGCTTCACCTGGTTGGACACTGATGGGCATGAGGACAGCTTCACCAGACACAGATTTGACTTGTCCCAGAGTTAGTCTACTGCGTTCACTGGTTAGTCTCTCCTTTTTCTAGAGGTGAGTTGTCTTCAGCAGTAGAGCTACTGTGTGTACATACAGTTTATTGTTTGCAAAAGACAGGAAAAGGAATTCAGTTATGTCTCATTGAGGAAACCAGGCTAATCTAAACATACAAGTACAATTGTAATGCCAATATTACATAAGTCCCTGTCGCAAGTAAATTCAGTGTACGGAATATTAGATGCATAGTTTTTGATGACCTGAATCAATCACAATGACCGACAATTCTTTAAGATGTCTTTACTGAAAATATGGACATTAATGATAAGAAATACTGTTAAACTTTTTACTTGCCAAAAGAGTATGTCAAATGTGTTTCATTGACTTCTTACTTTTCATCATAGTGTTGATACGTACAATCATAGATCAAATTTGAAAGACAAAGCTATATGTGCATCAATAAGAGAATTGAAACAGATATTTAAAAGCAACGCAAAAGTTATTTTCCCAAGTAACTAACTTACTTTTACATGCAGTAATTAATAAAGTAATTCAATTCCTTTAGAGAAAAGTAGCCAGTCACTTTAATCAATTACTCATTTTCATTACCTTACTTACACAACAACATATTACAGGGAAATGACCCTGTGGGCTTTTACTGCAAGTACAAGTGTAACAATCACTAAAATTAGAGTTACAGCGGCAACCGAAACGTTCCATTTGCCTTGAGGGGCTTTCTGTGAAGCTATAATTTGATGCAGGACAGCGTGAGATCTGCATTCCACTATCCCATCCTGTCTTTCTCTCTTTCTGTATATTTCTCTCTTTCACACAATCTCTCACTCACTCACACACACACACACACAAATGAGACTCCCACGCTACTAGAATTTATTTGGACAGTGTTATTTGTGATTTGCCTCCAGGCCCTCTGCTCTCCTCTCAGTATCATTTTACAGTCATTACATCACCACAATCTTTGATGTCGGAAAAAGGAAGAAAAACAATAGGATTGCAGCAGTGACGCATTATCTGTGTAGACTTAAATCAGAGGCACATCACATACGTATTTCACTTATTTCATCTATCTTCAATTTTCAATTAGTACCTCTAACGATAATTTAACCATCTCAACAGTTGGTATTAGCATTTTATTTGAGATCTGCATTTTGGTTTTAAAATGTTTATCATGTATCATATTGTCAGCTATTGTTTGGGCCAAATGATCAACTTCACTTTGCATACCGATGCACAACATTTGCTACAAAGCACTCTTCTGACCACACAGGCAACCACACTGGGTGATTTAGCTTTGGATAGTTAGGTTAGGATATGTTTGAGATCTTTCTAAAGACCAACTTTGACAACACGTCATTGCAAACCATTAAGTAGCCTAAGTGGTTTAACACACAATTTCACTCGTTATCTCTGCTTATGATGATGAACTAGCAAACACTAACAATATCAGGAGATGTTACTGTGAAAACACCCATTTATTTCCTTCAGTGGTCTTACACATGAATCACATCACCCTCAGCTGAGCATGATTTTCTCATTAGCTTGAATAGACTATTTTTCATCAGCCTGATGATTATTTGCTGGTAGAGATTAGTTGCAAGCTACGAGAACACACAACACAAACCTATCCAGTCTGGGACTCCCACGAGCAATTAAACCACATATGTCATGGAAAGATACAGTGGCATGCCAGCCACCAGCCAATTTTGGGTTGAGGCTCATGCTCCTTAGAAAATATGGTGTTTGACCTCATGTGACTTGACAGTTGTTTATGTTTAAAATTCCTGTTGATTTCTCATGAGTTTGACTCGATCAATAAGCATTTTACATCTGCTTCATAGTCCTCAACTCATACTCTACTGTCATAAAAAGCCAGTGTGCACGACACTCCAAAAGTCACCTGCCTTACCTTTTCTCTTCTCTTTTAGTTACAACTAGTATAGTTACAACTGACTTCCTCACACATATTAATATACAGTATATGTGGCACGGTCACTGACTGCCCTCTGCTGTCTAGAATATTCACAACTAGTAGATTCAAGTTCACATTTGCATATTTTTCTCCTCACAGCTGAAAACACCATATGGGAAGGGTTAAGTAGTTAACTTGAGGGTCTCATTTTATAGTCTCATAAAAGCAGGATTTTTCCTGTGCGTTATATGAAAATTATTTTTTCAGTTTATTGTTCACCTTTGAAGTAATCTACATTTTAACTGCTAACGGCACATATAATTAGCAATTGTACATATTGTAGCTTTTTTATTTACGATCATCAGTGAAGGTTTCATCTACTAAACTTTTTTTGATAACTTTGACTACATCAATACGACTACAGTCTTTTTTCTGTAAAATATGTGTCAAATTTAAACTGCTATTTTTTTCATAAGTCTGTCATACTCTACTCCATGTTTATCTGTTTAAACAATCACCTCATGACCAATCACCTCAGCTTTTGTCTGACAGTTTCTGCGCCAACTCCAGATCGTCTTCATCACCCTCACCATCATCACCTACGTGCCTTATCATCATCATCATCATCATCATCATCATCATCATCATCATCACTATTATGATGGACTTCAACAGCACTGAGTCCTGGCTTTTAATCAATACTTCATTTCCCATCCTGCCTGTAATAGGCAGTCCAAGTAACAGAAGTGGGATTGAAGCATATCTTCAAAGACTGGCTCATTTAGACGAGGGGCTCTACAATGACTTTTACGGTCTTTGGATTGCACTGATGGTCATAAACTCTCTCATATTCTTGGTAGGCACTTTTTCAGAAGCCCTAATGGTATAAGTTAATATTGTTATAGGACTTTTAAAACTCATATTCACATATACTGATCTGTACAAACTGTCCAATTCTCCTCTCCTCTCCCACAGGTGGGCATGGTGCTCAACACAGTTGCACTTTATGTTTTCTGTTTCCGCACCAAGCAAAAGACCACCTCAGTGATTTATACTATCAACTTGGCGGTGACAGACCTCTTGGTGAATCTCTCTCTGCCAACTCGCATCTTGCTCTATTACAGTGGAGGAGCTTGTCTCACCTGCTCCTACCTGCACATCTTCAGCTACTTTGTCAACATGTACTGCAGCATCTTGTTTCTGACCTGCATATGTGTCGACCGATA
Source organism: Etheostoma perlongum (assembly GCA_026937815.1). Classification (NCBI taxonomy): domain Eukaryota; kingdom Metazoa; phylum Chordata; class Actinopteri; order Perciformes; family Percidae; genus Etheostoma; species Etheostoma perlongum. The sequence continues at coordinate 15,346,619 of CM049376.1, forward strand.
CCTCGCCATCGTGCAGGTAGGTCTAGCCTGCAATTTGGTATCAGAATTGATCTCGACATGGCAAAACTTGACACATGCTCATCCTGACTTTAAAACCAGAAAAAGCTTAAATCTACAAATTTTCTTTTGTCCTTGCAGGTTGAAGCTTCCCGTCGTTGGAGGAACTCCAGTGTGGCCAAATGTGTGTGTGTCTCCGTCTGGCTGTGTGCCATTGTGGTCACCTACTCCTTCCTTTCTACTGCTTTCCAACACCCAGGCTGCTGCCTCTCAAAGCTCCTCTTTCTTACCATCACTGAGTTCTTTCTACCCCTCATCATCATTATGGTCTTCACTTTGCGGATTATGTGGGCACTCGCCGACCGCCACCTGATGCAGCAGAGCAGGTTTAACCAATGTTATGTTACCAACATACATAGACACAAGTAAGGAAGAATATTCTGACACTTCTAGTCTTTAACTTAAAAAGGACAGTGTTTTATGTAACCAAGCTTTGAATACAAGACCATACCGTGGATATAAGAATGAAAGGGCCGAGATAAAATGACTCACTGCAGCATTGAAAGCACTGGAGGCTTACAGATGATGGTTTTACCTGTATTTCTTCAGGGAGAGGAGAAGGAGGGCTGTCCAGCTCTTGACCACGGTGCTGATCATTTTCACTGTCTGCTTTACACCCTTCCACATCAGACAGGTGAGTGAGACACAGGTGTGGCACATTGTTTTAAAATATTATCATTATGTTTTTTGTAGTCTTTAAACCCTCCAGCGGTCCCAAAGGGTTACAAGAATAAGACAGAATATGCTTTTGTTACACAAAATTATTTATTTTTTTTCTCCCAAACACCCTTTCAAATGAACCAATCCAACAGAAAGTCTTTGGTTGAGCTCATATTATGCTTTTTGGCTTTTTCCCTTTCCTTTATTGTGTTATATATCTTTTATGTGCATGTTAAATGTTTACAAAGTGAAAAAGCCCAAAGTCCACCCCAAAGGGAGTTACAGTCTCCAACAGAAAACATTGATCACAAACTTCTCCAAACAGCTCTATTGTAGTTCAGCCTTTACTTCGGTGACGAACATGCATCACTTTGTAACACGTTATAATGCTCGCCTAGCTGCTAGCGAGGGACGCCCTCATTCTCTGCTTCTTAATGGCTAGCAGTGCTTACCTAGCTACTGCGCATGTGCGACTCCCAACAAAGAACAAAAGTGAGATGCCTCACTCTGTAGCTAAAACGGAGAGCTCAACACACAGGGGGAAAAGAGGAGTTGCAGCAATGTGCAGTAAGACAAAAATATTGTGTTTTTTAAAAATTAAACCATTTAAACCTATTCTGGTACATCCTCTAAATACAATTATGTACCTGGAAATGAGTATGATATTAGCACTTTAAAGTTGGAACTACTGTGTTATCAAGATAAGTAAATGATAATGCAATATTGGTTACTCCTTTTTTATGTGTTTTTGGTTAAATGTGACATGATTGCGTGTGATCTCATAGCTGTGTTGTGTTGCAGGTGGTGGTGTACTTCCACCCTGACATGCCTCATCATGTGATAGCATACCACTTGACTGTCACTCTCAGCAGTTTGAATAGCTGTATGGATCCTGTCGTCTACTGCTTTGTTACAAATAACTTCCAAGTAAGACTGGATAATTTTCCTTCCCCACTTTTATTCATCCCATTCATCCCAACATTCCTTCTCTCTGCCACCTGTCTATCTATCCATCCATCCTTCCATCTAGCCATCATTTGTTCATCCATCACTCATGTATTTGCTTTTTTACTTATTGATTCACTGAATAATTTACTGACCTTTTTTCCCTCAGGCCACCATGAGAAATATGTTTCGCCGCGCAGAGCCTGAGCAGACAAGTGGCGACATCATCAGCATGCAGCACAGCTCCAAGGCCTCAGGGCGGACAGTGAACGCCATCACTGGTAATATGATTATGATGACCAAGATCCCCACTTCATTGCAAAGAGACAATCTGGGGAAGAACCACTCAATGTAAATCCTCTTTCCCATGGGGTAAAGAGAAACTTTGAGTTACTCAGATGTAACATTGCCTGGGGAAAGGTGTCAGATATTTCTGGACTCTTTAACATGCTGATCAGTGATAACAGCATCAGAGTATAATGGCACTGCTCAGGATCAACAGCCAATTCTGTTGTTAATAATAATAACGCCAACCAATTTAGCTGATTTAGCAACCTAAAAACTTGTATTAACTACTTAAATTAATTAATTGACAAGAGACAAATGTAGTCTGCAACTAAACATTATTATCATGCAAAAACCAGAACAGAACTTTGGACTTTGAACCTGTGATTTTCAACTCCCTCTCTGCTAGACCATGTTGCTGCCCAATTCAAACAACACAAGAGAACACAATGCTGACTTAACATGAATTATTACTTGCATCATACAACTGACAAAATACCAAGTCTTATTTTAAAAAACAAAACATATTTGACGTAATCTACATTGTCCACATTTTAATTGTATATGTTTTACCTTAAAAGTTACATTGCCCTTAGACAATTTATTTTTGAAAACTGACAAAGCTCCCATTTTTGGTAACAGAGATAGTCTTAACTGTTGCTAAACAAATCCTCAGGCTGAGAGGACTGCAAAAGGACATCTGTTACAAAGAAATCTTAGAACTGGACAGGAAATAAGTGCTGGTATTACAAAAGAAGATATTGATGACCATCCTGATACCTCCCTGGGACCATTACACCCTTTACTTTAAAGTGTGAAACATATACTTTCAAACAGACTTGGATGAACTCCTTACTGTTCTGTTTGGTTAAGTGTGAACAGGATGGAAATTAACCAATTAGAACAAAATATAAAACAGGCCACATGTATCTGATTACATGGAAGGATAGTGATATGTGTTTTGCTCATTACATGGCCATCATTTCAGAAGATCCACTGGAAGAAAATATTTGGGAATGAGAACCGCTTTTGTGCAGCAGAGTGCAACATAGCAATTCCTTTCAAAGACCATTACAGTAAGAGACCAAAGAAAATGTCATGGAAACTGCTTGGATGACTGAAAGCAGATACATTGTGAATGCTTGGGCTGTAGTCTAAATAATATTGTTTATTGTTTGATATTATGTACTGTTAAGTAAACAATTTGTTCAACCTCTATGAACCTCTCTATGCAGGAACAAATGAAATATGTAAATTAAAGAAATTGTAAGGGAAATAAAGGTGTGTTCAAGTGAGTCAAATATTTGGCTTTGCCTTATGTGTTGATCTGGTGCTTTGGAGTTATTTACCTTGTCTCATGTTCAACATGGGACAAGGAAGTCTCATGTTGATGGGATCAAGTTAGTAAATGAGTCAAAAATGTAGGCTACAGTTTATAACAGTTTAGTTAAGCCACCTCTGTGTGGTACTACAAAATGGTCTGCCTGGTTATTCAAATGTAAAACCAGCCTCATAAATCTTAATTTCATATATGAAATATTGTAAGTAAACCGTAGCTTTTGTAGCGATGACGTCATTTGCGTCCGCTTAGACCACGCCTCGCTTTGTTACTGTGGAAACCGTGGAAACCAATGAGATTGATGAGTGTATTGAACCAGATGGGCACTCAGTTAGCCAGATTGCTAGCGTTAACCCAAACCAAGAGTTTTCCTGTCACGTTATAGAAAATTGACATAACGTGAAACTGATTTTACTTTACCTTAGCGGAGTTACATTTCAGGTATGTTACATCATTTGGCTTTAATATACCCTTAACGTTACCTGTTTTTCTCTCTTAAGTTAAATTTCTAACGTTAGCTGCCTAACTAATTTATTAGCCAACCTAGCTCGCTAGTAACGTTAGCCACAACTAGTCAAATATCACTACTGATATTGACATATGCTGGTCTGGACACATTTATGTTAACTTTACATTAAAGTTAACATTAATGTGTCCAGGGAGATGTTTATCTATCGCCATATCCATTATTCTCACACGCTTAAAATGACTAAAATTGCCTCGTTATTAAAATAGATATAACGTTAGCCTGAGCAGTTCGGTATAGCTCAGGTAACGTAGGTTAGTTAGTAGCTCAGTTACCGAGCGTTAGCAGAGCTGCCCCCGTGCAAAGATAGACTAAAAGTGATTTATGAAATACGAGAGAGACGTGGGGATCTATATCTCCCGAATCAAACCTACCTGTAACCAATTATGCAAAAGCTATGGTGTTGTAATAAGTGTTTATTAGTTCATATGGCTTTTGTTCATGCCTCTGATGTCTTTATAGCCTGCCAGTTTTGTGGTGGTTACACCTGTGTTTAACAGACTCGAGAAGTAACGTTGCATGAATGAAAACTTTTATAGTAATCTCAGATAGTTAAGGTGTGGCAAAATTGCTTCATCCTTTGTTCCTTTATTCTGTTATATGATGTCTATTCCATCTATAAACATATTACGTTGTGTAATATTTTACAGTTATATATTGAGTTTAAATGTATTGCCAGTGTACTTCATTGGTACTGGACAGCATTTTTCTTAAGCGAACATAATTTTAATTTCCAAACATTGGACCCAAACTGCACTGTAAATGTTTTACACATGGGGGCCCTCTAGCACTTGGCCTTGACCAATGTGATTTGTTAGTCTTATCTGTAAAGTATAAACACAAATAAAGATAATAAGTTAAGACAGGGAGTGATAACACCAAGGCAATGCTACTACTTGGATGCATTATATTTTATAGCTTTACTGATGTCTGTTTTTCTGCAGGTTGCTGTCACTCAGTCTGTGTTTGCCACGCTTCCACATGCTTTAAACTGCAACCTGCCAAGAAGTACATGCACGCAAGCACGCACACACACACACACACACACACACACACACACACACACACACACACACACATTTCTCTGCAGGGCCACACAAAAACACAATCCAAATACTATATGCACACAACCAACCAACACACACTGACCAGCCACAGACCTATTCTAACCCTACTCACAAACACAGCTACTGGAACCCACAACACGCATATTGCTACCCCCCTTTCCCACCTCTTTTGCTCCTCCACTCTGCCTACCTCTGGAGCTACACAGATCTTATCTGCTTTTTTAATTTTTAATCTGCAAACCACAGAGAGGAACACCATTGCTCTCCCATTGAGCTCCTGAGCTGGTCAACTGGCAACTGGTCCCATATCAGCATGATGGCAAGAGGATAAAATGCATGGAATATATTTTTACCACATCGTTTTTTTGGACACATTAATGACATAATGATGATTCCTTCCTCCTCCCCAATTATTTGCAATTATTTTGCTTTGAACCTGGAAGGTGCTGCAGCAGAGATGCTCTCTGATTAACTTTCTGCTTTGGCTTCTCCTACATAGTGAGTGATCATTATGAAAACCATGGACATTACATGTTATGTTACAAGCATATAATAACACAGTACATTGTTGCTTAAATATAGGAAATAGTAGCAATAAGTGTTATACATTGGTATACCAACCATTCAGAAAAAAAAAAACTTTACCAGACTGTAATGGGAGGAGAAGCAGAGGAAAGAGAGGCATCTGGCCATTCCGAAAGGAGGAAACCCAAGGAAGAAGCAGAGGAGAGTGAGAAGGAGATGGAGGAAGAGGGCAGAAGTATGCAGAACCCTATGTTTCGCTGGGTAATGCACGGGGCAGTGATGTTTGGACGTGAGTTCTGCTACGCAATGGAAACAGCCCTGGTGACACCAGTGCTGCTGCAGATAGGTAAGGAGACACAATATGTTCACATAGAGACAGACACACTCTTGCTCTCTATTGCTTGAACACATGTTCTCATAATGTCACTATGTCATAGATACAGTAGTGGTCACAAATTTATGAACCTATGCTAAAGTTGACTAAAGTATACACACACCTATTTTAAATTCCCATAGAGGCAGGGACATTTTTATTTTTAAAGGCCAGTTATTTCATGGATCCAGGATACTATGCATCCTGATAAAGTTTGGAATTAAAATAGCGCCTGATTTTCATTGAGAGATGATTTTATGGAAAGTACAGCATGCCGATCTCTAGGTATGGTGAAGAGTATGTGATCCCGTGGCTGCACCACTGTGTCATGTAACCTGTTTGCCCAGCAGCAGTTAACTGGGGACTATGCAGTTAGATGTCAGGTTTGCAATCATAGCAGAAATGGAACAAAGGCATTTTTCCCTGGCTAGGTATGGTAAGAATGTCTAACACAGCACATTTTATAGTCTTTCTGTTTTTCTCCCTATTCACAATATTGCGAAAGATTGTTTGAAAAAAATGTCAAGCTAAACATATTCAGGTTTTTGAAAGCATTTTTAAGGCATCCGGTTTTGCTGGGTTACTATACCAGTAATCTCTGAAAAATGCTTAGTGAGTGAAATGTATTCAAATCTGAACAACATCAAGTGTTGCTGATCTTTCAGCCACTGCAAAGTACTGTAGCTTTACGACATTAAACTCAAGCAGGATGTGTTCAGCTGTGCCTTCTTCTACACAAAACCTACATAATGAGTGTGTCATAGTAAAGGTGAGTTTTATTGGTACCCTGTGGAGTTCTCCTTTAAACAAATAAGTTATGTTGACACAGTGTTACTCACCAAAGTGCATTGTGTCACCTTGACTTCTAACAAACATATTGCATGCATTTCTGTCCTCAATAAACATTTGCAGAGTTGATTTAAAAAAAAAAAAAAAAAAAAAGATTTTTAGAACTGCATTGTTAACATCAGTGTTCTTTACCATCCAGCAGTCTTCTTCCCTGCCTTTGCTGGAGCATTGCTTCCTGTATTGGCTTATTAGTGTCACCTGTCAATTACTAGAATGGATTGAAACCATTGGCAGGAATGTGTATCACCCACCTGCACATGTGCTCCCTTGTGCATCCTCATCCGTGTGTATAAAACAAACATAACTGAGAGACACTCAGTTATGACAAACTGCTTCATTGTGCCACTACAGGTCAAAAAATTCACAGGGTATTGCTGTAGTCTCATTGACAACACTGCAATAAAGTCATCTGCTGTTTTGTTGACTTAAGGGAGAGGAAAGGCAGGAGCAGAGTAAGGCAGCGTGGGTAACATGTTGTTCCCATGAGAACCACTCAGTTTGCCCATTCAGCTGACTGAATGTGAGTGCATTAGGTTTGTACACTACTTTATAAGGGGTGGAAAATCAGTATATTGTCATCTAGCAGAGACAGTTGTTTGAAGCCCAGTTCTGTCTCATGACAACTGGAGGTGATTTCCCTACTTTCCTGGCTGGTTGGTACATATTTCTGTCTGCATTGTTGTTACAGGCCACCTCTGTTTCTGTCGCCCTAAAAGCCATTGGTAAAGGAAGCTGCTTAAGAGCACTAGTGGTTTTTCAGCTATGATTTTATAAACAATGGTACATGTGAATAGGTTGGCTTGTTGATGAGTTTTGTACCAAGATAGCAGGACAAAAGAGAGCCCAGTAAATGAGTAATTCATTACAAAGAACTCTGAGTATTTCAGTCAGTATTTGGTTAGAGTTAAAGATTGTGGTTTATAATAAAAACACATGTAAATCAAATGAAATCCAATGACAACATTTGGCTATTAGAGCCAGAGTTATCAGAGCTTATGTAACCATGTGGTCAAATTTAATAAGAGAGAGGCACATGTGAGCCACAGCATTATTTCATATCAAGTCTTTCCTAGAAATAGAATTTAAAAATCTGGTTTCACCTCATCCAACAATAGTATACGTTGCCTTGGTTCTTAGTCTTGAATCTACCATTTTGTTTGTGTGTGTTTTCTAGGTCTTCCTGAGCAATATTACAGTTTAACCTGGTTCCTCAGTCCTATCCTGGGTCTCCTCTTCACACCTGTGATTGGCTCAGCCAGTGACCGATGTTCTCTGGGATGGGGCCGGAGAAGACCATTCATTCTGGCCCTTTGTGTAGGTGTGCTGCTGGGAGTGGCGCTGTTCTTAAATGGATCATTAATAGGTGAGTAGAAAGTTTCAAATGAGATCACCACTTACAAATTATAATGTTTAACAACATGAATGGTATGGGGAAATTAGGATCTCTTGTGGGTTTTTTATTTAGTTTCTTTTCTAAATACAGATTAGTGATTTTAATCTTACTTTCACTTTCCTACAAAAATGAGCCCTGATTTAACTATGTTACTGTCTGTACAACAAAAAAAAAGACTGAACCTGTTTACATTTTGTGGTATTCTGTTAGGCCTTTCTGTTGGTGATAGTCCTAGCAGCCAGCCAATTGGCATCATCCTCACTGTAGTTGGTGTGGTTGTGCTGGATTTCTGTGCCGATGCCTCTGAGGGACCAATCAGAGCTTACCTTCTTGATGTTGCTGACACTGACGAGCAAGATATGGCCCTAAATATTCATGCTTTCTCGGCTGGTAAGACAACATGCATGTACGCACGCACGTACACACACTGTCCACATACACCTGTTTGAATATCAGCTATTTAATAACACACTTAAGTATCACATATATACTGTACATTGTCACATATACGTTACGTTGTCATTGATATACAAATTATTTCTAACACTTTTTACAGAATGTGAGTTTTAAAAATGATTCACACACTTATGTAGAGTAGTTTCAGAAGCTGCTTGTACTTTTTCTCGTTTCTTAGACAATTATTGACTTGTTTCTGTGTATATACCTGTCACTTCAGGGCTTGGCGGAGCAGTGGGCTACATGCTGAGTGGTCTAGACTGGACTGGCACAGCTCTGGGACGAGCATTTAAATCACAGGAACAGGTCCTCTTCATGTTTGCAGGCATCATCTTTATTATTTCTGTCACACTTCACATGCTCAGTATCCGTGAGCAACCTTTCGCTCCTTCCAATCAGCTTAAAATCACAGGAAGTGGGGAGTCTACCAGCCAGTTGTCTTTTAGGGCCGTTGGCCACACTCCACCTTTACTTGATATGATTGCAGAGGAGGATGCTTCAGCGCGAGCTCTGTCCCAAGAGGGCAACAGATCAGATCCTGAGCAAGGAGAAATAGACTTCCTTGCTGTGGAGCGAGTGCGGAGCAAAAGCGATTCAGTCTTAGCCATGCCAGATGCCACTATTGAGTTGGATTCTGACCTCGACCCAGATGCACAATTTTTCCAGCCAGAGGTGCATCGCTTTCTACCAGAGCGAGAAGATGTTTTTAAGTCATCAGACCACAGTCTTGGGTCTTCGTCTACTGCCGGTGGACCAGCCGCCCTTACTGATGGGATGGTGGTCTTAGAGCCTACAAATCCAGCTTGGCCTAAGCTTAGGTGTCCAACAAATGACCCTCCTCTCCTTCAGATCAGTTCTGGCTCAGAGGACTCACATCTGAAAACACAGGTGAAATCAGCTGCTATGGATATTTTTTGTCTTGGCTTACAATTACATTGGCGGAAAAGTGTTAATATTACGGTAACTTGTGATTAATAGAATGTGATTATTTTTCCCTTTTTTCAAAAGGCAATATATGGAACTTTTTAGAGACAGAATACTTACTGTACAGAATACTGTACTGCGTTTCAGATATGTTGTCCCATGTCTTCAGGTTCCCTTTCTGCCATTTAATATATACCTCTGTGCTTCTCTCCTGTACTAGCAGGTCAAGGCTGTCAATGGTGTCACTGCTGGCTTGTCAACTTCTGACCACACCAATGAAATGAAAGGCCATGCCTCCACAAAGCTGCCCAGCCGGCCGTCCAATACCTTAGTTTCATCACGACCACACCCACACACCTTCTACAGACAGGTACCATTGCATTTACCAGTTTTTGAATTACTTTCTGTAATGGTAATTTACAAATGTGAAAAGCTGATGTTGGTCCTCTTCTCTTTAGCCTTCCTTCACTTTCTCATACTATGGACGAGTGGGATCACAACGCTATCGACTGCGAAGGCCAATTACCACCTCCCAAAGTTTGAATGACCTCAGTAAACTCCAGGGCTGTGGGCACAGGCGGGAGTTGCAGCTTTCAGCTAGCAGTCTGTCATCTGAGGGCTCCCGGAGTGAGGGAGGACCAGACAAGGGTACAACTGTTCGACTGCTCTGGTTATCCATGTTGAAGGTGAAGGAAATTGCAAATGTCTTTCATATTTATGTATTTTTTTCTCTTTTCTCTTATTTTACAATTGCACTGCATCACATTTACAACAATTTAAGGTCTGCTGTTGCATATTAACAAACCAAACTTTATTTTTTTGTGGAATTTCTTATTCCTTATTCATGTCAAGTCTCAATTCCTTGTTTCATTTCTGTGTTCTGTAGATGCCGAGGCAGCTGTGGAGACTGTGTGTTTGTCACCTTCTCACGTGGTTCTCCATCATAGCTGAAGCTGTGTTTTACACCGATTTTATGGGACAAGTCATCTACCACGGAGACCCCACCGTACACACACACACACACACACACACACACACACACACACACACACCCTTGTGTGTCTTATTGTTTAAAGACAGTTGTGCTAACTGACTGAATTTTTGCCCTGCTGTCATTATAGATCATGATCTGTCATTTTTATTTAACAATTGTATTTAATGCTTATTGTCAGCTGGCCGGGGACTACAGCTGGAAATTACCCATAGAGGCTACTACAGCTGTCCATGAAATTAAAACCCATAGAGGCTAAAGCTGCTCCTTTTACTGTATAGTTAACTAAGGGGTACTGTCCATGACATTATAAACTCTAAAACTAAACTAAACTACCATGGAGGCCACACAATACACTAGAGGGACAATAGTCTGAAAAGACCAGGTGATGTCAATAAAAATGTCCAGCATGCTAACAATCAGTGGGCAGTCTAGAAAACTGAAACTGAAAATTTGATGCTCACCACAGGATAAAAATGTGTATTAATGTTAATAAAAAGCATCAAGAAAAAAATCTGATGGAAAAAGCTCGCAGGATTGTGAGAAAAGCTCCAAAAGGCATCAAATGACAGATTAGACATTTGTATAAGAGTATCAGAAGAAAACCTCTTCTAATTTTTTGTTTTCAAATGTTATTTTGAAAGTGTAAATAATGGAAATAAAAATCTAATGAAAAGAACCTTTTTTAAGTGACATATTATACCAGTGGCAATGTTTCTAATCTGTCATTTTGATGCCCATTTGGAGATTTTTTCCATCTTTTCTTGGCTTCTTTATGCACATTAATACAAATTTATACCTGGGGTGCCCAAACTTTCGAGCCCCACTGTACACAAAGTCATGTATTTGTAAATTTTTACATGTTTACAAGTCTATGATTACATTGCCAAAATGATTATGCTTTTTTCAGGCACCAGCCAATTCCACAGAGCTACTAAACTATCACAAAGGAGTACAGATGGGCTGCTGGGGACTGGTGGTCTATGCTGCTACTGCTGCTGTCTGCTCTGGTAAAACACAAACACTGTTTCCATTTTAACAGCCGTGGCTTGAGGCACATATGTCTGTCCAGGTAAACTTCACTGTGAAATCATAATGTTCTACAAAAACTCTTTTTGGCAATTATTCAATGCCATAACTCAAGAACAGAAGGGGAGATTGTGACCATGTTCACATTTGGTCAGATACTGCTCACCTTGAACCTGTGGGGATTGTATAGAGCTTCTGGTCTGCCTGGTTGAAGATGTGTGTGAAGCATCCACATTTTGCCAAAAAATACACTTCATACCATTTTATTAAATTCCTTCTTCGTCTTCTCCCTGTCTTCACTACATGTATTATATTAGTCTGGACAGAAATAGATGTAAACTGCAACTTGACTGGTTGGCAGAGGCATACAACCGCAAGGCATTAATTCTAGTTAGATTTTAATTTAAATCTATGTATATTCTGCTGTATTTGCATACAAAAGAAGTGGTCAGTGATACAATTAATTTTTTCCCTCCATTTTCTAACCTGCTTCACTATGCTGTCTTCAATAATTGTATTTTCTCTGCCTCCCTCTTTCCATCTCTCCACTCAGCAATCCTTCAAAAGTACCTGGATAATTTTGATCTGAGCATTAAGGTTGTCTACATTGTTGGAACTCTGGGATTCTCGATAGGTCAGTTGCTACAACAGAGTAAACCGCTGACAATAATAGAGTAAAGCAGAGTGGATTTGGGAGCAGTTGCATATTGTCTTAATGGGTATGCAGAATAAATTATTTTTTTTTTGTATTTAAACAGCTTTTATCTCTCTAACCTTAGGAACTGCTGTTATGGCAATCTTCCCTAATGTTTATATCGCCATGGTGATGATCAGTAGCATGGGTATCATCTCCTTGAGTATCTCCTACTGTCCCTATGCATTACTCGGGCAGTACCATGAAATCAAAGAGGTATGTACACAAACAGACAATATATCCATGCACACTGTCCCTACCTGGCGATACAAATACTGCATTAATGAGGACATTCTTAATGAGGATGTCCTCATTTAGGATCCTAGTGGCCTTTCTGTGTATCTGACCTCAACAGGGAGAGCTGTTGCCTGGTTGATTTGGATCTTTAATGATTTTCCTAGCCTTTTTCTTGCAACGTCTGATGTAAATATCCTATAGGGTAGGGCCCGGTTGTGTGTTCAGCAACAAGAACCACTTTTTGCAGGTTGTCAAATGTGTTTAGCTCACTTGCTATAGACGCATGAGCACTTGACAAGGAACAAGGGGTGGGCTTGTAATCTGTCATAGTCTTTAAACCTTGACACATACTCTTGGGGTTGCCTTCCTAGCATTGTAGTTCCAGTTTCTTCCCGTAGACCCGTTTTGTGTCCTTTACTGCATTCCTAATTTGTAGGCGGCAATGGATGTGTTTATGGCATCGTAGATGTTTTGGAAATTCATGGTTTCTGGTTGTGGAAGGATATAATTGTAGTTTTGGGTACAGTTGCTTCTGTTGTGTTATAAATTAAATCTACCACAGTTTCATTGAATCCATTGATGTAATCAGTGACATAATATGCTAAATATCCTCTCCTCAGTACATTCACCACAGTCCAGGAAACACTAGAAGAGGTTTTGGCATTGACTGCGCTATCTTATCCTGCCAGGTGAGCATTGATACTTTTTTCTCCATTCAGCTCTAGACTTGTAAGGTTTACTATTGATAAAGCAACACCCAAACAGATCACAGTGATTCTTGGTCCTTTTTTTAAAACTGATCCAGAAGCATGGTTTAGGCTGTGAGCTAAATTAACTCATGTCTTTATTCCAAATTTGTGTCATTTTCAGTTGCCTTCTACTTCTAGTGGTGTTGATACAAATCTATGGGAACTATATACTAAGAAGTGTATTACAGTGTATACTATTGTGTTGAATTATTCTTTTTTCATTTCCAGGTCTATATCAGCCAGATTCTAGTTGCATCGGCCCTCGGAGCTGTGGTGGATGCAGTTGGCAGTGTGCGTGTCATTCCTGCAGTGGCCTCTGGGGGCGCCTTCCTTGGCTTCCTTACTGCCTGTTTCCTTGTTATTTATCCTGATATGGAGCCCACCAGCTTAGAGAAGGGCTTGGTGGGTTTACCTGGAGATTCAGACCCAAATGGAGGAAGAACCAGTGACCAGAGATTGGCTCTGCTGAGCCTCACAGATGGAAATAGTCTAAAGAGGACAGATAATGACTCTGTTGCCTTAGCATAATTGTTTAGGTTTCTTCTCACTAAGCACAGGCCACAGCATGTGAGGGTTAAACCGAATGTCTGTTTCTTTCTGAAGAAGGAATTAGGAAAAACATGACAGAACACTGAGTTGACTCCCATCTACAGATATCTGGGTGGGTGGATTTAGATGGATGATATATTTTTGGAGTAGAAGACTGATAAGTAGAAACAATCTCAGGGGCTGCTATGCTTGTCTTATTACTACCTCAACCCTAAAAACAAATGGATGGCTGGATGGATGGAAGTAAGCCATTAAAACACAAAGAGACACTGTTGAAGCTAACTGTTGAAGACTAATGAAACAAAAATAAGCCTTTTATGCAAAGACGTAAATGGAAAGCACACAGAGCACTTTCTGTCTCACTCCTAAACAGTATTGTCACACTGATGCTGCGTAAGTGTGATATGTGAATTCACAGAAGCTGCTCTATATACTGATTAATGAACAATCATAGTGCTGTAAAAGTATGTACCTCTGTATTAGTAGACTGAATATGTTAATATTTGTCTGTTAATGGAATACCTTCATATTATATTGCTATTTTATAAATGCCAGAAAGTTTCCAAACTACAGGTAAAGCCTTATACGTTTGTTGCATACATAACAATTCCTACACTTTTTTATTCACATTTATGATTTTGGTTACATAGCAAGCTAGTGTGCAGTTGGACGTTCCCTTTTGTGATGATTTGATGACTATTGCCTGTACTGAAGATAACGGAAATTCTGAACGAAACATTTTATCATAATGTAGTTAAGAAATAAAACCAGCATCTGTGACAAATGTATTTTTGGCACTATGGTTAAGTCTGCGGATGCAAAGTGTTTCTCAGTGAAGGCAGATGTTGCATTGTAATTACTGTAGATATACACTGTAAATGGTAGTGTATCGTTTCTCAACACCTCAAGTAGTGTTGGGCTTCAATGTGAATTATGTTAGAGGATGGCATTGTTTTGTTTTCTATTTATTTATTTTAAATATAGAGTACATTCCAAATACAGGTGATATAGTTGGATAGAAATGCTCTGGCATTAAAGGGGATTGCAGTTTTTGTTTGTACTTTGTATTAGAAGCAAAATGACACTATCCCACATTAGTTTAGTGTGCCACGTTCATCATTTGACAGCTGTGAAACTGTCCTAGTATGGACAAATCAGAAGATAAATACCTCCCATACTGCCAGGCTTCAGTTTACATCAGAATAACAAACATGAGCAGGTAGCAGAGAGTATGTGGAGGAGTATTGTGAACTTTGAGCAGCATGCAAGACAATGTTTAACATACTCCCTGCCACACTTTAACATATTAGCAGTGTCACAAACCGAGTGCAGTATACAATGTTTAATAAACTATACAGGTGGCTCAGCGGAAGAGCAGGCACACATGTACTTCAAGGTGTATTCCTTGATGCAGAGGTCCAGGGTACAAATCTGACCTGTGAAGATTTCCTTCATGTCTTCCCCATTTCTCACCTAACTGTCCTGTCAAAAATTAAAGGTGGAAAAGCCCAAATAATCTTTAAAAAACAACTATACAGACCTATGCTAGTCCTAATTGGACAGCATAGTATGTCCTTTTTGAAGGCTTATCTTCAATAGAACTCCATCCCTCAACAATATTAGACTTCAGCCTTAAGTTTAATAAGTGGAGGTTTACATGTTCTGAAACTGTTTGAGAAACCTGTAAACCTTTAATTCTGTATATTGAATAGTATATAGAGAGGCCAACTTCTATGTAAGGCCAACAACTGATCTTTGCAAATTTGCAACCCCAAGTGAACCTTATAGAGAAGCACAGGACCTTATCATTTCATTTTCCTCCTTAAAGGATTGTTCAAGTCAGAGGCAGCAGTGCCACGAGTGGAAACGGCACAAGCATGAAAGGTGTCTATTGTTGCAACTTTGAGGCTTTACTTTGTTTATGAGCAATGTCAACACTATTTGTTTTGGACCTTGTATCCTGGCAGCCTTCAGAGAAGTGTCTTCTATTGTGGGATTGCTGTCACTGAGGACTTATGGCCTCAAGATTTACACAGCCTGATTTACAAGCACTACAAAGGGATCAATCTGTGGATTTTTGCAGGAGATATTGAAGGGAAAGATAGAGGGAAAATGATATAAATAACCACTAATATCTCTGTAAATAATGCAGAGATTCTGCTTGTGTGTGACATGGGCTGTGTGCCATTGTGTTCCTTTGGAATTGTACTGGGTCTGTTTTTTAAAAAGCACCTGTTTACAAGAGGTTATGGTATATAATATTGTTAGTTTTTTGTAGCTATATATTTTGCTAGTATTGTGTTTTCCAAGCAATATGAGGTACTTATTCTTTGTAAATCAAAATAAAATGTTGTTTTTCACTTTTCTATCAGAGGACCAGTAAACAGGCAGGTTAACCAAATACTCTTGTTTTATATACAGCTTTGAATCCTTTTAAATTAACTTAGTTTTAGTTTAAAGAGTAATTTCACTTTAGCTGGTCTAAATGTTTCAGAGATGTTTCCATCTTGCAAATAAGCTTTTCTTGGGGAATAACACCATTTTTAGTGCCACACTACTGTAGAAGAATAAGAGTTTCTTGGAACACGCCCCCTGCTTATTGAAATTGTTTTGATTTTATACAAATGTTAAGAATTTAAGAATTATATATTTTACGTTTTGGTTTGAAAGTCAATCACTGGTGTGGTTTTGGTTCTTTTTTGCTGCTGCTGGCAGACTTGTACAATGTAAACACTGTATTTTGTACCAAGTATTTGAAAAAAAAATGATTGCGCCTTCTTCACTTGTGTCTGTGTTTTTATGACAATTGCTCACACCTTCTATTTCAACATTTTTGATTTGTAAGTATACTCACACAGGTGTCTCCTTAAGCTGAAAACCAAATCAGATCATTAAGACTTAGTTTGGTTTTATCAGGTGACATCATTTTAAAGGGAAGACCCAGGACTAGGTGGAGAGATTATATCTCTGTGGCTCGGGAAAGGGAAGTTTGGGGTCCCCCACTGGAGCTGCTGCCCCCGCGACCCGATACCGGATAAGCGGATGAAGATGGATGGATGGATCATTTTAAAGTGACTGTCAATTAGTAATTTCCACAAAGGCTCCAATTTTCTTTGTTGGAGATATTAGCACTGTATGAGTGTTTCAATGTGGGTCTTACAGCTGCTAACGCCTATTTTAATCTAATTTAAATAACTTGACTTAATGTGGCCACTTAAGTTTCCAATGCAGACTTACTTTCCAAATTATGTAAGACGCTAATAAGATATTAAAAATATATAAGTTCTTTATTATACATATATATATTTTTTGTCCTATACACAAGTCACAATTGCACTGAAACTTGATGTTCTTGAAAAAATGAGTTTTGAAAATGTATAAGTAACAACCAATATCTTGGAGGCTATGCTGGGTCTTTTATTTTTCTATGAATTATATGCTGTGTATGATACTGCATTGTGCTTCCTCAAATCACCAATGCGCATGTTGATACATCCACCCAGAAAAACAGGAAGGAGTGACAGGCGTAAACATTAGAACCGATGAGCTCGTGCAGTTAGTCGAGCAGGAGTCTGCTGAGCAGTTGGAGGGACTCTAGTTTCAGACTGCTCTCATGAATGTGAAGGTTAGCCTGTGATGAGGTTAGTGACCTGAAAGAGAATAACTTTTAATGACAGCTTTAAAGACTTTACTTTAACGTGATATCGTTGACAACAAGTCACGCGATAGACTGGAAGCTTCCTCTCACCTGTACAGCTTGTGACTCGGCCTCACGTGTCGCAGCGGCGATAAAACAGTAGCCTATCAGCTACATTTCTTTAATTTGTAAAACTGTGCTAAATTCAACATTATTGGCAAAACTTGTGTCAGTTACTTTGGATCTTTCAGTGATGTTAGCTTGACATATTCGAGTCAAATGTGTTACATTAGTTTAAAGCGCGATTATATAAACAATGATTTTTTTTGTTTTGTTTTGTTGTTGTGTGACACTATTTTTAACTAAATGCCATAGCGTAACAACTGAAACAGTCACTCAGTATTTCCTATAGAGGTGAGATTCAGATTAGCTTTATTTTCAGCTACATATAACTGTGTAGAAAGTGAAATAAAGTCATGTGGCAATTTGCTCAGATGTACATGACTAAAACTGAAAAGTACCCTGTTTTATACAATATTCTGGATTTGCCTGGGAGCAAATCCAGAATATCCAGAAAGAAGGAGGAGCATGGGAAATTGGAGACATCAGACAGTTGTAATTGCTTTTTTTTATTTCCATCTAACTGATCCTGAAGGTCAAATATTTTTCAGATGATGTTTCTGTTTGCCAGCTTGTCTACTTATTATTTGTGTAAATGCTTGTGTTAGTTTTTCCCACTTCAAACATTTTTTTCTGAGCTTTAAGGGCACATTTGTTACAGGCTAAGCAGAATTTTCCCTTGCAAGTGTGCACGAATTGAAATTGGTCATGACCACCTCAGGTCTGGAAGACAGAGATACCAGATTGTTGTGTGTTTGTGTCGTATCAGAAGGTGTAGGCTAACACTATTAATGTGGTGTTATGGTTTGATGTGGAATGTGCCCTGTTTGTTAAGGGTCATATGATCGTATTGATGATTGTGATCATGTCACATCCTTGGACCAATAATGGAGGGACAGCAGCAGGTCATGTGGCATGTTAATTTAATGCGTTATGAGTTCAGTTATGCTGGGCATTCCTGTTGATTAGTTATCATTTAATTTCAAACCAGTGAACAGGGCTTGTTGCAATGGTTTTGGCAATGGTCAAACATTTTTTTAAGGACAATTTAACTGTAAAATAATTATAAAAAATATGCTAAATATTTGAGCATACTGTATTTTTCCTATGGAGCTATAAAAGTGCATTAAAAAAATGCATACGATATCAGTCTGCCTCTGTCAAATGTGCAAGACTATTTAAAGGTGGACTTGATGTTAACATTTCATCCATGCTATGGTGCAAGTCCAAGAAGAGACTAGACCAAGAAGCATGGGACCTGGGGTTTCAAAAGAATTTGTTTCTCACTGTGGTGACTCAGTTGTAAAAGAAAAAAAACAGTATACCAAAGATGGGATGTGGAATAATTAACTAATTCAGTTGTTTTCCTTTTCTCGTCATATGGACTCCCAAGAACTTCATGGAGCTGATAATCCGCTGGCGACAGTATTTTGTTCCAGAGACTGATTTACGCAGCAGTAATCAATTCTTAGAATTCTTCATGGGGGAGACAGAAACTATGCACTATAGCTTTAAACAAAGTGAACACTGGAGAATGTCAGCCCTAAAGAGAAGTGTCTATCCTGAATTATACACTGTTTACACTGCAACTCCTGTACCAATGTGGATATGAATATGACAATTGCACTATGTAACTTCTGGTTCAAATAAATTCACAAAACCAAATTTAACTTAGATTCTGGTTATTGTAGCTGTAATAATTCCATCATGGAATGATTCTGGTGGAAAAAATGTCTGACTAGGCCTTCAGAAGTTGTTAATGAGAACAACCATGGTATAATGAGCTGGAACGAGCACTCATGTGTCATGTGCTTTCATTAATTTATTTGTTCTCATGCAGAAAGATGAAGATGAGAAAACTATAACAGTCTGCCTTATTAACACACAAACCTTTTCAATTATCTCTATCTTCATGTATACCTATCTTTGACTCCTTTCTCTGACTGACTTCTCTGTCTATTCTCTGTTACTTTCAGCGGTCTGAGTTAGCACTTCGGCCCCTTTTCTACTGGTCCCACTGGGTCCTGGGCTGGTGTCAGTATGGCAGACCATCTGCCCCCTGCTCTGCTGGAAGCCTGTGTGGTAGTAGGAGCATCTAGCGACAAACTTAGGGAGGTCTACCAGGTATCTGCCCGACACACATATGACTGTAAACTGAAAATGGGTAGTGGTATTGTCATCAAAGAATACATAACTTGTGTTTGCAGCCTCGTTCCATTTTGTTGCTTTTATATTATGAGATTAAATTTAGTTTTTCTTGAATTTTCATTATTTCTGAGTTGTTTTTTTATGAGTATTGTGAATACTGGTAAATCCTATGTTTTATTACCTTTTTCTTAATATATTATGATATATAAACAATAATTTTGGCCATTTTGGCCATCCTGGTGGCCTAGTGGTTACATGCCCATTTGGATTCTGGCCAGGAACCTCTGTTGCTCAACTGTAAGTATAATAAAAACAAAATTTGCCCCCCAAAAATTCTTAAAAATAAAAATCTAAAGATCATGTAATCAGCATATTTTTAAATTAAGTTTTCCATGTCTCTTCTATTAAATGAGCCACGTGACTGTATGTAGAATATGTGTAATTTTTTTTTTTAATATAACATGTATCAAAGCTAATTATGATAAGAGTAGAGGTCCCCCCATCTCCCACTCAGGCCATTAACAATAATGGAACTCCAGAGCAGCTTCATTTGGAGCCTGAGGTACTGCATGTCCTGGCCCCCCCCTTCGTTAATAGACCACACGCTGAGAGTGATGCAGTGAGGTCACATGGGAAGAAGCGGGGCTCCTTTCTCAGAAAGAAAAGGGAACAACTAGCTCCCAGCCCAGGTCTGTACCTGCTTGTCTATTCTGGTACTTCTACACAACAGGACAACACAGCAGGATTTTGTATTCTTTTTATTTATTATTTTATAAATACAACACGTTTTCTTTTTGATTTGTCCCTGACCTAACTCTACCCATGGTGTTTTGTGTCATTTTGTTATAATTTTAGCAGGCGGAAGAGGAGGTAGTGAAGGTGTCAGTGTTACTAAAGACATCGACCTAATGGCTTTACCTCATCTCTGCTTCCCGGGTATTTGATATTCCCTGTCATGCACAGATTTGGTTAGCCATACAGTAGTGCAAAACGGACATCTTGTAATTGTAGTCTGTCATGCTTACAGTATGTGTTAACATGTTTAATATTTTTTTTCTTGTTTCCAGGTGGGCTCCAAGTAACCAATGAACAGAAAGATGAACAATTCCACTTCCTGGTTTTCACTGATGTCTTTGGCAACAAGACTCATGGAGTAGTAATGCAATGTTACCGACCAATACTGGTACACAGTACTCAAATAATACTACACTCACAACAATTAAACTAAAGCCCAACTAAGTTTTACTGCTACAATCAGATATATAACCTAATGCAAATAAAAACCTATTTAAGATACAATTGTTGGCAACTCAACCAATTAGCATGTGTCATTAAATAGCACGCTCACATTGAAAGATTAAAAAAAACATATCTAATAGCAATTCACTGTTCACTGTGTCTTTACAGGAAGGGATGTCTTTCT
This sequence comes from Etheostoma perlongum, assembly GCA_026937815.1. Taxonomy (NCBI): domain Eukaryota; kingdom Metazoa; phylum Chordata; class Actinopteri; order Perciformes; family Percidae; genus Etheostoma; species Etheostoma perlongum. The sequence goes on from CM049376.1 coordinate 15,367,595, forward strand.
TCCAAAATGGACCTGGGTCCTTTAAGTTTTCTAAACTGTTCTCTGCCTACAGTTTTTGTGTCATATCCAAGTTTCCTTACTTCACTGCACTCAAAGACTGTCTGTCATGGTGAGAAGCAGTTTACTAAACTTAAACTGCTTAACTAAATCGTTTTAGCTTTACTATACAAAACACAAACACAATCTCTGTCTCTTTCTGTTTGTTCTACTTTGTTTTTTGTTAGTCTGTTAATCCAGCTAAGAACATGTTGTTTGTCTGATGTGGAGGAGACAGTGAAGGAGTTTGCAGCCAAACTGGCACTGGTGCCTATTCCCCCTCCTGGACAACTACACTTGGTGTGTGTGTATATGTGTGTTCACACTCTGTGGTTACTGTGGTCCTTAAAATGTTTATACTCCATTGTATCGTGAGGCAGGAGTTATCAGGTTCATGTTGCATGCGTGCACATATATTAATTTTTAGTGCATCCTTTAACCGTGATACAGTCAGAAGAACACAAACTATGAAACGATGTATATGTTTTGCAGATGTTTACCTTGCGTCCTCTGACCATTGTATTACCATCCAGAGAAGACAAAGACCACCCAGCCATAGATTTAGACCTCCATCTCCCTTTCTTCTGCTTCAGACCACAGCAACTACTACAGGTACAACACGCACCTGTTGTGTTGCTGTTAGTGAAACAAGAGGAGGCTCACATTAACTCTGTCTCCGATTGTCTGTCCCCTCCTCTGTAGGTGCTATCTTGTCTCCTTCAGGAGCAGCGGGTGGTGTTATTCTCTGCTGATTGGGCCAGACTCACGCTGGTGGCAGAGAGCTTCTTGCTTTTTCTGCAGGTCAGTTGAACACCTTTGTCTGCATATCTGCAAATGGCACAGTAGTGTTAATATCTATATATCTATCAATATCTAATAAAAGGTGTTTGATCCTTCATCAAGCGATCCGTTATTTAACTTGTTGATCCATTAGTTTGTCCATCCATGCCCCCCTAATCTTTCTTCTAGCCTCTGTTGTGGCAGCAGCCATATGTTCCTGTCCTGGCCAGAAGCATGCTGGACTTTCTCATGGCTCCTACTGCCTTCCTCATGGGCTGCCATCTTAGTCATTTTGACGAGGTTGCTGCTGTGAGTACACAATCTTCCAAATCAGTTAAAACCTCCAATGGGAGTGGAAAATGGGGGAATAATGGGAATGCTGTGTAGTGATTGTACACTAAACCTACTGATAGTATATCTTAAATGCACTGTAGCTTTTTCATCCAAAATATCCATCTCTGAATCAGAAATAATGATAAAAAGAGTGAGTGAAACAACAAAGTTGACAGACTTGGTTGGATTATTGGAGGAATAGGGCCGCCATTTTTTTATGTCTCTGGTCTCAAAGCAACTTATTCATCTAAATAAACATTAAACTTTAAGAAGGTTATCTACAGCAGGATTTAGACAGTTTAAGCAAGTTTTAGTCACAGCTTGAAGTGAATGCATTACATTTGACTCTTATTTTCTTTTGGTCGTGTTTGCAAATGTTGACTACATTTTCCTAGATCACAAAACAAAATTGTTTTTTTTAAATATTGTCATATATTTGTTTACAAAAGAACCTTATCAGTTAATGCACAAATAAAATGAGGAAGGGATTGATTTTATTCTTGATCTTCCTCTGTCCAGGAAACAGATGATCTGATCTTAATCAACATTGATAACGGAAGTGTCTCCACTTCTTATTCTGAGACTCTTGACCTACCAGAGTTTCCCCCGGCTGCTGCAGACTGCTTCACACAGAGGTGCTCACTGTCAAGAATGATACAACTACTGTTAATTTCTAATAGTACTATACAGAAATACAAACAAACAAACTAAAAAGTGCCATATGGATTTGGACTTGGACAGTAGATGTGCGACTTTATTGATCCTTTTCTTAAACTTGAAAAAAGATATGAATGTGTTTCTATTAGTTTCTACAGTATGAGTGTGTTTCTGCAGGTGTCAGTCCCTGCAGATACATTTTGACCTGCATCAGTGCCACCATGCGAGCTGCGCTGACATCAGTGAGCAGCGGGCACAGAGAAGAGCGTGGCAACACAACCTCAACCACGACATCCAGAGGATCACATTGGAACTGATTGTCAACACATTCAGGTTCTGTGTGTGTTGTTTCTGTACTGAGATCTAATGGGAGGGTTTCTCTAACATATATATTTTGTTAATGGATACATGTATGTATACTATATAATAGGGATGTTAGCAGTCATCTGAACTATGAACATCGAGTGTTTAACAGTGAAGAGTTCCTGAAAACCAGAGAGCCAGCTGAACAGCTGTTTTACAAAAAGGTAAATACTAACTTGGTAAAACGGGTAATATTTTTCTGTTATTTTAACTGCTCATCTTCAAATGAACATGGCTGTGTTGCAGGTGTTGGAGACACACATTTTCCATTCCTTCCTTAAGGATCGTCTCAACAGGAAAATGGACAACTTTGCTCGAATGGAACTCAGCACTCGTTCTGAGATGCAGAAGTAAGTTAGTAAACCCATCAACTCTCAAACGAACTGATAATATAAAGTTCACCACTTGATGTGTTTGCACACCAACCTACAGCCTCGAAAAGTTTTTTGAATCAGCACCTCTCTAAACAAAATCTTCTTGAGGGTAGGCTTTATTGCAGGGCTGTTAAATTTGACTGCATTAGTTTAAGCTTAGGGAGCAGTCAAACAGTTTATGCCAAACAACTGACAAAATTTTGGAGTGTTGAAGTACCAAATAAAAAAATTAAAGTACCCCTGTAATGCATTGTTTCTATCATGTGTTGTCTAGGATGAAGGCCATGGTTAAGGTCTCACGCAGACCCAACATGCAGGAGATTCAAGCCCGGAGTAAAAGCTCTATTACAGAGAGCAAGCTGAGTAAGAGACTGGGGATGAGCCTCCCTAACCTCAGAGACGACCAAACTGTCAGCTTCCAAAGAAACACACTGCTGACCAGGATCATCTTGTCTGACCCCGGTGAGACTGCAACAGAGGCCAAAAACCATCAGGATATACTGTAGACAAAGTAACTATAAAAATGTTTCTTTGTTTCTCTCCCCTTCTTGCCTTCATCCCCACCTCTTAACATGTTCTCCGTGCACTCCTTACCCCTTTGTCTCCTAGCGCTGAGAACTCCTCCAAAGCTTCCAAATGTGTTTAAGCTCCCAGATTTTCCAGCCTCTCTGTCCTTCAACTCTGTCCAAAATTATTACAGTGAGCTGATCCAGCAGCTTGGCAAAGCCATCTTCTCTGTCCAAAATGAGAACTCCACTCTGCTGGCCAGGTATTTTGCTTTTATTATTCCTTAGGATCCTCTTGTCATCCTTCCAGGAACAACACTGTCATTCCTGTCATTTTAATTTGTACAATCAAGTTACACTGTTGGTCTGTCATTATTTCTTGTTTATTATTTTCACTCTCAGTTGTTGATCTTCTTAATTCCACTAAAAAACCTTGTTACTTCAAAGAGTTGAGGCTTGATTACGATTATTTCCCCTCTGCAGATTCTACTACTTGCGTGGATTCATTAACACATTGTGTTGGCGACGGCTGGACGCTCTAGGTGATTTCCAGAACCTCTACAAGACGGACATCGCCATCTTCCCCACACAGCTGGTCTCGTGGCTTGTGGACACACTGCACCAAGACGAGAGACAGCAAGCTAACAAACGACCTGAACTCAGGAAACTAATGCTCAAGGCCAGTCAGTTTACACAACCATTATTACATCCACAACATCTTCTAGAAGTGGTGGTTTTAGGGGAAAACTCAAGTCTTCCTTTGTTGATGATAAAGTAGTGATGATACATGTGATCTTGTCTTTGTTCACCTTTTTATTAGGTGAAGACAGAGAATGAGAAGCTGTTGGTGCAGCCGGATGACCATGTTAAAAAGTTTGCGCTTCCCCGAAAACATCTGATTCAGGAAGAGTTTGTGCGTTGTGTTCAGGAGTGCGGGATTGTTCAGGATGTAGCAACCATACACCGATTATTTGATGCTCTTACTGATGGTAAGTGAGGACAGGCAGGCTCATGTGTGTGGTTTAGAGATCTCTTTTGGTAACTTTGATAAAATATTTTTTCTGAATTGTGTAGAACCTTGCAGTATCAAGCCTTAGACATACAAATGCCATATTTTGCAACCAGCAGTGTGAGTCAAGGCAAAGTGATACAAATTGTGTACCATCACTGGTGCTGAATCAAAATATATATATATATATATATATATATATATATATATATATATATATATATATATATATATATACTTGATCTTTGGAGGGAAATCAAGTATTACAGTATTTGAAGCCACTCTCATGAGCCATATGAATTCAGACAATCATTCATCATAGTAACACATGAACAATAATGTGCACTATTCAGAGATATCTGATGTTAAATGTGAAAATACCTTAATCTGTTTGTGCGAATGGGAATGTTTTCAGCTGTTGCGTGTTTTTTCCCCCACTCAACGTGTCAACGTGTCTTTGTCCTGTATATGTTTGTATTTCTGCTTGTCTCTCTCTCTCTCTCTCTCTCTCTCTCTCTCTCTGTCCCAGGCCAACTGAAGCAGGTGGACCCTGAACTTTTCAAAGTTTTCTACACCTTCTGGAAGGAGACGGAGGCCGAGGCCCAAGACGTCAACTTGCCCCCTGAGGTCATTGACCATCTTGACAATAGTGAATGTGTCTACAAGTTGTCGTCGTGTGTCAAGACCTCCCATGGGGTTGGTAAAATTGCCATGACGCAGAAACGTCTGTTCTTGCTTACTGTGGGAGGACAGAGCTTCCTGGAAATCACAAAGTTCAGAGACATACAGGTCAAGTGTTTATTAATCCCCTTTCTCTAAAATCCCCTTCTCTGCACTCCTGTTTCAATAAATGACTCCCCCATCTTTGTGCAGGACGTAAAGATTGCCTCAGCTCCCTTTCTACTTGTGCGTATTCCTTCCCTTCGTATCAAGATCTCTGGTAGGCTTGAGGTGTTTGAGGCCAATCTGAAGACAGAGACAGAACTCTGGAATCTTGTGGTGAAAGAGATGTGGGCCGGGCGCAAGATGGCCGACCAGCATAAGGTACAACAAAGGCTGATGGCACACCACTGGAATCTATCACTCCACTATCTAGCAAGACAACACTGTTCCGGCCCACCGTTCACATTCACAGGTCAAATTTGTACAATGGTGAACTCTGACCTGTGACTTCAATTACACCGAATACATAAAATAACAAATATATTTGCAGTAATATTTGTTGTAAGTGTGACCTCACCATTACTCTTCTATTTAACCTAATACAACCACTACATCAGAGATTTAGTTACTTTTTTGACTACACAAGTCACTTTTCAATGTTTTTGTTAAACATTTCTTTGACATGGTTTATTTATTGTGTCTTTAGGACCCTCAGTACATGACTCAGGCTCTGACCAATGTCCTGTTAATGGATGCTGTCATGGGCTGCCTGCAGACACAAAGGTCCTTCATTGCTGCCTCAAAGCTGGCCTACTTTGATAAGATCAAACATGAAGGTCTGGGCTCACCCTTGTGATGTTTCTTTATGTTTCTCTTGATATTTTGCTTATAGAATGAATCAAAATCTTAGTTGCCATCTTTTCTTCATAGAAAGAATATAATGATTCACTCAGACTAACTAATGATAATGATGATTTATTAGTGTATTGATCTTTTGGTCTATAAAATGTCAGAAAATAGTGCAGAATATTACATCTATAAGCCCAAGGTTGCTACGGCCCAAAGCTCAAACATATTCAGTTCACTATTTCACAAAGAAACACATCAAATCCTCACTGGTGAGAAGCTGAAACTAGAGAATATTTTGCATTTTTGCTAAACGAATGACTTATTAATCGATTATCACAATAGTTGCTGTATAATGTCATGTGGAACAACTAATTGATTAATCAACTAATTGTTTTAGCTCTAATTCTCATTTCTCTGTTTCTGTGTCACTCTCTCTCTTTCTCTACTGTGCCTCTCTTTATAGCCTTCTCCATTCACCTTATCTGTCATATTCATTCATTCATTGTCTCTGACCAGTACCCATGATGGTGCCTGAAACTACTTCAGAGACTCTAAAACACAAGATCAACCCATCACTGGACCTGGCTGAACCTCAGACTGTACATGTGCTGCTTTACACACCAGGTACCGTGTGCAACACGTTACAGTGTGTTGATTATCTGTTCATTTAGATAAACAAGACATACTGTATGTGCATGTTTTTGCATGCACATACAGTGTCACTGCCACTGAAGACGTCCATAAATTTTGTGGACCACCCTGCTGCACAATTTGTTTTTTACTGCATACAGTCAGCTCTCACAATTCACTGGTCCTCTGGTCTCTTGTCTCTTTCTCACTTACTTCAGGTCAATTGACTTGCAAACAGTCAGAGGGTGAGATGAACCCGAAACTGTGGGTAGCTCTCAGTGGGGGCAAAGTGGTTGTGTTTGATGCAGCTAGCTGGTCCATGCTGCAGGACTGCATCCAGGTTGGAGAGTCGCAGCTGGTGAGGAGTATATTTACTTAAAGAGGAACTCCACCAACTTTCACTGTCCATCATGAGTCGGACTATGTTATAGGAGTGCAATTATACATCAGTAGAGTACTCTTTTAGACTTAATGTATTTAAACTTTATATAGTAAATCCAACATAAAGACACTGTAGAATATATGTGAACAAATCAGTTCAAATCTGCCACATTGTCTTTGTTGATGCTACTAACTAGAGGCTGGAAAATTAGAAGTGTTCTAATTCTGCACATTGTGGCTTTAATACAATTGTTTTTAAACATAATGTTGTTTCGATGAAACTACAATAAGTATTAGGATTTAAATAAATGTTTTTTTTTTAATTCTTCACATTAATACTATTGGTTGTATCTCTTTGTGCAATGTTGAGCTGTTGACATTATTGAACAGGTGCACACACTGTACATCTACACTGTGTATTTACAGATACAGTAATATTATTACACTGTTTTTAAGACTTAGACCGCCTTTTTCTAAGGGAAGTGAAACTGAGATGTCACATCTTCTGTGTAGAACTGCATGCTGGGATTGGTACAGGAGCAGGTGTGGATTGGTTCTCAGGACTCTGTAATCTACATCATAAACACTCACAGCATGTCCTGCAACAAACAACTGACTGAGCACAGACATGAAGTGACTGGACTTACAGTGGACTCCAGAGATCAACACAACAGGTGGAGACATTTTCTTTTGTCAAGTTGTCAGTTTTATCAGGTTAAACATTACAAGCAGCTTTATAAATAGGGGGTCTAAATGTGTAAATTAAAAAGTGTTTTAATCATTCTTTTTAAATTAAAAGCTTTACTTAAACTGTCTTTCCCAGTCAGCAGACATACTCCTGCAGTTGTGATGGGACAATTCTGCAGTGGGACTCGGCCAGTCTCAAAGTGAAACGACAGTACCACCTCAGCTGTGACCGTCTCTCCTCCATACAGATCTATGATGGCGCGCTGTGGTGCTGTAAGTGCACATTCTGTGTCTGTCAACATGGATGTTAATTTTCTTTCTTTACTGTCGCAGTTATCCTCATTTTACAGTGTAAACTGCATGGCAACTATAAGACCTATATTCCTCTCTGAACATGCCTGAACTCGACCAATTGTGTCAGCTCGTTTCTTTCAAAATGTACCTTACCTGACCCTGATAATGGCTTGTTGAAAAGTATCTGTGTATGTGCAGGTTGTAGTGACAGCATTGTGGAATTGAAAAAAAATGGGACACCACAAAGAAGAATGGCACTTCCTGATGACATACGAAGCATGCCCAGTAGCTTCAGCAGCTTTATCGTAATCCCAGAGGTGATATTGCTATCCTAATATGTATATCAGTTAAGCAAGTTGGCTGCGATTTAGTGGTTTAGCTAGTCAGTCATTCAGTTTGCTTTTCAATCAGCAATTCAAACATGTCTGTCAATTAGGAAATGACTGACATGCCTGACCACTGACCAGCAACAAACAGTTGATAGAGAAGATAAAAGAAATTCATGCAACTAGACGGTGATAATGAAGCTGTCGCAGGTAGTCACTGCAACTTCTGAAACTGAGAAGTTCAGGTATTTACTTACAATTTTTGTCCAACACTTGGATATGCTGATACAACCATATTATAATTGATTTGGTGGCCAAAGAAGGTGTGCATAAAAACTCGCTGGCTACACATAAAGGGCTTTTTGTCACTGATTCACATTATCTTAATGTTTGCACGTGCTAACAGTATTGATGCCACTTCCTTGTGTTTTTGTTCCAGCGAGGTCAGTTGTGGACGGGCTGTGCAAACTCAGGGGAGCTGTGTCTCTGGCACACTAACCGCCACAGACGGCCATTTAAGAGAATCTCCCTGCCAGGCAGTTCAGGAGTCACCTGTATGATCCGAGTCAAGGACCAGGTGAGCTATGATACATGTCAAATTCTGTTACATCTGAGTGCTAACTTGTTTACATACGTAATGTATATTGAACACTTTAATTCTTTTGTGGTTCACGGGAACACAAAGCTGGCGTTGCTTATTGAAGAAGTAAAGTGGATTCACATTAGCAATGATTAATTTGTTTGGTGCATATGTGTTCAAGTGAAAACATATTTTATAAGTATAACAAACATGCATATTGGAAAGTATCCTTTATTTAGGCGGTCATGAATTTTTAGGAAAATTGTGTAACTTAAACTACATTTTTTGTCTGCATCTGTCTTGCGGACTCCCTTTTTTTAACCTTTTTTAACTTTCTTTTCCCCCTCTTCAGTCATCACTTCACATCACATGCTACTTTTCCTCCTCCCAGATCTGGGTGGGCTGTCATGGCCGGAGCGGTGTTGGAGGTCAGTGCGACGGTCAGCTGAGAAGTCAGGTGTTGGTGATGGACGCAGACAGCCACACGGTAGCTAAGGAGCTGCAGGCCCATTCAGACAGCATCCAGACGCTCTGCTCTGCTGAGGACCGCTATGTCCTGAGTGGCTCTGCACGCCACGATGGCAAGATCGCCATCTGGAAAGTTGAGTAGAGAACAGAGATGGAGAAAGCAAAAGTAAAGCAAGAGAGAAGAAGTAGTAAAAAGGCACTTGTGAGTTCATACACAAGACCTGATGAATGTTTACACTTTGGTTATTTGACTGTGATAACAAGATCTTCCTGTGGGAGGTTGAGGAGAACAAAAGTGGATAGAGCGTCGCAGGTTCAAGTCCACGTATGGACCAGTATGGTGGTGGGCTGGTAGCTGAAGAGGTGCCAATTCATCTCTGGGGCACTGCACCTTTCTTTTCTTTGGGCAGCCCCCTTGCTCATCTCTCCATTAGTGCATGTGTGAGTAATTCAGGCCGGTGTGTAATAACAACAGAGTGTAAATTTTAATTTCCCCTTGTGGGACTAATAAAGGATACATTACTATTATTAAAATAATGGTGGAGTGAAAATTAAAGAGTGCAGAGGAAAGTTCTTTTTTCACGTGGTAGATCTTTTTTTAGACATACAGTATTTCAATGGTAATTGAGTTATTCTGCTGGTGGTTAAAACAAAATGGTTAGCTACATTATTAGCTTAGCTCATTGAATTTGAATGAGAACACCATGTCCATGGTGATGAGTCCATGGTAGAACTTCAGACATTACCACAAAGTAATGAAATAGTGGTGGCAGGGCACCTTTTAAAAATGTCATTAAGAGAGCCCTTAAACCAAATATATACTGTATGTGACAGAGATTTGGTTTCTGACAGAGCAGAGCAAATCATTCACTTCTTATCATTTGTGTTTCTTTCTAAAACATTGTAAACAAATGATGTTTTCAGGTATTATCATGTACTGCTATATTTAAGCCTATGTGCAGTCCTGTTTCACAGCCTATTTTAGAAAATGATTTACATAATTCCATGTTCTTGATGAGATCAAATGCAAGCTACAACAAGTAAAGATACATCTTTCAAAAATACACGGCAATATAGAAAATACAAAAATCAAGTTGCTACTGTTATTGATTTGTGGTCGTCATCAGTCTTCAAGTTCTTTATTAGTACAAATACAATGCAGTCACAGTCAAAGAGATGAAATACAACAAATCTGTGTGAATTATTCATTGATGACTTTCAGTAATTATTACGTTTGTACTTATGTAGGCATTTTACTTGTTTTTATTATTTACTTATTCTTGAATATTAATAAAAATTGCAATAATAGACTAGTTTAAGATATAAATACATGCATCACAAAGTTTGCAGCATGATGATGCTTTCATGAATTTCAATGGATGGATGGATGGATGGATAGATGATAGAGCCTCTCTGGTCTCAGTAGTATAATTCCTGATCCCACCAGCCTGAGATAAAAGCCAGAGGTTAATGAATACTGAATATTTGCAGACATGTTAATGATGATTGATAAAAGGGTGTTGAATGGTTTGAAGGAAGGATAAAGACTCATTGCTTACTTCCTGGATATCTTCTGACTCCAAGCTTCCTGATCTCATCATAGACAAAGATTAAAATACCATATGGAACAGGAACAAACCACCACTGGACTCTGGAGAGAAAACACATCATGTAACATTAGAACACAGGCTACATTATGGTAGTGGGGAATGACATTCTACCTGCAGGCTCCATATTCATAGTCTTTCAATTAAAAGGTGTATTCTCAATTCATACCACACACAGACCACCTTTTCCTTCTAATCGAGTCTGAGCTTTGATTTCAGATGGTCACCGCTGTGTGCCTTTACCTGATAGGCATGAAATTGAAGATATTGGGCATTCCAGGGCAGTAACAAAGCAGGTTACCCAGAAGGAGCTGGAAGACTATGGCAGAAACCAGGACCTTGTTCCTGCACACAAATAAACACAATAAACTAACCAAATGCCCACATAGAATTAATCACAAGCAATTTTCCGCACAAACTATTCGTAAATCACAAACTAAGCTATACTCAGTTTGTATACAGTTCCCCCAATTAGTTTTAATGATATAACTACAAGACAAGCAACAATCTGAATAATGCTTTAACACACTGAAGTTAGAATAATGGCAGGTGTTCCTGTTCTTCCCATTCTTCCAATAACTGTGTGAATGGAAAATAAGCTTTGGACATGTAAATGTTAACATTATACAGACCTAGAATGACCCCTGTAACTGTTAATGCTATAACTTTGGCTATTAAGACACATTATGCTGAGGGATGCATGTGTTGGTCTCTTCTGACCTGAAGAAGCCTTGCTGGAACACAGACAGACGACGAGTTTTCCTGATCAGCACATCTGAGATCTGACAGATCTCTATGCTGACAAAAAATACAGTGTAGCACGTATACTCCTGGTACAACCTCTGACTGAAGGTCTGTAAGCAATGGAAAAACAGGAGTTATTTTGCTGATAAAAACACACATCTTCCTTGAATCAACCACTTTCTGTTGGATTAACACGAGACAAAATGCGTCAAGAGATAGGAAGTCTGTACTAACCCATTCTTGTCCATAACTGTCTTGTACGTCTTGAAGATGAACATTCTCCCACTGAGAACGCAGGCCGACACACAAGAGTGGATACCAGCCCTCCTGCGCCATGGCTGTGAAATAATCTGTAAAACCTGCAAAAGACTGGATGGCTCCTGGAAAAATGGGGGAACAAGAAGTGAAAAATGTGTCAATACTATATAAAGAATGTATACAGAGAGCACGGTGGCTCACCCTCCTCCATATGGATTCTGAGTGCGCTCGTGTAACAGGTATTGTCTTCTCTGCTTTATTGTACAAGAGTGTAATAGTGGAAGACGTGCCTAGCAAAGTCTGTTGGCGGGTATTGTATTCATAGAGCAGGAGAGACATTCAGGTAACCTTTAGGTTTGTCTGTTGTATTCAGTTTAATGTAACTGGGGTGAAGATACAGTATACATGTTTTGTTCACACACAAACACACACACATACACACTCTCACCTATCTGGAAGTATGAGTATACAGCCAGTGCTTCGTTTACCAGACGATGACGACGAGGGTTTCTGGGCTTCAGGTGCATGATGTCACTCTCTGCTTTCTCATAGGCCAAAGAGACAGAGGGGAACTACAGAAGAGACAGAAATTAAAAGCAGTATATCTCTGTACAGCAGATAGAGGAGCGTGGAAGATTATGATGCTTATTTACTATTAAAGTCACCAACTCACTCGCTGTAAAGGATAAGGCGGGTGTGTGGTGATTCAATATCAATCACAATGTACAGGCCACAGTGAAACAAATACACAATCATCTGTGATGAAAAGAAATGTAATGCAATGACCATAATTGAGAAAAGAACTGGTACTAATGAAATAATCACTCACAATGTCCGTGGCCAGTTCAATGAAGAGAATAGTGATGCAGCCCAGAGGAAGCGGCACGCTGACGGTGATGTAGATCAGATATGGAGTCAGCTCAGGAATGTTCTTGGTTAGGGTGTAGGCGATAGACTTCTTCAGGTTGTCAAAAATAAGACGGCCTACACAAACACACACACACTAAAATAGCTCAATATACTTTAATAACTTTCATTTTTTCCTTTTATGCATCCATTTATTGTCTTAGTAAGTAACCACCAAGATAACAATGTGATAACAAAAACTAAAAAAAAAAGTGCTCTTGAGTTTTAGGGGCTGGTGGGCTTACTGTATGGCAATCTCACTACAGATGTATTGATAATATTGAAAATAACAGACAAGATAGGGGAAAACAGTGATGGTGGCCATACGACCACCATCACAAGTGCGGAGATCCAGTATTTTGGTCAAGTGATGAAAAGCGAGTCGTCTGCCAGGCAGTGAATCTTGAGTTTTAAGATTCTTTTGTCAAATATATATATATCAACATATAGCGCTTTTCTAGTCTTAACAACAACTCAAAGCGTACATAGTACAGGAACCGTACACTGCGACCGAGGCTGCCATACAAGGTGCTACGTGCTCATCAGATAAACACTCACACAACTCAGGTTCAGTGTCTTGCACAAGGACACCTTGACATGGGACTGAACTGGACCGTACTACCAACCTTCCAAATTTGAGCCACAACCACCAGTTTGTGTGATTTGTCAAAAAACACACAAACTTTCTTTTATTTTAAGTCTCACCTTGCTCTACTCCAGTGACAATAGAAGCAAAGTTGTCGTCCAAAAGGATCATGTCTGCAGCGTTCTTGGCAGCGTCTGACCCGGCAATCCCCATGGCGACACCAATATCAGCCTTCTTAAGAGCCGGAGAGTCGTTCACACCATCACCTGTTACAGCGACGATGGAGCCCTGGGGGAGGGGATGAAAGATGAATCCATCACACACAAGCCTGAAAACATATTCTGAACATTTAAGCTGGATATGCATGAAAACCCAGGGGACCACATTGCAACTAAATGTTAGCTTCATAGTCTCAATCTTTGATATTCTTATAGGATGTATAGGAAACTTGCCTTGGAGGCATATAGTTTTTAAATTATGAAATAAATTTCACTCAATAATCACAAGATTAAGAGGGAACAGGTAGTAAAGTAAGTTTGTGTGTATGTTTTTGTGTGTATTTACCAGTCGTTGACAACTCTCCACAATAATTAGTTTCTGCTGAGGGGATGTTCTTGCAAACACCATCTCAGGATGGTTTCGCAGTGCGTCATCTAGCTCCTCACTGCTCATGTCTTTCAGCTGACCACCACTGATCACACAAGCACGGGCGTCCCTGCACACACACAACACAGTGACGGACAGAATTACATTACATACAAATAGACAAAGGCACAAGCTTGCATTCAGACACAACAGTCAATCTTTATAAGACGATGTAGGATTCTGTAGTTTTGTGTTGTAGTCACACCATAAGAAATAAACATTATACTGCAATGGATAGACCCTCAGATCCTTGATTTGTAACAGAGATGAGCACTGTGGACAGCAGTTATGCAAATACCTCTTGTTGACTTGTTCGACAGGTATGCGCTTCCTCTGCGCTATATCTTCCACTGTTTCACTGCCTTCTGAGATAATACCAACGTTAGCTGCTATTGCCCTTGCTGTAATTGGATGGTCCCCAGTAACCATGATAACCTAAAGTTCCAAGTTATACAAGAAATACATACATTCACAATGTGAAAACGCAGTGTCTTGCAAGCATTTTTAATATAAAAAAAACTATGACAGCCCAAAAAAGTCGTTTAGGTGTATGTGGAACAATGTAAACACACCCTGATACCAGCTGTACGACATTTCATCACTGCATCAGGTACAGTGGCTCTTGGGGGGTCAATCATTGAGATGAGACCAGCAAAGCACAGTCCTGACGTGGGGAAATTCATCTCATCAGGGTCAAATGAATAGCCACGAGGAAACTCCTTCTCGTTCAGATAGATATGACAGAAACCTGGAAGTGGGAAAAAAGGAACAGCAGAAATTTAATTCTTATCGTGTATGGCAGAAGATGTCTATGTACTAATTAATGTGTTATTAGCTACAAAACTAAATGGTTCCATTTACTTGCAACAACTTCACATTAAAGAAGGGTTTCTTTTCAATATACTGTAAGCAAAAGGGAAATGATAGTTTTGGGAAAACATCAAGGTCATGAGAAGTTCTCCCTAACCCAGTACTCTTTCTCCCAGTCCTCCCAGGTCCATGTAAGCTGTCTGAAAGGCTTCACTCCACTGCTCATCCAGAGGCAGCTCCTGCCCTTTAATCAAAATGGTGGAGCAGCGCTCTAAGATACGTTCTGGTGCTCCCTTCATCACCATCAGGTAGCGTAGGTCCAAAGGGTCCTCCAGTTCATGGATAGACAGCTGGAGAAGAGAGGGGTGGTTGATAGAAGCTGAATCAAATAAGCCAGAGCTTTTAGATCCACCGTGAATCCCAGGATTATAGTATAGCAGTATCACATTATCAAAGAAGGATATTCAGATGATAGCATTCAATATTTAAAAAATATATTTTGCCCACTTATCTGGTTTACAGTGTGGTAATTGATCAAAATGATGCAAAGCCTTGCTCTCACCTGAAACTTGTTGGTGGAGTTGAAGGGCACCTCCACGACTTTCTTGAAGCGATTACGGTAGTCCATGACGTTCCCCACAGAAAGCTCAGTGAACTTCAGCAGAGCAGTCTCTGATGCATCTCCTACCACCAGCCTCTGTACGAGATGGTGAAAGTGAGATGCAAAGAGACAAAACGGAACAAATCTTTTCATTGAGATGTGACATTTTGCCAGCTCAAATGGATGTAGACAGCAAATACTAAAACTTGTACCTTGGGAATAGGAACACCTTCCTGATCCGGTCTGAATGTAGCTCTGTTACACAGGGAAGCCACTCTCGCCAGTGAACGCCATGTTTCTGATGACTGATCAAAATTCTGGCCTGGAAACCACACAATAAAAGAATACTCCAATGTAAAAAAACTAACATGAAACATCCTTTAAAAAAACATGTATTCCACAAGTTATCTTATTATAGCCTTATTGATATTAACAATAATTTTTTTTCATGTTTATACCTGACTGATCTTCAGTGGTATCGGCAGCGTGGATGTGGTTGTCAAACCAAAGGTGAGCTACGGTCATCCTGTTCTGAGTCAGGGTACCCGTCTTATCAGAACAGATCACTGAAGTGGAGCCTAAACACAAACAGTTTAAAGGTTAAATGCATATACACTGTGCATGCATACATGCATGCTGCAATAACGTAATAGAGACCAAACTCATATCTTTATGTCCCTGAACTCAACAAAACATTCAGGAGCAGGATGTTTCTGGTTCTCAGACAAACTGACCTAATGTCTCCACAGCCTCCAGGTTCTTCACAACGCAGTTCTTCTTGGCAAGTCGTTTAGCAGTCAGTGACAGACATACCTGTTAACACAGACACAGGATGTCACAGACTGACAGGGTTATATAGAGCCTCCAGCACATGTGATGAACTAAATTATCCACACTCAATTTGCATACTATTTACTAATACACAGGATATGATTTGGCATTGATGCCATCATCCCAAATGAGCATTCATAGAGGGAAACTAGACACCATACAACAACGGTATTATACAAATTCACATTTTGTTGCAGTGACTCACAGTAACCGTAGCAAGTAGCCCCTCTGGCACATAAGCCACCACGATGGCCATGAAGAAGATCATGGCTTCCAGGAAGGCATATCCTATGAACATGGCAACCACAAAGAAGGTAAACCCGAAAAAGATTGCAAGACCGGCGATGATGTCAACAAAATGTTCGATTTCTATGGCAATGGGGGTCTTTTCATTCCCGACGCCGCTCGCCAAGCTGGCAATCCGACCAATGATAGTACGATCACCTGTGTTAATGATTACACCAGTAGCTACACCTGCAGAGAAGAGAAGAGAAGGGAAGGGAAGAGAAGAGAAGAGAAGAGAGCTTATTCTTAAGTTCATCATCAAACAAATAGTTAAACTACTAGAGGATATCTTGTCCAGGCTATATATATATATATATATATATATATATATATATATATATATGCATAATATATATATATATATATATATATATATATATATATATATATATATATATATATATATATATATATATATATATGCATACATGCATGTACAGTGTGTACTGTTTACTGTACCTTCCAGACAGGTTGTAGAGAAGAAAGCAATGTTTTTGGTCTCCAGTGGATTCTCATGAGTACATTCTGGAGTCTTGCTTTGCGGTTCAGACTCGCCTGTCAAGGATGAGTTGTCCACCTGGCACATAAAGTATATTCACAAAAGGTTCATTACATGTCCACAAGATACCATAGGGTAGGAAGGGAGGATGTCTAATTGGGCCACACGTTCAGTCTTTCACTGACGTTTATGTATTCAAAAACATTACACCAACTGGCCTCATAAGCTATGTAAAATACTAGGTACATTACACTGGCTGGCCTACTGAGGATGCTATAATTAACGTTGTCTTTCAGTTCCCAATAGTCCAACTTTGACTTAATGTTGACCTTTTTAGAATATGTTTTTTGTGGACTCATTGACTTTTTTTGTAGACTCAATAGTAAAACATGTCAAAGTCTGACCTTAAACTTGCATCGTGACACATTTCACTAGTCCGAATATATGTACTATATGGATATACAGTATATGTGTGTGTGATCTACCTTGCAGGCCTGACCACTGATGATGCGAATGTCAGCAGGGACTCTGTCTCCTCCTTTGATCTCCACCAAATCCCCCACTACCAACTGGTGGGCATTGATCTGGTTTTTCTGGCCATCACGGATCACAATGGCTTGCTATTTTTGGAGATTTGAGAGTAAAACGAGCAAAGATGAAAGGAGATGAACAACATGAAGAAAGACACAGAGTGAGAGAGGGAACAAGAGAGGAAGGAAAGAGATAAGAATGGGCCTCATTTTCATTGGTTATGTGCGATTTACCTGTGGCACCAGATTCTTGAAACTGGCAATGATGTTGGTACTCTTGAATTCTTGGTAGTAACCAAAACAGCCAGTTACCACGACAACAGAAATTAGGGTGATGGCCAAGTACAGCTGGAGTGAGAAAGAAGGTGTAACCATGAAAACAGACAAATTGCTGTCCTCCCCTTTTTTAAATCTCTTCATTTCTGTCCCTTTCTGATCCCTCCTGCTCAAAGCAATCCACATAAGCCATACATTCAGTCTTTCTCAATTGTTTTTTCTTCCATAATGCACTAAAGGAGAAAAACTCTCAATGGAAATATAACTCACATTGTCAAAGGCGGTGACATTCCCTCTTGCAACTTCAATTCCAAAGGCGATGAAGCAGATGACAGCTGCGACCCACATCAGACACTGCAGCCCTCCAGCCAGCTGCCTTGCAAACTTCACATACTCCGGAGTTCCTTTGGGAGGCTTCAGTTCATTAGGACCGTCTCTCTCCAAGACTTGACTGGCAAAGGTGGAGGTCAAACCCTGTGGATGGAGATCAGAAAAAATTGATTAAATAAATGAAAATGTGTTTGTTAGATATGGGTGAAGAGAAAAGGAATTAAGCGCATAAAATAAAGGAGAATGAAGATAAAAAAAAACAAGACTCCAGCAAAAGACATACATTACAGAAAGAAAATCTTACCTTGGTAACACTAGTGTTGTACCTCATTTCTAGTTCTTCAATTGTAATCTCGTGGTCGTCCTGCAGGAGGAGACAGATTTCAACATTCATTCAGCGCAAACCAAACTTTTAAAGGACAGCTCAGAGTGAATCAAGGTGATTCATTCATTCATAACTGTTTATTATAAGTGGACAGAGAAAGATCATAGACAGTTCATACAACAAATTCTGAGTACTGTGCAGCCATGAAGCTTCTGTCTTTACTTACTATATCCATTTCTTTCTTCATGCCCTCCAGTTTCTCCTTCTTCTTCATCTTTTTCTTCTTCTTGTCCATATCTCCATTGACCTCAAACATGTCGTAGGTGTCCTAAATGCAGAATATTGCATATAAATGCATATATTTATGCAGGCAACCAACCTGTCTTTCTTGTTCTCTCTTTAAAAAAGAAAGAAATTATTTTGGGCATATTTAGGCCTTTATTTGTTAGGACAATTTAGAAATGAAGGGGGAGCGAGAGGGGGAATGAAATGGGCAGGAGGTTGGAACCAAACTGGCAGCCGCTATGGCGAGGACTGGGCCTCTGTCTGGGCACACGCTCTTCAAGGTGAGCTAAACAAGCGCCCCCTTGTGGCTTGGCGCTCTAGCTGCTATATGTACCAAATGTAGCACTTTTATACATCTGATCTATATCAGGTACTGTTAGGTCATTATTTGTGAATATGTGACCAGCAACAGCTCATTGAATTAAAAATATTTGCATGCTCATTTGCATTAAACAAAACAACACTTCATAGACTGAAGTATACTATGTCCATGCCAGTCTAAGTAAAAATATTCTGAAATAAAGTGAAAAGAAATGCCAAAAAGGCAGAAAAAAGTAATAGTAAAGTAAGTAAAGGTCTGGTCAAGGGTTTTGATAACGTATACTACCCAAGAACCCAACTAATGCTAAAGAAGGTGACTAGTCATCAGCTAATCTGCTGGGTTGCCTACCTTTTTACTCATGGTTGCAGGTTTGTAAGGGGACTGCTCTCCTAAATCAATGGAGGTCCAGACCACTCGATCCTTCTTCTTGGTCCCCGAAATTTTGGCTGTCAGTTAGAGTCCAGTCCCAAACACACACTTTGTTTTTCCCTCTCTCTCTCTCTCTCTCTCTCTCTCTCGCACACACACACACACATGCACAATGGTTAGAAACAGGACAGATTTTCTGGATAAGCCTTTTATATATGACAACTCCCCTTTTTATACACACATGCGCACACAAACTTGCTTTGGACACATCCACACACATTTATGTTTAAACACACACTTTAATACAACAACCTGGGTAAAACAATGTCACCCCTAGGCAGGTCACACACAACACACACACACACAAATACACTCATATCACAAGCTAGGCTGGTATCTCTTATCTCCTCTCTGCACGTTTCTTTTCCTGATAAACTGATGTGAGTAAAAAGAGCAGAGGAGCAGTGAAGGTTAATACAAACCAATGTCATTCCTACTAGTGTGCTTGACATTGCAATGCATCAATTAATAAATGCTGCACTACACAACTATTACTAGTCTACTATTGGCCTTGAGTCGTTCTTGAGGTTGCAAATTAATGGGTTGACCTTGATATAGTAAGAATTAATCTTTTTTGCTGCCATATGCACAATATGTACTAAGATGGATGAAAAAAGCGTACACAATGCACAGCCTGACGGGTGTCAGTGATGCCCTGCAGCACCACAAAACCAAAGGGAGAAGACTTCAGGGAGAAAATAGCCTGCAGCTGGAGCTAATCATTAGTCACCTCTGATGCCAATTACAGCAGTGCTACAACAGGTAGCACCAACCACAGAGGCAAGGTAATGGTGTCAGCATGTCCACTGCAGGTTTTTTATTCCTCCTCCTCCTGCAGGCTAAGTGGCATATGTCTGGTTATGTGTTTATTCTGAAGATCACACACTCCTTCTGTTAACCACATTTGATTAATATACTCCTCTCTGCAGGTCCTTTTTCTGTCATTTTGTCAACAGACTGTAATCTATAGAGACGAAGAATTCTACTACTAAAATGGAGTTTTACTTATGAGGCTCTTGGATAACAGACTATGTTTTATTAATGAAACAAAAATCCCCCCAAAATAAATTTGCCCTAAATGATTATTCAAGAATATCAAGAACACAATTGTTGAGTGACATTCAAGCCCAGCGCTGTGCTAGGCTGTTTATATCAGATAGGTGTCAACAGGCCTCTATACCATGCTCTCTAAAGATCCAGAACCACAAAGGACCACACATTTGTAGAGGTTAAAAAAGGCACACTATTGTAGATACAGTTGCAGATAGTGACTCTTTCATGAAATATACGTAATCTGTAATATTGCCTTTACAAGATATGTCCCACCCAAACACACATCCAGCCAACTAATTTCAATACAGTAAGGCAAATCACTCCACAACATGGGAACATAACTCCTATTTTAAAAATGCATTATTTTGACTCCTATAATATCGTACTATACTGTACTGAATATAAATGAGTAAAAATGGAGGTCACCCTGACTGCTCTGAACATGTTGCATGCTGGGTAAATAAGAGCCAGGTAAGATAAGTTGTGTTTAAGAAAGTCAATATCGTTCTGTACTGTAACGGTATACTGTAGAGTGACAGTTGCTGAGTAATCAAAGCGCAACGTCATCAGCCCGATTTTATCAACTCTAATTACACATTACTGGGGACGAGTGCGTTAGGAGGTAGAACATAGAGGGGATGACGGGGTAACATGAAAGTGAGAGACAGGCACAAATTGAGAATTATGGAAGTGCAATATTAAAATGTTGGAGTGACCATTTGAAACATTTATCTTAATGTTTAGCTCACATGGTGCATATTTTTTAAATAAATGTGTGTTTAATTTAATAACATTCAAGAAGAGGGAGGGGGGAGGGGTCAACAGCAGTTCTTTTCAACCAGGGCCTTTGAAATTCAGCCATGTCTTATTGGGGTCCAAACTTCAAACCCGGGGAAAGTAAAACAAAATATATACAGTATATCCATATATGAGAAATGCTCATCACATGTTTGCAGAGCCCAAGGTGAACTCCTTAAATGGCTTCTTCCGTCGGATTGACTCTGCGTAGTCTAAAGACATTCAACTTACATTGATATCAAATAGAGAAAAGCCGCAAATCCTTCAATTTAGGGAGCTGGAACCAGTAAAATCTGACAAATGATAAGTGATGACTGTTCATTGAATAACTAATAAAGTAAGTACTTTTTTCTAACACTTTCCACTACATTTGTTTATTGTGCTTGGTGGAATATTTGTTAATGTACAATTTTACAGTTGATAAATTTGCCATGGACTGATTAGCTGTACTGGTGTTGTGCTGTGTTGTTATGTTAGGGAAGACACTTGGGGGGGTGCATAAACCATTTTCACCAGCCTCTCCTAGTTTAAGGAGCCTGTGGTTTGAACGTGCTGACAGTATGAATGTCATAACATATGTGAGCTTAACTGTATTAATAAATATTTATCTCCATATTTATAATTTCACTATTTATCAAAAACATGAAATTATAGAAGAAGAACGAACATCTGAAGTTATGTGTGTGCTAAAGAAGGTTGGTGAATGGTGGACCCAAAATGCAGAGGCGGAACATGAGGATAGTTACAATGATTTAATGAAAAATGCACAAAAACCAAAGGAGTCCAGGACACAAGTAGGCCAAAACAGGAAATACAAAAATAATGCACAAATAAAATAGAAGGCAAAGGAACACTTGCATGAACCAGGATGACTAACAAAACAGCTATACACACAGGAGACAAAACACACACCGTAACACTACAACAATCTGCCAATGGTCAAGGGGAACAACAAGACTAAAAACAGAGGGTAACAAGGTAACAAGAGGCAGGGGACACAAGGGCTGGGAAACAAGTGAAAGACATCAGAAAACCTCAAGGGTGGGAAAACTAAGGCAGGAAGTAAAATTAAACAAGAAGGCACAGAAAACAAGACTATCACAATAAAACAGAACGTATACAAGACAAGACCAAAATAACATAATCACAAGACAAGACAGAAAACCAGGCTAATAAATGAAGACAGGAAAACAGACTACCGCAATAAGACAAGACAAAACACCCAAACTATAACAGTGTCTTACCTGACAGTTTGGTAACATGATGCTGTTGTGTGAGGGGGATGAGGTATTGGGGCTTGGCCTGCTGCAGCACACACAGAGCCCAAACCACATCTGTCTGCAAGAAGGGCTCCAGGCCTGAGAGAGACGGCTCCCGACCAGAGTGAACCTTTACACAAATGACAAGTGAATACGTTTAAGGCAGGAAGTAGAAGCAACCATGTGCATTCAACATAACAGGCAGCCTTTAATATCATTAGTACCGTGCTATAGAAATCTTCTCCATTGCTGGGCTGGAAGTTAAGTCTGGCAAAAGTCATGAGCAGATTACAGAGCTGAAGGGTGCTGTACTTCTCACTGTTTGCTGTGTAGTGCTGGTAAAAATTTTTTACAGAGAGTAGAGATTATCATTCAGATTCACATTATTTTGAAAAGGGCTTAATCTCTAGAGATTGAGAATTTGAATTTGTCTTACTTGAATGACTGACCTCAGCAAAGGCCTCAAAGAGAGCCATTTGAGGAAGCCCAGTGATTTAGCACAGCATGTGACATCATTAATACTTAATCAGATTTGCATTAGACATTAACATAAAACATATACTGTAGGAGTTACTAATATTTTAATACGAAATATTAGAAACTACATAACGTTAGACTTTAATATTTTACCTAACGTTAGCTACGTTTGAGAAATGAGTGTAAAGTTATTATCCAAACTTTGCTAATTTATGTTGAGTGCCTAGACACTTTGAGATTACACCAGAGCTGTCACGCCAGCTGTGACAGTAAAAGGAGCAACTTACCCAACTTTAACATAATATTACAAAGCAAAGACATAATAAATAAGAGAAATCTTTATTATGTCTATAGTTTGTAGTACAAATTATATGGAATGAGTCGAACATTTCTAGCCAATCACAGCTGCGTCCGCGGACATGTGATACTGCCCCTCGACGTCATTTTCTTGCGACTACAGACAGCTCCATGTGAACAGCTTTCACCAAAATTATAGTTAATTACGGGTAAGTTATGTATCAATATGATAGCAAAGGGTGTTATAAGTTCTGTCTGCATTCTGCCAGTGCAAATAAAGCTCAGTCTTATGAGGGGAGACGAAATGAATCGCTACCGGTCCACTGCGTTTCTTCCTTTTCGCTACAAGGTCAGGATTTAACGTTACATGACAGGAGGAACCTTCACGCTGGCTGCACGTTCAAACGGCATTTATAATATAATCAGTCCAAGTTACAACAACAGACATATAGCTAATCTTAACCCAGCTATATTGTGTACCTCGGATAAGTGTCGTTACAGGCTTACAATTGTCCTCGTTGGAGCTCTAACGTTCTATCTATCAAAACTATATGGAAAAAAGAATATGAACAGATTAAACCTGACCAGTGAAAGATGGTTTGGTCGACATGAAGATGGATATTTGACAGTATTTGTTGCTATATGTAATTGAGTAAAAAGATCAACTCATTGTTGAAATGTTTCTTCAACTTGTTAACCTTTACTTTTAACCACATTCGTTACTAAAATCTTCACTGCCTCCTTAGGTTTTGTGTGAGATGGTGACGCCAGCTGCTGAATTGTGAGAAACCTTTTTCTCTCTCTCCCTTCCTTCCTGTGGCCACTGTCTCATCTCACCGACCCGATGGCCAGCCGCCTCTTGGGCAGATATGCCTGTCTGCTCTTCAGAGCCTCCTTCCAGACTCCCACTGCTGCCTGCCTGCCTCCCCCTGGAGCTGGGTCGGCAGAGGTGCTGAGGACTCAAGGCTGGGCACGGGTCACAGAAAGGTTAATGTGCGATGGAAGGACAATTACCAAGGAAACCCAATTTCCAAACATGCCTACACGCACCCAGCTGGACGAGTTGGTAGAAAAGGCAGCAGTGCCAGAGGACGTCCTGCTGGCCTGGGCAGAGCATGGACGGAATGGTAATCAAGCTGCTAATGCACTGATGAAGTGGACTCAGTTGGTCCTAAGGACGAAGGGCAAGTTTAAGGGACAACAACCGGAACTGATGATGGATTCAAGGCTACTGGATATGATGGATACTGTATCTCGGCAGGTAAGGAAACCATATACAGCGGTGGACCGGCACTGTAATAGTAACTGACATCTTATTCAAGCACTTGTGTTTTTCTGTTAAGATTAATGACCAATTTATGTGTGGTTTTCTTCCAGGTGTCTGGAGTGTGGAATGGCAATCTAGTGTCTGTCTTGCGAACCCTCTGGATTATGGGTGTGCCGTCTACTCATTCAGTACTCAATTCTGTCCAGACTGAGGTCCTGTGGCGAGTCCGCAGGCTAACCTACAAGCAGCTGGGCTTTCTGGCAGATTGGGGCGCGGGCAGGAAAGGACAGCAAGATGTAGCAATAGTGAATGCTGCAATAAAGCAGCTGGAACTGCGCTGGACTGAAATTGCTGATGCTAAAACTGTCAGTGCACTGATATCCAACGGACAACGCATGTCGCCCATCTTGATAGACCGACTTGAAGACAAGGTATTAGAGTTAAAAACATCTGTTGGTGGGAAACAGAATATGAATTGTTGTCTATAAAAGGGAATTTGAATTCAATGTTGTAAAATCACTGAAAGGTGAAAACACGTGTTTAATAGTATACAATGTTAGCATATAACTAAAAACTTAAAAATGTACTCGTTTACAGATGAATATGCAGGTTAGAATATATATGAAGTCTGGAGAGGCCAGTGTCTAAACAGTGCTGTATGTCTTGGAAGATGAGCAAGTCCAAAAATTGTACATCAATGAACACCACATAATGAATCTACGCTAAACCTATGAGATGGAGTTGTGACAATTAGCCCATGATCCCAAACCATAGTGCAATACTTTTATCCGTCTATGTTGCAGGCTTTGGAGCTTGCAGAGGGATTTTCAGCAGAAGAGATCCGCAAAGTCTGTTTATCTTTGGCAGCCCAGAGCCGCAGATCTGTCCCACTGCTCAGAGCTCTGTCCTACCACCTTCTTCAGAAGCCGTCCTCAGAGGTCACCACTCCACTAATACTGGACATGGCTTTTGCATACGGTAATAACAGTGTTCTTACTGATGCAGTAACATTGACATTATGCATAAACCAAATGAACAAAGTATATATCCACTTCTTGATTGCCCCATCTGTCATTTTGTCTTTTGCTTTTGTCTCGCCTTCTAGACCTGATTTAACAATGTTTTAAGGAATAGCTTTAAGACTTACTTTTTGAATTTAGACAGCAGCTAAAATTAATATCAGGCAGGGAAATGGAAGTTAGTTGAGAGAAAGTTTCATGTCTGAAATCTTTAAAGACTATAGACAAAGGACTTAAAACTCCCATCAAACACAGCAGAAAATGTAAGATTTAATGTCCGAACAACTGGTTTGTTAATGATTTGTTAAACCTGAATATTGTACAATCAATGCTGAGCGAGTGGCAAACATTGTCATGGGAAAAGAGCTTAATGTCTAGTGCAAGTCTGATAGGTTTAATGCACTCAGTCTGCTCAGTAACACACTGTATAATTCTAACAGTATCAACTTTGTCTTTGCCTGTCTGTAGGGAAGTTAAATTTCCACCATTCTCAGGTATTTCAGCGAATGGCCTCAGAGTTGTTGCCCAGAGTCTCTGAGCTCAGTTCTGCTGATGTCACACGCTGTGCTAAATCACTGGGCTTCCTCAAATGGCTCCACATCCCTCTCTTTGAAGCCTTTGCTGAGGTCGGTCATACACCTAAGACAAATTCAAATTCACATTATTTTGAAAAGGGCTCAGTCTCTAATCTCTACTCTCTGTACATTTTTTTTACCAGCACTACACAGCAAACAGTGAGAAGTACAGCACCCTTCAGCTCTGTAATCTGCTCATGACTTTTGCCAGACTTAACTTCCAGCCCAGCAATGGAGAAGATTTCTATAGCACGGTACTAATGATATTAAAGGCTGCCTGTTATGTTGAATGCACATGGTTGCTTCTACTTCCTGCCTTAAACGTATTTTTTTTGTCATTTGTGTAAAGGTTCACTCTGGTCTGGAGCCGTCTCTCTCAGGCCTGGAGCCCTTCTTGCAGACAGATGTGGTTTGGGCTCTGTGTGTGCTGCAGCAGGCCAAGCCCCAATACCTCATCCCCCTCACACAACAGCATCATGTTACCAAACTGTCAGGTAAGACGCATACATTTGGACGTTCATTCTTCTTCTATACTTTCATGTTTTTGATAAATAGTGAAATTCTAAATATGCAGATACAAATGTATTAATACAGTTAAACTCACACGTTATGACATTCATACTGTCAGCACGTTCAAACCACCAGCTCCTCTAAACTAGGAGAGGCTGGTGAAAGTGGTTCATGCACCCCCCCCCCAAGTGTCTTCCCTAACATAACAACACAGCACAACACCAGTACAGCTAATCAGTCCATGGCAACTTTATCAACTGTAAAATTGTACATTAACAAATATTCCAACAAACATAATAAACAAATGTAGTGGATTGTTCTGGAAAGATTTGACTGGTTCCAGCGCTTTAAATTTGCGTTTTTCTCTCTATTTAATATCATTGTAAATTGAATGTCTTCAAAGTACACAGAGTTAATAAGACGGAACAAGCAATTTAAGGAGTTCACCTTGGGCTCTGCAAACATGTGATGAGCATTTCTCAGTCATTCTTTTGTGTGCAGATTAATTAAGAAGATAATGATAAAGTATATTAATCCATGATGCAAATTTTCTTTAGTTTCAGCTGAAGAAGAATATTTTATATATTCTGTACACTGCCTGTTGAAATATTAGAGATAGAGAGAGATTATAATTTAATTTGTAGTATGTCATATCATCGTAAATTATTAGGCCAAAGAGAATTGGTATTTTGTTTGGGACCATAGAAATGATCCGACTCTCTTACATATATTTTAACATCCAAAAAAAATGCAGTACAAAGCTAATTGCAAAAATACCATTCTGGCTCAGTAGATGGCAGTAGACAGGCACATTATTCTAGCACTCATTCTCTTTCTGGTGTCTTTTCTGTCTGTAGATGGCAGTCCAGTTCGAGTGGAGAACTATCAGCTGAAGCTCCTTCACATTGCTGCCACTCTCCACTTAGAGCATCCAGGATCCTCAGATACTCCATCCTCTTTGAATTCCCTGTCTGTCCCTGCCAGCAACTCCCCCCTCTCCCCCCTGCAGAGCAGTTTAAGAGGAGCTATACAGAGCTTGGTGGGTGGGAGGACAGAGGCCCTTCGCACTGGGGTTGACACTGTTTATGGATGGACTATTGGTAAGGGTTAGGGTTACATAACATGTCATGCTCTCAGTTCCTTTTATTACTAGAGTTTTACAAGACTTTTACACTGAGAACATTTACCGCATCTCTCTGGGAGGTGAAGGTCTGTTCTGTTGTGTCATTGAGTCAGAGAGCTTTTTTACAACACACTTGCTCTTCTCTAATCAGATGGTGAGCTAGTAGTGGATTGTGACAACAAACCAGTTGACATGTTGATGCTGAAAGCCCCTCATCTTCCCAGTGGAGGAGGAGACCAGGCTTTACCTGTAGGGGCACAGCGGTGAGTCATAGTGGAATATTTATTCCCTTTGAATGTTGTATCTAAATTTTATTTTGCTCTAGCTGTCTAAGGTTATGTTTTGCTCTGTGTTTCACATTTCTATCTGTTTTAGGCTTGCTTTCTTGGCTTGGGAATTTCCAAACTTTTGTTCAAAGAGTAAAGACCTTCTCGGGCGGTTTGCAATGATGAAGCGACATCTCCAGTTGGCTGGCTTCATAACAGTGGAGGTAGGGGGAGGCAGGAGTATGGGATAATCCATCTTTGTGGCCGTGGTTTAGTTCCTTCAAAGTAAAAGCGTTGTTTTTTAACAGTGATCAAATCATTTTCTCTATCCCTGCAGATAGTGTACTTAGCTATTTGTTCTTCAGATCAGTTCTCATCCTTACACACACTAATTGCAGAATGAATATTCTGGCGTGTTGTGTTGGCTGTGATGGAGATTCATATTTCAGAAGCAGCACTACTGCTGCTGTTTCTCACAGTAAAATGCAAACAATAGACCCAATACTTCAGTAGAGCTGAGAGTCAGGTGGGTTCCGCTGCAGCCTTTAGTATAAATAGAGCTCCTGCCGCAGCTCTGTCTCATCTAGGCCAATCCAAGCTCTCTCTCATCTAGGGCACTCTCCTTAGCCAATAGTAGCATCACTTGCCTCTCAGGTTTGCATTGCTGCAAGATGTGTTAACTGAGCAACTATGTCTACGTAAGACTGAAAAACAGCATTGTGAATATATGACTATAAAATAAGTTTTACACGTGCGTTATCTTAAGCACTAGCTGATAATGAGAAGGTACTTGCTCAGTAGCTCGTTAAAGAAATGTTTTCAAATCCATCCTTTTTCTCCTCTTTTAGGTGCCATATTATGAGTGGCTGGAGCTAAAGACAGACTGGCAGAAATTGGCATACCTAAAGGATAAAATGGGGAAGGCTGTGGCCGAGGACATGGCCAAGTGAACCGATCAGTCTAGAGCAAATCTGCAGACTCAGCTGAATCAGAGCTTTCCCAACCAAATGGGACCACGGGGAGTACACACGCGCACCCACGTTCACACTCCGAACGGAGCAGCATTGCAGAAAAGCTCTCTCATACTTTGCCACAGAAAAAAAATATATATATTTTAACTCTGGTTCCCTTGGCAACATGTGGGGCTTTCCCTGTTTCCATGGTGATGACGAGCAAGAGTTTTGGAGTAAAAGAGAAAGACAGAAATAAACAGCGAATCTTTCTGTAGAAATGAAATAAAGCTTTGCATCTGCAAGTGACATGTCATAACAGAAGCACCCAGGCCATTTGTATAATTTTGGCCAGACGTTAATGCGTCGTAATATCATCATGTGAATTGATTGAAATAACTTAATTATCTCTGTGAATGTGTGTTGTCTTGTGAAGAAATAAATAGTTTTATTTAAAATTTGTACCTGTTTTGTCTTTTAATTCCCACAATACACACTATATGCTTGAAGGATTCAGATTCAGGATGATGGGGCATCTGTGTGATGTGCACATATTTTAGGGCACATACTGTCAGGGGCTTGTTGCAATCAATTGTATTTGGTGAAGGATTTAGACAGAATATGCTTTATTTCACTTCTGACTGTTAGTGGCACACCTCTCTTGCATACTGGAGTGTGTGAGTGTATCAGTATTATTAGCATCGTTAGCAAACATGTTTGGAGTAGGGTTGAGTCTTCTCACAGCTTTGCTAAAAAGAAAAAAGAAGTGTATTTTGTTTATCCAGTGCTTAGGTCAGTTGACATGAAATAAGATGCATTCAAGTCAATAAATGCAGCAGTTTTTGGTTGTGAATGAATGTGTACATATTTGATCTCTACTCAAATTTAAAAAAAAATTAAATTAAATATTTTAAAATTTCATTCTGAATCTACAGTATATTTGTTAAAAAAAGAAGCGTTATTGTGAAGCAACAGCTGGGGTAAAACCGGATGAAAGCAGACCTCTGAAACTGCATACACACCATCACTGGCAGCAGAAGCACTCGGACATCCGAGGCTGTTAAATGGCAGAGGGAAGAATACTGACAGTGCAAGCCAGGGCAGAGGAAAGAAACGGAGTTCAACTAGAGAGGGAGCCAAAGAATAATACAAAGCCACAGTGGCAAATGAGGTAACAAGTAAGGACAAACACGAAAATGAATTGTTACTCTGATAAAATATCACGTGATATAGGGCCATAATGCCTACCTCCTTCTTCCAGATATAGAGATTAATGGATCAATTGATGGACTGATGACAAAGAGCCCAGCTAGCACTTCCAGTATTGAACCTCTGATGGGATAGCAGGTGTAGCCAGTCTCCTTCTCAATAAAGCAATTAAGCTATGTCGCTACTCAATACATCAAATAAACAGTATTTTAGTATGAAACAGACAGTATTGTTAAAACATATTGTTCCTGCTTTGCTTTTGACTGCTACCTGAGAAGTGCTGCAGTGAACAGGAGACCTACAGATGATAATGGAAATAGAGAACTCACAAACACTTTTTTTCTTCCTTTAAGCTGTAAGCCTATCAGCAGCTATATTTGTTGAGGTCAACCGGGTTGCACAGAGGCTATTAGACATTATCCATTAAAGCAGCTCTTCTGCTGAGCTGGCTTTTTATCATGGGAACTTTTAGGTTGCCATGGAAACTAAACTACCACTGCTGATCATTTGCCTCAGTGCTGCCTCCCCCTCTCTTTCTTTCTATTTATTTAACCCTAGCTTTAAATTTATAAAAGTAGAGGAAAGACAGGAGATGAAGCAATAGTGCTGGACAGGTGGTTAAGACGGAGAGCAGAAACAGATGCTATAGCTTGCCCTTGGGGGAAAATGTCTCTTGATTCCTTGGAGTAGCAATCAGAGCAGGAGGCAGATGGTATAATTAGCAACAACATTTGTAGGTTTAGTTTCAGCCCTTTTAATTGGCTGTGCTTTCTGTTTCTCTTTCCCTCTGTTGGTTTTGTTTTCTTTGAATCCAACTCATTTGCCCAATTTCTCCATTTTCCTCTTGTTTTTGCAGTACTGGTCCTTTCCTTCAAGGTTGAGGGCAGCACTGAGAGAGCAGTGGAAATCTGCTGACATCATTCCACAAGATCCAGTCATAGCTTGGTTGAAAGAGGAGGAGGGGCAGAGAAGAGGGAGTGAGATACAGGGTGGAAGGATGGGAGAGAGGCAGGGAGGAAAGAAAGAATTGGGGAGAGGATACTGCAGCTACCTCTTAGAACCCCCCCCCCCACACACACACACACATATACACACACACACACACAGAGTGATTGAGATCATGAGGCTCCAAAACACACGCCCACAACAACAGCATCACGGTGCTGCACCACAGAGAGAGACCAGCGTATACTCCCATCTCTCCCTCTCACTCTTTCTCTGTCTGTCTGTCTGTCTCATTCTAACACACACACACACACACACACACACACACACACACACTTAGACACGTGCTGCAGGGAAGAACCGAGTGTTGGGTCGCTGAGCATTCAGGTCCCCCCTCCCATTCTTCTTCTTTCTCCCTCTCCACCATCACTCTCACTCTCTCACTCCCTCTCCCTGTTCACCTTGTCTGTTCCGGCTGTATGGTTTATTGTTGCGTCAGAGCTAAAGAGAGCCAGCGAGAAGCATGCCGGGGGGAGAGCTCTCACAGAACTGTCCCCACCGACAAGCATCCAGAGCAGGGAGCTGAGGAGACAGGGCTCCCTGGACCAGGTAGGACATATGGGGTTGGGGATGGAGAAGGGAAAATTAGGTAATTAAGCAGGTAGACGCAATCAAACACAGACAAGGACATATATTGAGGAGAGTGGATGAGGGAAATGTAGATCAATTAGATAGTGTTAAATAGAAAAGAGAAAAGTTAGCAGGATAAAAGCATGGCACATATGGACCACTGGGTGAACGTGTAAGAGACTGTTAGGTAAATACTATCTGCTTGAAACTGCCATATGGGGTCATTTCTGTCTGTCTGTTGACATGTGTAGTCTGCGTAAGCTGTGATACAGGTGCATGTTAGCCTCCTTAATTAACCGCATGTTGTCTCCCAGCTATAAGCAGCCTCCACCCCAGAACTCGCAACTCCCAGTCCACTTCTATGCACTCCTCATCACCAAAACCCTATTAACAACTATTCTCTTGTCTAATTTATTTCAAAAAGCTTTGTGTACTTGTCCTCCCTCCAGCCCCCAGAGCCCATCCCCATCTTCCCCTACCCTAACATCCTCACCCAATATCCCTCATCCTGCTGTCCAATCTTCAACCCTGGCGCCACCCCATCTGCATCCACATCCCCAGCAATTTTTCAAGCTGTAAGCGTGGAGTGGCTCCTCCCTTCCCCCAACCTCAGCAGGAGCAGGAACATGACACAGCAGCATGACAGCACTCTGTAGGAACACACAAACCACACAAGCACAAGCGCTTTTGCCATAAATCTATTGCTCATGTTGCTGCTGTGTATCTTAAGAGAGATAGGAGAATATAATGTTATGTCCCTGCAGATGAGAGATTGGGAGGGTAAAGATTGTATTTTATATGTCACCTTATTTACAGCCAGGCAATAATGGTCAACGTGAGCATGCCGTCATTGGAAGAAAGTCTTGTGACTACTGTATCATTTACAGTTATTGCACATAACATAACAGCTAAAGCTTTTGTGAGTAGAGTATACTGTAGTAAACGTCTGACAGTTATAATGGATATCCTTAATGGCTATTACACAAATTCCCTGCCTCCTCTCTGCTGGAAGTAGTTTACAGTGGTTTGCTATTTTAGAGATTTTCCTGCTCTAACTTTATCATTGCCCTGATCTGTTCATAGGCTTCAAATTATTTTAAGCCTTCTTGGCCTGAATCTTGGGAGGGGAGGGAGGAAAGAGAATTGTCAGATGCTCTAGTTGCAACTTGTATTTTGGCAAAAAGGAGACATTAGAGGCTTGATTATGACTAAGTGGGGGATAAGAAGCATATGAGACTATTGGGGAGTTTCTGCTGCGATTCTTAATCAGAGAAGTAGATGATATAGATACTCCTCTTGGGGATGACAGGCCAGCGCTGCAGCTTCTGTGACGCAGCTCCAGTCTGCTCAGCTTGCTGCGGCCTGCTCATCCTACGGCAAGCCAGGTACTCAATTTCACTGCTTCCTCCCAGAGAAGACTTGCAATCCAGGCAAGGATGAGAAGAGAGGCAAACATCCCCAGACTGTTAGCAGCAGCGAATTTGCAGCTAAGAGACAGAGACTGCCAGCATAAGTAATACATGTCACAGGCTTATTTAGCAGCCTAGCAAAACAGTAGCTTGAACAACGTGCAGTTCTTACATTTGATTCTAATGCCAATATGCAGTATTTCTTAATGTGTTCAAAGTAGTTGTTGTTTTGCTTGATTTTTTACAAGTCAGCTATAGATTAAACATTGTTTCTTGTTTGCCTGTGCATATAGCCACTGAAGCTAGGCTTGGCCTTTTTATTAGACAGTGCAGGAGGAAACAATGAACTGCCGTGAGACTGGGTTGACATGTAAGTGTAGAGCAGGAGTTGGCTTTTGTAATGCTTAATTGTGCGTCTTTCCGATTAGTGGGAGGTGTTAGTCTCTGACAAATGACTGCTAAGTGCTGATGATTGCATCTGCCACCACCACAGGCAGGGCAAGAAAGCAGCAAGGGAGGAGATATACTAGCCTATGTACAGACAAAAAAAATGAACATGTAGGTGAGGCTTTATATAATACAAAAGGGTTTATAGCATAATTTTGAGGAAATTAGACAAAGGAAGGGATATAGAACAGTCAGTGAATTAGTAAGTGCTATCTGGGTTCCTGGCGGAGCAAGTGTGTGTGTGTGTGTGGGTGGGGGGTGGGGGGCATGTGGACTGAGGTCACTATGGCAATGGCCCAGTTAAGAAAGCAAATTAAGGTTCTGTTCCCTCCGTGTGTGCTATTGAAAAAGACGCTTGATTGCAACTTTTAGGGATATTTCAATAAATGTATACTGTGTATATTGTGTTATATATGATAATATGATAATCCAGCTGACATAACAAAATCATTAAAGATAAGCAGTAGAGCGGAACAAAATGAAGAATACAGTCTTTTATTCCGTCTTCTCTCTCCATTTGTTTTTTCTTTCTTGCTTCCTCCACTCACCCCTGACCCCATTTCTCTGTCATTTCATCTCAGGGATTTCTCCATTCCTTATGACAGTTATGAAGATGATAGAATGCCCTAGAAAGCCAAGAGGACAGAGCAATTGAATTTGTTTGCCTCTGGATACAGTAATTATGCAATTGTGCATATTAATACATTAACAGTAAGACTGACAGAGAAAAATGTAAAGTAAGATATTGTAGTGTAGAAGCATTGTTTTCCATGTAATGAGTCTAGCCTTATGGTGGAACACTACAGGCAGGTGTAATCACTTAAAAGAAACCCTGCTAATATCTGTGTATGTTTTTCATTCTTGATGAATGCTCTCCAAAGCCATCTGCATACTTGGTTAATCTACTGACATTTTTTGGAGCTCTCTCTTATTGTCTGAGAGAAGAAAAGTTCAACTGAAGAGATTAAAAAGTATATTCTTGTACAAGCAAGGAGGGGTAGCCTTCCACATTATGTCTAGTGTTGTGTTACTGAGATAATTCAGTCAGCGTGACCTCACTTCTTTCTTTATTTCTTAATACAGTTAAAATTTACAATGAATAGGCCAAAGTTTCCTTAATTAAAATGTGTTAAGCAACTGCTCCTTTTACCTAAACAGTTGTTTTGCATCCCCCCCTGTTTTTCAGACATGACTAGACACCAGTCTACTGACTCCACCCCTAGTGACAGTGGCTCCTCCCCTAGTGACAGTGGTTCTAGCCCTTCTCCCAGTACTCCTCAGAAGTTACTCCCAGCGTGCACCTCTCCATTTGGGCCACGGATATCTCATGCAACACCTAGCTCCTCTGGTACTCCAAGACCTCAACCTGAAGGCTCCGACCATCGCAACAACACACCGAGACTGTCTGGAAAGTTAGGTGGTCATGGACCTTGTGGCCGCCATGTCCCTGTTAAAATGGAAAGAATCAAGGTGTGTGTTTTGTGTTTTGGATATTTGCAATTTTACAGAAGCTATGCCACCAGACACATTTTATTGGTATGCTGATATTAACTTTATTATGTATGTATAATTTTTTTTCCCAGGTCCTGACTGGTTCTGAGGTGGAGAGTGACTATCAAGAGCCACAGACCATTGACACAAGGGTGGTGATGGGTCAAGAGACACTGCTCAAAACAACAGAGATCCAGAAAAGAAAACCCATGGTTGAGCCAAGTGGTCAAGCTATTCCTTTGCAAGCTAGTCCGAGCTTTCTATGTCCTCAGTCACAAGCAAAGGAGACCCAGCTGGAAACAAGCAAAGTGGATAACCAAGCCCAAATTCCTCAAAAACAGCAGGATCAACAAAAAAAACCTGTGCAGCACCCAATAACACTCCCTTCCCCTTTTCAGAACCCCATATTCCCTCCCTCTTTCTCCCCAGAGCCAATCAGAACAGATGACAATTTGAAAGACAGCCAAGAAGAGGGTCAAACCCTTTCTCAAGACGAAGTGCCTTCCCTTTCTTTTTCTGAGCTGGTCTGTCCAGTTGCTTTGTCCTTCTCTGAGCCAGCCTATGCTGTTGACCCACTACGAGTGGGTATGCCCTCATCTCTTGACCCTGACCTATACTATACCGCTCCTTCCACCCCAATCAAGATGGCCTCCCGCTCATTGCACCTTAAACATCATTCATATCCTGGTTCTCCAGTCTGCCCTCTCTCTCCTGGCTCTCCCTCAGACAGTGAGGACCTCGGTTCTCCTCTCACCTCTCCCTCTGGCTCTTATATCACAGCAGAGGGAGGCAGCTGGACATCCTCTTACACATCTTCAACCTCCCCCTCCACTTCTCCTAACCTGCTCCTCACAGAAGAAGCACAGGAGGCCCCTGCTTGCTTTGTGGGTTCCTTATCGGAGATTGGAGATGAAGTTGCGGAGGAAAAGGGACGAGCATGTCCAGAACGGGAGGAGGAAAAGGCAGGAGGCTTCTGCCTGTACCGTCCTGATGATTTTGTCATAAATTCACGGATGGGTATAACGGGGACAGTGATCCTCGAGGAGGAAGAGGCTCTAAAAGAGGAAGAGATTAAGATTTCCAGAGAAAGTTGTCATCCTTGCTGGGTGACTGACAATACATCTCTGCTAAGGAGCAGTAGCAGCCGTAGCACTGACTCCCAAGAAGATGGGGGAGAGTCTGAAAGCTCACTCTGCCCACTGGAAGAGACTAGTGAAGGGAGAGAAGAGTACTCTAGGGCCTTGCAGACAGGCCTGAAACTTCAACTGGAGGCATGTGTATCAGAGGAACATTATGGACAGATTGATGACCACCCAGAACTACCCTCCACTGCCTTGACTCCTGACACAGAGAGCATGACCATGGCCTCATCTAGCCTTAGCCCGGACTCACCTGTCAGCCCTCTGGATGCCTTCTGTCCTGGAGCCTTTGGTAGGTTTGGACCCAGTTCTTTCATGCTCTCCCAGGCAGCCTGTGCTGATGATGTACCAGTGGAGGAAAGGATGATCCCTGCCTCCCTCATCTCCTTTCCCCTCCACACAAGCCTTATCTTTAAGGCTGATTCAATGGAAATCACCCTCTTCCCCACAGAGGAGGAGAATGATATCGGAGACGGTAATGACATTAATGAAGGGAAGGATGTTAATGCTTATGCAGCAGGAGAGGAAGAGGCAGATGTCGAAGATGACGATGATGAAGAAGAAGAGGAGGATGATGATGATTATGATTATGATGACGAGGGTGATGGCAATGCTAATGGCTCTGCTGACAGGGGTGACAATGATAAAAATAATGAAGATGATGATGGCGAAGAGCATGATGAGGCAGGTGAGGAAGCTAAGGTAGAGGTTAAAGTGGTAGAAGAGGAGGAAGTGGAGGAAGAAGAAAAGCAAGAAGAGGCTGATGAGAAGTGTGATCACAAAGCAGTGCAGGATCCCACAGAGGAGGACAGCTCAGCATCCTTCCTTCATTCACTTTCAGAGACATCTATCAATGAGGGATTGGATGAAGCCTTCTGTTTCCAAGACGATACAGATGACTCATTAGATTCTGCCTCCTATAATGGGGAGGAAGATGAACGTCTATACAGCACTGAGAGGCATGCACAATCAATAGAACCCACACCAATGGATGCACTTTATCTAACTGGAGTCCAATCAGAAACTGAACAGGGGTATACCACTGGAACAGGTCAAACTGAACATTTGCACACACAACTGACAACAGACAAAGTTGTGGATCTCCCCAAAACAACCTGTCTTTCGAAATCCATTGGTTTGGATAAACAAACACCCCTCGATGAACCTGAACTGGAATCTACCAGTGGAATGGATCAGACAAAACCTTTGCACATGCACATGAGCACAGATAAACCAGTGGATCACCAGATACCATTTGGTCCTAGAGAAGTGATTTCTTGTCCACCAGAGTCCTCCAGCAACATGGACGAAAGTGGGTGTGAAAGTAATTTGACGAATATCTCTGGTTCTTTCAACCCTCTTGAGCACCCTAAAAACAGCTCTCATTTGAACCCATCCACCACTACTGTTGTCATTTATGCTTCACCTGACCCTGCAGCTGAGTTCCACACCTCTCCTCCTTCTGCCGCTTCTGCACAGGAGATGTCAGACCTTAACAGTTCAGTTCTTCCTGAAGAATTGTCTGAGGAAAATCCCCAGATGAACGATGATGATTTGCAAGACAGCAATGATTATTCAGGGGGGGGAATCAACAGCCAAACCAGAAAGAGACTCTTTCAAATTGCTCATCAAGCCTCGTCATTATCAGCCAGAAAGCCATAGGGCTGTAGGAGCAAGTAGACTTGTATTATCAAAGTTTTTCTAATAAATCAGATGTGCCTGGAGGGGCAGAGGAAACATGTAGGACCAATATTCACAGGGAGTCTGACATTGAGCTTGACCAGAGGAATGGGAATACTTCAGCTGAGTCTATGAGTGTGGACTGTAGAAGCATTGATTCTGCCACCAATGACTTGAATAAAGGTGTTCTTCTTCTCTCCAGCCCCAAAGAACCTAGTCCCAACCCCAGTAATATCCCTGTTTCTGGATCTCCAGAGATAATCTCAGAACTTACTGACAATCTGGCCCTGACCCCTGGTGACTCAGCCCAGGAGAACCTGAGAGAAAACACCCTAAGTACTGATGAAGGGGTGCTGGGAGCTGTTGGATCCCGACACTACCCCCTTGCCATCTCGCCCAAAAGGGAAAACTCAGAAACGGACAGCAGGGGTGGTAGCAGGGAGATGCGTCCTGGAGCTGGGGCGTGGTGCGATGACAGAATGGGGCTGGGGTTTGATCTAGGCTTACGATCAGGGGCTGGGTTTGGTGTCTGGGGAGCAGGGGAGTCCCTCTCACTGTCTCTGGGGAAGAGGTATGAGAGTCTGCTCATGTGTGACACAGAGGGCCAAAGCACACAGACGACCATGGAAGTGTGTGAAAATTATGACAATGTTCTGGGTTCTGTTCTGGATGAGGAAGACAACAACAGTCTCTGTGGAAAGAGGGACCAGATGGCGGATGAAGAATTAGTAGGAGAAGGAACTTCTGAGTCCAACTTGGCTAGCTGGAAGTCCATTGAGGAGATCTCAGAAGCAGGCGGAGGGGAGGATGGAAGCTCCAGATTTCCAGAAGATGATGTCAGTAATCTAAATCCAGACAATGATGGAGATAACACACAAACCCAAATACAAGACACTTGGAAGAATTCTAACAATAACAATGAATCTGCCTTTGACTCCTTGGAAGTAGCCATGTGTGAAAGTCTGAATGCTCTATCAGAGGAAGTGAGACCCCAGAGTGTAAATGTCAGTGTTAGGGAGTCTGTGTCTAATATTCCACTTGAGGAGCTGCCACCTCAGGTTTCTGACACAATTCCAAATGAAGGGGAACAAAAAGACAGCTCCATAAACCAGGCATCGGACACAACACAGGCATCCTCAAAGGATGATGCCTGTAGCATCACAGTGCCATTAGTTGAAACTTACATGAACAAAGCTGTAACAAACCAGCATCTCAGTTCAACAGATAAAGCCAAGTCAATATGCTATACTAGTCCAGAGTGTCAGGCAATCACTCCAGAGAGTAATACGGCATTTTCTTTGCTACACGGATCATTTGGTTCCTTTACTCCTAAATGTAAATCTAACGAATCCAGACCAAGTAGAGCTTGGCAAGACAAGATGGAAAATACTGGTTCCCAGTCAGAACCAGAGATGGGAAAGTCTCCAACTGAAGGCCAAAGAAAAGGTGATGTCAGTCCTGTGACCGACAGACTTGTTGATGAACCAAAGACTACAGATGCCTTTCGAGGACAGCAATGTGGTGTTAGTAACTCAGGGGTAAAAGACAAGGAAGAAAAAGTAGAAGAGAAAGCAAAAAAGAGAGGTGAGGAGAAAGATAGGAAGAACAAAAAGGAAAGAAAAACCTCTCCTGTGCAGAATGTCCCAGAGCACTTTCCGTGTCCCACTCCTAAAGAGGAACTTTGCACTGAAAAAACAATTGCTGCTAAGAAAGGGAGGAGAGGGAAACAGAACAAACACAGGGCATCCCAGAAAGGCAATCATGGTGACTTTAGCCCGGAATCTGTTGATGATCCAAAGAAACCTTCTGTTCCATTAAATACCACAGATGATGGATGGTCAAAGGGGGGAACAGACAATTCTAAAACTAAGACAGGCCAAAAGGCAAACAGCAAAGCTTTATCGTCGGACTGTCAACAGACTAAATCTGCAGCAAACAAAGATGAGTTAGGTTCACAGATGCAGGGGGATAACAGTCCCAGTCCTGAGGTCAAAATTCCTATCCATGGACTCTGCAAATCTACCACATATACCCCAGACAACCTCAATGTTGTCTTAGCAATTAACCAAGAATTACATCAGGAACAGGAAGTGCTTGATAACAGACCTCTGTCTGATAGTCAAAGAGGAATCACAGTGGATATTAACGACAACAACATAGATGCTGGCCAAATCCCACCTACCCATGATACCATATCATACTCTCTGACTCCACTGTCTTCCTCACCATCTCCTGTTTCCTCATCCTCCCCTCTACCATGTTCCTCAACAGAGCCAGAGGATGATCTTCCCACACCTGTGCAGGAATCCCAACCAGTCCTTTCAGCCCAGCAACAGCCTTCACTGTCCATGTGCCACACCACCCTACCGCTTTGTACTACCTCCCCCCGGACACAAGAAGCCCCTCATCCCCAATTTCTTCCTCACAACAACCTCCAAGAGGTCACTGTTGTACTTTCTGCATCAACTACTTCTACCACAAGTGTCTCTTCGCCCTCCTTCTCCACTGCCATGGTGTTAAGCCTGTCCCAGCCTACCCAGGAGTCAACTTCACCTGCGCCTGTGACTCTTGATTCAAAATGTGTTCCAGACTCTATTTTCCATCACCAGGCTCAGCCTAATCTCAACATCCAACCTCACAAACAAATCAAGCAAGATTGCACATGGACCACACAAGACAAGTGCAGTGGTGAGTATAGAAATGTTTGCTTGTTAGATTGATAGCACAGTGCAATACACACTGAGGAATCCTTTATCCTTTTTGTTACAGTCAGTTCTGGCAACAGTAAAAGAGTGCTTTGCAAATTGGGATTATTAAAAAAAAAGAAAAACAGTCACTATATTTCCCTGGTTTGTTGGTTTGAAGCAATATAAAATAAGCAGAAAGTTTGTTAAAAAAAGTCAAATGAGACCACCTAATGCAGGTAT
The DNA here is from genome assembly GCA_026937815.1 of Etheostoma perlongum. Taxonomy (NCBI): domain Eukaryota; kingdom Metazoa; phylum Chordata; class Actinopteri; order Perciformes; family Percidae; genus Etheostoma; species Etheostoma perlongum. The sequence goes on from CM049376.1 coordinate 15,408,271, forward strand.
GATCAATTTGCTGTTGGCCCTGTAAGGTCCCAGTTTGGCTAAGGACGAGACAGACAGTGAGGATGATGGTGGAATGCCTCGACGTGGTCACAGATCCCAGGCCAGAGGAGTGGCAGGAAACAGGAATGGAGCCATGCAGAGAGAGTCTGGTCCATCCAATCAGAGGGAAATTCAGCCTTTCTCTGCCCACCAAATATCCGACAGACAGTCAGGCTGTCCAATCAACCACAGCCACAAGATTGCAGAAGAGATTGACCTTTCTTTCAAAAACAATTGTGAGTTGTCCTGACCTCCTATAATTTTTCTATGTTTTCATGACATACACAAAAGACATACTTTACATTCTCTGCATTATATAGTTGACTGTTTCATTTATGGATGAAGAGTGTGTTGCCATTAATGCGTTATTAAAATAAAAAACTCACATGGTATGGAGATGTGATGAAATATATTCTCCATAGCCTAATGATGTTCCCTGATGTTGATTAAATGAGCTTCGGGATTTAAAAAAAAATGAATGGTCATCACCATAGCATCAATGAGTCACTAATGCCCTTATTACTTCTACTATGGTGATTAGTTTCTGTGGCCATAGGATATGGTACCCTTCACTTACATATACTTGAATGTGTGTTGGATATGTTTTTGTGTAGGTTCCATATTAGCTTCCTGTAATGAGTCTGAGAGTGAAGGGTCAGTGCCTGAGCTAGAGGAGCCAGAGCCACTGAGACCATCAGAGCCCCAGGTGAGACTGTTACTGTTATACTACTTTATTGGAATACATTTTATTCCCTGTACTGAGTTACTTATATATTTTTGTTGTTTTTAAATATTTTTATAGCTTCTTTTTTTGCCATGAGAGGTCATGCTAGTTATGATACTTTTTTTTTGTACTCTAAGCCAATTGCTCTTACTGTTATTGTTATAAACATAAAATGCATCGCTTCTTGTGTGTGCAAGAGAAAGCAAGCATCAGCAAAATAGCAGTGAAAACTGCCATTTACAAGATGAGTCACATTTGGTGATATTAGTAAAATTAACAGATGTCAAATTAGCACATTAGCAAAACTGCTTTATAAAAATGTCCTAGATTTTTACAGTAAAGTAATTAATATATGTTTTTTTCCTACAGTCTGTCTCCTTTGCAGATGATGGGCTAAACAGACCAAAACAGAGCCGCAGTGAGAAGAAGGCCCGCAAGGTCCGACTACTGGCTGTATTAAAGTATTTTAATATATCAAGTGGAGTGTATATTACACCAGTGTTTTATTTGTGTTATTTTCTCTTTCTTTCTCTCTCACTCTCTCTGCTGCTGTACGTGTATGTAGGCCATGTCTAAACTTGGTTTAAAGCCAGTCCATGGTGTGACCAGAATTACCATTAGGAAGTCCAAGAGTATCTTGTTTGTCATCAGCAGACCAGATGTGTTCAAAAGCCCTGCATCTGACATTTACATTGTATTTGGAGAGGCAAAGGTAAGTCTTTCTTTCTCTTTCTTTCTTAGATATTCAAGCTTCTGTTCATGTTTTGTATTGTCTCTCAACGTCTCCTCTCCTCTCGTCTCTTTTCAGATTGAGGACCTATCTCAACAGGCTCACAAAGCAGCTGCAGAGAAATTCAAGGTGCCTGTAACCTCTTCTCCATTGGCCCCACCTGTCCCACCCAGCCTCACCATCAAGGAAGAAAGTGAAGAGGAGGAAGAAGAGGTACTTTCTGTCTAAACTGTTGTTTCTGAACACCTATCAAACTAACGTCAGTACAGTATGTTGTAGCGTTCTGTAATATCTTTTATTCTGTTGTTATATACTATCTCTCTCTCTTTTTCTCACTTTCTATACATCAGGTGGATGAGGGAGGTCTTGAGCAGAGGGACATCGAGCTGGTGATGGCTCAGGCCAATGTGTCACGAGCCAAGGCAGTTCGTGCACTGAAACACAACAAGAATGACATTGTGAATGCTATCATGGTGAGAAGGAAGGACGGGGGAAGGAGGTAGTGAGAGAGGAAGAGTGAGAGGGTAGAGGGAGGGCAGATGGTGAACAAAATAATGAGTCATAGCCAGTGAGCGGGGAGTGCATGGAGGTGGGGGGGGGGGGCAGTAAAGAACAAAGAGCAGAGGACAAATGACAAGTAGAGTTTCTCCCCAGTAACTAAGCAACCTCTACCGTTCTGTAGGTCATCAGTCTGATGCCCACTAGGTGGCAGCAACAACTTACACTGAGATAACTGAGTTGCCTAAGTGACGCAGTTGATTTTTTTGGGGGGTGGAAAGCAAGATGAAGCTGTCTTTAGATAACTTAGATTACTGGCTAAGGTTGGCTTAGTAAAAACAAAGCATCTCATTCTGATTATCCCAGATAATTGTATTTTTTAAGCAGTGTGGCATATAGAGTGGCTTCTTTTCAATAGTAGTGAAGACTCTTTTGTATTCTAATTTAATGAAGGAAAATCACGTTTGTTTTCAACTCAGTTTTATTTATTCATAATGATTCATATTTCATTTTACCAACTGTACCATTCTTCTTTGAATCTCTTTTCTCTTTTTGTCTTCTTCTGTCTTTCTCTCCCTTTTCCACATAGGAGCTGACCATGTGAGTGGTGAGGACAATGTGACTCCTGACCCTTTCCTCCAGCCTATACAGTTTAAACGCCACTGACTCTTCTGTATCGCTGCTACTGTATGTTGCATCCCCAATATCTGCTAAATAAAGTTTGTTCCTGCGTGGGCTGTGGCTGCATTGTAAGATTGATTTTACTGAAAGGATAGCAGATGGCTTGTAACTTGTTTCAACATTAAGAGCAGCACAGTCCTTCACATTTTGCAAACTCACAAGGCCTATTAAAACTTTTTTTCCTAAAGTAAAATCTATCAATTCAATGTCAATTGTAACAACATAGTTTGAGCTATTGTTTAATTGATGCTGACGTTAAGGGTTAATAGCCCTATATTTTTAAGTGTGAGTAAAGTAAGAACATACAAAAGGTTTTCACATGAAAAAATAATAATAACATTTTCTCATTAGGCTTTTAATGTGAAAGGTGTTATATCATCATGTTGTTCATGTGTGGCAGATGCAAACGGCTGGGTGAATTCTGAAATAGGCAAGACAAAAACAAAAACATGATTTATGGTAATGGCTTTTTAAAAGGAAGCATTGCAAGTATAATGCATTGTAACACTATTACATAGAATTGCTTTACATGTAATGTTTTTGTAGAAGCAGCCTGCAGATATTAAAGGAATACTTTGCACTGCTAAATTGTTTATGGACCCAGAGTTATGCAAGTCTCACACTTATTCAGACCCTTTAATACCAATCTCTGAAAAAAGCTCATTAATCAGTGTTTATGTATACAACTGCTTACATTTACTAAGATGTTTCTATATTAATCATACTCCATAAAGTTACACTTTGCCAGCACATGTGCCAGACTAACATGTGCTATCACATTTTTTTCAAGTGAATGTCATTATGAAATTAAAGTTTGTTCAGTTTTTTACTCTCTTATAATATCACTCAATACAGATGACACAAGTTTACCCAGACAGATGCCAACTTCATTTCTGACAATATATCAACTTTATTGTAGAAAATTGATTAGAGTACAAAACACATACCTGGGACTGCACGGTTGGCTTTAACAAGTAGTCGTAATAACACAAACACATACCACGCATGTTGAGTCACCAGCTTTGAATTACAAGCAATGACTCCATGTGTAAATGCATAAAGCCTGTCCCTTTGAATAACTTAATTCTCATTTTTACTCAAATAAAGATGTGAGGCTATTATGTATTTCAGTGTGTAATTATAAAAGCATTGACATTAATGAATGAAATACTATCAGAAGCAATGTAACTGACCATTGAAATTTAGATTAAACAACCCAAATGGTTACTGAAAATGTTTAGTTAGCAATGTCAGACAGTAGTGCTTTCTTCATTCTAAACACTGTATCAAACACAGGTCTTTTTTTCAAATGACAAACACAGGACTGGAAGCCGGAGTGCATTTAATCTTTAAAAAAAAATCCTTACACGATAGTATGGATCTCTACTAGGCAAGAAGAGATGCTTTCCTCAGTATCCTTCATAGCAGTGCAGGTAGATAACTTCAGACTCTCCTGGAAAAATGGAATGAAGGCCTTCGGGTTTGAGTCAAGTGTTGGGGATCGAGACATTGTTAGGTGGTGGATTTAGCTGGGAGGACGTTGTTTTCAAAGTGTCCCTGGTTAGTGATATTTCCAGCAGGGAAGTATCTGGCCACCACGAAAGATGAACCGTCTGATGCAGTAGCCTTACCGACACCCAACTTATTACTGCTTTTCCAAACCATTGCTGTGAAATGACCTAGGTGGTGAGTGACATGAGAAAGAAATTAAAGGCAGAAAAATCGTTGGAAAAAAAAGACTGTTAGGACATCGTTGAAGCTAAGTGCAGTTCCTCTAAATATTTACAGACGAAGGAATCTTAATTCCTGTCTCACTCATCAGTACCAAACCTCCCTGCGCACTTTCTTATTTTCTTTCTCTATCAGGCAACTTTATATGAAACAATGTGAATCATTGTGATGTGTCCTAGGAATGATCTGCTTCATCTGTGAATAAGTTACACAAACTCATGCACAGCTAGGGGTTCTGCTCTGGGGCTATGGGAAACCATCTGGAGGAATTTAGGCCAGACTTGAAATGACATGGGGGCTGAAAAGTGATACAGGGGACCGTGATTTCCCCTCAGTTTCCCCATGGTTGGTCACTGACTCAGATAGTCACACACTGACTGAGGTTTGACATCAGCAGGGGAAAAACAACAACCTTGCCCATGCCTGGATAAACATGATCAACCAAGACAGGGAAACTGACAATATGTAAACAGAAAATGACAAAGAGAAACCGAGCAAGAAATAAATACATTGAGATAAATGCATTGGGAAAGAAACACAACGAGATATGAGACAAGACAAGAACTTCTATGAATGATTCTTTTCAGTATTGATTGATCCACTGATTATGACTGTGAATAATTGATACATTTCATATATAGCCTATTAACTGTCAAAAATAGTTTACAAGGCCAATCACAATTTCCCAAAGTCCAAGTTGACATATTCAAATTGTTTGTTTTATTCAACCACCAGTCCAAAATCCAAACATATTCACTCAATTTATGACATTTTTTTATGCTGTCTAGTTTTTGTTCTGTTTTTTTTTCCTTCTACATTATATCATTGATTGTTATATACTGCACATTTATATCGGAAAGCTTTTAATGATTACTTGATGATTACTAATGACACCAACTGAATATGAAAGAAAATAAGAGAGACACTCTTGTGTGTAAATCTCACCAGTGCCAGAGGAGAATCCAGGACGGTTGAAGTTGTACTGTTTCACTTCATCATACCAGCGGTCTGTAACATCCTTTCCTGCACGGGACAAAGTGTAACCTTAACTTCAAGGACAATCAAATCGGTCTTGTGTTGTACATCTTGATCAGAATGACAGCAATATAAAATAAGAACTCCCCCTGAAGCTACCATTCTCTATTGGGGCACATGTTGTTTACAGTTCTGCACTTTTTATCACCCCAGTGCTACACTGTTAGAGATGTTTTATGAATCACACCGTCCTGCGTTGACATATTTCTGCAGTGAGTCATGGTGTCTGAGCTCTCAAACACAGTGCCAAGTGGAGGGGAAATACACCCCAGCTGTTTGCTTTCAGGGTAGGACATATATATATATACCCGACTGGTCATAGGAGGCCCACGCCAGGTTTTCTCCACAACTCCCTCTACTGGACTCCACGCTGTGTTTCAGGATCCGTGTGCTGGCCAGACTTTCAGCATAACTGCGGACAGAAACAAAAAAAGTTGTGGATAGCACTGCTGAAATTGCTATGAATCCTGCAACAAAATCCAATCCTGCACACAAAGATTTCCACTGTAAGTGGCATACTTTAAAGCTCTTTACTTTAGATTTAGGCTTCCCAGAAGTCTCAGTTTTTAAAAGCACTGTGCTGTCCTCCACCACCCAAGATAAACAGTGTCAAATCCTTACCTTAAAGGTTTAATCTAGTGCAAATATGCAAAGCAGGCACATAAACTAATTCCTCTAAACAATTGCTTTTGGTAATTGTGTTGATATTATTACAGGTTAAAAGAACATCAGCGGTTTATGCAAAATTTCCATTACTGTAAATTCAATCTGTACAATGACAACGTGTACATGCTAAGCAATAGGTTTTATGAACACAGTGTTGATCTAGTGACAGTATTTACTCAAATTCACAATCTGAGGTGATACTACAGGGACAAAGTTCACCACCCGGTAAGTTATTTATCATGTCTCTGGTTAAAAAACGGTGTGGATAAACCACAGATGTTAAAGAGTTAATGATGCTTTTTGGATAAAAAGACAAACTCCAGCTCTTCAATTACAAGCTTTTGTTACTGATTTTGTTGGATTAGGTTCTAAATCCTAACTTTTATTATAAATCTGAAAATTATCCTTGAGACATGCAGCTGTGAATGAATGAATGATGGCTTTAACTGAACAGGGGTGAAACCGTTGCATCATTTTGGTAAGTGCCTTTACAAATGTCAGTTGACACAGTGGGACAGGTAAAAGCACCATTCATCATGTTCCAATGAACTGTGCTGTGCTTTAAATGGTAGATTATCTACAAACTCAAATATTTACCATCATAGATATTACACAGCAAATACAGTATTTAAAAGACACACACATTACCAGAGGTGAGGACTGTACACTGTACCATTAAAGTAAAGCAACTGAGGAATAAAGTTTTTTTTTTTAATCAGAAAAGTAAACTTTATTTAGCAAATCAATGTTGCTGTTGATATTGCACCATCAGCATGCTTGAGGAAATGGACTGAAAGTTAATTTCCTCTATTCTTCCTGACAGCACTGATCAAGATTTCATTTACTCAAAACAAGAAATTGTCAACACAACTGGTAATCATAATAAAACAACAAACCAAGACCCTTGATATCTTATTATATTTTGTTGTTATTTAATTTGACAGGCTGTCACTTTACTCCAGAGCAGTTTAACAATGACTGGTATGCATAGTCCTTGTTTATAAGGTTTCTAATTGAATTGGTGTGTGCATTAACCCACCTGGTAGCCTCTCTGCTCAACTTGCTGCTTAGCTTCATTGGAGGAGCCTGGTGCTTCCTCCTGAACTCATTATGACACCGCAGCACCTCCTCGGAAAACTGCTTTGAGGCTGAAAGACAGAGGAGAGAGGCAGGAAGGGTTAGGCAGCCACAGAAAGAGAAGTCTGACAAAGGACATGTGATGATGCAACATGAAGATTCGTGCATGGCAGCAGAATACAAACTCGTGCTGGAGTGTGAGTTCACCACCTGAAAACTGACTGACCTCAGACAGTGAGTATGACTTGATGACTGATAATGGAGAAGAAAACGTCATCCACATCACCCCCCTCTCTACCCGGTGCCTATCACTCACTGGGCTTTTCATAAGTGCCACAATCTCTCGAGTACTACACAATAGGCACATTGAAAAAGCCACACAAACAATACAAATACCAATGCTGCCTAAGAGCCAGCATCCATTCAGCATGCTGAAATATGAATTAAAGTTTCACTGCAAGCACCATTGAAAGGAATAAAATAGTCTTTTCTTTTGCAAGTTTGCATTGCTTTGTCCTATTTATCAAAGACAGCAAGGTCCACAAACACATACAGTAAAAAAGCAAGTGCTTACTCCGGCCATTTGGATACAATCAGAGTTAATATTCTCAGGGTGCAGTTTCCACTTACCTGACTTCCCCATGGTGCTGACACAGGAAGCCTTTAGTAAGATCAGAAACACTCTTAGCACTGAACGAAACCAGCCTCTCCCCTATCTTGTTTTTTTTGCTTCTGCTCTCTTTCTTCCTATAGTGCTGTCTATCTAATGCTGATGCCTGTATTTCGGGGGACTCTCCTTCAATTGCTGACTCATTCCACCTTGAACGTACAGCAGCAGTTCCCTTTTAGCTATTTATCTGGTTGTAAAGATCATTTCGTAACATGCTTCTTCCTTAAGTCTTGTTTCACTTCATTTAACTAAAGCTTCCTGTCATTCTTGAAGCCACACACCCAGCTATCTGCATGCCCTACATCTATCTTTATGGCTCAGAGGAGTACACACCCACTCTTTACATTCCCACAAATGAAAGGGGAGCCCCTGCAGACATTGGTGACATCATCTCTGTGAGACACATGCCCATATATGGCTCTGATATTCTTGAAACACGGTAGCCATGGACAAAAGAATGTTACTCCTAGCAACTGCAACCATGTGCTGTGCAAAAGAAGACTATAGCAAACTTTGAGATAGGCCACACAGCGTATCCTGTACTGTACATGATGCTCTAATACTAATACTAATACTTATATCGTCAAGGTGCTTTGACCATAAGACATTTTAGAATACTTTCCACTTGATTCTTCATTGTCTTCAGAAACTTCTGTATCAATAAGTTACCAACAACACACACAATGAATGAGTGATCTCTTAACCTCCACCTTGGATAAAGAAGCAATGAATGAACTATTTACCTACTGCAGTTGACACACAGGTAGCAGCAGAATCATCACCCATCATGCTGCAGAACAGGTTTCTACTATTTGTTTTGAACTGGGATATATAATATTTCAACAACAAAAAGACAACTGTTTTACAAAGGCATGGTGTGTAACAGAACCTCATAATAGATTACCTCATATTTTCCTGTGCATCTCATAACTCAACTTTTGAAATTGTGTCCCCACTTTTTGTACAGGCTATAGCTTCTATAAAGAATGTATGAAAACATTTCCTTTTTACCAATAAAACATCATTGTGTCAGCACCAAAGTGTTCTGATGAAACTGCTAAACGTGTAACAGTAGAATGCTGAGGCTTGATTGCTAATCTCCCACTTGTGAATGTTACTTTGTTAGGCTTAAATAAAATCAAAGTTAAGAAACACACACACTACATTCACTTTGGTCCAGACTGAAATATCTCAACAACAATGAGATGGAATGTCACGACATTGTGTACACGGATCCATGATCACCAGGGGAGGAATCCTACTTACTTTAGTAATCCTTTCACTTTTCTTCTAGAGGCCATCATATTGTCAAAATCTCAATACTTTGGTTTACTATAACTTTACCACATCATCACATTTCCTTCATCCTCAGCTGTACTTTGCATGTTCAATGGCGCCCTCAAGGGGTGGCCATGGCCACCCTGATACAATTGCTGCCCCTGAGCTATTTGCTAAACAGAAATGGTCAGTTGAGGTGGTTCGGGCATCTGGTAAGGATGCCTCCTGGACCACTCCCTAGGGAGGTGTTCCAGGCACATCCAGTGGGAGGAGGCCTTGGGGAAGACCCAGGACTAGGTGGAGAGATTATATATCCAACCTGGCCTGGGAACGCCTCAGGATCCCCCAGTCGGAGCTGGTTGATGTGGCTCGGGAAAGGGAAGTTTGGGGTCTCCTGCTGGAGCTGCTGCCCCCGCGAATGAAGATGGATGGATAGAAAAATGGTCGCCATCCAATCACTCTTCATTTATTTGAAATCTACAAATGTCAAATGTTTGTGATACTTACAGCATGGGTTTTTCTATGGTGTCCCTTAAGGTCTTAGTGTCTTATTTTGGTATTTATTATTGCGGAGGGATTAATAAACTTTTTAATACAACTTTTTTTTAATCATTTAGATTTAACCCAAAAATACTAAATAAAAACTCTACAGGTTCTAAGCTTACCCCTTCTATGTGTCATCAATTTATGCTGACAGCTTTGTAAATGAGTCATGTTAAATTGTTAAGCTGCCAGTTGGCAATATACTTGTCAGCTTTAAAAGAGGACTAATGATCATAATTTTTACTTGTCTCGAGTCATCATAAGGCCACTTAAAAAAATCCTATAGATAAGTCAGATAATCACTCGTCTGAACTGCTGATGCATTATTGCACCACGATACCACAGGGTAGCAAGAAGGACAACTCTAAAACCAATATGATAATAATTTTCATTTTACCAACACTGACTGAAGACTAATTATTCTTGTTATTGGTGAGCAGACCAAACGTACCCAGATATTTTGAGACATCATAGTCATCAGCTCATGTATATACATACTACAAGTATATTACATACTACATTTCCTGAACATAAAGTATGCAAACATAATAATTATATTAGTATAATTTTCTTCCTACATAACTGCTGTAATTAACAGCTCAAAAGTAGCTCTCCCTTCTTTTCATCTGCTTTTTTTCTGGCAGATGTCAGTCCTTAAAGTCTTTTCTGAGATTCAGTGTTAAAAATATGTATGTGCTTATTAATGTATCATCATTAAAAATATAACATGAGGTACAATGGAAATGTTTGTGCCAATCAAGATTACAAAGACTCCTCGTCTACGTAAACCAACATTGTGTGTACAAGTTCCCCTTTCATAATTAATATACAAGGGCAATGGGTGTGAGACAAATACTTCCTGAAGGTTCAACCACTGAGAAACAAACACAATGAGATACAATTATTTTTAGGATTACTATTTTGCATTGTGAGGTGTTTCAGTTATCGTCTGTGATCCTTTGAAGTGTAATTATTGAAAATGCCACAAGGTGGGACTGTTAGCAAAGACACTGAACAAGGACGTGGTTGGACCATTATTCACACTAATTGCAACTAATGACATCTTAGTTTTATAATATGAGTGGACATGATGGGATGTGTGTGAAAAGTCAAGCCACTTGATTTCTTATTAGCTAAATAGTGCTATATTAACAAATTGATTCCTCCTACCATCTGCATAGTGATGGGACTGGACAGCTGGAAGAAGACTTTACAGCCATACATCTTAATTCATACTAATTGAGATAGCTGTGGAGTGTGTTTCTGTGTGTATCTGAGTTGTGAATGTGTGTATTTGAGTGTGTGCACGTGCAAATGCAGTAGGAGGGATGGTGATGTGATTTATAGAAAGTGAGGCCCTTTTAGGGGGACAGTACAGACATCGATCCATGCAGATATTACATCATTTATCTCTGCACATTGGCTAGATCTGCTGTACTTATTGCCTGGCTCTCCTCCCTGTCAGCTGCGACATCATTCCTTCATTCCTCCTTTCCTCCCCATCACTTTACCTCTGTCTCTCATACCCTCCTTACCTTCCTTCCTATCTGTAATTTTCATTTTTTTGATTACCTGAAGCCCCTAATAAAAATATTCCATCAGATCCCTTATATACAGAAAGAAAAATTATTTCTGAGCTAGATATAATTCTCCACTACTGTCATGACTGAAGTGGATGTGGATTTATGGCAACATAAATGTGAAATAACTCTTACTGGGGCTGTAAGTGCACTTTGTTGCATATAATTCCTCTTTAGCGGTCCCAGGAGGAAGGTGAGGACTTTTTAATAACTCCCTCCATTCACCTCCATTCTCATGAAGAGGTCTAGTTGAGTGAACATGGAGAGATACACCGGGGGTGGGGGGTTAGAGAAGATTGATCTCAACTGAGAGAAAGAGAGAAAGAGGAGTGAGGGGGCTGTACTTTTCCGAATGTTGAAAGCTTCCTCTCCAGAGCTCTGCTCCAGAATTTGACACACCAAGAAGACTTTTATGGTGTCATTAGTGTAACTGTTCCACCGAGGACAAATGATAGCGGGTTAAGAGGAGTTAATCACCTGCCAATCAAACCTCATCAAGCCGTCTCTACGGATGAGGCTCTTTACAAATCTCATCATATTTACGGAGCCTTCAATTAAGCAGATACAGGAAAGGAGACGCATGCAGAGAGGAGAGAGAGTGACAGGTCGAGCAGAGGGCAAGCTGGGAGGGTGAGAAAAGAAGAAAGACAGAGCTGGAGGGAGACAGAGACAGTAAGCAGAGTTGGACGACTCTTGTCTGACACTAAGCAGCAGACACGTAATGTCTTAAAAGGCCATCGCAGTCAATAAAGTTCCTAATGTGCTTAAAGCAATTACTGTGTCCGGAGAGGAGCAGAGTGCACGCAGGATATTAACCTCAGTAACCCGCTCAATCTGGTCCATAATTAAATTATCCTCACATACTCATTCTAATACAGACACACACGCTCATGCTAGCATACAGTACATTGATGCATGTTCACATAAAGTATGTGTTGAGCCGTATCCCTACATGACAAGAGAAGAAAAAACAAGAATAAAAGTTAATGAAAGTTAAAGATATATGATGATTTGGGATCTCAGCGCTGCACAGTAACAAGTTTGATGTTTTGACGACTGTTATATATTTATAACATACTGTAGGTTTCCAGCTATCCATTTGAAAACAAATGACCAACTCTCTGACAGTGCCAATGGTCTCTCCTTCTCTCTATAAGAATTCTTGGTAACAATTTATTTCAAGGGTTCCATAGTTTCCTATGTTCTGGGGGGAAATTGTGGGAAGAAAGTGTTTAAAAGGTCTTTAGAGAGTCAAGCAATTAATAATAATAATAATAATAATAATAATAATGTAAAGGAGAAATTACAATTTACACTCTGTTGTTATGACACACATTACACACAGGCCTGGATTACACACACATGCTCAGTACCTATAAATGCACTAAATGGAGAGATGTCAGAGCGAGGGGGCTGCTCATGGAAAGGCATCCCGAGCAGTTGGGGGTTTGGTGCCTTGCTCAAGAGAAGCTACTAGTCCATCCCATATTTTGGTCTTACTAACTAACCCAACTACTTACTGACTGAGATACTGCCACCCCCTTTAATTCAATCAATCAATTCAACATAGATTGGTATAATTACATTTCCAATGAATGTACTGTATGTATTGCATTTCTTTTAAGGAAATTACTCTTGAAATAAGCAACTCAACATATTCAAATCTACCAGCCACTTTTATTATCATTTGCTTATTATTATTTGCCCACTGCTAACTCTGAACCCTGCTGACATTTGGATCTGCTGCCTGTTTCTTCAACTCTTTTTCCTTTTTCACTCTGCATTGTGTATATTCAAATTTAAATAGCTGTGTCCAAGTAGTGTAGCTAATAAGCTCTTCAAGTTGATTTAATGCTGCATAATAGTTGTCATACAAAAGGCTATTTGCAGAGCCAGAGAGAAATCTTGGCACTATTGACCCTAATTATGGCTTCTGAAAATAACTAACCACCCTTAAGCATTATGCATGGGCCCCCGTTGAAGCTTTCCTCAGCATCTGGGACGACTTTTGTGGTTGGACTGGGCAGCAAGCAGATTTAGTATTTGTTGATGGTGCCTCTTTGGCTTATTTTGCTGTTGTGTTTGCATTGTTAAGTCATATTTTTGACCTTGCTTTGGGAATTCTCAGCTGCTGCTGTGTGTGTGTGTGTGTGTGTGTGTGTGTGTGTGTGTGTGTGTGTGTGCATTTCTCTAGGTGTGCATTTTTTTGCCATGCTGAGGAGGACTTTGTTGCTCTTGCGAAATGACACAGGAGGATAGGCTGTCTGGAAAAAAAGGTGTTAGTCCATCACCAGATTGTCAGGCACACTCTCTTACACACACATTTCCAATGTGCATACACACAAGAATGAAATACTGCCATCAACTACTGACTAATATAGAGCTGGAGATAGGAAAGGTATTGTTTGCCATCGGTTACCGCCAGTCTGTTGCATCCACCAACATGCATGCATGTTCAAAAACGCATTATGTACATATATATAAGCTTTGTCACATGGACAACAATTTGTCACCCTGTTGTGTTTAAGATGTCAAGATGAACAGAGTGTGAACATTATGAACTGGGTTAGTGCACTGAATTTAATCAAATCAGCTACTGCAAACCCAGCAGGAATTACAGCTTAAACCACATTACAGCAAGTAAGCACATTTGGAAACATCTTACATATGTCCTTGAGGCAGGCCTATTTCAATAGCACATGTTAATGAATATTTAATGATGATAATAGTAACCTCTCCAGCAGTCTTGATTTTCAAACATGCGTCACTGCACATTTGAGGAAATATCTCAGCATGTCATCTGGAAGAAAACGATGATTGGAATCAGTATATGTGAAACTGTATTCATGCTTCACTCTGCTTAGCGCTGTAAAAAGATATCCTAAAAAGACGTCGTCACGGAAATGAAAATAAAATAAGTAGAGAAAGTTGTTGCATTAACAGCTTGCTGATGCTATTTACCCAGTAATTTCAATCATCTCTGGGAGGATGTGATCTTCAGCACTATCATGCCACCTTTGACAAATATAAAGACTTCTCTATCACAGAGGCCTCTGATGATTGGTTAATAACACCTGGCTATTGCAGCTTGATTTCTTTCTGCCTTATTGGGCCATTTTCTACAAAGATGTATTCTATACATGACTCCAATAAATTATCTCAGACTCATTCAGGCCTAGGATGTTGTATAGATGGATGAATGTGAATTCAACATGCTGTGAATGGCAACATTGTATAGTCTTAATGAAGGACACAAACAGGATTCAAATGTAAATGTATGGTTTCCACAAGAAAATCACACAGCTTCTGTATGTCCTTTTGTTTGAGTGTGTTTTAATCATGACAATTAAGGTACAGAGCAAACATCTACAAGGATTCAAGGATCTACTGTAATTGGACTCAATGACATTGAAAATGAGGGTCACCCCTCAATGATCTCTCGAGGATAAATAAAGGTTGAATGACTACAGAGCAAGCACAAATGAGCAGAAATTGAATTAAATTATTATTATTTTGTTTGCCTTGAGTAGTAGTTCCTTTAATTTCAGTGAAGGATAAAGCCACCGGACAGATGTCTGTACTGCTAATATTCATTTTTTTGCTCACACTGCGTGTTTTCTCCCTTTTTCTACATATCATAGAAGGCCAGGGAGAGCAAACAAAAAAACTAATATGAAGCGAAAATTCATGACTATAGCCTTGGGGAATAGAAGGACAGCACAGTAGGGACCATTTGTGTGTGTGTGTGTGCGTGTGTGTGTGTATATCTATGAGAGACATAAAGAAAATACAATTTCTCTCAGAGCTAAAATGAGGTTAGGGAATTGGATAGAACACTTTCGTTCCCCCCAATGAAAATGCCTCTCTCATATTTGCAGGAGGACATATGGTGTGTGAAGCAAAGCCATCAGATGATGACAGGGGGAAGGGAATGCTTGAGAGCTGGAAGAGTTGACAAGGAAGAAAAAAACAACATGAAACCGAGTAAAGGGGGAAATAGTTGGGGAGATTGTTTGGGAAACCTTGGGTTGGCACCACTGTAAACTTTAATGAAGAAACTTCCTATGGGGGGGGTGAGTGCCAGTGTTACAACCATCTAAACAAAACACTGAGATTCTGTCAAAACGCTGATGGCCTGCACAGCATGTTCTAACACCGTGGAGCACAATATGCAGTGTCCACCTCACCTCACTCCATCACTGTCAATGTGCTGATACACTTACGTTTGCACATGTGCTGACGCAGCTATACAGCACACACACACACCTTTCCACCTGCACACACAGTTACAGACACACACACACACACACACACACACTCACAGGCAAGACAAGGTGGTAGACAGTCGGTGTGGAGATAGATGGGGGAGGTAAATAGGGGTGTCATGGCAGTGTGATGGAATGAGGCAGGGGAGAATTCATCCTGTGTTTCCTCTAGCCTCTGTCCCCTTGCTGACAGCATCTTGAAATAGGGCTCACTGTGTCTGTATATATATATATATAAAAACCTGGGTGTGTGTATGTGTGTGTATGTATGTGTACGTGTGTGTGTTTGTGTGTGTCCGTGAGAGAGAGAGAGAGAGTGAGAGAGAGAGAGAGTTTTTTTTTAACTGTCTGTGTGTTGTGTATGTCCTCAGCTCTGGGAGCGGGATGAAAGCGGTGAATGTGAAGAAAGATGGAGATAACACCAGGAAGGATGAGTGAAGATGGGAAAGATAGAGAAAGAGAGAGTGAGAAAGCCCTCTGGGGAAAATTAAACATCCTTACTGTTTCGGTTTTTATGTTCAGGTCTGGTTTGAACTGGAATCCCACTGGGCCAGTGGTCAGTAAAGTGTTATTGGATCCTGCTGAGCATCTGTCTATGTTCTGTACATGTTGGCAACACCTGGGGGTAATTGTTTAAATATTGTTGCTACTAAAGGCTGTTAAAGGTACAAGAGACATAGCTGTAAATGTGATCACCATATTTAGTGTGCGTTCTCCCATTTCTGGCACCAGTGGGACAGGTTTGGGTCATTCAAATAGTGTCTTTGTTTAGAAATGAAAGAAAATACATGCAGAACAGAAAACATCCTTTGGGTGTGGGAGAATGTTTCTATGGTGGAAATGCCACATGAATGCAAATCTACCTTTAGCTACTTTCAACTGACTTTAAAATATTGAATTCACTCTCAGCTTTACCAATACTATTAAAATTTCACAATCACGCAGTAGAGAAAAATTCACTTTGTTATCTCTCGCCCACCTTTTTGGACCAAGACTAAATGTTGTGTTAAATTATTTTTTGTTTGGCAGATAAAACACGGCTCTCTTGGGACATACATACCAAAACATGCCATCAATACGGCAGAAAAAAGGCTTTAAAGAAGCAGTTAAAAACAAAAACCTGGCTTTAGGCAATGTGTTGGGACTGATAGAGAGATCCTTTTGTTCTGCATATTTTAAAGCATATACATATAGATTGTGTGTGCTTTTTCAACAGGTGTACAAATAATGATGGTAGGTTTGTGTCTCTAGCACTGAGCAAGTAACCTTTTATTTAGTGATTGGCTTCTCTAATCCAAGTCAACCTGCTGGTTTCAACAGGCATGTTTGTGATTTTGCTGCTGTGTACTTTGTGAAATAAAATGTTCCTTTCACTCTGTTGGTGGAGCTGTGTGTGCTTGTCTGTCATTTAGAAAAAAAGGGTTTCAAATCTAGCCATCTGTTAAGTAGCGTTAAGCAAGGCAGTATCTTAGTTCCACAGTACCTTCCTCTTTTAACTTTCAACTCTCTGTTTCTTACATTGTGTCATTCAGTCTGTCTTCCTTTGTCTTCTCTCTCTCCCTCTTTCTCTCCCAAGGGATAAAGACCCTCCCAGTCCTCAGCTCACTGAAGCCTGTGTGGAGTAATTAGAATTAAAGTATTAGAGTCAAAAAGGAGGATTTTAGTCTGATTATGGTAAAGGAAAAACTATAATCCAAATATCCCCTTGTGGGGGTTTCTAATTTCAGTGAAATGCACTCTTTGAAAAACAATACGCTAAAAAGACAAACATTATTTGCTGTTACCTTTTTGAAGCTGTGAACATGTGTGTGCAAGTTTGTTTTTAGGCGTGTGTGAGAATGGTGTTTACAAGTGTGTTTGAACTGGGTTGTATAGGGAAAAGGGACTCTTTGCGATGAAGCTGACTTTTCCTCTTGATTAAAAATGAATGTCACACATACCCTGACACTTTTTCCCCTCCTTACTCCTCCTGGCTCTCTCCTCCCATCTCATTCTCTACGACCCCCTCTCTTTCTGAACATATTTCATCAAAGGCCTCCTCACAGGTAACAGTCACCCTGATCTCATTAACTACTGCTAAGCACGGAAGACTTGAAAGAACACACTGTGTCAAACACACGCACACACACACACACACACGCACACACACACACGCTGCTTGTATAACGGTTGCATAGAACAAGAGTATCAAAGACAGGAACCTTTCAGAAGGCTCATGTATAATTCTTAAACTGAGGATATCAATCTAATGATTTCAGGCTACTGCACAAGCACTGAGATAGGCTTTTACTATGGCTCTGTGTGCGTGAAGCCTATGTGTGTGTGTTATACCCCCTCCACTCAGTCTCTGTCCTGTTAGTAGCCGTATTAACCTGGGGTCTCTCTGCTCTCCCAATCACTGTAACCCCATTAACTCCCATTAAGTCTCATTACTACCTTCATGAGGATCGTTACCGCTGGCTTTATCTAATTTCCTAAACACCACAGTATGCAGGATGTCTGCTTGGTGCAACACAAGTTTTGTCAGTAATTGTGAGTCATTATGCATTTCATTGGAGGTGGGACCAGGTGTGAATGGTGTTTAGCTAGTCAACGATTGACAGTAATTGAGCAATTCACTGCCTTCAAAAGACGAAAAGGCAGCTCACACTGCCAAGGAAACTGTTGTTAAGGCCTGAAGGGCTGTGTGGAAAATCTACCAAAGAGGGGGGCACTGGACTGACAACCTGACACAGAGTCAACTATAATTATACTTGACTGTCAGAGTAAAATATTCAGCAATGTGTGGTCATGAGGATGAATTATATATTCACTCCCATCAGGACTTCTGTTCCAGAGTGGGATTTGATCTTGTAAGGGCCAACAGGGAGTGGGATCTGGAGTAAAATGGAGAGAAAAAAAATCCAGAAAAAAGGAGTGAATGGAGTGATTAAAGACGAGAAGGGAGGGCAGATTAGGTTAGACATGTTTTTACAGCTTACTGTTGTCTGATATCCCAAGGTGCATGGAAGATTATACCAAACAGGCACTGCTGACTTACATTTAAATACATGTTTTTTCAGTATGCATTCAATAGTTCAGTTACAGTTATTGCCGATTGCTTACACACTGAAATCAAAAGTATTACACAATTATCAAAACCTTACACTGAAGGAGCAAAAGATTGGTCCAGATGTGCACCACTATAAGCACAATGTCAGCTTCACACTTTTTGCAAAAAATACACAAAAAATGATTTGCAAAACACTAAACACACTATAATTCATTAGACACAGAAGTATAGCATTTTGTCACTTCCTTGCAATTCCAAAGCACTGACTGTCAAATTAACCCATCTATGAGCCAACCTGTGAAACACAGCCATCAGGTGCATACACACATGATTGCTTAATTGTAGACACATCATTTGGGTTTAAGCAGGTAAGTTCAACTACCTTTAACCAAAATGAAAGGAGTCAAAAGAAGAGGGGGGGGGGGTGAAGGGGGGGTGAAGGGGAAACCATAGAGGAGGAGAAGGAGGTAAAGGAAGAGGTAGCCCTCATTCAGGCAGGCCATGGAGGAAGCCTGTGAACAAGGTGGATTTGACATTCAAGACGGTTCTTCCCACGTTGTCTTGCCAATGAGGATATGATGTTACAGTTTTTTTTACGATCGCTATGACAATTTTTTCAATACTTTTAACAACTTTCCTAAGCTCTCAACGCACCAACACACCTACAACACACAATTGACAAAACAATTAATTTCATGCTTAAAACACCTATTAAAATCCAATTAAAATAATACACTAATACAATAAACTGTCTACCAAAATAATGCAAACATGTCTCAAAATCAAATAATTCTTCTAAAACACTAACACATGTTCTCTTCCAACAGGAACATTTGTAATGAAATTCTCTGGCCAGAACCAGCTAGGCAAAGAGATTTTCTGTAAAGTATTCTATGTCTGTCTGTTGTGTGCTGAGCTATAGTTTTTTTCCATTTACTAACATACTAAAATGACATGCATAGCACAATTATTTAAACTGTCACACAGAGAGCAAAACCTCTTCCAAAAGTCTAAACACATTTTCAGCTTACACACATTTTGCAATTCAAAATGGCACTTTTTAAATGAACAGAACTCGGTTCTCTGCACAATCTGACATAAAGTCATAAGTTTGCCATTTAAAAACACTGCCATTCATAATGACACTACATGAGATAATTGGCCAATATATGTGCCACCTGGCCAAACTCCTCAATGGTTAAATGTTACCACTTCAATCAGGAAGTAAACACTATGAAAAGACCACAGGTGAATACATTTTCTTTTTACAACAACAATGGAAGACCCAGGTGTGTGGCAAGATGCTGCCTAATTATTTTTTCTATGATTTTTTTCTTCACATATTTTCTGCAATTTTCTTTTTCAGTTTACTGTTTGTTGTGAGCATATTTTTGTTCAGTCCAATGTAAAAATGTCTGCTGTGTATATGTTGCACTGACTTGTTAGGTGACAAAAAAAATAGTTTCAACAGCTTGTGTGTGTATCTGCAAATATTTCTGTGCATGGTAACAATGTGAAGCATTTTCTACAATTTGAACTATTTTAGTATTATGGCAAAGCATACTAAAGATAAGAGTGCTTTTCATTGTGCCCAACAGTGTACAGTTGTCGACAAACAGCTGGTAATATGAATGAAGTGTTTGCCATTTGGTGAAAAAGTTTGATTCTGATAATGCTGGAAATGGAAATGGATGGAAATCCAGAGTTCTCACAAGAGCACAATTTGAATTTGCTCAGCGAGTTACTCTGGCATCGAGTAATGCTGCTCATTAACTATACCTTTGTAGCCGAGCTGCACCAATCACATCGCTGTATCTGATATAGGCAGGCCAGAGGCTAGATAAACAGATGACGACAATCTAATCTACCAGTTAGCTCTGCTGGTAGCTACGCGTATGAGGCTCTGGTTACGTCACCCCATGTGTTGTTGTGATTGGTCACAGTGTTATCGCGTGCGGTGAGATTTTCAAATGCACGCTTGGTGCCATCCCTCGAGATGGACAACTTTCATTACTCAATGCCAGACCCTTAATCTTTCGGATTTGGGTTTGGATTCCCAGGCTATCATTTACATACAGGATATATGAAGTATTTTTCAGTTTGTGTGTGTGGTTTTGTGAATTGTGTTAAGAATTTTGATAAAACCAGCCTAGTTTGCAATATTGTGTTTCAGCAATTGGAAAAAACTGTAACAGTGTCATGCAAACTACTATAATAGCTGTAGGAAAATTGGGTCATGTTTTGTTGTGATTCTCCATGTTGACATGTTGACTGATTTGGGTATATGGAGAGAAAAAAATTATGTGTTCCTCAGTCTGCAGCATTGCTCTTGTGTAGTGTTTGGTGAATGAATTTTGTATTTGCACTTTGTCTTTGCACTTTACATTTACAGCACTCTAATCACTGAGAAGTCTGCTAAAAGTGTTTTAGGTTAGCAACAGCAGAGTGTAACTGGCTCAAACTGAATTAAGTCATATGAAATGTGTGTGTTTCATATGGTATGTATATAATGCATTTTTATAAATTACTGTATAGTTTTTGCAATGAGTCTGAGGTGTTCTGCTGATTGGGTGTGTGGTTGTGCTAATTGTGTGTAGTGTTTTATAAAAAAACGGTCCCTGCTTTCAAAATAGTGCTTAAGCAATCAAAAATAACTGTAATATTTTCTTTCTGGTCATTTCTGGTCACATACAGATGACTCTCTCAAATGTGATGATTTGTGCACATCCTCAGTGCAAATATGCTGATCAGAGCATGCTGCTTCCAGTTATTTAGTTCTCGTTTTAGTGTGGTTGGCAAGAGATGTTTTTTATGAAAATTCTTATTCAATTTCATAACAGGTCTGTTGTAATTGTTTTATATATTTTATAGTGTAATACAAAGAGTAAATGCTAAATGGCATACAGTACATGGAGCAAAGCCTGCAATGATTATTCAGGCAGGCAATTCAAGATGCTGCCACACTCACGTTACACACTTTACTAGTGCTGCATGCTTTATGGATCAGTTTGTAGTGCTACCAGTTACTGCTACTGCACTCATGCATTTCCTCACACATAGAAGATCCCAAATATTATACTGTAACTGATGTCCATCTCTGTGTGGCTAATGTGGCTTTTGGATTTGAAAGCCACATTATTTAAACTGTAATCTTTAAAACCCTAAAATTGTATTTAAAAAAAACCCCTTAAAATCATAGTACTATAGTCATAAAGCTATCAAAGTCAAACAATCAAAGTAAAAAAAATTATATAATATATTATTTATTAGGAGTTAAAGGGACACTTCACTGCAAAATAAAAATACATATTTTCCATTTCACCTGTAGTGCTATTTATAAATCTAGATTATTTTGGTGTGAATTGTCCAGTGTTGAAGATATCGCCTGTAGAGCCTTCTCTGGAATATAATAAAACTAAATGGAACGTGACATGTGCCGCGTAAAGTGCCAAAATAATACATTTGAAAAATCATGACCTGGTTACTTAAGATAATCCACAGACCCAGTTTTTGGTAAGATTTGATTGACAGTGACTAAAAAAACACTTCTGACATTAGATTATGTTGCATATGTTACCTTTTCCAAACTGAGTCATTGTAGGAAAAAAAATCAGAAATCTACGTATCATGGGAAATAACCAGAGTCCATCGCTCATACTGAGAATCTGGTTGCAAAAAAAAAACAATTTTAGGGTTTTCAGAATCTTTGCAGAGAGTAGTGTCAAATGTCAACTCTGCACATAGAGTTTTTGAAAAGACTGACATTCAGCAAGAACTGCAAAACCCTCCTTCATTTTTACCCATCATATCACACATGTTAATGTTGGGTTAAGGCTATAGTTTGTGTAGTGCATTTTGTTTGTATTTTTAAGTTACTGTTTAAAGGTCAACACAAGTGTTTTCAATTACTCTTTTGCTGATTGGGCCTCTAGCTGAGGTTGAGTGATGCAATATAGTTGAAACGTTGAAGGTGTCGCTTTGCAAGTGTGTTTCTGTTTCAAAATGTTCTTTAAATTATGTCTTCAGTGTTAATTATGAAAGATGGGACTATTTTGATCAATGTAACAATCAAATAGGTTTATGTTATGACCACCAGTTTGAATTATTTCAGGTCCAGTTTTTGAAAAATTATGTTTTGTCCATCATTTTTGGCTTGGCGGACAGGTCGAGATACTACAATACACATAACAATGTATATGGGGGAAATGAATGGGAATTTTTACTTTAGGCATCTAAAGTAGCTCCTTCCATTTCTTTGTAACTTTTTTAGAATTACGTGATGTCAAACTATGTGTATATAATAATATGACAATGGAGTAAATTGTCCTGTCTCAACAGTTGAAACAAAACTAACAGGAGGGTCAGGGAGATGTCAGTCTGTACACACCCACACAATCCTGAAAAGAAGTCTAATCAAGAAACATATAACACCTGTGTGGGATTTTGTGTGTTTTTTAACACCACATTGTTTTAGTTTGGGGGACAGAATTGTCAGTGTCAACTAAATGGTGTAAAATGAATACACGCAATATCCTGTCTCAATTATTCTGGCTTCCTGTAATATTGCAGACATCCGTGTCAACACATAACTACTGCTTGCTCATTTAGTCAGCTTTTATAACCACTGTCATGAGCCCCTATAAAGCTAAGACCATGCCCTGATGCTGCTCTGAATTGAAAGTGACAAAAAGAGAGACAGGAAGATGTGTGTGTGTGTGAGTGTCTGAGTAAGAGAGAAAGTGAGATTGTGCGTGTGTATGTGTGTGTGTGTGCGTGCGCGTGTTTGTAAAGTGTGTTACAAGAAATGATTGGATCTGACCCATTAACTTTACAGGCCACTCACTGAGCACCAGTGCAGCAGGGGTCAGTAGGGAGATTTCACTGCAAATCTCTACAAGGATCACAATGATAGTTTTGAGAGAGAGAGAGAGAGAGAGAGAGAGAGAGAGAGAGAGAGAGAGAGAGAGACAAGAGAGAGAGAAAGGAGGAGGAGGAAAAGCACAGCTTGCAACACCGTCCCTGACTCTGTCAAAAGCCAAGATAAGTTTTACTAAGGACATAATCTACTGCCAACCAGCCAGCTGGACTTTGTTTTCTTCTGTTACTCATTTAAACGCTCTACAAAACAAAAAAAGGGCTTTGACAGCTTAGCCATTTTTTGAACAAATGAAGAGTATATGTGAGCTGTTTTTCAGCCGGGCCCACTCAGGTTTCTGCCTTAAGAAAAGCTGTTTTTAGATGTGGCCTTTTCTGGCTGTGTCAGGTCACGGTCCGCAAACCCAAAATATAACCTCAAAAGGATAGCTCATACGAGGACACTTTTTGCCTCAAGGTAAACACAAACAGCAGATGTGTGGTGTGGAGGAGGTGAAGTGAGAAGACGGAAAAGTCAATGTACCAAACATCCTGCCTCACCAGGACGTTTCTCCGTTCCTTTTCTGCCTTGCGGCACAGCAGATCCTTGGCTTGGTCACACTTCAGATCCAGCTACCTCTACCCCCAAAAATCCCTGCTGTACTGTGCAACCATTCTCTAGCAGGACTTCTAACACACATCCCCCATCTCCATGCCACCCCCCTCTTTCTTTTTGACATCAAATCACACTCTGCAACAAATCTTTCCACTGTAGGTAATTCATAATTCATCCCCCCTGACCATGCTATTCACTGAATAATCGCTTCAGTTATTCATGGATCTGATAATCCATTACCTGGGGAACATCTGCTCTAATAACCCCACCATTGTAGAAAACCTACATTACATCACTTCTTCCTTCTATTCAGCGTTCTAGGATCTAAATTCCACCATAGCCTACACATAACCCTACACTTTACCAAATGAAACACTGCATTCAAAAAATCAATAATTTTGCTTATAGTACAATGATCTAGAAAGGAGGATGTTACAGTATCAGTGATCCTCATTTCATGCATCAGAATTCATTAACATAGACTTGTGGCTCTAATGCACACTGCATTTTGCTTAGACAATCAGATATTGCGCAGTGTGAAGCCAATCATGGTAATGGCTCTGGCCTGGGATTAATAGACGGTCCAATCATCACTCTTGCCTGAGAGTGCCTTTATTCAGACTTGACATTTGATATGTGATTTCTGCTTCCATTCAGTTTTGTTTTGATCATCAGAAAACCACCCACACTGTTCGAGGCTATGATTGCTTGCTCGTGTTGCTCACAAGTATTTGAATGCAGCTCTTGTGCTCTCTGAGGTCGAGCTCTGTTCTTGGGCTGTTACTGATTGATGTTTGAACTTGGCTGCAGAGGGCAAGGAACTCTGGGTCAGTTATTATAACTAAAACCCCACACCACAATGCATAAATAACACAGACCTGCCAGACATATCAGACATTTTTTTGTTCTAACAGATGCAAAAACAAATGATTTTTCTTAATCAAGCATGCCCTCCCCAGCCCCCCCCCCCCCAGCCCCCCATTTCAGCGCATCACTTTAATTGTAGGAGAAATACTAAGAAGGTGATTGTTTACAAAACAGCATGATTCTCTCTCTTCGCTACACACACACACACACACACACACACACACATACAAACACACACACACACACAGGCCACTTAGTGAAGCAGCAGAGCAGAGGGAGTAATTACAGTGGTAGGACAGGTCAGTAGGCCTGCGGTTCACCTCAACCCTGACCACTGAAGCTATTCTGGACCTGGATAAGAAGGGTTGCAGCTCACAGGTCAACTTCAGTTACCAGGCTAAAAATATTAATTACTCACAGGGCCAGCACAAGATTATACTGTAATTTGTGGGTTTGCCTGTTCCCATGAATCAGCAAGCGCCTCTGACCACCATATCAGTGACTGATTATAAGGATTGGGTTCTTTCACTCCAAGTGCACGGCAAATAACCTCCTGCTAATACAACAAATGTGTTATTTATTTTGCACACATGTCAAAGTCATTATGCACTTGGTAGGGAATGTGAATTTTATGGTCATATAATGGAGATCATGCAGGGGAAGAGAGGAAGGGGGTTAGGAGCATTCCATCATATTGTGTTTGCATACCGTGACCTAGACTCGGTCCAGATAGTGTGTCTGTAGAAAGCCCAGTGTTACTGCTTCCCTGTTGTAATAGTTAAAGTGAGATAATAATTTTTTTAAATTACATTTTAAACATGTTATAATCATCTTGGAACAGCTACTATTATTATCCGTCTCACACCATGGTAAATGAATTGGGACATTCATTTACCATGGTAACTTTTCTCTGTTTGTGTTTCATAATATTTGTATTCAAGGTAGGGATTTAATAAAAATGGGAAAACCTCATGTCAAACTATACTATAATAAATTATGTGGTGTTTTCCAGTGTTGCATAATGATAACTGCTTTCCAAAAGAAGGACATGCTTGAAACTTTGCCACAAAACTTCCCAGCACAAACACACAAAGACACAGACTGACACCCGTGCCAGCAGAGACACACATACCGCCCACCTTTTGCCATGGAGTTTCCCAGTTTATACAGACTTCACCCTGAGCCATGGGAGGGGAAGGGCTCTTACAAAAACTGACTCAAGGCAGAAAATATGTTAGTCTAAAGCGTAATGAGTTAGAAGAGCAGACACATGGACTTGAGGGGCAGACAGTTGATTTGCTGACACTTTTTAACAACAAGCATCCAGAAGAGCTGTTACTTTAAAGACTACTATTTTGTTACATTTGCCTTGAATCTGGACACATTACATATTTTGACAGAGAAGCCGGTATAGTGTTTCGTTCTGTCAAATCCACAGGAGATATCACTGCTATTTGTGTCGGACTGTGGCCATGTCGGCTGACAGACTGAGCAACGTGTCAAAGGAGGTGAAGCCAGAGAGCGTGTCACTGTATCCTCTGGGCACAGCAGCTACCCCTGAGCAGGAGCTGCTGTGTATCTTTGGGACGGGAGACTTAGGGCGCTCTCTAGGCCAGCGTCTGCTCCATTCTGGCTACAGGGTGGTGTACGGCAGCCGCAGACCTCAAAGCTGTGGCCCCTTGCCTCAAGGAGCTCAGGTACAACACTTGTCTTCTCAAACACTGGAATTCAACTTTTCGGGCATTTTTTGGTGGTTGTTGCTGATTTCAGAATGTGTGTTGCATGATGGTCCTGAACCAAAACAAATAACTGTGTAGATAGAAGTGCATAGATAGTGCTGGGGGGAAAAGAAACAGTTGTTATCAGGCTTGAAAAGTTGACTGAGCTAAACAAGGTCACTGATAATGTGTGTTCATGTGTGTCTGCACATGTTACTAGGTTTTGTTTTCATCTGTCACGCAATATGTACTTGACCAGTGAACTATCGCTGATGGCCATACATGACAATAGTGTTTGTGTGTTTTGCAGGCAATGAGCCATGAAGCAGCAGCCCAGTCAGCTGGTCTGGTCTTTCTTTGTATTCACAGAGAACACTACGACTTCCTGGAAAAACTTGCACCTCAACTCCAGGGAAAGGTACTTTGTTGAAAAGTCAGAATCCTAAAGTAACATAACAGTTGGTAATTTCTAACTTTTCATCCACTCTGCTGATTTCATTGATTGGAAGGTGCTGGTGGACGTCAGCAACAACCTCAAGAAGAATCTATACCCAGAGGCCAATGCTGAGTGTCTGCAGAGGTAAGAGGAAATCAGGCAATAATGTAATTACCTAAAACATTGGGAGATTTCATGGATCATGTGGTTTGAATCACCAACAACTGTTTGTTGTCCAGGCTGATCCCTGGAGCTCATGTTGTGAAGGCTTTCAACACCTTGTCTGCGTGGGCCCTGCAGAATGGACCCTCAGATGCCAATAGACAGGTAAGCAAATGTGTTAAATGTGTCAAATATGTTAGTATTTTTAAGTGTATTTGACACTTAAAATTTAAAAAGTACTGGATTTTCTTCTTCTGCTATTTAGGAATGCACCTTTTTGTCTAATGGTAACATGTTTCATTTTAGAATTAAACTATTCAGCACTGCTTATTAAATTATTTGCCTGCTGCAGAACTACAAGCATTTTACAATGTGTTCGCACAGTGGGGCATTGACCAACAAGTTAAAAATAATAGTGTCTTTCAAAAAGGAAAACATTTCAATCCAAACTTAACTCATTTTGAAGTTCTGATCAAACCAAATCCAAGTAAAAGAAGCCAAATCTGAGGCGTCAGCCTCGTGTCTTTGCTGTGAATGCCATCTCAGATGTATCCTTGAATCAATTAACTCCTCAGTGTCTCTTAGATCTAAGCTCTCTATCACATGCTTTGCTCTCTCGCTCTGTACTGCAAAGCTGCAGCATATGTGGGTTTTTCTGTTTTATTTTGATCTGGTTTTGCAATCCCAGAGGATGGTAAAAAACACACATGAGTGTGTGTTGTGGGGTGTGTGTTTATGTTAGTGTATTTTGAGCACAATCAGCAACATCACTAGGAGTTCACTGAGCACTGTTTTATCTGCCTTTCTTCAATTAAATTTTGTATTTCATACGGACAAAGACACAGAATCTCCAGGTACTTTTATATTTAATCCCCCTGGAATCAACCACCCTTTTATCATTGTGTGTACAAATGGATAAACATAAATGCATAAATATAAAATATTGAAGACTCCTCACATTGGGCATTTTGATTGCTTTGAAAACTGTTGGTGTTGTCGTGTTTTCATGCTCCAGGTGTACCTGTGTGGAAACGGTGCTGAGGAAAAGCAGGCAGTAGCAGAGGTGGCCACCAAACTTGGCTTCACTGCTTTGGATAAAGGTTCTCTGTCAGCAGCCAAAGAGCTAGAGGACTTCCCACTGCAGCTATTCCCAGAATGGAGACTGCCGCTATGCGTGGCCGTCGGCCTCACTGCCTTCATCTTTGTCTATGTGGTCATTAGAGATGTCGTCTATGCGTATGTTGAACAGGGGAAAGACAACTCATTTAGAATCATGGTGTCCCTGGCCAACAAGGTAAAGACTTCTAAATATGTTGCATTTTTTTCTCTCTCTATTAAAGTAACTAACTTGGATCTGGGGGCATGTTTTCCTCACAGTAACCACTTCTGTGTTCACTGCCAACCTTCTTGCAGGTGTTTCCCATTGTGTCTCTCATCATGTTGTCTCTGTGTTACGTGCCTGGTGTCATAGCTGGCTTCATTCAGCTCTACAGAGGCACCAAGTACAGGTCCGACATTAAAACAGGATAGATTGATATTTAGTGTCTGCATTGACAATTTCCAATATATTTCAAATATTGTATCCTGCAAGTCAAAGTATGTTTGTTTCAGGCGTTTTCCTGACTGGTTAGATCGCTGGATGCTGTGCAGGAAACAGCTGGGACTGGTAGCACTTGGCTTTGCTTTTCTACATATGGTCTACACTCTCATCATCCCCATAAGGTATGTAACAGGTGCCCCATACTCCAATTAGTCAATTCAGCCAGTTTATTAGGTACATCTAGCTTACACTAATGTAATGTAATAACAGCCCTGCAATAAATAATTCCTTCATGAAAATATGAATACATAGAAATATACTTTCATAGAAATGTCTAAATAAACTTACATGGACTCCTGTTATAGAAAATTGCATTATTATAAGAAAGAAAGACAGAAAATTCACAGTAGTCAGAAAAACTGGAAGTCACACATAAAAGAGTTGTTGAACTCTTTGCAGAGTGTAGCTAGGTGGTTGCTAAGGTGTTTGTAATGGTTGAAAGGATTTTGATTGGCCGTTGCTAAAAATAAGCATGAATGTTCATTTATACTAGCATTTTCAGCCACATCTCACAGTCCTCCTCAGTGGATGGATGCTGTGGTCAACGAGGAAACTCAGTTGCCTCGTGACCTGAAGAGTGGAACAACGGTCATGTGATAAATGGATGTTCAGAGTTGTTGCTTCTGCTGCTGCACCATCATACCTACAACCTCAGATCCACAGATACCACTCCTTTCCCCTCTCACCCAGCCCCAAGTGCCGAACCTGGGGGGACAGGTCTTTTTCTGTTGTTGTCCCCTCCCTCTGGAACTCCCTACCCCAACACCTCAGACTTTCAATATCACTTGCTAACTTCAAAACCACACTCAAAACCCATCTGTTTCAAGCTGTATCCTGTTTCTTTGCTGTTTTGCTGCACTTTTTCATATATATCTCTTGTTGTGTTATTAATGTTTTTTTTACTGATCTTGCTATTGTTTTTTTTTTGTTTTTTTTACCTTGTAACATGCCTTTAGGTACCTTTTATTATGATTATTATTATTATTATTATTATTACCTTAGATATGTAAAAGAATAAGGTCTGATGTTTTTTTCTCTAAAATGTTTTATAATTGTCTTCCCTAGATATTATGTGAGATTCTGGGGTTCTGCAAATACCATCTCACAGGTAAGACAAACATGCAGCTGGAAAACAAATAATAAATATTAAATATTAAAAGTACTTCCTTCAGATACAACTATACATGGAAATGGCTTTGCATTATGCTGAACTGGTTCAGTACAACAACATCTCTCTGTCCTGTGTACTGTCACTTTAAGATCAAGGAGAACCGAACGTCAGTGTTTGACACCACCACGGCCTGGCGTTCAGACTCTTACTACTCTATGGGGATTCTGGGATTTGGCCTGTTTCTCGTTTTGGGAATTACCTCTCTCCCCTCTGTCAGCAACGCTCTCAGCTGGAGGGAGTTCAGCTTCGTGCAGGTACAGATGTTGTGCAGCCTGTCAAAATGTATCTGAATCCCTGCATCCTGTTTACATAGTAAAACACTGGCAGTCACAACTGGAGGAATGTGGAGTTTCCAGTGGTGCTGGCTCTATGATCTCCCAAGAAATCTGTCCAACAGCTTAAGCACATGTTAGTGTTTTTGCCTGTGTGTCTTTTTACAGGAAATATTAAATAGCAGATTAAAACGTTTCCTGGAATCCTAAAATGAGAAATGTTTGTTTGTATTCTGATCATATCTTCAGAAACTTGATCAACCCACAAATTAAGAAAGTACATGTGTGTAATCTCCAATTAGCTTTGTCCTTAAATGCTATACCCTTAAAAAATAAATACATTTTAAAAAGACAGCAAAGGCCCTCCTTTTGTAGCCAACAGATTTGGCACTTGTAGCACACAACAAGGAAACTGAATGGCAGGCAAACACATTGTCGGTCATTTTAGAGCCATTTTTTATGAAATAATTTGATTAGTAAACTTCTGATAAAATGAATAGAAACAAGCTCATTGGGAAATATATTATACATTTGGGACAGCTGATTATTTCACCTCTACACTGTGGCCTAGAATAGCTGCAAATGCCAACCAGATTGATGATTTAGTTAACACAGAGATACATGCTCACAATATTAAATAGGCTCAGTTGGTCTCTACTCACAAGGTGCCCACTGTAAGTATTTTAAAGAAGTATGTTATTGCAGCTGTTTATGCTCTAGGCTGCTGAGGTTCAGTTAGTGTGGACATTTGCAGAGAACCTACTGGACCTTTAAAGTGTTTGCATACTGGCAGAAAAACTATTTCCAACAATATTCACATTATGCCCATTAGCCAAGCTTTAAGCTATGACTAACAAGAGCAATTCCGTGCTTTAGCCCAGATGGAAAACAGTTACATAGATGTTTACAACTTCCCGTTGGAAGTAATCTGTTGAAAGTGTGTTTGTGGTATTTTCATCCTTCCCTCGATAAATCTTTCGCTGTGATTGTTTTTACTCTGCAGCCACAAGTATTTATCTTTTTTCCCCCACTTTGACCAATCGAAAATGAAATCGGTCTCACTACTGGGAACAAACTCATTCATAAATGTAACTGGGTCATGTCAAGCTCATTTTCTCATTCCACACCATTCTCCCTTTTACTCCAGCCCAAATTAGAGCAGTGTTTTAAATGTTAAGTTATTCATTACATGTAATTTGGAGGGCATACATTATCCTTTGCCGTAGTCTTTAGGTTCAGTTCATTCAGTCTACGGAATGGATCTAAATGCCTGTAAATTTGCAAGTGTGTATGGTGTATGCACATTCCCAATCTACAGTAGTTGAATTATCACTAGGTGCATACAGAACTGTATGTGTGTGTGTAAGTAGATGATTGTGTTCACATGTATAGGTTAAAACTTGTCTCTGTAAAGGTCAGTCTATCAATTACTGAGCATATTACACAGTAATTAGTTCTTTGTTCATTAGTGCAAGTGTACCTAAGTGAATCTACAAATTTCTTACTGTTTTTTTTCTCTCTTCCAGTCCAAGCTGGGATACCTGACTGTGTTCTTCTGTACCCTTCACACCTACCTCTACGGCTGGGACAAGTTCCTTCGTTCTTATAAATGGCACATGCCTCCGGCCTACATGCTCTCTCTGGTGTTGCCTTCTGTGTTGATAGTGCTCAAGCTGCTGCTCCTCCTGCCCTGTGTGGACCGCAGCCTCACCCGCATTCGACAGGGGTGGGAGAGGACTGATACGCAGGAAGGCAGTGAGAAACCACTGCTAACATAAACACTATTACAGACACAAAAATAATGTAATGCACAGAAAAAAGCCCATACAAAGACACCACAGAGACTTGCCTTCTAAGAGCTCTATTATCAATTAACCACAGCTCATTGTTTTGCAGAACTGTGAATGATTATTGTTCTGCTCTTTATTGTCAACAAAGTCAACAAAGGCAATTGATTGAAACTCCTTTCAGTATCTCTTTGTGTAATCATCTTTGAATTCTTCCATTTTGTAAAGATAGTATGTGATATAATGGCACCGTGTAGGCTTTTATCAGTTATACAAATACCTTAGAGCAGTATACTCATACTAGGGTCTGGGGACTCCCAGGGGTCTATGACACTCCGCCAGGGGGTCTGTGAAAGGTTTCAGATTAAATCACTATGTTTTTTTTTTAAGAATGTAGAAGTGTACAAAGAAATAGCCATTGTCAAATTAGTCCAAGGGACAGGCATTGATGGAATTGTAATTGTCTTGTAAAGGGTCCTTGGTTCTAAAAAGATTGAGAACCTCTGCCTTAGAGAATCATAGACACGCATTAAAGCAGCCGTATAGCATTTTAACACTAGAGTTGAATCATTTCACAATAACCATGCACATCCAGTATTGTTAGAGATTCTAATTCTGAGGCAGGCAACTCTGTTGTATTTCCCTTAAAATCAACAGAAACAGTTTGACTTTTTATCCGTTGATTGTAGGCGGCTTTTGTTTAATCAATTCACTTTGTATCCTTTTCTGTAAATTACGGTTTTTGGGATCTTTTGTTCCTCCTTATTATTGTTGCTAAATGTCAAATGTAACCATTGTTCAATAAATGTCATTGTGACTAAACAGTGTTGCCTTTTCTATCTTTCTCCCTACCATATATACGATCTTTCATCTTGTCTGAAAGCTCAGTCAAACAAGAGGTTTTCCCTACTGAGTTTAATGTGCTCTTTTTAGTCGTCGCGGTCTGATCCCTCTCCAGGGTTCATCACTCCGGCTGATCTGACAACCCAGTCTCACGGCAGTTCATGAATTGAATCTATTGATTCGTGTACATGGACACGTTTATCTTGTTTCTTTCGTGATGGTCATCACGTTTTTTAAACTAATGTATTTCAATTTAAAGCATCTTTTGCGATCACAGCACAATTATTTGTGCCAGTTGGGCTGCAGCAGAGAAGCTGTATACAGCTCTGCTATTATTGCTATTTATTATTGGTATGATAAAGTACTTATTGGACTTTAACTTATCATTGCACAATAATGAGCATAGCTGTCCTCAATTTAGGTCATCCTGTATGTCTCATCTCTGTTTTTTCCTGCATCCACCGTGTGTTTGGGTGTGCGTGCGTCAGTTGCGGGAAAACTGAGCAGAGGCCCTGCAGACCCTAACCCTGCAGAAAGCTGACAGGACTGAAACAGCAGCATCTATAGAGTGAAATTACAGCGGATTTTGATGTCAAAATGTATACAGTTTGGCGGTACGGTCTTAATTGTAGGTTTTGTTGGTAAATGTGAGATTTTCGAGTTACACACAACTTGTCTTCATATTAGAAACAAGGAAATGAATTTGGCGACGTACATGTGACATCAACCCGTTCTCACTCCCGCTTGGTCATTGGCTCTTAGAGTCACATACTGATACAAAGTCTGGCACATGGGAATGCTGGGATTGGTTGTAAGTCGCAGTAGTCATCTTAAGTTTATTACAAAGCCATCTATCAGCATTTCTATGTTGGCATAGAAACACAAAGTTTTGCAATATATTAATAGCATGTGTTACTTATAAACAGGGCAATTATTTAAAATATCTCTAGATGTAAAACATATATTCTACAGTATTAATGCTATTTATCTGCAATCTCTATAGGAGCAGGATTCCCATGGTGGAGACTTTGACACTAATCAGTCTTTCTTTGACACGACGTCTGATGTCCACATGGTGATTTCAACATAGGATCATTTCACCTCAAAATCTGTTGATTTGCTGGAAGGTATTGTGTGGGGGATAGTACCTTTTTACATGACAGGAATTAGTAGGAATACCATCTTTATATGGGACAGGAATCTGAAGTAGAAATATAGAATTAGATAAAGGAAGGAAACACAGAGTAACACAGATAGAAATAGGGAAGCAGAAGTCTAAAAAACAATTTTTTTTATTCACTGCTGCAACATTCAGGGACAGCCACAGATTTCAAAGTAAGTCCTACACATGCACAACTGCAAAATTAATTTAAAGTAATTGTGCTGTATTTACTTTTAAAAAACATTTTCACCTGTATTGTTTATTGTAGCACTCCAAGGTAAATAAGAGTTAATAAATATTTTAGTCTTTAGCACACAGAGTATTAGTATAGCGTTGGATTCACTGGATCCAAAACAAAGATCTAATCTCAAAGAGTGGTATTCATGGTGTCTTTTTGTCATCTATTAGATGACGTTTTTTCTACTGTTGGTGACACTAACAGCATGTGCTGCAAGACCTCAAGGTAAACAACGTTTTTATTTTAC
This sequence comes from Etheostoma perlongum, assembly GCA_026937815.1. Classification (NCBI taxonomy): domain Eukaryota; kingdom Metazoa; phylum Chordata; class Actinopteri; order Perciformes; family Percidae; genus Etheostoma; species Etheostoma perlongum. Next base: position 15,442,813 of record CM049376.1, read on the forward strand.
AAAGGGAATACCAAATTGAAATGTAGGAGTCTTTTGCCATTTAAATGTACTTTTCCTAACACACACGACATGCAATACTCCTATAGGCACAAGACTCTTCACAAGGCACAGGGAAAATCTTTTTGCCTTATATAATTATAACATTTTGCAATATATCAATAGCAAACTTATAAATAGGGACATTATGTAAAATATATTTACCAACTGTAAATGAACAATGGTGTCTATAGGCATATTTATTATAGCTGTCAAAAATAAATTTATTTATTTTCCATTTTCACACTCTTGTATAATTTTCAGCTAACATGTTTACTAGGATAACTAGTAACAAATCTGACATGTCAACAGAAAAGTAAACTACAGAGTATTTTGTTTTAATATCTAACGTGGATGTTTGTAGGATTTCATAACGGAATGTGAATTTGTTTAACTTGGGAATTTTTCAACAGTGCTCATTCCCCTTTCAATCAGGAACTAATCACTCAATTTAAAGAGGAAAATGACTACACATGAAATTGTGCAAAGCAAATAGGAACTGGACAAAACAATAAGCAAATCAAAATGCTAAGTGAAGAATCACAAAGGCTGCTATTAAACATAAATAGTGTCTTTCTTTATAAAGCATTCATAGTTGACATCCTAGGAAGTTTTTTCACCCTCAAAAGGTTAATTTTTTTCGTGAATGATGGCATGTGGAGCAATGCACATACATTAGAAAAAAATATTTTTGCACTCCAAATTTGCCATCACATGTGAAAAAATGATGCACAAATATTACTATACTATTGGTCAGAACTGAATACATTTTAACTAGGAATTATGTGTGAAAATAGTCGGCGGTTCATATGGTGCTGTATGTTCTTAATTTGAAAAAAAATACATAACATTGATGTGTATAATGTAGTTAGTCAACTGTTAGATTCAGCTAATGGTTATGTGATAATCTATGATAAAAATATATTGTTAGTACAAAATATATAGTTATAACAATCCCCCCTCCTCTTACAGATCTGTCAGGTAAAATGTTCACCTTTCCGCGAAACCAACTCAGCTCATGTGATTCTGACACCAAAACCAATTCAGGAATTGAGTGTTGTAACCGTCTGTCACAGGTAACACTAAATGTGCAAAATGCATGAAACAATCCACTGTATCTCTGTCTGTGAAATGTATATGCATAATAAAGTCTTTGCAATGCCGACAGGTCCTTTACAGACCTTAAACGAGAACACGCTCTTTTCTCTTTGGCCACACAAACTTATACCAATGCCTTCATGATTCAATGGGACGAAATAAACAAGGAGATACAGCCCCATATCAGGGATCAAAAGACACAATATAGAGGGCAGGACTACAAACCGAACATGTGGCACTCTGTTTGTACCATATGGGACTCTTCATCTGGACTGGTGCAGGTGTGGTTTGATGGACAACCTTCTATTAGGAAATATATCACGTCTGAAGCAATTAGAGGATCCCCCATGATTATCATAGGACAGGTACAGTTGTATTCATAAGTATCATAGTTAATGGTCTTGACTGTGTATGGATTTCAATATAAATATTGTACTATTAGCTTTTAGTTACTGTATCTCAAACCTCTGTAATCTACAGGAGCAGGATACACATGGTGGGGGGTTTGACCTGAAGCAGTGTTTCGTTGGCATGATGTCTGATGTCCACATGTGGGACTACACCCTCTCCCCAAGTGAGATGCAGAAGTATGTGGATGATCTAAACTTCACTCCAGGGAATCTTCTCAACTGGAGTGCGTTGGAGTTCCAGATTATAGACAAAGTTCTGATAGAAGATAAACTAATGACCTGTCACTAAAATGTAAACAATGGCATCTATATATTAGAAAGGGAGAAATCCCATTGTCTGTGCTTTTATGTTCATTGTAAAGTACAAGTTACCAGTGTCAGTATGTTACGTTAAATCATTGTTTGTAAAATGACCTTTTCTGATTTATCTTAATACAACAATTACATAAAAAAGTTCAGATTCTGTTTCTGATCATTTTACCTGTCCATACTATGAAGAGATATCCTCTTAACATGACTATATGGGGGCGGCTGTGGCTCAGTGGTAGAGTGGTTGCCTGCCAATTGGAAGGTTGGTGGTTCAATCCCCAGCCCTGCAGTCCCATGTCGAAGTGTCCTTGGGCAAGACACTGAACCCCGAGTTTCCCCCGATGCTGCGCATCGGAGTGTGAATGTGTGTGAGTGTTTATCTGATGAGCAGGTGGCACCTTGTACGGCAGCCCCGGCCACAGTGTGTGAATGTGTGTGAACGGTGAATGTATCCTGTACTATGTAAAAGCGCTTTGAGTAGTCGCTCAGACTAGAAAAGCGCTATATAAATACAGCACATTTACATTTACATATGTGCTGTAAAAGATGGGGAAAGTGCAATAGTCAGTGGATTTCTTAGCCGTATTTTACATGTTACTATAGCAGCATGATACTTAGTTCAGTGAGTATAAGTGTATATATATATACACTTATACACACTGATACATATACACACTTATGCATATATATATATACAGTATATACTGTATGTACATAAATGATGATCAGAGAGGTGATAAAGTATCAAATCACCATGTTCATGTTCCATCACTTCTCCAAGTTCTTTGATAATATAACACACACACTCCGACATGGACTTTTGATTGTTCATGAGAGTCATTCTGTGCAGACAGATGCTGGCAGTATCTCATTCAGTAAAACTACTGGTAAAACTTTATAATAATGGTACATGAATTATCAATTCACACATGACTTCATGCATGAAAAAGCATGAAATCATTCTTTTTTTGTGATCAAATGTTTTTATTTAAACAGCCAAAAAGAAGTGCAAAACATTGGTCCAGATGACAACATACAGAAGAGTACACTACATACACCAAACAAGGTACAGTGCACCTTTTCCACAGTCCTTACTTGTGACCAAATTTTCACTCTACAACAAAGAGAGGAAATACTGGAAGGAGGGAGACACAACAAAAACAAAACAGCAAGAACAATATCTGCATCTCACAAACAAGACACACAGAAACAGACACAGACAAACACACAAACAAACAAAAAAACAAGAGGCATTGACAGGGAGACCGGCATAGGACAAACCTAAGCACACACAGACAGAAGTGAGAAGGACATAGCACAAATCTACAGCATGAACTTCAAGGATCCAGCAATGCTGAGACAAGTATCCAAAGTCTTTCCTGGGGCTCCATTTATGCAAGCCGTGGAGAGCTCCATATACACAACATCCAAAAAGGAAAGGGTCCATGTATGAAAAGACAAGTCATGAGGTGGTTTCCACAGGGTTGCAATCATTCTCTTGGCCGCTGTAAGTCCAGCAAAAACAGCATGTTTTTGAGTTTTAGAGAGATGGAGAGCTGACAGATCATTCAGAATCACACCATTGACAGTAACAGGCACATCATCATTAATCAGGGCAGATATTTTGGATGCAATATTGTTCCAAAACTGACCAACAGGAGAGAAATCCCAAATCATGTGAATATACAGTGTGTACCTTGAGCTTTTAGTGGGCAGAAAGTGCATAAAGGGTTGTTAATTATTTTTGTGGTTTGAGGTAGCTTTTATGTTTCTCCAATAATGTCTCTAAGATGGCATCCATATCGGCACTTTGGGTTTTTGTTCTTGTTTGCGATTGTGTTATAATTGACTCTATCAAGCACAAAGTGATAGAACATTGGAGTTAGAACCATACAACACAACTATTTAGCAAGGATGGGCCAGGAGCTATACCTTCAGCCGCCATGTCTGTCGAGCCGACCATGTGAATCAGCATGAAATCATTCATGTAGTATTTCATGAACTATCAATAATGTACCTAAAAGTACCTCATGCAGGACTTAATGCAGGAACAATACGCTAATGCATAGATTAAGGTATTTTGTCATTTTGATTTCTTATATATTGATTGTTTTCTTCATAGGTAAACCTGTAGTTAAAGTGACTAAAAAAGTATAGTGTTGTAATGATTAAATAAACATTCCTCTTCATTCCTTCACCATGTTCTTAAAGTGCTGACCTGGTCCATCTTTAACATTGATAAATAATATATGATTTATGGTGGGATATGCAGCAATCATATTTGTGACTCCTCAAATGAAAAAATGTTGTCAAGAAAGTTCAAGTTCAGAAATCTGTAGAGACACTTAGAAGTTAGTAAAAAGTCAAATTCATAAATATCCTACTGGGTGAGCAATGTTCTCAGGCCACACTGTTTAAGTGCCGTACTTTGTTGTGAATAAAGCAACTATAAAATCCATTTGCAGTAAACTGTATTTTGTGTAAATGTTTGTGTAGTGACCTTAGTATAATTTTGCCAATCCACCCCTTACATTCTTAATAGATAAAATGTTATGCCACCACCAGGGCAAAATGAGTTTGCACTTAACTAGTAATTCCTCTTCTTAGTGACTGTTGTATCTCTACAAGCTATTAAACCAAACATGATTCTTTTAACAAGCCTGTGAACTGTAAAAGCGTGCAGTGTTGGTTGATCATGATAGTCGAAAGCAATTTGGCCCGGTGTTCTCATGCTATAAAACCCTTCAGATAAAGAGTTCCCTTATTCTCCCATTGCATTGTTTGTTTTCAGCCCTTGCAACAACTCTTCATCACACTACACACTCAAGCATACATTCACCCTGGCCACTGACTGACAAGGACACAGGTAGCCTGGCTCTATTTAGAATGTAACATGACAAAGCAAGACAAGACAAAACTTCAAGGTAAGATCATGGTATGATCTGCATAACAAAAAAGAGACATGTAAATTGACTGTAATTGAATGCAAAGTTGTATTCCCTTTTCTGCCTGGCATATAACAGTACATTCATCTTTAGTCTATTACAAAGTCTTCCTTCAGAATTTCTATGTTGGCATAGAAACACAACGTTTTGCAATATATTAATATCATGCTCAACTTATAAACAGGGTGTCTATAGTTGATATTTATAGTTTTACTGCTAAGCACTTTTTAATCTACGGTTTCTCTAGATTTAAAACATATAGTTTACAAAATGAATGCTATTTTTCTGCAATCTCTACAGGAGAAGAATTCCCATGGTGGAGACTTACTAAGATACTTACTAAGGTACTAAGATTTTAAAACAAAGCCATCACTGTCTGCAAAATCCAAATCAGTGTTTCTGTATTACAATATTTGAGCATGGCAACATTTTATCTTAATTACGAGGTATTGTATCTTCTCTTCTCTTTTTCACCTATGAGTGTCTTTTCAGCTCTATTCTGATAATGTTTTGTAACACTAAAGGGCTGAAAATCCATCCACTGGTTCTGCATTTCCACTGCATACAGCACAAAAAAGACCCACAATATGTTAAAGGGAGAAAATGGGTAGGTCATTGATGATCTTGTAGTGCAAGTTAATTAATATTAAGTGAACACAAAAAGCTTTTACATGTGTTATATGTGGGTGAGAGTGTTCAACCTTTAATGTCTGCATTGCAGATTAATTGTTGTGTACAGATTAATAAAGAGTTTCTAAACAAAAGTGCAAAATTGTCACATTTAGGGTTCAATTGGGCTTCATAAAGTACTTCATAATAATGTGCATTTGCTATAAAGAACAATGGTGATTTCAACATAGGATGACCTTCACCTCAAATTCTGTTGATTCAGTGGAAAGTATTGTGTGGGATACTGCCTTTTTACGGGACAGGAATCTGAAGCCAAAGAAATATAGAAGTAGATAAAGGAAGGAAACACAGAGTAACACAGATAGAAATAGGGAAGCAGAAGTCTAAAAAACTTGTTTTCCTATTCACTGCTGAGCACAACATTCAAGGACAGCCACAGATGTCAATGTAAGTCCTATACATGCAAAACTGCAAAATATAAGAATTTAAAGTAATTGTGTTTTATTTACTTTTTAAAAAACATTTTCTCCTGTACTGTTTAATGTAGCACTCCAAGGTAAAATAAGAGTCAATATATATTTTAGTCTTTAGCACACAGAGTATTAGTATAGCGTTGGATTCATTGGATCCAAAACAAAGATCTAATCTCAAAGAGTGGTATTCATGGTGTCTTTTTGTCTTTGTATTAGATGAGGTTTTTTCTACTGTTGGTGACACTGACAGCATGTGCTGCAAGACCTCAAGGTAAACAACATTTTTATTTTACAAAGGGAATACCAAATTGAAATGTAGGAGTTTGTCAGAGTCTTTTGCCATTTAAATGTACTTTTCCTGACACACATGACCTGCAATACTCCTATAGGCACAAGACTCTTCACAAGGCACAGGGAAAATCTTTTTGCCTTATGTAACATTTTGCAATATATCAATAGCAAACTTATAAATATGGAAATTATGTAAAATATATTTACCAACTGTAAATGAACAATGGTGTCTATAGGCATATCTATTATATCTGTTAAAAATAATTTTCTTTCGTTTCCATTTTCACACTCTTTTCGGCTAACATGTTTCTACACAATTGGGATAACTAGTAACAAATCTAACATGTCAACAGAAAAGTGAACTACAGAGTATTTTGTTTTAATATCTAACGTGGATGTTTGTAGGATTTCATAACGTAATGTGAATTTTTTAAAATTGGGACATTTTATTAACTTTACAACCAAAAAACAGTGCTTATTCCCCTTTCAATCAGGAACTAATCACTCAATTTAAAGAGGAAAATGACTACACATGAATTTGTGCAAAGCAAATAGGAACTGGACAAAACAATAAGCAAAACAAAATGCTAAGTGAAGAATCACAAAGGCTTTTATTAACCACAAATAGTGTCTCTCTTTCTCAAGGATCCAGTGTTGACATCCTAGGAAGTTTCTCCTCCCTCATAATGTTAATTTTGATCTTGAACTAGAACTGCATGTAGTTATTATGGGGTCCAAGCCTCCCCTTCGCGAGTCCTCCCTGGCACAAGTCGCCCCTGATGACACACGGAGCTCACACAAACTGAGCCCACAAAAGCGGAGCCTGCGAAAGGAGAAGCCAAAGCATGACGGTGGCAAGGCAAAAGTCAGGAAATTTCAGAAAAACGTCCAAACTCCTAAGTCTATAATAAAATGCAATAGCAATTTTCATATTCATTGAGTAAATTGGTTCGTGAGTAATTTGTGCAATTTTAATCCAATGAAAATTTGCTTGGATATGTGAATTTATTATGTGCGATGTACGGTTTGGGAGTTATAAGGCCAAACACATTTTGCTATTGCGCCACCTAGTGGTGGAAGTGGCTGACTGTCTTTGTCTGAGGTCCCTGCAGGGATCTGGACCATTACCAGTCCTGAAAAAGGCAACCCCCCACCATATACGGTGTAGGTTGTTGTATTAGTTGTAGGCAGAGAAGAATAAGAAGAAACCTTCAGAAAGCAACAGGGTTCCACAGCTCCACTGGATCTGTGAACCGCTTTGCCTTGCAAATGAGGTTCCTAGCGTTGGGCTTGGACCCCAAATGATGGAGTGTGGAGCGCTTAGCTGTGACAATTGTCAATAGTCAGCAGTTCATATGGTGCTGTATGTTGCTAATTTAAAAAAAAATAACAACACTGATGTGTATAATGTACGTAGTTAGTCAACTGTTAGCTTCAGCTAATGGTTATGTGATAATATATGATAAAAAATAGTTATAACACTCCCCCCCTCCTCTTACAGATCTGTCAGGTAAAATGTTCACCTTTCCGAAAGAAACCAACACAGCTCGTGTGATTCTGACACCAAAACCATTACAGGAATTGAGTGTTGTAACCGTCTGCCACAGGTAACACTAAATGTGCAAAATGCATGAAACAATTCACTGTATCTCTGACTGTCAAGTCTCTTCTGATTTTTGTGCAGATTTACCACTTGAAAGGGATTTGATGTATCCACCCCAGAATAAACAGCAGTTCAATTTGAGTTATTGTTTCAGCCAGAGAAGGCATTTTGTATTTTGTATGTCCTTAAGCTGCTTAACAGGTTTGTCTTTGTAGAAGTAGCAGCTGCAATAGGTGTAAAACCTTTAACACAAAGAAAGAAAATACACCTTTTTATGTATCAGATGTTATTCAATGTCAAAGTGACGTCAAAATGAATGGCAGTCAATGGGATGCTAACTGCAGGTGATGGCTTTGTAGCATTAAAATGGCGCCATATGAGCTAGAGAGGAGAGGCTTATTCCCTTGGCTGTTTGCCGCTCATCAGCTTGTGTTTCTCTTTTCTCTTTACTTCCGATGTCTCCTTTTTTAAAGCCCATTTTAACAATCGTCTGTTTGAATCAGTTTTCCTTCAGTTTGATTTGACACTGACTGTGAAATGTATATGCGTAATAAAGTCTTTGTAATGTCTACAGGTCCTTTACAGACCTCAAACGAGACCACATCCTTTTCTCTTTGGCCACACAATCTAATTCCAATGCCTTCATGATTTTCTGGGATGAAGCAAACAAGGAGATGGAGCCCCATATCAGGGATCAAAAGAGAGAATATAGAGGGCAGGACTACAAACCGAACATGTGGCACTCTGTTTGTACCACATGGGACTCTTCATCTGGACTGGTGCAGCTGTGGTTTGATGGACAACCTTCTATTAGGAAATATATCACCTCTGAAGCAATTAGAGGATCCCCCATGATTATCATAGGACAGGTACAGTTGTATTTATAAGTATATGGTTAATGGTCTTGACTGTGTATAGATTTCAATATAAATATTGTACTATTAGCTTTTAATTACTGTATCTCAAACCTCTGTAATCTACAGGAGCAGGATACACATGGTGGGGGGTTTGACCTGAAGCAGTGTTTCGTTGGCATGATGTCTGATGTCCACATGTGGGACTACACCCTCTCCCCATGTGAGATGCAGAAGTATGTGGATGATCTAAACTTCACTCCAGGGAATCTTCTCAACTGGAGTGCGTTGGAGTTCCAGATTATAGACAAAGTTCTGATAGAAGATAAACTAATGACCTGTCACTAAAATGTAAAACAACACCATCTACATACAGTATTAGAAAGGCAGAAATTTCATTGTTTGCACTTTCATGTTCAATGTAACGTACAAGTTACCAGTGTCAGTATGTCACGTTAAATCATTGTTTGTAAATGGACCTTTTCTGATTTATCTTAATACAACAATTACATGGAAGAGCTATTGTGGTTTGATCATTTTACCTGTCCATACTATGAAGAGATATCTTCTTAACATGACTATATGTGCTGTAGAAGATGGGGAAATATCTGCGATCCTCATTCTGTGCAAAGATCCAATCCATGGTTGAGTTTAAGCTACATTGCGACTTCTGGCATGCAAAATCCAAACCTTTAGTTTATTGTAAGGACATTTATCTTTAAGTGGTTGTATTATGGCAAAAATGTAGCTTTAAAAGTGCAAATGTCAGGGGATTTCTTAGCAGTATTTTACATGTTATTATTATAGCAGCATGAAGAGATACTTAGTGCCAGCCTACATTCAGTGAGTGCATACATATATATATATATGTATATATATATATATATATATATATATATATATATATATATATATATATATATATATATATATATATATATAAATCACACACCCTCCCACATGGAGTTGTTCATGAGAGTCATTCTGTGCAGACAGATGCTGGCAGTATCTCAATCAGTAAAACTACTGGTAAAACTTTATAATAATGGTACATGAATTATCATAAATTTACACATGACATCATGCATGAAAAAGCTTGATATCATTCATGTAATATTTCCTAAACTATCAATATTTTACAATTGCATCAATTAAGGTTTTTCAATCATCATGATTTCAGATTTATTGATGATTTTCATGATTTTTATGTAAATTACGGTGTTTGGATCTTTTGTTCTTCCTTATTAATGTTGCTAAATGTCAAGTGCAACCACTGTTAAATAAATTTCATTGTGATTGAACAGTGTTGTCTCTTCTCTCTTTCTCCCTATATATTATACTAACTTTCATCTTGTCTGAAAGCTCAGTCAAACTGAGAGAGGTGTTCCCTGCTGAGTGTTCTGTCTAGTCGCCGCTGTCTGATCCCTTTCCAGGGCTCAACCTTCCTGTTGATCTGATGCTGTTATCCAGGAAACATTCGCACTGAGCTGCAGGCTTCACCCAAGCCACTACTGGATCTCATCACATCAGTGGAGAGAGGAGCGTGCAGATTCCTCCATCTCTGAAGTCCTCTGCAGGGATGATATTTGGATGTGATAGTACAGATAGGCCCTTGATGTCGTGCTGCATCGAGTCATTTAAGTTGATCATCAAGAAGCAAAGAAAGCATAGAACTGATAACTGGTAGTTTTTAGTGACGTGATTAAGCAATAAACTTGGATAAGTGGGCATGCATACTTGCAGTATGTTGTCACATACTGTACATGAATGCATTCAGAACACAGGGCACAAACACATACCTAGACTGTAGGAAGGCAAGGGAGAGAATAAAGAAAGGGAAACATGAGCCAAACAAAATTATTCATCACATGGTTTTAATCACCTTAAAACAAACAATCAAAATTGGAGAGGCTGGGTTTTTTCTATTAAAACAAAGTGGTCTGGGATTGTCACAACATGGCTCTTAAAGACTGTTCCCCAACTCATCAAGTACCAACACTTTGTCACGGCCCTCGGAGTCTGATACGATGCACAAGGCTCTCACATGCACTAACATGCACGTGTGGACAGGCCGCCTATGAAAACAAAGAACAGAGAAGCTTGGATTACAACACACACAGAAGGAGTGTGACTTAATTCTATGCTCAGGACGCCATTACTTCTCTAAGCTATAGTGGCACATAGCAAATAAGTAAGTTAATGTTTTAACAGAGAACCAGTTGCTATGAACTCTATATGCAACGTATATAGATTTTCGATAGAGATGGTCAAAGCTTTTAGATTGATGGGTTATTTTGGACAATTTCACTATTTGCGAACGTTGCCTCACCCCCTGTTACCAACTAATTTAAAGTTCAACTCCCTCAATAGAAGAGTGGGCTAGCTTTATCCAGCAGCCTCACAAGAGGATGTTGTGGTTCTTTAGTGATACAAAATCTACTTTAGTCAGCATGTGAGTCAAAGCTGTTACCCTCAGCGAACACATCCAGAAGGACAAACAGGAAACCTCACACAGAACCAGCCTCACAACTTGTCTTCCATCTTCGGAATCATTTAAGATCTATATTTTACAGATGGGATTTGTTGGATTTTTTACTTTGAGTAGCAGGAAAACAATTAGTGCAATTACTGTCATTTTTGGTAATTTCTCAATACATTGTAGCCCATGGATTGTTCCCCAATGTTTAGATATATTCTAAAAATGCAATTATAATTTCATTTATCTATATCATCTACTGCAGTTAGTCTGTAGCTCTTATTTTGAGTTTTTTTACTAGTAACCACACAGCACTATAAAGAAAAAAAACAACACAAGTGTGAATTCTGTTAAATCCACAAAAAAATGGGATAACCCTTTCACAAGATCCTTACTACTACACAACACCAAAAAGGATACATACTGTAGCCACTATGTCCTTTGTTGTGGGGAAGGGGAGATGGTTTCAAAGTGGTTTGAAGGGGCAAACATTTTTCTAACTCAATGGTGTGAAAATGGTTTTCTTTTCCAAACTGGTACTCCAACAACATACTGTGATATAAACCCCAACATGCCTATATTGCGCATGTGGTTCGATGTTGAGACTGAGCTGACCAGAACAGCGATGCACAGCTTGCAAATGGTTTTGCAAAGGGAGCAGGACCATGGCTGGGTTATTGAGTTTGAAGTACTCATTTACAGTACACATATTGGTTGGCACATGGACTCTCCTATTGAGTGTTGGCCCGTATCTTGTACCTGCCGTATCTTGTAATGTACCAAAGGCTATGGTTCACCGCATCATCCACAGAGTGACCCAGAACATATAGGACAATACTTCCCTCAAACAGCGGACCTGCCTGCAGGTGGTCAGGGATTCATCAACATTTCAGGAACCCCTGCATTCCACAATGAGGTTGGCGCAATCGATGGCAGCCACATACGAATAAATCCACCACAGCGTCACAAATTTGTATTATAAAGGCTTTTACTCAGTCAACATGCACGCAATATGTGACTCAAATGGCAGGTTTCTGGATATTTTTGTGGGGTATCCAGGGTCTGTCCATGACACACGACAGACCCCACAGTTTTTGTACCACAAGCCGGTATCCTCCAACGGGCTACATCTTTCTGGGTGATAGTGGGTATCCCTGTTTGGAAACTCTAATTTTCCTCATCACCCCATTCAAGGAGCCAGTGCATGAACAAGTACAACAGCGATTTCATTATCATGGGTCAATGGGGGCATAGCATAATTGAAAGGACGTTCGGCATGATGAAGACCAGATGGAGGTCAACACTTTTTAAAGCTTTGGAGGTGAAGCCCATGTTTGCACCCCAGGGAACTGCTTCGTGTGACTTTTTGCAAAATATGTGCTTGGACAATGGTGACACACTGGTTCCAGATGAAGACATTTTAACGGATGACGCCCAATGATTTGATTCTGCAGACACAAAGCTGTGAGGGTCTGGTGTCTACTCTCAAATGGAAGTAAAAATGTCTCAATAGTTTATTTATTTGTTCAAGCCTTTATGATGGCTTGATGTTTGTTGTTTTGGCATGTTCCTTTTGGCTTTTATTAAAGACTCATGATAGGACTTCACACACAATATGAAAATAATGACCAAGACCGGACTCGAGTCCTACAGTCCTACAGCCCTGCCTTCTCCACATTGTTGATGCGGCAGAAGACAGTAAGACCCCAATGTCACTGCTTTCTTTTGACGCAATGAAAGCCTTTAGCAGACTTGAGTCGTCATTTCTACAGTCAGTCTTAGAGGTGATGGGCTTTGGTAACACTTTTCTTGCTATGATTAAAGTTCTGTATTCTAACCCCTCAACTCCTCTTTGTTTCGAGTTTCTAGATATTCCCACCAAGGCTGTCCCTTGGGTCCTGCACTATTTGTCCTCTCTCTCGAGCCTCTGGCTCAAGCTATTCACCAATTGATTATGGTGTCACTAATATGCCTTTGTAATACACAACATCAGCTCTCAATATTTGCGACGGACAATTTTTTTTTTCTAACTCTCTTCTTCACCTTCTATCATTAGATTAATGACATTAAAACTTATCAGGCTTTAAAATTAAATCCCTGCTAATATCCCCATTTTTAAGCAGTTTAAATATTTAGGCATTGAGCTTTTCCCTTGCTTAAACTAGATTGTTAAGCAGAACTATTTTGTTGCTCTGAACGTTTTTATGGATATGAAAAATGGATGTTCAATAAATGTCTATTCAAACCTGTATCTCTGTGGTTAAAATGTTTTACCCAGGATTCATTTTGTGAGCTCTATGCTACCTCTTTCCCCTTCTTCTGGTTATTGGCATAAAGGCATACGGGGCCCCGTGGCAGAGGTCTTTGCCCATTCATCTGGAAGTTATTTACTATGCAGCCAAAAACCTGTGGAATGGTATCACGGCTTTATCAGTTCTTGGTGATATCTGGCCACTTTGGCCTTCCTATTCAGAGGATCTGGGTATGTGATTGCCCAGGCCTGAGTATCAATCTTGAATTATTACTTCTTCATTACTTCACCATGTTGATGGGTCTTCAAAATAAAGTGCTGACCTGCTCCGTCTTTAACATTGATAAATAAGATATGATTTATGGTGGCATATGCAGCAATCATATTTGAGACCTTTCAATTAAAAAAAATGTCAAGAAATTTCATCTGTACAGACACTTCGAAGTTAGTAAAAAGTAAAATTCATAAATATCCAACTTGGGTGAGCATTGTTCTCAGGCCACACTGTTTAAGTGCCTTATGCTGTTGTAAATAAAGCAACTATAAAATGCACCTGCAGTACACTGTATTATGTCTAAATGTAGCCTACTGTAGTGACCTTAGTATCATTTTGCCAATCCACCCCTTACATTCTTAATAGATAAATTGTTATGCCACCACCAGGGCAAAATTCATTTGCAATTAACTAGTAAATTTCTCTCCTTAGTAACTTTTGTATATCTACATGAACTGTCAGTGGCTAGTTAGCTATTAAACCAAACATGATTCTTTTAACAAGTCTGTGAACTGTAAAAGCGTGCAGTGTTGGTTGATCATGATAGTCGAAAGCAATTTGGCCCGGTGCTCTCATGCTATAAAACCCTTCTGATAAAGAGTTCCCTTATTCTCCCATGTGCATTGTTTATTTTCAGCCCATGCAACAACTCTTCATCACACTAAACACTCAAGCATACATTCACCCTGACCACTGTCTGACAACAAGCACACAGCTGGCCTGGCTCTATTTAGAATATAACAAGACAGAGAGTTACAGCCATGCGTGGTTCCATGAGGCTGCTCTTTGGGACAATGGTGCTTAGTGCTAAATGCTAATGTAACCATGCTAACTTGCTCACAATGCTAACATGTTGATGCTTTGCAGGCAAAATGTTTACCATGTTCCCCTATGAAATTTTGTACGAACATTTATGGTCTCTAGACAATGCATTCCATAACTTGATGACTACCTGATGACTACTTGACTTACTTGCCTACTGTAGTGTCACGAGCAGGTTAAAAAAATGTGGTTTTGATTTAAATAATATGGATAGATTGCCATTAAATACATGGCACAGACAGTTCCAACAAGATGAAATATAATCTTTAGGTTCCATTATCAGTGGTCTCATCTGGCAGTAAAGCTTTATCTCACTTTATCTCACTTCCTTGACTCGTACAAGAAGGACAGACGGCTCATGTGGATTTCTACATTAATTTACTTAGCACATTTATTCATCATATTTCTTTTGCATTTCACATCTTCAATATGAATATTTGTATATAGCATATTGTAGATTATTCATATCTTTATACATATACATTACTGATATATTCAATTTTCTTTGTAACGGCTTGGTATTATCTTTGTTTTTAATTTTGTATAGTGACTTAGCAGTTTAAAGTCTATTTTGTGTAATTTGCCTTATGAGACAGTTTAGGAGCCCTCAGTTAATATTCTACATTTGCAAATTACTGGAATCTGAAGCCATAAATTGCGTACAAGGAAGAAGACAAGAAAAAACAAGAGCTAATAACCGCAATGAGGAAGCAGCCAAAGTATAAAACACATAATCCCATAGGCCTACACTGGTGCAAACAAGATTCTGATACAGGATTCGAGGTATGATCAAGGCATGATATACATAGCAAAATAAAGGGATTTAACATAGATTAGAAAACAGTAAACTTATTTGCAGTCTATGACACACTGGTAGTGAATGTATTATTGTTGTTATTGGTGTTCCATTTATTTTTGTATTAGATGGCGTTGTTTCTTTTAATGGTGATGCTGACATTATGTGCTGCCTCTCCTCAAGGTAAAAAATACCTTAATAATTGAACAAAAGGAAATGTCAAAATGGAACATTACAAGAAAGATACAACGGTATCTGACTTGCAGAAGCTTGTTTTCATTTGATTTTAGCCTTTATGCTCACTTTTATTTTTGGCGGGCAGGTAGTGTAGCGCAGAGTAAGTAATATCCAGTAAATTCAACATGCTCCAGAGTTAATCACAATTAATCTAGTGATTTGATTTTTATCTTCAGCGTATGTCCTATGTCAGAACCACTGAATGTATATTTTGGCTATTGTGTAATTAGTTGATTAACTATATAATTTACTTTTCACATACTGATTTCATTTCAATATTTTTTTTTTTTTAAGATTTGTCAGGTAAAATGTTCACCTTTCCGCAACCATCTAACTCAGCTCATGTGAGGTTGACAACATCAAGACAGGTTCTGAGTGCTGTAACTGTCTGTCTCAGGTAGTGTTGATGATGCAAAATGATTCATACATCCCACTATATCTCTGACAGTAAAAATAATCATGTATGTCTTTTTAATTCCTACAGGTTCTTTACAGACCTCCGCAGCGATTATAGCCTTTTCTCTTTGGCCACACCTGGTATTGACAATGAATTGCTGATTTACAACAGTGCTTCAGGCAATAAGTTTTATTATCATATCAGGAATAAATTTGTAGACTTTATAGGGCAGGACTATAAATTGAACATGTGGCACTCAATTTGTTCCACATGGGATTCTGAGTCTGGACTGGGCCAGCTGTGGTTAGATGGAAAGCCCTCAAGTAGGAAGTTCATCAGCTCTGGATCCAACATCAGCGGGCCCATTATAATTGTTTTAGGACAGGTACATATTTTAAGCATTTTTCTCGGAGAGTTAGATGAGAAGATTAATACCAGTCTTTACAAATGTCATATTCCATATTTACTGTATGTGTTCAAACAATACATCAGAAAGAAAATGGCATTATACAATAAAGCTGATATCTCAAATGTCTGAAACCTACAGGAGCAGGATACACATGGTGGGGGGTTTGACCAGAAGCAGTGTTTCGTTGGCATGATGTCTGATGTCCACATGTGGGACTACACCCTCTCCCCATGTGAGATCCAGAGCTACATGCATGATCCTAACTACGTACATGGGAATGTGCTCAACTGGAGGGCACTGGAGTTCCAGACTACAGGAAGAGTGCTGATGGAAGACAAACAAGAGATTAAAAACTGTAATTAAACTTTTGAAAAGTGAAAAAAAACAGGTTAAAAAATATGAATCAAAATAAAAAACATATTGATAGTTAAATGAAAAAAATATTGCATTTTTTTTGCATTTTTTTAAAGATTGTTTTTCAGTTTTTGCTTTTTTTGTTTGTCAGATCAATAAAAAAACAAAAATGATTTATTTTACTTTTCTAATGAGTGTTTCTTTTTTTTAACCATTTGGCTATTTGTTGCCAGAATGAATTCTTTAGACTTAGACTTCTCTTTATTAATCCTTTTGGGATGACATTTCCAGCACCAGTTTGAGCAAGAATACAGTATAGAAGACAGTATAAAGATAACAATAATAACAGTAATAAAAATAGTAATAATAATAATAACAATAAGAACCTTTGGCTGTAAAAAGACATAAAAAAAGACATTTACCATAAATTGTCAGTCAAAAGCGTCAGTGTTGAGTCAAGTGTTAAAGTGTCAAGGTATTAATATGTCCAGGTGTGTATGTGTATGTATGTATGTATGTATTGTCCTCTCTGCCCTATTTGGTCCTCCCCCCGAGTGAGGAGTTGTATAGTCTGATGGCATGAGGGACAAAGGAGTCCTTGAGTCTGCTGGTGCTACACTTGGGAAGGAGCAGCCTTCCACTGAACAGGCTCCTCGGGTTGCTGATGACGGTGTGCAGGGGGTGGCTGACATTGTCACTAATGTCCAGCAGTTTGTCCAGTGTCCTCCTCTCTGCCACCGTCACCAGTGAGTCCAGCTTCATGCCGACCACACAGCCGGCCCACCTGATCAGTTTATCCAGTCTGGAGGTTTCCTTCTTGGATATGCTGCCCCCCAGCACACCACAGTGTAGAAGAGGACACTGGTGACCACAGACTGGTAAAACATCCACAGCAGTTTGCTGCAAATGTTAAACGAAAGTTTACACAGCCTCCACCTCAACTCTCTCCAGCAGGACTGGTCGCGGTCTTGGTCTAGACTTCCCAAAGTCAATGACCAGCTCCTTCGTCTTAGAAGTGTTGAGCTGTAGCAAGTTAGTGCGACACCAGAGAGCAAAGTCCCCCACCAGACTCCGATACTCCTCCTCCCTGTCACCCCTGATAATCCCAATGATGGCTGTGTCATCTGCGTACTTCTGTATGTGACACAGCTCCAAGTTGTAAGAAGTCTGAGGTGTACAGCTCTGGACTGGTTTTCTTCCTATCTTTCTGAAAGGACCTTTGCTGTGTCCATAGGAACGTATTTGTCAGACTCTGCTCCTCTGTCTTGTGGTGTGCCCCAAGGTTCTGTGCTCGGCCCCCTGCTGTTTTGTCTGTATTTGCTTCCTCTTGGAAAGATTATTGGTAGTTTTGAGGAAATATCTTACCATTGTTATGCCGATGACATCCAACTATATTTTTCTTTTAGCCCTGATAGGCTAGACAAACTGTCCATGTTGCACACTTGCTTAGCCTCCATTAACAAATGGATGGCTGACAATTTCCTGCAATAAAATTCAGAAAAAACTGAGGTGCTGATCTTTGCCCCAGACAGCATTACCCCTAAGATTAGGCAGGCCATTGGGGCTCTATCACTCTCTGACTGTAATGTTGTGCGAAATCTGGGTGTCATTTTTGACAAATCTATGTGTTTTAACAGTCATGTGAAATCTGTGGTTCGTTCCTGTTTTTTCCATCTCAGGAACATTGCTAAGATCTGATCTGTGGTCTCTCAAAAAGAGATGGAGATGCTTGTTCATGCTTTTATTTCTTCACGTTTGGATTATTGTAATGTACTGTACACTTGCTTAAACAAATCATCTATGGATAAATTGCAAGTTGTTCAGAATGCAGCAGCAAGACTTTTGTCTAAGACCAGCAGGAGATCACATATTACTCCGGTGCTTAAGGCTCTTCATTGGCTACCAATAGGTTTTAGAGTGCATTTTAAAATTTTAATCACTACCTATAGAGCCTTGCATGGTCAAGCCCCTGCTTACATCCAGGATCTACTACACGCATATACTTCTGGTCGTTCTCTGAGGTCTTCAAACCAAGACCTTTTAACTGTCCCCAGATCACGTTTTAAAACCAGAGGTGATCGAGCCTTTTCTGTGGCGGCTCCAAGGCTCTGGAATTCTCTTCCCTTAGCATTGAGAGCCTTGGATTCTGTGGAATCTTTTAAAAAACACCTCAAGACACATCTTTTTAGACAAGCTTTTAACTAGCAATATGGCTTAGTATTTTATGTGTTGCTGTTTTATTTTGTTTTTACTGTAAAGCACTTTGTGACCCTTCTTGTCTGTGACAGGTGCTATATAAATAAAGTTTACTTACTTACTTACTTACAGGATGAAGAGAAGAGGGGCCAGCACTGTGCCCTGGGGGCCCCAGTGCTGCCGACCACAGTGTCAGACATGATGTCCTTCCACCTGATGTACTGTGGCCTGTCAGTGAGGTAGTCTCTGATCCAGTCTACCAGATAGGGGTCCACTCCCATCCTGTTCAGTTTTTCCTGAAGAATAGGGGGCCTGATAGTATTGAAGACACTGGAAAAGTCCAAAAAGAGGATCCTCACTGTGCCGTTCCCCTTATCCAGATGGTATCTAATGTGTTCACTTGCATACATTAGGTGAAACTATCAATAATTGTGCCAGAGGTTACTATTTTAGGTTAATTCATGCTTTGGTTTATGTCTCTGAACCAAAACTTGTGATATTAAATCCAGCTGAAGATGAAAACAAGATTGTACTGTATAATTTCTGTAAATTATTTGTCCAAAGATATTACTTTTATATGATAGTGTGTGTACCTCAGTATATATTGACTACTGTATACTGCATGTCTCCTCTTTTGATGCATGGCTACACCTTCTGTATCATTTCACATATCTCCAAATGGTCTTATTTGTGAGTTGTATTTGAGGAAAGATCAAATCAGTTTATTGTAAAGTAAAGTTGAAAATGTTGTATTGTGTTTAATAATTACTTAACACTATATAATACATTTTACATCATGAAAACACTTCACTTACTTTGTTTTGGGAAAAAATGCATTTACTGTAGCAGCTTAACTTATTGCTACAAAAAGCAACAGCTGTTCTGTAAGTGGTTATCTTAAATGCAATAGGACTTTGCGATTAAAATAATTAAGAATTAGATGAAAGAATCGCTACCACTCTGTGTACAGTAATAATAAAAGCTGCAGCCAGTTCAATCAGGAGAGACTTCATTTAAAAATAAAATATGTTTAGTGAACATGGTGCATAATAGGTTGATATGTTAGAGTCTTTGGCGATTACACTCCATCGCAATGTTAAATTATTAGGGCTATAGAGGCCATGGATATTTAGGAATATCCCCCTGATGGAGTCTAGACACTGATGGAGGAGATGAAGGGATAAAGGGCGCCTGAAGATCTGGGTGGAAGTGATGTGAAGCGGTGCTTCTGATGTAGGAACCCTGGGTGCTGGGAATGAGGAGAACTGGAGGTGAATGGGGTGGAAGAGGGTTGTATGGAATTTGCCTGAAATTAGCTTAGCATGACCGGTAAAGGAGGGAAGCAGCTTTTCTCTAAAGATCATAGTGTACATACAATACATTATATCTTGGATGTTTTAGTTATTTCCCAGGGCAATTGACACACATAAACACACACACACCAGCAGCAACAGGAAATAGGCTAAATCATCAGCACGTATTTAGTAATAGGAGAATAAAGTGCTTAGGAGATTGCAGATTGTGTGTGCAGATAATGCTATTTGATGCTAGATAGAAACATGTCTCTGACTAAATGTTCTGCTTTGGGCAAAAAAGGTTTGTATTTTTGACATGAGACTCTGTCATGACCACAGCTGCTCCATCCTCCTCCTCTGCATCTCGATCATCTGATTAATTTCTGTGGTGCACATGCTAACTTCTCCTGGGGCCTTTCCCAATTCCCAAAATTGTACCTCCTCGACTCCTCAATCCACAATTCCCCAGCTTGTGACCCATGAATCATTCTCATTGGTCATGTTGAAGGATGTCACATTTCCTATAATGCACATCAAGGAGCGAGGAGGCTCCTGGGTGGAGCTATAACCAAAGATACACCAATGTATCCTCTGCGGAAGTCTTTTCACCCGGGATATGTAAATAAAGAAGTGTGGCAGAGAGAGAAAGAGAGAGACAGGGAGAGACAGAGAGAAAGGGGGGGAAGAGCAATAAAAGAGTTTTATCCATGGTCCCGGTCGGGTCATATAGGCCAACATTTATATTCTGATTAATAGCGGTAGGCCTAGGTAAAATAATGCACAATTAACGAGGAAAATATTATTAACGTTCTTTTAAATGTGAACATAGCAGAGCTGCTGTCAGACAGTTCTATTTGCGTCCCCAAAGAGATGCTCGAGAAACAGCAGCTTAACTTAATTTTGTGTATTTCAAAAGTTCTGTTCTGTTTCCTCTGTTAAGTTTATAACTACAGTTAGTTTTGCTGCTTAGGCTAAATGTCAGACAATATCAGCTGTTGTGAGGCTCCTGCGTGCATGTAAATGTCTGTCCTCTAATCATTTTAGCAAGTTGGCTTATAGAAAACACTCTTTAATACAATACATTATTTAACAAGCAATGTAGCCTACGGGGACTGTAGAGGGGCAGTGAAGTGCCCATGCAGGGCTCTAAATTGGAGAAAATATTTTATTCAGGTGGGTAAGGGTGGATCATTTTAAGCTTACACGCGGATTCAGATGAAGAGCTGATCCACACATTAATGAGATAGATAGAGTTTGTGTGTACAAAATGTAGCCTAGCCTACTGTATATAGGGCCTATTTAAATAGTTCTTTTCATACAAACGTCTCT
The DNA here is from genome assembly GCA_026937815.1 of Etheostoma perlongum. NCBI lineage: Eukaryota > Metazoa > Chordata > Actinopteri > Perciformes > Percidae > Etheostoma > Etheostoma perlongum. Next base: position 15,464,298 of record CM049376.1, read on the forward strand.
AATGTTTTACTAAAATAGCATACAAAGCTATTCTATTAATATTTACTGTGTGTAATACAATATATAAATCTCTCTTCTCTTCCTCACTTCCTTGGCTGCCTAAATCTAGTAAAGTAAATTAAATGGCTACTGTTTCACAGTACTGTGCAGGGTCTGAAATTAACAGTTGCCAAATGTGGGGGCGGGCCAACACACAAACAAATAAACACTGGAGCACACAACAGACACGAGCCACTACTTTCGGTTTACTGATAGCTAGCGTTTAACTCTAACTAATTAATTAGCTAGTAAGGTGCGATTTTTGGCAGCCAGAAGAAAGCACAGGAAAAGGAGTCTCAGTTTACCCGTCCGACACACTTTGACAGTGACACACTTTCGGCATTCCGGGTCTGCGACAGCTGTACGCTGCTACCGGCGTTGATGTTCTGTGCTTTGTTGGACACAACATGGATTTTCGCATTTTATTGTTTCAGATTGATTTTTTTTTTTTTATCTTGAATCCTCAAACAAATAAAGTAGCCAAACCTTCTAATAAGTGTAAACACATTTTTCAATTAAAATGTAATTTTCAGTGGCTTGAGAGAGTTTACACACCCATGCTAAAGTTGATTACAAAAAGATAAAAAAAAACATCTTCTTCTTATCAACTTGTCAAGCCTGGGTGTGTTTCTTTCTCAAGCCACTGTATATAAATATTGGATTTTTTTTACATCATTTATTTTACATCTTCTATTTCACAAACACCTCTTCTAATTTTCTCGATAAGTTTTTTTTCAATTTCAGATTGTTTTTGTATTTTTTTTTCATAAACACCTACTGTATATATTTATAATATATATGTTTTACATTGTGCATTGATAAAAGAAAAACAGTTGATACATTTTACAATGACCATTTGTTGTACCGTAGCCTTTACTTCATTGATCAGTGATTCAAAATCAGAACCGATGTGACTAGGGAAGTTGCCTAGATCTTAAGAGTCCTTGTCTATAACTGCATATTCCTCCTCATTTTGTGGCTTTTTCACCCTACATTTTATGACTTCACTGCATTTTTGTGCTTTCTCCGAAGCTTCATATCAAAATGGTTTCATTCATGAATGCTTAGTATAACAGTATTTCTCATTTAAACAGGCAACACAGGAAACCTCACTAACGTCTGTAGCTGATTGACTGCTGTACATAGCAAAACTCAATAACAAAAACAGAAAATGACATACAGTAGTAAGTACAACAATGGTGAGCTCTTTAAGAGACCTTTATATTATTGAAAATGTGTAAAATGATTACTCGTTGCTCTCAAGGATCCGTTTCCTCATTTAGGCAGATTGAAGAGGCCCTCTCACTGACCTTGTAGACATGACCTTGTGGCTTGAGCTGATCTTGTTCTTACTGATCTATGCTCTGTTTTCTCACAGCATGCTGCTGTAAAATTTGGAACAAGGGAATACATAATGAGTCTGCAGGTTTGATAAACTGGATAGTGACTAATCAGTCATCAAGATGTGGGGTGGAATTGCTTGATTCAGTAGCAAGATGACCAGTCTTTCTTCATTTTCTGAGTTGCTTGACCAAGTTTTTTTCTTTGAATGAATTTGCTCCAACTATATGGCACTAGTGATGCTACCGGCTACTTGCAAATGTCTAGGGACTTCCACAATAAATTAGGCTGCACGCTGTAGCTGTAACACTACTCACCTTAAATGCCTCTCTTTTGACTTTCCTGCTGATTCAATTAAGCATTTTGTGCTGCATGAGAACTCAGAAAAAGCCCCTTGTGGTATGCTAGCTGTTCACTGATGTAATGGAGGGTAACTTTACTTCAACAGATTGAGAATTTGGGCATGTTGTGAAGGTTCAATTCAACGGACAATGAGGTACACTGTCGTTTGAGTTGCCATTTGGCCCGTTCATGTCCTGGGCCACGGTGCATGTGCCCCATGCTGTGCTGAATTATACAGTCTAAAGTACAATCCTGAAGCATTACAGAGTTGGGTTTTCTGATCCGCATGAAAAAATAGTCAGGATTTACCATGTGGGTAAGGACTTTTATTTAATCTATTTCAGGTAACAAGAAATGTTCTCTGAACCTGCAGAGCTCACAGAAAAACAGAAAAAATGTAATTCAAAACTCCATTCAACAATGGATGAAATGGTAAAAAACCTTTTTCAGAGTAATGACATTTTTTAGTGTATTTAGGTTTTTATAAATGTATACAAGTAAACAATTTTCAATACATGCACAGCTTGGATTTCATTGTTGAAACACTATTGAGACAAGATAAAACATCAAAACAAAACCAAATCGATTAAGTTTCTATTGACATATGTTTTCAGCTTTACTTGACAGAAAAAGTTGCAGTAATACAATGTTAGATACATATATATATATATATATATATATATATATATATATATATATATATATATATATATATATATATATATATATAGTCAATGTTCAAAACTTGTTTCTACAACTTGCATAAAAAGCAAGATGTGACATTTCATAACTAAGTAAAAGTTAGCAAAAGACATGTATGATTAACATACATCTTGATTTATTAGAACTTTATTGGATTTTTTTAACTTCACAAACAAAAGTAAATGTGCAAAAACTTTAATATAACACAGTGTAGTATGCTATTTTTTATCATATACCTTTCAATACATACAAGTGTACATTTCATAGATCAATCTTGGGTAACCTTTACATTAAATGTGGTCCATGATGCGGTAAATAATTTCAGCTGTTTATTTTTACCCATTTAGAATTGAGCCTTCATGGCTGGACAAACAGAATCTTATTATGGGTTCTTGCCTAGGTGTGTGAAATTAAACACGATTGGATTCACAATTTTTCACAGCTTATATCTTACTTCTTTTCCAAAGGAATGTGCACACACACACACACACATACACAAAAAGCAGGAAATATGCTAAAATCAACGGCCTTTCTTTGGTAATAGAAGAAAAATACAATGCGAGAGGGTGTAACAGATTGCAGATTGTGTGTGCAGATAATGCTGTTAGATGCTAGATAGCAAGATGCCTCTGACTATTTGTTTTGCTTTGGGCAAAAAAGGGCTTGCATAATTACCTTGCAGTACCAGACTTTGTCCTCCCTTGCCTCCTCTGCATCTCGATCATCTGATTAATAATAAACTAACATTACCGTGTTGTTCCACACTTGCCATTCTGCACCAGCCATCGCTATTGACTTTGCCACTTCTGCTCATCACCTGATCAAGTCACCTGCCTATCTAGCTGCCCATTTATCTGCTATCACTGTATTATATGTATATTGAGGGTAGCTCATAGACAGTCTTCCCCAAACTTTCTATGTTGCCTTTGTTCTACAGCCTACATTCTGCTCTAATGACTATTAACTACCTGCTTTAGCCCTCATATAATTTCTAAGATGCTGTCAAGCACTATAATTGGTATGCAACCTAATATGACCCACTTTTTTAGGGTTTGCAGTTCCATAATACAATACTGTTATTTTTGAATAATGATTATTAATTATAAGCAGGTTTAGAGTATGTACCTTTGTATGTTCACACTGGAAACATGACAAAAGTAAGTATGCTCAAAAATGTTATTTTTAACTGGCTTTTGTTGCAGTTTGTTGATTTCTTTAAAGATTATTCTTTTGATCACTATTTTTAAAACATTGTTTTTGTAACACCTGTTTTTCCTCCTGAGTGTGCGTGCGTGTGTGTGTGCCTCGACTCTGCATGGGGTAATATAATTAGCTTAACCTTCCTCTTCTTTACACTGTGTATGTGTATATTTAAGCATAGTGTGCATGTTTGCATGCAGGCAGTTTTGGGCAGCGAGTTTTTTGTGTTAGAAAAGAGCGAGATCAACAACTTCCTGAAAGGAGTGCAACCTCAGGGATACAATCGCACAACATTAAGCGAGAGGAGAAAGGAAAGCGGAAACTGTTGCCTATGTTTATCAAAACAATGGATGTCAGCGGGGGATATCAATCTATTTTTTACCACATACTGTGAAAAGGTACAGCACCAACATGAAATCTGTTTTTTCAAAGCTCAAAGGACATTAAAAACATTTAAATCCACAGAGACCCATCCATTTACCTGGAATAAACCGTTCCTTTTTTAAAATTAAGACTAGGCAGTGCCCACTGATCAAAGGACACAATTACACATAAACTGAGCATGGACAAATGATCTTCAGAGAATCACTGAATATAAAGAGATGTTTTCCAGTAGACATTTTAGAAAAGGAATAGCTATTTTTGCATAATCCAAACACAGAATGTTGTAAATCCTTTGACTACTTTATGACTATTTACATATCACAAATGTTATGTACAGTTTCAAGGTTTTTTTCCCTCAAAATTATGACTGAATAAAAGTCAGTAATCAGCAACCCCGATGACATCAGTAGTCAGAGGTCACAGGTTCGTGGCCTTCCTCATCTTGTATGTAAATATACAGTTGGGGCCGGCAGCTGGCTAGCTTAGGTTAGCACAAAGGAAAAAGGTGGACAGCTGGGTGGTCTCTGGCCTAAGCTAACAAAATCCACCTACCAGCATCTACAACACGTTATATCAGTAAGGAAGTTACCAGACTTGACCAAAAAATAGTGCAGTACATACTGTATTGCATGACACAAATCTGTCTTTTTTTTCCCCAATAGAAAAAAAAAAGTTTTATGTTAATTCATTTTTTTTTTCAATTGCTAAACAACAGTGGGCACAACTGGAGCTACGTGTGCAAAACTTTAACTACAGTCTGCACAGCAGCAGTTCATGTGAACCAAATGCCTTTTTTGGAAATAAAGAAATAGGAATGAAACTGTTATACATTGAACTTTTTGAGGGAAACAGTGAACAGGTAAAAGAGCAGAGTTACTTATATGTCCACGTAAGATGTCTGAGGTTACACACACAGTTGTGAAAATGTGAAAAACATTTCCTTTTCTGTAGAAAAACTGTGCACTTACTGTTTTTCACAAAGTAATGGAGGTGTAAACATAGATAGATAATGTCAGTTATTTGCAAGAGAAGACGTCCAATTTGTTGAAACAAAACTTCTAAACTATATTATGTACCTTTAGTTTGTAACATTTCCAGTATATATATATATATATATATATATATATATATATATATATATATATATATATATATATATATATATATACTGGGAAAGCAAACTGAGGATTTTCATTCATTCTTGTTTACCTCAAAACCTGTATAAAATAAAAAAGGAAATAAAAAAGTTGTCGAAAAAAAGTCCCTAAAATTATACAAACTGCATTATCTGTAAAGATGAACAGTTTGAATTTTGAGTGACAGTGTGTGTTATCTAGATGAGGATTTTTCAGAGTGTCTGGCTGCACTGATCCTGTTTTGAGATGTGAAGTTGTGTTGCTTGGAATAAGTTTTGCAGGTGATATGAACTGTTTAGCTCAGGTGACTGTTATGCAGACTATAGTTAGAGTTTTGCACATGTGACTTCAATTGTAACCACTGTTGTTTAGCAATAAAAAAAACTACTGTACAACAAAATCTTAATAATATGAACCTGCCAAACACTGACCTTTTCTGTGGTCATTTTCTGATAGATTTGAAGATGTATGTCTGGCTAGTTTCTGTGCTTATTGAATCCACAAGTTATACAATAAGCTAAAAATACAAATAGATTCACAGCTATTCTGGAGTAATTGTTTTTGTAGCACCAGTGGCCTTTGAGTCTCAGTTATTGTTAATTACTTGGATAATGAGCTTTCATTCACATTTTTAACATTTGTATGCTGATGTTCTCACCCGGAGTGACTTAGAATAAACAGCACAATAAGGAAACCTTCATATCAATGTTCATGTAATGAACGGTGCCCCTAAAATGATAATCAGGAATCTTATTTAACCCATTTAGAACAGCAAATCTGCTCTAATCATTAACAGTCATTAACTTAATTCTTTTATTGACAACCCCTGTAAAAAAGGAATTTATTATTGTATATGTTTTTCACAACTCTTCTCACCAGATCATAAAGATTATCTTGACCTAGACCTTATCTTTAAGTCGCATTCCCTATCTGAGGTCTACCTATGGACCTGACCTTTACACAAATGGACTTGTGACCTATATCAGTAATCTTCTCCCTAAGTATTATACCAGGTATCATAATTCTATTTAATGAATAACTTAACATTTAAAATCCTGGGCTAAAGTCAGCCAGGCTTTCACTCTGCGTGCCTGTGTTAGGCAGTTAGTTAACTAGGCTCTAGGGATATGACTGCCAGTGACATATTGCTTTTACAACACTTTAATAACTCTGATGAAAACTTGGAAACTCTGACTATAGACTATCACAACCCCTAAAAGACCAATTCTATTTAAAGAATGCACATGACTGATAACGTCAAGCACCCATGCCCACACTCTAACACATTCACATAAACTGTAGATTGTTGACTGTAGATTTCTAACCACGCTCTGACCTGAATGAAGCTGAACTCTCTCCAGCTGAGATCCCTCCCACAGAGGGCAGGGATGTTAGTCCTAGCTGGACATAAAGAAAGTATCCCAAGATTCCCAGCACAAAGAAACAGTCTTGGCACCATGCTTATGTGTTGTTAAAGTAAAACAGGGTGGTTTTATTGTTTTTCATCTAAGGAAGATGGATACACATTACTGTAAGTTTTAAGCCATGCTTTGCTATGTACAGGATTGTAGAAACACTGCAAGGTTTCAACCAGTCCGCTTTACCTCATCCACCACAAGCGAGATGAGTTTGTGCCTGACAGCATAATGAAGAGAAATCATGAATGGATAGATGACATGGAGAAAAGTAAAGCCCAGTGCAATAAGATCCATCTGCTTCCTGCACAGCATCCAGCGGTCCAGCCAATCAGAGAAATGCCTGGAAAGTGTAAAAGTGAGCTATAGGCTTTCAAAAACGAGTCATCTTTTTACAACGAAATGCACAGGTAATGGACATTTGTGTTCTGGTTTGCTGTCTAATCTGTACTTGGTGCCTCTGTAGAGCTGAAGGAAGGCAGCTATGACATCAGGCAGATAACACAGCGACAACATGATGAGAGACACAATGGGAAACACCTCAAAGATGGAGGTTGTGGGGGTGAACACAGAACATATCCCTTAAAGGCAACACAAAATACCATCTATAGAGGACACTAAACCAGAGGGGGACATGTCTTCACCTTGTTGGCCAGGGACACCATGATTCCAAACATGTATTTCCTCTGTTCAACAAACGCCTAGACAACATCTCTAATGAGAAGATAGAAGAAGAAGAAGAAGACAGTGTGGCCGACAGCTATGCGTAGCGGCAGCCCCCACTCTGTGAACAGCTGCAGGGGGAAGTCCTCCAGCTCTCTGGCTGCTGACAGAGCCCCTTTTTCCAGAACAGTGAGGCCCAGCTTGGTGGTCACCTCTGCCACCACTGTTACCACACAGGTACACCTGGAGCATGGAGGTGTGGGTTATATTTAAAATGGGCAGCAGTATAAATTTTATTTTATTGTCAACAAATACCATGAAATGACCAAAACCAACAATTAGTTAGTCCATTGCTCATAATTTTCCAACTTTGGTTCCTGCTAAAGACACAAATCTATAAAAACACAAATATAAATATAAACTAAGTCCTTAAAAAAACTGGGGCACTGTAGTTTTAACAAACATTTTAGGACAAGAGTAAACAGTGTAATTTGCTTGGGATACAATCATTGTAGGTTTTCTTAATTTAATGGGATTTGGAAAAATAGAGCATATTGCCAGACCTATCTTTATGACCAGTATTACATTATCATTAGTAAAACAGTTCCTACTAATGCAATGTATGTAAATAATGTATTACTTTACTTTAAGTTACCTGGAAAGTACTGTTTAAAAGATAAATCAGAAAAGTTTAAGCATAGGCCTACAAGTGCATCTTACTATATCTTTATCTCCAATTATATAGTCTATCAGTAATTTCAAAAATCAAGTGCCTCAGAAAAACAATACAAATATTAATATTTTCCTCTTCAGCTCAGCTTTTGTTTTTTAGTTGCTAATAATTCCTTAAAGATTATTGTTATTTGACTCACCAGCCCTATGTAGTGCATGACTGCAGGGTGTACATCTACAGCGTCAGTCTACAGAATTACCCGTCTTTTGTTGATCTTCAATGTACTTTTCCAGTAATTTTGAGATGAAGCCCCTGGAAGTATGTGACTATGTAAAAATGCATGCATACTATATATACACACATGCTGCTCAATATGTAATCCCATTTCTAGATCTTCACCATGCTGAAGGTTATTACCACACTCACAGCTTTGTGATAAGAAGATTAAGTTGTTTGTAAAGGGGAGGGGGGAAGAGGGGATATCATACAGAGAGAGCGAGAGAGAGAGAGCGAGAGAGAGAGAGAGAGAGAGAGAGAGAGCAGTTTGACAGGCATATAGTGAAGTCAGTGGGATTGAGCAGTTTTCCCGCAGGTGTGTGTATAAGTGGACCGGGCAGCCACCCATGTCTCCCTACATTACTGCACCAGTAACAGCAGGGGACGGCCGACAGACTAAATCTCCATCTGAATGTAAATGGGACAGAGCCACAGCCCCACTGGAATCTAATCAAATAGCTGGCCAAGAAATAGCATACACTTTTGCGCATGTACATGTGGGTATATACAGTACAGTACCTACACATGCACTGCTAAATACACACACATGTTAAAATACTCTTGTTCTCTCACAGCTACCTGTTTTCAAAGAAAATAGAGCACTGCAGTGGTATCTGTGTGTGTGTGTGTGTGTGTGTGTGTGTGTGTGTGTGTGTGTGTGTGTGTATGGGGAGGTTGTTTGTGTTGAAGAGGATTCGAGGCAGATTCAGGTTTGGTCTCCAGAGGTTCCAACATCATGTTTGTGTTTCTCTTTGTAGCTGTGAAAAGGAAGCTCCAATAAACAGTGGTCTTCTGACTTTGTAACATTATTTAGTTTGTGTGTTTGTTTGTTTGTTTGTTTATGTATACAAGCACATCACTGTTCTCACTTTTTTGGCATTGTTATGTAAAGATGGCAAGATCATCTGCATCAACACAATTGAAATAAATGTCTTTCCTAGATTTTGAGTTGTGTATGGTGAGGCATTCATCTTCTATTATTAACAAAGTTAAAGCCACTAATCTCATGTTGTTGAATGTTGAAAGCAGTTATTGTGGCCATGTTTGAAGTCAAACATGTATCATCATGAAAAGATCAAGCTGGTAGTCTCCCCTTCTGTTACTGCTCTGTGTTTGTATCTTTACTTCAGTCAACCAAAGCCTTCCTTAAGGCGTGTAAGCTTCCTGGCTCTGTTTCGCCTTGATCCCACTGACATCTTTTAACAGATTCCTTACTTCCACTCATCTCTCACCTGTTTTCCTGCCAGAAGTCCATTCTGCAGGGCCCAGGCAGACAGTGTGTTAAGGTTGAAGAATCAATGTTTTCCCTTCAACTGAATAGACACACAACATGCTATCCTGCCAAGGGAGCTGCAACCCTGCACGACAAGAGTTTTGATGGCTAATGCTCTAAGTGTTTTTTAAGAGCACTTTTTCCAAAAAGATATCACAACTTTGAAAAACAAATGGCACATACTGTTGCAAAATTATTGTTGACATTGACCCTAGATCTGTCTGCAGTAAAGCTGGCTCAAATTTTTTTTGAGATCATGGCAAGAATAAAGCATTACATTTATTTTACATTACATTCTATTCTTCTCCACACTTTCAAAGGAGTCTGTTACCTCTGCAAAAGGGCGGCATTGTCTTCTGGTTTTTTTTTTTTTGGTTGTTACTGAGGTCCACCTGCACCTTGTAACCCAGACACCAGCATCCACAGAGGGCAGGATACAAAAGAAAAAATGAGTTCAATCAATTCAATTAACTGTCGACATTCTGTTCCATTCTCAGTAATTGCAAATATAATGTTTTTTGTTTCTGATCTGATTTTCATTTTTTCATTTTTATTTCATTTCCAAAACTTTATTTATTTTCCAGTTTACCTATGCCTTATCTGCATTCTATTTGCATATCTTATTCTTTTAAATTTCTCCACCTCTAATTCAAAGATTTTTGTAGTATTTTTGTATTATATTTTATTAATATAACATGCCTAATGATAACTTACTTGAGAACAAATACAATGTTAGTTCCTCTTTGTGAATCTGCATTCTGATCACTTACTTCAGTCGTTCCAAAACTGGGGATTCCGTTTTGGCTTGTTTCTTGTGAAATACAGGATACCTCTAACAGCTCAAAAAATATTTAAATGAAACAGTCTGAGAGAAAATTATTATTCTTTGGTGAAACTTTTCAAAACTCATTGTTTTAAGGGGCACTTTGTGTCCCCTCAAATACCTCAAATAGTGCATCACTGTAAGTTGTTACGAAGAAACCACCATTGTTATTCAATCTTTACATTAATTGCCGGAATTGGACCAAAAAGGTGCCAGTACCCTAATTCATCAGGTCCATGACAAGATCATCGCATGTGTCGTGTCTTGTATTTATATTTGTGCAAATTCGTATCTTGTAGGGGTGACCCTGAAAAGTTGACAATTTAACAATTTGATCATAAGAGCCTGATTCGATTCTATTCAGGCTTTAATGGGGGTGCTGAATGTCTAAATTTTACATAGAATGAATACTGGCCCATTTCGGGCACTGACTAACTTACATTAACTTACATTATGTAATGTTATGTACCTACTACTACTAGTAGTAAAAATACTGTAGTAACTGATATTATGCACATAACAATGCAGAACAGGTTAATCATTGTTTACATCCAACTCATCACCTGATTCAGAAATACTTGCAGCAATATATTGATTGTCAATATGTAATGTAGATTCACAGATTTGGAGGAACTTAAAAATACATTTCTGTAAATATATTATTATATATATTTATATATCCCTATACGTATACAGTATGTGTTCATTAACAAGTCTAAAAAAAGACACCTGCTTGGTCTTGCATCTGAAATTGCAATCAGCAGTGTTTGAAATGCACCAGCAATTTGAGGAAAGTGCTGTAAATTAAGGTTGTGGTTGAAGTCATGGGAAAACTGTGTAGACTTTTGAAAACTGTGTTCAAGCAATGAAAAACAAACTAGAGTTTTGTCAACACGAACTGCTGCTGTGCAGACAGTTTTGCCCATGAGTTTCCAGTTGTGCCCACTCATTCGGAAGAAACTGTAATTTGCTATTTGTAAATAACTAATACTTCCTGATTTGTACTAGTAACTACAAAGTAGTGTGTTATAGATTCTAGAATCAAACTTGAATTCACCTTTCCTTCAAGATGTGATGCCATTGTCTCTAGGAATTTATAGTGTTTTCTGTTAACACAAATAAAGATCAGGCTGGCTGATTGGGTTATTGCCTGTACAAAACACACAAATCAGCACATTAAGACAAATTTTTGAGCTGCATCCAGTAGGCTGCACACACATTTTTGTACATTGCGACAGACTAAAAGTGCTGTGTTATGCCATGTGTTGTACCTGAGCTCCCTGAGGCAAGGGGCCACAGCTGTGAGGTCTGTGGCTGCCGTACACCACCCTGTAGCCAGACTGCAGCAGACGCAGGCCCAGAGAGCGCTCCTAAATCCCCCGTCCTGAAGATACACAGCATCTCTGGCACAGGGGCAGCTGCTGTGCCCAGAGGATACACGACACACTCTCTAGCTTCATCATCTCTAACATACCATTCCCCACTGTCATGTGCACATATTGCTGTGGAATCTGACCTGCACACTGCCTCTCCTTCTTTGAGTGTGCACAACAACTTAGAATTTTGAACCTCTTTCTGTCCGTCATTAGAGTAGGTCTCTGTGTGTGTGTGTGTGTGTGTGTGTGTGTGTGTGTGTGTGTGTGTTTTTTTCATGTGTTGATTGTAAGTGTAATCACTTACAATCAACACATGAAATCACATCAAGTCACTGTGAGTCCTCACACATTACAGCAAGATTAATATTATATAATTATTATTAATATAATTAACAGGACTATAAACTGTAAACAGTTATCTGTGCTCTAACCTTTAGATTAGATTCTTTTTAACCCTCTGAGATGTTTTTGCTTCTTAGAAACACAGACCACTTTAAAGGGGATATCTACATCCGCCAGAACTTGACTTTAACATTTGTCAGAAAAGAAATATTATTCTGCTGCTTTCCAGGGCTGCCTCATTCTATTTCTTCTGTTTCCAGACTAGACATGATGTCCTGTGGGAGATCCTGGTCCATAGATTCATTATAATTTCAAAACCAACTGTTCCAACCAAACCAAACGAGAGTTTGTGCAAATTTAGTGTTCATGTCCCCGTGGCTAAAACATCTGCAATGTTATGACACGAACAGACCCAACAGAGCAGAAATGAAGCTTGGCACATATGTAAGTGTTTTGTGTGGGGCTGCTTTACTTTGTATGACTTGCTTGCTGTGTGTGTGTGTGTGTGTGTGTGTGTGTGTGTGTGTGTGTGTGTGTGTGTGTGTGTGCTAAAATGGGTTAGGATGATCAGAGCTGAACAGAGTCTCAGCTGTGATCGACAGCACCTGGGGATTTGGCTCTGCAGACAGGGTGACTACCTGGCTGTAGAAATGACACACAGCATCACATCAACTTTACTGACTATTTGCACAAAAATACACTCCTCACCATAAAAGCAACCTCATTGAAATCACAATGTGCATATAGATAGCTGGTGATATTTATGGCAGACAAGCACCACGTTACCTCTGGAGCTTTTACAGTCAAGTCCATAACTAAAGCATTAATGTCTACCTTGGGGGATGTCGCAGCAAAATGAGAAATCATTTTATGCCTAACCTTTAAGGCATCCATTCACTTGTAGCGCTGTTGGAATAGACCTGATAGCAGATCCACTCTGATGACTCATTTACTTGCTCTGCCTCTGGGACATCTCTTTTCTTCTCCTCTTCCTTCTCTAGCTGCCCAAACATCTCTCTCTCTCTCTCTCTCTCTCTCTCTCTCTGCCTTTGCCTTTGTTTCTTTTTCTTAAAATCTTTTGCTCTTGAAACAAAGGAAAACATCCTGCACTCTGATCTTGCTATAGCATCACCTTTTATTTACAAAAACTAACGTTTTGGTCCTTCTGCACCTCCATCAAGAGTATAAACAAAAACTGGTTTAAAAACATTTCTCCCCTCCCATTCGATGTCTCCAGGTGTGGGACAACTGACAATCACCTCTCAATTGGAGCATCTTTTAGTCAAGACACATGTCATTTTGCACTCCTACCGGCAAACACCATATCAATTAAATTGAAATACTGCATAATTAATTACATACATACATCAGGAATATACAGTGACTCAAAAATGTTTTGACTTGTTACCCCTAAATATTTCAATTCATGTTTCCATATGTGCCAATATACATCCATTCCGATGTCACTGCTAACATATATACTGTATATCCATTTATTTTCTACAAGTTCACATTTGTTTGAATTACAATACATATTCAGAGACAAATAGATTAGCCTACATAATCTGGAGGGACAGAATAGGAAGGGAGAAATGTATTCAAAACATTGTTTTGTTTGTTACTGCAGAAAGGGCCTACTCTTGATGAAGATCGGGAGGGACCAAAATGTTAGTTTTAGTAAAAAAAAAAGGTGATGTTATAGCTATATAAGTTTCTTTTGCTCTCTACAATCTCACTTATATATGAGTATATTTCAGTGATGGCTGTGATGCTTTCCACTGTCTGTTGTTTAGACAGGGTAAACTAAAAGAATGCCTCTATGCTCTCAAGGTCATCAAGCCTTCTTTCTATCCATCACACACAGAAACAAACAGGTTGAACTGTTTCCGAGCTCAGAACTCTGACAACCTTGAGGACACCAAACAAGAATTCCAACTTGTTTCAACTGGGTGTTGCTAAACGTGGCTAAAACATAAAATAAAAGGAAAATTTTTGAAGTTCAAATGCCTGTGTTATGATAAGGTGGGGTAATAGTAACAACATGTAATATAAGTGCTAGAAGCCTATAGTACACCCCCCTCCACCCTGTTTCCGCCACATTTATGTCCATTGAAATGAAAACATTTTAGTACAACAACCACATATCACCAGAGTCATAATCAGAAGATTTTTTTTGTCAAATGAACAATGACATTTTTGCAGCAGTTCACCCAGTATTACAAATCTTAAGCTAAAAGACAGGAAATACATACTCTACACAAATTATAAAGAAATATACACACAATGTTCATACACACAGAATTAGAAAGACATACAAATATACACACTAAAATTGCAGGTCATTGCAGTTATTGCAAATGTGTACTACTGAGCACTAACATGTGTTTCATGGAGCAGAAGATATAATGATTAGTTGCCTATAAATATTGTAATGATGCAAAAAGTCAAACTTCAGAGGCATGCCATCTATAGACCTTTATTAGAATGTAAATGTACATCCAAGCTTAGCTGCAGAAATGAAAGGTTTATTTAGATTTTTTTTTAACGATGTCAAGCCAGAATGAAAACAAGTCAAACTGAAATAGAAGTAACAAGGCTATTTTGAAAATGTAAGGAGTAGAAAGTACAGATAATTGCGTGAAAATGTAAGGAGTAGAAGTAAAATGGCTGCTGTAATATAATTACTCCAGTGCACTGGGACAAGGCATTACTTGAGGGGCAACATTCAGAAGAAAACCTTTAGCAGTCCCCTGTTTGACAGGCTGTCCCTAATCAGTTATGTGGCAAGAAAAAAACACTCTCATGGACACAGACTTAGAAACACTCTCAAGACCTGAGTCATTGAAGGTTTCCACAGAAGTCCAAAGAGGATTTGAAAGCATGTGAGTGTTTTGTGCTTATCTGAAAACATCTTGCGACATTTAACAGTGATGCGCTCTGGGACATGTTCACATGCTGAACCGCCATTTTATAAATGTCATTGTGGCATTGCAGTGTTACAGCTTACGTGAAAAACTGAGGTTAAATTGTATCAGTGTTGTGTTGGATCATCCAGCAGTGCATTACTGAAAGGCCATGCAATGCTGCAACATTGAACATTAAAAATGTATTCTGCAAGTTTAACAGACAAAACATTTTTATTTGCAACTCCCACTGACAACACTGCACTAAACGCACTGCAAGCAAGAGTGAACTGCTGTGGTGCTTATGTTCAATTCCCGAGGGGGATTATTTATTTAAGTTTCCAGCTGTCAGAAGACACGCATAATATTATGAAGCACAGTTATTAAAGACAGTTTTGAGTTACAGTGTGCATATTGTATGTAGTTCCATGCTGCTACAATGGACAAGGAAAAGCCAGAGAGATGAGTTCTGTTGGATTTCTGTTATATGATGCCTACTACTGTAATGCATTAGGTATGAGGTTCAGATTGTGGTTCTGTCTTAGCTCATGGTTTTGAAGTTGTTTAAAATAGCAAACAGCAAGAGAGGTAGGAAGGCGTAGAGAAAGATACTGTACAATGAGACAAGACAGAAACAGAGATAGAATAGCAGAGAGTGGGGCACATAAAGAGAGACAAAAGAAGAGATGCAACTTAGGAAAGCTACAATTTGTGCCTCAGTAGAATAAAGATGCTTGAGTTTCTCACAAGTATTCCCAGAAATATTCTATTAGACAGACACGCCTGGGATGTTCAATATGAACCAGTTAGAATAGGTTTAAGGAGAATCAGAAACAGTTGGATGAAAGTGTAACCTATTTCTGTAAATGCCAGTGATGAAATTGCTGCTTTAGGGCTGATGAGATAAATTAATAGTTTAATAGGCACATATGTATGTGTATATGTCCGTGTGTGTCATTGTATATGCTTGGTGTAAAGTAACTTTTTGTGTGTGTAAGTTTATACTATTGTTGCATTATCGCCATCTCCACAGCCTGCCTACATACCACATAGAAACATTTCCAAACTCAGAGACCCTCATCCTCTATCTCGGCTTTAATAGGATGAGCATTGACTGCATGTTTGAAGTTCAGAATCTTATCTGGCAAGCCAAGCGGCAAAAATCAGAGGCTGGGAGGAGCTGCATGAAACTGCAGATTTTGAGATTTTCCTTTTCCGTCCGACCCACATCGCTGCTGAATTATATGGCCTTGCTTATTTCACAATCCAGCCTTTTCAACAACACAGGGCACTGTGATGCTTTTGGAAAATATCTCCACAAAGACGATGCTTGCATTGTCATATCCTCTCCTTGGAAAGCAAGATTTGACAACCTTTTTTGCCTCATCTGTCTTATTCCTTCTCCCGTTCCATTCTAGATAGATGAACAGAACCATTTTGATTGCCATGCTGTGAGAGTTGAGATGGAAATCTATGATATATCTGTGTCATTCTATATAATCATATCTTTGACGAACAGCCGTGGTCTGCAAATAGCATGCATCCACACAGCTCCTCCCTCGTGGCTGCAGGAAAATCAGCAGCCCATTATAAGGCTGAAATAGGCCTTACAAATTTCTCGCCTCATCTCCACAGCCTTACCTCCAGTCGAGTGAAAGAGCTGACAAGGTAGGAAAAAGCTGACACAGAAGTCTAATTCTATAAGGATGAAAACCTCATACTCATCAGAGATACAATTTCCTTGCTCTGTATTTTTACAGCATGGATGTTGAGGGAAGAAAAGAGCGGGCTAGGCAGATGCAATTTGTACAAATTTAATGAGCAGTAGTGATTAATGGTGATTAGGTAAATTGTTGTTTCTGTGTACATTTTTACACCAAATCTATAACTTACAAGGAGAACAAATTCAAACAAGGAAGGATAGCTTTTGTTCTCATTCCCCTTTAAATGGCCTTCTGGTATACAATGCCACAATGAGGTCACAAACACCCATGATTGGTGATTGGTGAAAATAATTAGGAGCCTGCAGCAGGCCTGTTGGGTCAGTCGCATGGTTACTAAGTTTAATTGAGGCCTTGTCTGTTGTGTCAGTCTCATTGTCGCTCTGCCTGCCTTTCCTATATCTGCTTACTGTTTAGTGGGGGAGTCCAACATTCCTAGTCTGGCTATCACCAGACCAAGCCAAGTTCAATAGATTTGTGTTTAAGTGTTGGTCTGGGGAGTCTGCTCTGTGTTTTCTCTGCACAAGAGGTGTAACCAACAGGCATAGTTGAAATGACTCTGTACAAAATTGCATAGTCCTTCGATCTTCCATGGAAGCGTTCCCGTGGAAGCGACAGCAGCATCAACAAGTTACTGCGTTTTGGTGGCAAACGTAAAGAAGTTGCTTGGTCGCTTCTCTATCGTCATTGTGTTAAACCCACCAATAGCGTCCCAGGTAGATAAGCCAGTTTGTGATTGGTTCCTGGAAAATTGTAAACTGAAGCAGGAGAATTAAACATGCAGGTTTCCTGACCTCACAGTAGGGCGAAATCAAATGGTCGACAGATTGGGCGGGGTTTATCCAGTCTTCAACATTCCCAGACGATCCGTGACTCAAAACGATCAGTTTTGTTATCAGTGCACCCCTATTTCATAGGGATGGGGAAATTATATTGCAAGCCATTCTCTCATTGTTCATTATTAAATAGAGTGTGGTATAGTTACATATGAATATAGTTGCTCCAAATATAGGCAGTTTAAAACACAGCAACCGTATTGTCAATTGTTCAACACTGACCACAGTAACCCTGCATGATTCTAAACCAAGCAGGATTTAGGGTTACAACATTAAACTGTAAAGGATTGATTGATTAACATTAATTAGTAACCATTTTAGTTACAACATTCAAATACTATAATAAATGTAGTTATTCGTTTATAAGGATGTTTTGTTTGAATGTGGTAGCAGAATGTTTTACTAAATCTGAATTCAGTGCTTGTGTAACTGTAAAAAATGAAGGCTTTGGTGGAATTGCCTTTTCTGCAATTTACCTTTGGCTTTAAGAAGTAATATGAATATATGAAATATGCATGTGAATAGCAGTTCAGACTGCTGGTTGTTTCATATGAGTAACTGTCAGTTGGGTGTTGATAATATCAGAGCATAAATATCTGTGTTTTGTGGTGATTTCTAATGATACATAAAATTGGCTTTGAAGAAGTTGGCGCCCTGGAATTTCTGCGTGTGGTTATTTGATGCTAGTTTTAATACAAACCAAACTAAGAGAGTAAACCACATGGAATTTGAATAAGCCTCTTGAGACATGTTTCATTTAGAAATGTATTTGTTTCACAGTTTGTCAGTTTATCTTTCTTTTCACTGACGAGTATGTGTGTGTATCTTTGGCTGTCTCTCTGCCTGTCTGTTTATCTTTCTGTTAGTTTGTCTGTGTCTGGTCACCCATCTATCTGTGCTGCTAGTGGATGTAATAATTCATAAATATATGGAGAAACATTATTTTCAGGGAGTTGCATTGAATTTGAGTGTATTGTGATGTTAATGTAAAAGCTTTGTTACTTAAATTTCTCCATAATTGAAGAAAAAAAATCTCAGTATTTTAGAACTATCCTGTATTTCCGTGTCTCGTGATTCCCTGGAGAAAATACAACCATCCATACTGTCAGAGCTGATAAGACAAACAGTTTCTTGTGCATTCTGCTGCCTCATTCGTGGTTTTTAATAGAAAAAGAGAATTATTCATTGTCTTTTACATTGATGTGTTAGGTCTGTACAACCTCACTTCTGCCATTGTATGTGATTCTATTATGTTCTATTGTGCTGAACATTCCTGCGTCTTCATTCGACATCATGTTTCCAACTAGCAGATGGCTTGCTAGCAGCGATAAGAAACAGGCATTTAGCAGATAAATGAATACATAAAAATGATGATATTCATTCTGCCAAGCTGCCATTAAAGAACACAACAGTGTTTTATTCATTCTGTCCTTTTCTTTTAGTGTGTGTGTGTGTGTTCCACTTGGAAGCATTTCAGCTGCAGTAGGCCTACATACAGTATATCACATATTATTGGAAATATATCTTTGAATAACTGGTATTGAATGTGTGCATTACTGTAGTGTAATGCTTGCCAAATTTTTGGAGTTTTTAGGATTTAAAAAAAAATAATTATACCAATTCTAACAGTTGTTTTAATTAGCAGAGACTTACAATTGGCCAGACCTAAAATGGATAATTGAGAAACAGCTGTTTAAAATAGAGCTGGTTGTGTGTGTGTGTGTGTGTGTGTGTGTGTGTGTGCGTGTGTGTGTGTGTGTGTGTGTGTGTGTGTGTTCCACCATGTACTTGTCAATATCTGGGAAAGGGAAGAGCTCCCCTCAGAGCTCATGCCCAGATTGTTACCATATTCAAGAAAGGGTACAAGGCTGAATGTGAAAACTACAGGGGCATCTCACTCTTGTCAACAACAGGCTTCCTTAATCACAGTGCGGCTTCCGTCCATCCAGGGGAACAACTGACATGATCTTTTCTGCTTGCCAACTACAATAAAAGTGTCAAGAACAAGCACTGCCTCTGTACTTGGCCTTTATAGACTTGACAAAGGCCTTTGACTCCATTGATTGTCAGGCACTGTGGTGCATACTATCAAGGTATGGATGTCATGAATACATCTGTGTACTGAGGCTACTGCATGACGGCATGTCAGCCACAGTGCTCAGCAACAGTGGCTCTGAACCTGGGTCATTTACTGTAGAAACTGGAGTCAAACAGTGATGTATCATTGCACCCACCCTATTTGCCATCTTCATTGCAGCCATACACTACCTCACTGGCCCATGGTTGCCACAGGGAATCCCAATACTTTACAGGACTGACGACATGATCTTCAACCTAAACAGGTTCAAAGCCAAGAGCAAAGTCAAGAATACCACCATCAGGGAGCTGGAATACGCCGATGATAACGCCACTGCAGCACCCTGAAGAACTCCACCAGTGAGACCCCTAGGGGGTCAATGAACTGCCTGTCCCAAGTCAGGGTAAAGGAGGAGGGTTGGGCGTAGGGTTAGCAACCCTACCCTGTAAAAAAAGTACATCGCTACAGAAACGTCAACAACAATACAAACAGTAAACCTTATCCTGGGAGCGGAAGGATCTTCTTCACGAAGACAAATGACGCTGGGTGGTGAAAGCCAAAAGGAAGCTACAAAGCCGACTACCCTCCTGTCAACCAGGAACATCAACATCGGCACATGGAATGTTAGGACCATGTATGAGCCAGGAAAGACGGCGCAAGTGGCAATCGAAATGAGGAACAACAACTTGGCCATGTTAGGCATCAGCGAGACACGTTGGACCCAAGCTGGACAGACACGACTAACAACAGGAGAGCGGTTGTTGTACTCTGGGCATGAAGGAAGAGACGCACCCCACACTCAGGGAGTAGGCTTCATGCTGTCCAAGCAGGCACAAAGGGCACTGATTGGATGGGAGTCACACGGCCCCAGGATCATTACTGCATCATTTCGGACTATGAAGAAAAAGATCAAGATGAACGTCGTCCAGTGCTATGCTCCAACAAACGACAGTGAAGAGGAGGACAAAGACCAGTTTTATAGCAGACTGCAGAAAATCCTCGAGACCTATCCAGAAAAGGACGTCACCATCCTCATGGGAGATGTCAACGCCAAAATCGGGGACTGACAACACCGGATACGAACTAGTCATGGGAACCCACGCCCTGGGAAAGATGAATGAGAATGGAGAGAGATTTGTGGACCTATGCACACTCAACAACCTGGTCATTGGAGGCAGCATCTTTCCTCACAAGCGGATCCACAAGAGTACTTGGGTATCGCCAGATAACAAGATAGAGAACCAGATCGATCACGTCTGCATTAGCAAGAAATTCAGACGATCCTTGCAGGATGTTAGAGTGAGAAGAGGGGCAGACGTGGCGTCCGACCACCACCTGGTGGTGGCCAGACTGAAGTTGAAGCTGAAAAGGAACAACAAGATAGAAGCATCAGACAGAAGAGTAAAATACAACGTCAGCCTTCTGAAAGACCCCAAGACTAGACAAGAGTTTAGCCTGGCACTGAAAAACAAGTTTGAAGTGCTTCAGGAACTACTTGAAGAGGAGGATGATAATGTAGTCAACAGATGGCAGAAAGTGAAAGAGACACTTAGGTCAGCATGCCAAGAAGTAGTGGGACCAAAGAAACACCAGCACAAAGAGTGGATTACAGCAGAGACCTTGACCAAGATAGAAGACAGGAAGATGAAGAAGGCAGTTGTTAACAACAGTAGAACAAGAGCAGCGAAGGCCAAGGCTCAAGATGATTACGCAGAAGCCCATAGAGTAGTGAAGAGAAACATCAAGAAAGACAAAAAAGATTATATAGATGGACTGGCAGCAGAAGCGGAGCAGGCAGCATACAGTGGCAATATGAAACAGCTGTATGATATCACCAAACGACTCTCCGGGAAGTTCAGCAAGCCAGAAAGGCCAGTCAAAGACAAGCAGGGGAACACCATCAATAGTCTAGGCCAGCAGATGACCAGATGGGCAGAGCATTTTGAAGAGCTCCTGAACAGGCCAGCACCCCCAAACCCTCCAGACATAGCAACAGCCAGCATGGATCTCCCGATCAACTGTGAAAAGCCGACCAGAGCGGAGATCAGGAAGGCTATCACCCTGATGAAGAACGGGAAGGCGGCTGGACCCGACGATATACCAGCAGAAGCCCTAAAGGCAGACCTGGATGCATCAGTGGAGATGCTGTACCCACTCTTTGAGAGGATCTGGGAGGAAGAGGATGTACCGGCAGACTGGAAAGAAGGATACCTTATCAAGATCCCTAAGAAAGGGGACCTCAGCGACTGTAACAATTACAGGGGCATCACACTCCTACCGGTGCCAGGAAAGGTCTTCAACCGAGTCCTCTTGGAGAGGATGAAGGAAACCGTAGATTCGCAACTGCGAGACGAACAGGCAGGCTTCCGGCAAAATAGATCCTGCATTGACCAAATTGCTACTCTACACATCATAGTTGAACAGTCCTTGGAGTGGAAGTCATCATTGTACATCAACTTCATCGACTATGAAAAGGCATTCGACAGCGTGGATCGAGAAACCCTCTGGAAGCTCCTTCGGCACTATGGCATCCCAGCCAAGTTGGTCAACCTGATTAGAAACTCCTATGAAGGCATGTCCTGCAGAGTTATACATGGAGGACAGCTCACAAACAGCTTCCAAGTACGAACAGGAGTCCGACAAGGATGCCTGTTGTCACCTTTCCTCTTCCTCCTTGCAATCGACTGGATTATGAAGACATCCACCAGCGAGCGTAGGAACGGAATACAATGGACTCTGTGGAGCCAGCTCGACGACTTAGACTTCGCCGATGATCTGGCACTACTTTCCCACAGCCAGCAGCAGATGCAAGAGAAGACAAATGTAGTGGCAACCTCGTCGCAGCAAATCGGCTTAATCATCCACAGGGACAAGACCAAGATCCTAAAGACCAACTCCGCAAGCACAGAACCCATCACCCTGAATGGGAGCCCCCTGGAAGAAGCGCAGTCCTTCACATACTTGGGAAGCATCATTGACCAGCAGGGCGGTACAGACGCAGACGTCAAGGCAAGGATTGGTAAAGCAAGAGCCGCCTTCGCCCAGCTCAAGAACATCTGGACCTCCAGAGAGCTGTCGGTGACCACCAAGATTAGAATATTCAACTCCAACGTAAAGTCAGTCTTACTGTATGGGGCAGAGACCTGGAGGATGAACAAGACCACCATCAGAAAAGCCCAGACCTTCATCAACACCTGCCTCAGAAGAATTCTCCAGATCCGATGGCCTGACACCATCAGTAACACCAACCTCAGGGAAAGGACGTGCCAACTCCCTGCCGAAGAAGAAATCAGGAAGAGGAGATGGGGCTGGATAGGGCATACCCTACGAAAACCACCAACCAGCATCACTAGGCAGGCGTTGCGGTGGAACCCACAAGGCAAGCGGGAGAGAGGTCGGCCAAGAAACACCTGGCGACGCGACCTTGAGGCTGACACCACCAAGATAGGCTACACCTGGAACCAGTTAGAGAAAATGGCCCTGGACAGAGGACTCTGGAGAGCTGTTGTTGTTGTTGACGGCCCATACCCTGGTAGGGGTGACGGGCAGTAAGTAAGTAAGTAAGCACCCTGAAGACCTCCAGGGCATCCTAAATGCCTTTGCCAAGGCATGCAGAGCCCTGGGGTTGGCCTTGAACATCAAGAAAACTCAGGTTCTGTTTCAACCACCACCCAACCAGCCATCACTCCAGTCCATTATCAAAGTGCACCACTCTGGAAAGTGCAAACCACTTCCCCTATCTTGGAAGCATTCTCTCTTCTAAAGCCATATAGGCTCTGAGGTTCACCATCGCCTGAGCTGTGCCAGTGGAGCATATGCCAAACTCAGGACAAGAGTCTCTGATGACCGTTGAACACTACTGGAGAAAAGCAGTGCAGGAAGGTGCAGCACACCACGAAACAGAACTCTATGCAGAGGAAAAGCAGCAACACCACAAGGACAAACAGAGAAAAGCTCCAATACCACACACCACCTCAATCTTCCAATGCTAACATTGCAGCAGAATCTGTGGATCACAGATTGACCTTTACAGCCACCTAAGGATCCACAAATAAGACAACCCGACAGAGAGAGTAGTCATACTCGTCTCGAGTGACCGCCGAAGAAGAAGAGATCTGCAAGATAGAGAGTAAGAGTGAGACTTTGCAAGCGTATGTCCCTGTTGTTCGGAATATAGATTTTGAGAGAAGCAGAAATAATTAAAGACTCACAGCAATCAAATATTAAAAAATTCAAGCATGAACAATGTGTGTAGATGTGTGTGTGGATGAGAGTTTGTGTGTCATGAGGCAGCGTCCTTACTCAGGAGTTGGGTAAAAAATGCAGTGCATGCAGACCTGAAATGCCAGGTGTCGGCAAGAACAGGTGATCACACCCTAGATGCAATGTGTGTGTGTGTGTGTGTGTGTGTGTATGCGCGTGTGTGTATGTGTGTGTCTGTGAGTGCGGAAAAGGATACTATGAGATGCAGAGAACACTTGTTTACATTAGATTCTATACCCTCCAATGTGCAAATGAGTGCTAAAATATTCCATT
The DNA here is from genome assembly GCA_026937815.1 of Etheostoma perlongum. Taxonomy (NCBI): domain Eukaryota; kingdom Metazoa; phylum Chordata; class Actinopteri; order Perciformes; family Percidae; genus Etheostoma; species Etheostoma perlongum. The sequence continues at coordinate 15,488,356 of CM049376.1, forward strand.
TGATAAAATAAAATTGACCCCATTTTAAAGGGCACAGATGGAAAAGGAGCGATGTGATCAGTTGCAGTTTATGCATGCATGTGTGCGTGCATGCGTGCATGTGTGCATGTGTGTGTGTCTGTGAGAGAGAGAGGCACAGGGAGTAAGGAGTAGAGACAGTTTGTACAGTACTGTATGTGTAGGTTAATTGCTGTGTGACCATTCTGAGAGCCATGACCACTGACCTGTAAAGGGTCAGGCAAGGCCTTCTCTGTAAAAATGTATAATTACTCTGAATGCCCTTGCTGATGACCTTCAAATTCAGCAGAAGACATTCAAGGCGCACATGTATAAACAAAGACACAAACACACAATTTTTATCAGTTGTTTTTGGAACCAATTACATGTGTGTGACAAAGATCCCTTTGTACAATGTTTTTACCAGAACATGTGGTTCTCCATGAGTGTGTTTGTCATTTTGTGTGTGCATGTGTGTGTGTGTTTATGTGTGTCTGTGTCTCTGTGTGTGTGTTCTTGATAAACTGTATTCGTGGAGTCCAAAAACCGTGAGTTCAGGATACATCCCGACAGCTTTGTGGTGCCCAAATGCTGGACCCCACAACTTTAAAGGGCTGTTTGAAGGTTAAGACTTGATTTTAGGATTAGGGTTAGAGTTTAGGTTATGGTTAGGGTGAGGGTAAGAGTTAGGGTTAAGGTTAAGGTTAGGCATTTAGTTGTGATGGTTAAGGTTAGGGTAAGGGGCTAGGGAATGCATTAAGTCAATGACGGGTCCCCACAAAGATAGTGTCATGCACTATGTGTGTGTGTGTGTGTGTGAGTGTGTGTGTGTGTTAGTGTATGTGGGTGCATGTGTGCGTGCGTGCTTGTGTGTGTGTCTGTGAGAAAGAGAGGCACAGGGAGTAAGGAGTAGAGACAGTTTGTACAGTACTGTATGTGTAGGTTAATTGCTGTGTGACCATTCTGCGAGCCATGAACACTGACCTGTAAAGGGTCAGGCACGGCCTTCTCTGTAAAAATGTATAATTAGTCTGAATACCCTCTCTGATGACCTTCAAAGAGAAGCAGAACACATTCATGGTGCAAATGTATAACCAAAGACACAAACACACAATTTGTATCAGTTGTTTTTGTAACCAATTACATGTGTGTGACAAAGATCCCTTTGTACAATGTTTTTACCAGAACATGTGGTTCTCCATGAGTGTGTTTGTCATTTTGTGTGTGTGTGTGTGTGTGTGTGTGTGTTTATGTGTGTGTGTGTGTGTGTGTGTGTTTTTATGTGTGTCTGTGTCTCTGTGTGTGTGTTCTTGATAAACTAAGGTTAGGTATTTAGTTGAGATGGTTAAGGTTAGGGTAAGGGGTAAGGGGCTAGGGAATGCATAATATCAATGATGGGTCCCCACAAAGATAGTGCCATGCACAATGTATGTGTGTGTGTGTGTGTGTGTGTGTGTGTGTGTGTGTGTGTGTGTGTGTGTGTGTGTGTGTGTGTGTGTGTGTGTGTGTGTGTGTGTGTGTGTGTGTGTGTGTGTGTGTGCGTGTGTCTCCCTGAGGACACTAATCCCTCTGGCTTTGCCCATGTCACGAATCCTGTCAGGTAGCCGTGGAGCTTCAAAGACAGAGCCAATGGAACGTCTTTGTGTCAGCAGAGGAGTGTCATTAGTCTCTGACTTCCTGAGCTATAGATTGATATTTAAGTGTCATTCACACTCCTTTGTCTTGGTGTGTGTGTCACTGCACAAATGTGTGTGATGTTTGTGCTGTGACTAATCAGAATTATCAGTCGTGTTGGTTTTTACTTACACACATAAACACATACACTGTACAAAAGCCTCAGGATGTGATTGCCCCCCTTTCTATGTCATGTCCAAAGCTGGCCATCATCTTACTTGACAAGTTATGACAGAAACTATGACATGATATCATATCATCATGGCTGGCAGACCCTTTACAGAGACAGCCTGACTGCACTCAATGCTAAATGGATGAGGAAATACACATGAAGAAAAGTATACTGTGATGTTGGAAGATGTAACATATTAAGCAAAGTTGTATTGTTGTGCAGCACCATATTATGTGTTATATACTGGTAATAAACTGTGCCGTTTATATAATCATTTTGTCATTTTGGATTTCCTTGTGTACAGAGGCTAATTCACCTAAGTGCAGTTGACATATCCTGAGGACTGTCTGTAAATGGTTAATGTTAGAGAGACTCAGTATTCCTTTATGTAGATGTGTCTGTGTGTGTGTGTGTGTGTGTGTGTGTGTGTTGTGTGTGTGTGTGTGTGTGTGTGTGTGTGTGTGTGTGTGTGTGTGTGTGTGTGTGCCTCTCAGCGTTAATGCCATGCAAGAATGTGTGAAAGCTGTCAGAGAACATCAGTTTCCTAAAATAGACACCCCATGGGAAGGAAAAGGGGAAGAGAAAGAGAGAAAGAGAAAGAGCGATTGTAGAGTACGAGGTATTCACATTTGCATGACAAAAAGCCAAGATTCTAGGACAGTGACAATTATTAATTATAGATTAGACATTACAGTCAACAGGCAAAAACATACGTGCACATATACACACACATGAAAATAGATATTCTCACGTCAACAAACACAATGCCTTGTGGAGTTTCTGAAAAAGCCTCTTGTCACGGTATACTAAAAGAAGGCCATGCCAAACAGACAGCAGCTTGTATCCAAATAAGAAAGTCTGAAAATGAGTTTTTACAAAGAAATCAAAAACACTGAAATAAAGACTGAGGTAATTGAACTCTTTTATGAACGAGAATGAGTACAAGTTTGAGTTGAGTTTTACTATTTACCCAAGTAAAACCAACCAACATTGAAATGATGTGCAGAGGAAAAGGCAAGGCAGCTTTATAAAGCACTTTTCAACAACAAGGCAATTCAAGTGCTTTACATGACACATTAAAGAGCAGTTAAAAAGAATTATAAACATTCACTAAAGAGAATATAAAACAGCTAAAATAGAATGAGTCGGGTTTAGTATACAATCATAAAGAAGAAAAAAGACCCTTACACATAAAATCATTTTCAGAGTGTCAGAGATTTACCTTTTTGAGATAAATCTTCTTGAGACATTAGGACTTCAATGAGTCTGTAGAACTTCACAGAAAATTTAATTTTAACCAATAACTTATTAATAAGTCAAGACACCTACTGTATATCTTATTGAAAATTGACCATGGATAAGTAAGAGTGTTCTGTTCTGATCTGTTTTAATTAGAAAAGTTTGAATTTTAGACATAAAATGATCCGGGACATTTCCATATGATTTGTTACCTATACACATCGAGTCAACATTAATATAATAAAATGTAGTGTGCAAGGATTTGAGCAAATAGAATTTACTTTGGAGGACACTGTAGTACACAAGCAATATATTTTCACTTTCAAATGTGTGGTGTAAAGTTTTAGATTTTTCCTAACATTCCAGGCAGATGAAAAATGCTTGTGTTGTGTATTCTGTCACAGTATTTTTGTATTTTGTATTTTATTTATAAAGGACAGCACACATTAATCAACATTTCTGTAAATGTGCCAGTTGGCCAGTTGGCACACACTGACTAGAAACAAGAAGAGGCTCTTAAGATGCAGAGATTATCAATTTATTACAGTACATCAACAAAAAGTGACAAAATGTAAAAAAAAAAGTTGGCAGCACAACTTACAGACCTTGAAAGAAGTTCTCTCGTTATTTTGTGGTAATGCATTGCAGACTTTTGTCATTTTAAACTGCACATAAACCGCAATAACAACCAATGAAAAGAGACTTTGAAAAGATTTCTTGTAAACGTGATGCTCTCTAGGATGGATTGAACAACTCAAACAAATGTCATGTTTCTGCTTGTTTTTGCTATAATAAAAAAATGAAACGCTTTCTCTAAGTTAGGGAAAATAAACCCAGACATAATCAACATCATCGATCATCAATAGCAATAATCATTGACAGCAGTTTGCAAAATGGTCAGCTGTGATGATACAGTGAGGACACATGACTTGTCATGGAAAAACCAGTGGAATGGTCCTTTAAAACGATCTGCTTCAACAGACCTTATTCTTTTTTTTACCCAGTGAATAAGCTGCCATGGCTCGTATCAAGATAAATATCCAACCATTGAGAGTGATTCATGAGATGACACATTTCATAATGCTTTCCCTTGATGTACCCTTGCAACAGAGATTCAGTTGTCTATACAGTATATCGTATAAGGTTCATTCAACATTCTTCACATGTCCCTCTGATGTTTGATTTAAAATTCAAGACCGTACAGTGAGTATATAGAATGCAAAACAATGATTGTGAAAGTATAGGGGGAGATGGAGGAGAGACAAGAGTATCTTAAAATCTGTCACACATAAAAACAAACTTTACAAATGTTCCTTAAAAAAGAAGCTAAGAACAAGGAAATATACACTAATTATATGACTAGACTTACAAATATTATAGTGTAAATAATAAGTAAAAGCAAAAGTAACCACATTCATACCTCATACAACATCACAGGCTGACTCCAAGAGGTCTTGGAAAGTGCTAAATAAAGTCCTTAACAAGAGCACCGAAACAGTACCGTGCTCCCAAATAATGTAACTAATAACTCTAATAATCACTTTGTCTCAATTAGGGAAAAACTAATAAAATAAACCAACCTCAAGGCATCTCTTTTAACCATAACTTGCCAGGCAACTACGTCAATTCCTTTTTTATGAAGCCAACTGACTTACAAAGCTCGTACACTGCTGGAGCTTCATAAGGATGAAATCTGTATTCAAATTTTGAAAGCCATTGCACTTGATATCATGGAACCACTTACTTATTATATCAATCTTTCACTGCTCAATATGACAAATATTTTATGTCTTTAATTTTACAGACAAAAATCATGCAGGCATTAACGTGGTCTGAGCCTAATACTCCCACTCGTCCACTATTTTGTCACCTTGGTTTTTTAAGGCTTACCGTATGTGATGTCTTTCATAATGCCTGCGTGATATTCCAGGTCATTCATAAGTTAAACTATCGATTGTGTGATCTTATTCCAATCTGTCGTCCTCTGCACACTTATGACACAAGGGAAAAACACCTAATCACTGGTAAAAAAAACAACAGAGCCTGAGTGTAGTTTGTAGGGGAATGCAGATTTGGAACAAGTTGGAGAAAAACTCGAAGGTGTCGCAATCTGAAATTGTGTTTAATGATACAATAATGACATGTGAAATAAACAAAACGAAAGAATTCAGAGACTATTTTAAGATGACAAGGAGAGATGAATTCTCTATTGAAATATTAAACATAAGACAAAATATGAGAGAGAGAGAGTGAAATATCAATCATCATGTACTTCTGGGAGGCAGTTGATGAGGGAATACTAGCCCGTGCTATCTCTGCTGTTCCATTCCATCCCTCTGCTTTCCACACAGGAGTGGTGGATAATTAAAAGATAGAGCGATAGCACAGGAGAGCAAAAGGGCCATTGTGACCTCATCTCTGTGGTCACAATTCCTTCCCCACGCTGACATAATTAAAATAGAGACTTTTTGACTTTTTGAAATCATTCCCCGGGATTCATCCAACTGCAGTACCCCCCTCCCTCTATTTTCAAGCACAATCACTTCATCAACAAAATCATTTTCAGACGTAATGACTCTGCTTAACAACGTAGAAAAGAGGACCTGCTAAAGAAACTGGATGTTTTATGGGTGCAATCACGGGAGCAGTTTAATTGCTTCGGGATGAGAATAGAGAGGTTCACTGCGTTATCGTGGTCTCAACATAACTAAAGCAAACTCCTCGGGGGAGTAGTTACAGCAGTTATTTATTGTACTGCTGTAATCATGCCTACTATAATTTGTATTTCTCTTACTTTCAAGCAGATCATTTGCATGTTACCCTAGAAAAATGTCGGGTTTTAGCTGATCACAGGCTGGTTTAAATTGGGTAAATAATGTTTTTGTCTGTTTTACTTTCTTTTTTTTAAAGAGGACAAGGTTGTTACTCTGGGTTCACTTTCAGTATTGCTTTCTTGTCTGCTATGCTGTTTTGGTGCTTGTAGTTCCATAGAGTTTTTCTGTAAGATGTTTCCTAAAGTCTCTTTTGTATTCCTCTGCAAAGAACTTCAATGGAAGAAAAATAATGCTTTGCATTGCAGTGAGAAATAGAGGAAGTCACTAATTTGAACAGTCTGTGTGTTATTGGACCGTATGTCAACAATGCTTCAACTGGAATGATCAAGAGAAAATTTCCACAGTAAATCTATAGCCAAATTCACAATATAGAATTGCAAATTATTTACTATACAAGGAGTCACTGGTGCATGCATACGGAAAGAAATACAAGTCATCATAAGGTTTACACTCTTGGATCCTACAAGCTCAAGGAGAATGAAATGGGGAAGGGAAAAACTTGTAAAATGGGTTCAGTAAGGCTGATTGTTGACTGGCTGTCATATTACATTCAATTTTTTCAATTCAAATGAAACCTGACCTCTCCAGAAAATAACAGGTTTGTTTGGTTCAAATGTCATGCGAATAATGCAAAGGCAGAAGTGTGATGTAGATGTAATGCTGTAATACCTCTTAGAAAAGAAGTCAGGGTGGATGATTAGGCATAAAAAGTGTCAGACTGACATCAGAGCTGTGGTTTCGCATCATGTCAACTATCAATAACTTTTAACCATGATCACCATCTTACCCTTAATAAGTAGGAATACTTCATGTGGTGAGGGAGATCATGTGGTATGACAAAACTTAACCAGCTGGCAGATGAAAAAATGTCCTATTACTCATGTTTGTAAGGCTACCGGTCACTTTAGACAGCACTGACAAACAAATTATTTTTTTATTCAGCTGCGAGGAGGTTATTGACAGTATTTTACAATCAATTTGTAGAAAAAACTGTCATGTTAAGCATTTTATTTATCAATGTATTGGGGGAAATTAGTGCGGCTACATCAGCTCTACTATGTGAACAGATCGAGTTCTCATTGCTGTTTTTTGCCTCCCACTTTCTATAAACCCATTGGCCACCCCTGGTCGCTCTCTCCAGCCTCAAAGATAGACAGATCAATTTTGTCTGAAGCTCAGTTCTCCCCATGTCCTTTTGAGTACCTTCATACCTCCTCTTCCTGTCATCCTGCTACCATTCCTAGCATACCCTGTTGTAATCCCTCTCTGTCTCTCTGACTCTCATTCGCTCACTCTACTTATTTTTCACTCCCTTTTAATGTGCAGCCTCTGCTAGGGTGTGTGTGTGTGTGTCTGTCTGTCTGTGTGTGTGTGTTTGAGTGAGAGAGAGAGAGAATAAGAGAGAATAAGAGAGAGATTTTCTAAATCCCAGGTAAGAGCAGAGCTTTTCTGCAGAAGAATTTCATTTCAACACCTCTCATCTTGCACATAGAGCAGGAGGATAGGAGTCTCCCAGTTATGAATCCAATAACCACTCTGTGTGTGTGTGTGTGTGTGTGTGTGTGTGTGTGTGTGTGTGTGTGTGTGTGTGTGTGTGTGTGTGTGTGTGTGTGTGTTTGTGTGTGTTTGTCAGTGTGGCCTGTTTTGTCTGTATATAGGATAGGAGGTTACTCCCATAAATGCAAACTGAAGGTCAAAGAGAGAAAGACAAAGTCACGTATGGAGAGAAAAAGAGTGTATAAAGTGGTGGCTTTTGCACTGTGTGTGTGTGTGTGTGTGTGTGTGTGTGTGTGTGTGTGGACGATGGGGTCAAACCTGAGCGGGGGGGGCAAATTCTAGGTGGCATCATGACACAGAAGCATATACTGTACTCACTGTCTATATTGGTAATAGGCTTGTATTGACACATAAGCAGGCATGTTCTTACACACACATTTATATACAAACATATGCACACTCCAGCTGAGTGGGAAGGAGTGTATTGAGTTAGAGAGCTGAAGTCATCCCTAAATCATTACAGGTCACCATGGCAGGCCTGGCTACCAGATTAGATTAAAGTCTAGCTGATAGACCCAGCCAAGCACATTAAAACACACACACACACACACACACACACACACACACACACACACTAGTGCATGGAATAAACACAAAAAGTGGATACCCCAGCACATTAATCACAGTGAGCCTGGATGTAATGCGCTGTGATGTAGCTTTGGTTTCTTGTGCAGAAATAAAGGCAGCAGCTTCCTGACCCTTGAACAGTAAACAGCCACACAACAGATAAAAGTAGCAACAGTCCCAGTGGAACATACTGTTGGGAAACCAGCCTATTAGGAAGTTGGAGAGACTGATTAGATTAAAGCAGCCTGAGACGGGTCACTGTGCTGATCCTCTGGCTCCAAAATCTCTCACCAGCAGGACGGCATGGCCGTGAATACTTGCCTGTGTTTAATTCTCTGATAAATACATCGCTTTTGTTGAAACTAGTGTGTGCAGTTGGATAGAAGAGAGGACAAAATAAATAGAAGAGCAGCTCCTATTTATCTGCATGGAATATCTGCAAGAATAACACTATAAAGCTCCCTTGGTGGGCTATACATTACAGCAAGCTAAGACGGGCCCTATAGCCCGCTTCTCTCTACAATAGCGTTAAAGATGGAAGATCTTCCTTTCCCCTATCTCACCCTCTCCCCCCCTCTCCATCTCTTTCTGCCCCAGCAGCACGCCTATCTCTCTCTGATAGGTGATGTATGTCTGACCTTCAGTGATGAATTTGCCATTTGCTGCCAAGTGGATCTTTAACTGCTTCCATGATTCACATGACCTCCCTTCCTCTGACCCTGCTAGGCACTGCTCGACGTGGCTAGCAGCCAAGAGTGGAGGAGCATCGAGCCAGGCCAGATAAGGGCTCCTCCAAATCAGCTTGGACTGCTGTGAATCCTCTCCTCCTCTCCTCTCCTCCTAGTTTTTGTTTGGTAAAAGTGTATAGTTGTTTTGAGATTATTTTTTTTTATATTCTTGTTTTTGTAATTTTGTTTTTTGTGATTGTGAATCTTATCTGAAAATGGTCCAATAAAGGGACTTTTAAAACCAAACCTCTCCTCTCCTCTCATTCTCTTTTCTCCTTGGTGGAGCCTATGTTATCTCTCACACCACATTTTATCTCAATTTCATCAAGTCATTGCTTTGAAGTATAATAATTGTATGAGTGGGCTTTTGAGTGTGCGCCTGTGTTTGGCTAAAATTGGCTGAGCACAGTGTGTTTCTCTTTGTCCTGTGGGACTAACCTGAGACCCCGTCAATAGACCTTATCTATTATTTACACAGCACCGTTGATTACAATAAATAAACTAACTGCCATTCCAAACAACTTCCTACTGTCATAAACACGAGGAAGCATATTCATATGCTTTCTGGCACCAAGACGCAGTGGCATCTTTTGATCCAGTCAACAGCATTTTGAAACAGGCTTTGCAATGCCGAACAACTATGGGGGTTGAGAGCGATACAAGTTTATGGCACACAAGCAAAAACAAAAGAAGGAGATAAATGCACAAAAAAGGCCAGGAAACGGATGCACACATGTCCAAACACACATTTCAGACTGATGACATTCATTCTGGACAGGGTGTTGTTTATTCCTGTGTTGGTGTTAACTCTAAAGGCCATTACTTTCATCTGCAGCAGAATATATGCTGATTAGCTTCCAGGGAGCAAGGCAATAGAGGGGAGAGGTTCTGCAGAGGGGAGAGTTGGCAAAAGAGGGAGGAAGAGGGGGAGTGGATTTAGAGATAGTCTATGTGAAATGATTTGCCAGAAGTGTGATAAAACTACATCTTGAATCTCTACCCACCAGAATGTAGCAAAGGGAGCTTGAGCAAATGCATGCAAATACAGATAGAAACATACACTGAGAAACTAAAAAGAAATATATACACAGACTCGTATATACATATTTTCGCCGCATACAGTATGTATGAGGGACAGTTGCAGTATCATTAACAGTGTTAGTGCAGTAGCAAACCTTAATGATTCCTATCTTTCTTGCTGCAGCTGCCTCTGACACCATTTCACTTTAACTGCAGGCCCAGCAGGGTTCAGATCAGGACAGAGCATAACTCATTCACTGTCCATATATCAAAGACATATCAGTACATACCAGAGAGTGACTAATTGACCACAACCCAGGAGATCAAGTCCAAATCCAAAGCCAGGTTGTCAGCTCTGACAGGCCTGAGTCTGAATCTCATCCGTATTTCACCCTCCGCTCCTCTCTATTTTATGCTGAACAAAGTCATATTCAGAACTGAGGCCACTCTACTCCTATTCCTCTCTGATTTATTGGACCCTTATGACCAGATGTGACCAGCTTCCTTATTTCTTAGTCCCTAACCTTATGCTTTGAGTCTATACCTATACTGCTCAACAATAAAACCTAACCTAAATATAAATCATCTTTTCTTTTCTCTTACTCTGTCATTCTGATTGCCCTTCCACACTCTCTCATTTATTTTTTTTATTTGTTCCCTCACATCCTCTCTCTCTCTCTCTCTCTCTCTCTCTCTCTCTCTCTCTCTCTCTCTCTATCTATCTCTCTCTCTCGCCACCTTACACAAACACAACTCTAATAAATTGTGGCACTGGTAATTACATAGAACCCACCGGTAAATTTCCCTTCCATTTACATTTAGATTACAGAATATTTCATTCCTATCAATCTGCAGCGCAGGACCAATGTGTGCATGGCTTCGTCCATGTGCAGAAACAACTGTTCATGGCATTTCTATATTCTCCCTGGCGCATATGTGGACACACATGGGATGAACACATATGCTTAAACTTAGATTTAGGCTACACATACACCAAGTGTGTGAGCGCAAGCACATACGGACAAATGCACATAAATCCTAATGTTGCTGCCCACATATGTGCAAACATATGTGCTTACACATCTGCTACACACAGACACACTACACCCACCCGTCACACACACAAACGTACCCACTTATAGCTCATAATACATTCAGATGCAATCTCATCCACTGTGCATAAAAGACAGCAATATGTGCCCAAAACCTAACCTAATATTTCAATGATTTACAAGTAGAGAGCAACTGGGGGAAAAACATATACCACCAAGATTTTGCCTTCCCTCTCTCCTTCTCTCTTTTTCTGTCTGTCTGTCTCCCCATCCTTCTCTCGCCCTGACTCTCCAACCCACCCCCATCCCTTCAGTATTACTGCATCATTTCCAACAGTAATGAGTGCACCAGGATCAGGGAGATGACAAGGGAGAGGGGAAGTACATCAAGGGATTAGAGTGTTTATTTGTGAATAATCAGTGCAAATAGCCCACCCCCTGCACCTGAAGGTACAGAAGCACCCACCAGTATAGTGTGTGCTCTCTTTTACATTATTAGAACATTATTAACAAATCTGAAGGAGCTTCTTTTTTCAATCACTATCAAGGAGTCTTAAGTGTTTGTGCCAAATTTCTTTTGCATTACCAGATTGTTCAGGATGCACCCATTACTGCCCATCCTCCGTTCTCAGTGGCACTCCAGGACACAGAAAATACATTACCTAGCACTACTTACGTGTATGAGACATTAACTAAAACTAATTTTGCCAGAAGATAGTATGGAGGTAATTGGTAAAATTGGTTTCTTTTTTCTTGTGTGAGAGACGTGTATTCCCAGGTGGTGAACTGGCTGTGAAAAAGCACAAAGACAATGTTTCCATCACTGACACAGGACATGTTTGAGTGTCTGTAGGTGTTCATATACAGTATGTATGTAGGTGTAAGGGTGCAGACAACAGTGTAGTGGTGTTTTTTCCAACCAGACTGCTTTATAGTCATTAGGGAGTTGTGCTGATGCGATCGGCCAAGGTTCAGGCTGGTGGCTACAGGAGGAAATTGGAGGAAAAGGACTTTAGGCTGCAGAGCGGTGGGAAACCAAGAAACTGACAATCCTGGTCTTTGAGACAGATCAGCATCATTACAGTATAAATAGATATACACTTATAGATACTTATACATGTACAAACACACACTGTTGACCCTCAGGAGTACAATGAACTGTCGAAACATCCTAGATACTTTAGCAGAAAGCAAATCACTGGAGAGAGTGGAGTTCAAATCAGCAGAGGAAAATTGCTGTCCTTCTGTAAGAGCATTGTCACGTGCCGTGTTATATTAAGTGTATTGTCTGCTAGTGTGTGATTCTCTGCAGGTGTGTGCTGCTGATGACAGGCCCACGGCTGAGACTGATCAGTTGATCAGTGCTTAACAGAGGGCAGCATGGCTGTGTGCTGGGGAGAGGCTTCCATGGAAGCCAGCAAAGAGTGGGCAGAGAAGTCCTGGGAGCTGCTGTGTGTTATGCTCTGAATAAAACTTGAGATAACATGCCTATTTTTGTGCCTATATTGTTTTAAGTTGCCTTTTGTTGTGCGGACACAATTAAATTAGCTTATTTAGCCTACCGTTTGTTTTCTGACCAGGATTTATTATTTTAGACTGTTTGCGTCCTCCACCCCTACACAACTTTGGGTCGTAACAGCATGCAGACCTACAGACACGTGCAGAATGAACAGCACAACAGGGCAGTAACCAGAATACTGATATCATGAATGTACCTCTTCCCCCAGGAAAGCCATACACCAAAATGTATGTGATTATTTTATATCTTTGTATATTTTTCAGTGAACTTTTCAGTTATATTGTTTGTAAATGTTATTTCCCAAGATGAAGATCTCTGTTCTGTGAAAGTCGTGTATGGCCTACTTTTCATGAACAAAGAAAAACTAATTGAATGGGTTTTAAAAGACTTAGCCTAAAAAGTGGGAGACCATTTTATCCTTGGATTTGTCTAAAAACGCCAAACCACTAAATGTGGAGATGTGTGGACTTCAGTGGACAGTGATAGTGCACAATGCCATGAAGATAAAATTCTTGTAGGTAATTGTATTAATCTATTTATTGGCCTACAATAAATATATCCATAAATGGAATAAGCCTGTAAAATATCTACCAAATGTAATGGGAAAATTACATTTAAGCAATGATTTTCACATTAATTATTCATAATAAGAGCTCCAATGACTCTCAGAGTATATAACTTCTGAATCTGTCCTCAGTGTGCTCTCCTTGTAGGAGACCACTACATTTGTTATGACTTTGCTCCCCTAAGGACAAAAGCCACAGAAAACAGGTGTCTCGGGAGATATGTTTATGTTACCAGGTCCTAAGTCAGAGCCATGGACTTACCTAAAGACAAAATGTTCCTTTCTCAGCTAAGATAGAATGACCGGTAAATAAAACTTGACCCACAAGGGACAGATTCAAGGACTTAATAGATCCAACTGTCTGCCTGAGATCCATTAATTATTATGTTTAAGATTAGACTGTTTTCCAACCAAGGTATTCTTTTCTCTGGGGGCACGGGATATAAAGAAGTGTATGACTGATTGTATTCACACAGGACTCTTGTCACTCTGTAACTTTGTGCATTGTGAAAACTGTTCTCGTCATTTTGATTGTTCTCTGCAGAAAACAATTGAACCTTCACCGAAGACTAAACCTTGATTCAGTTTGCAGCCTGTCTTTATTCTGTTTCAATGGAGTCTGACTTCCAACAAATTCCTCTCTCACTGTACAAGAAACTTCCACCACACAATGTAGAGTGTCAACTCCCCTGAGGTTCCTAAAACCCAAAAGATTCCATATATAGCTACAGTCCTTTACGCAGACAAGGAAATATTAATTGGGGGAAGTCCCCTTTTAAATCCACACCAATCAATATGCAAAAGAATACTCAATAGGCTGCAATATGTGCAAGAAGCCTGTAACTTTAAATCTGAAAGATGTTTGTATGCTTAGCCTAAATGGGAGTTCTAAGACTCAGTCACTTGAAATGGGTAGGTTGTTAAGGTCACTTCAGAAGAACCAAGACACATTGTCTACTTATGAAAGAACAGACTAACACAGAAGCAAATTGTTGCATGTTGTACACATTCTGACACATTTTCTCTACATAACTGTTTCTTTCTGTCTCAATACACATAGCCATACAACACTGTACACTTTATCCACCGTAACAGCAGCGGAGTAATCCATCACTGAGAAACCTCTGTCCACGGTCTCCTGAGAAACCAGAGCATACTACTACTATTAGTTTAAACTAAGAGGTTACTGTAATACAAGTGTCTGCTCACAAACGTATGTGTGTGTGTTGTGTAAAATAGAGAAGTGTGGGAACAAACTAATTACAGTGTTTAGCGATTGCTTACACACTGAAAGTGAATGGTTAGACAAAAGCATCAACACCTTAACCTTTTGTAACCATGCCTTAAACAATGCTACCAAAAGTACAAACAAGATTTCTGCTTTGCACTTTGTTTGCAATTCCGCAACACACTTGCAAAACACTACTCACTGTTACTTACATTAGAAACTTTGTTCAAGAATGAAAACTCTTGCAAAATAATAAATACTGGAACCTCACAGTTGCACACTTGGCCACTTAATCTCCATATCTCAATCCAATTGAGGAATTATTTTCAGTTTGGAGTTGGAAAGTGTACGAGGGCCTACCACATGCCCGCATGACTCTTCTGCAAGCAATGGAAGAGGCATGCAGAGACATTGAGGTGGGGTCAGTCCAGGTATGGATACGGCAAGGCAATATTTCCCTGTTGCCTGGCCACGGATGATATTACTTGTGATGTCAATGAGGAGGAATGTGGCCATACCCTAACAGAAGCCGGGATCCATAAACCATACACCCCATCATTTACAAAACTATTTGTTGTTTACCATTACACTGTAATTTTAATGTGATTATTTTGTATTGTTTTTTATTCACAGTAACATATTGTATGGATTAATATACTGTAAGTCAGCTTTTCTTTATGTTTAATTTGTAAAAACCTGCATTGCTAAAAATAAACTGAGTTTTTTTCTGAATATTTTTGCATTATCATCATCATTAAGTAAGTAAGTAAGTAGATGTTCTAGACTGGAACAAACTTTCACAGAAGCCTGTATGAGAAAATGCATAGGTATACAAAGTACAAATGAGAGCAGTGTTTTGTATAAAGTACATCAGTGTAATAGAAAGAGCTATTAAAGGGGTGCCTGTGTGTATCATTTTGTTGCAAACATGCAATTTTGAAAAGGATTGTTACATTTTACAGTAATTGCAGATTACTGGCTTGTGTTAAGAGTTTTAACACAATGATCCACACAACACATGTGTAAGCAATCGGCAAAAAACTGTAATCCCCCATATCTGAGGAGTATGCTACAGACAGAAAGATCCGTGCTCCATTCTTTCTGTGTTTACTGTAACTGGGAGCTGAAGAATCCCAGAGGAACAACCTCACATGTTAGAGGGCATGCATATAAAAAACACCATCACACACTCTCTCAGTCATAACAGATCAAAACCAAAATGCAGTGCTGCTTTGAATAGCATTGCTCTGAGGCTAGTTCACGAAGTGATGCAGGCAGCTACAAAGGGCCGTGGTTTGAGAGGACTGAGAAGTGGCAGCACCTGGCCTCGAGGACTGCACAGAAACCTGTGAAAAAAAGTAGGAAAAGGCTGTAGAATGAGTAGGTTGCAGAGGAGCAACAGTTTGACAAAGAGTAGGAGGTTGCCTAGAATAATATGTTTGCAAAAGCTACAAAAGTACAAGGATCAGCCATATTTGTATAAGAAGTGTTTGGAAGTCAGAAACGGTAATAGAAACCAAAAAAAGTTTTGTTGCAAGGTGTCTTTTGGGTGTTTGTTGAATAAAAGATGCGATAAGAGACGTTTTGTTGAGGTTGCTTTTTTCTGTGCATCGAAACAACAGCAGTACCTAGGTTTTCTATTATTTTTGATTTGGTCACTGAAGGCAAATATTCAAAAACCCTAAAGCTGAATTGACAGCTGCACTAAATCTGGAGACTTGGGAGGATAAGTAGCCTATCAGAGTCAGTGATTTTTGTTAAGACATAACTCATCTATACGGGGACAGGTGTCCTACCTTAACTAAAGCTTGAACTTGATAACACAAGGGGCGCATACATCAAGTTAAAAGGAGCAGAAAGTGGATTCTCTACCCAGGCTGTGACTTGTCCCTCTGTGTCCTTTCACCTCATGTTTACCTCTAAAAACCCAGAGCTGTCTGTAGCGTTCAGTGTTGACGTTGAGCACAAAAGGCACCCTAATCCCGGGCTGAATATGCATGACGCGCCGCGCAGTGCTGTGACTGCTCGCAGTTTAATAGTTTCAGCACCGCGTTGGTGAACAGCACCATACGCCACTGAGACACATTGAAGCTCAGCTGCAGCGAGTTCCGTGCTGCTCTTTGACGGCACCCGGCGCAGTTTGACAGGCGGAGCTGGAGAAAGAGCCTTTTATCTGTAATCAAATCATTGGCCCCGAGGTTGCAACTGAGTGAGGTTTTCCTTTCCCCTGACGACACCGAGACCGTTTAATGCTTGGTGCTTTCACTTTGATGCCTTCAAAAAGAAAAGTGAGGGGGGCACGGAGGTGAGGATGGACCAATAAGACATTAGAGAGGACGAGATAGACACTAACATATTGCCGGTGGCTCATCTGAAGATGTTCCTTAAACACATAAAATGATATACACATTGTAAGTAAAGTGTGTCTCCTTCCCTTTGCAAAAAAAGATAAGAAGAAGAAACTGAAAGAAAAATTGAAGAGACGGGGGAGGAGGAGAAGGGGGGGGCACTTCAATTCGGAGTTACTCAAGCACAGCATGGACAGAAGTGATCCCCCCATCCCAAACCCATATTATAGCTACAGCAGACAGGGAATTCAGCCTCCGAGAAGAGAGGCAAACACACTTCTACAGAGAGAGAGAGAGAGAGAGAGAGAGAGAGAGAGAGACGAGTGTGTGTTTCTTCCTTGAGAGGGCATGTGAAACACTTCAGCCTGCATGCGCTGGAGCCCGATAATAACTACACGACTGCCCTGGGTAGCTGTACCGTCTCTCCCATCTCGAACCAGCGGAGTTACATTCACAAGACTTGACTTTAAACCCGGTGCCAATCAATACTGAGCAGAGAGTGGGGAAAGGGTCATATGTTTTCTTTCCTCTTCGACGTGCGTGAAGCGGAGGCGCACCTGCGAGAGTGCCTGATCCCCTTTTCTTTGCTGAGAATTGGGGTGATGTTGCTGCTTGGCTGAGGCTGCAAACACTTTCCAGACTGGGAAAAAGACAGAAAAGAGAACGAGAGAGAGAAGAGGGGGTGATCTACAGAGAGGGGAACAGGAGAGAGAGAGAGAGAGAGAGAGTGCGATATTGGATGGATTCCTCTCCTCCTCTGGCACTCCACAGGCGCTCATTTATTTATTTAAGACCGACCGACGATAGCATGCCATGCGCAGACTTCAGCGGCAGAGCTCGGTTAGTATAACATCCCTGTCTCTGTCTGTCTCTTTTTGTCGTTTTCAGTTTGTAGTTTTCTCTTCCTTACACAAACACACACACGCACACACACACACACAAGGTAGCCTCTTCTCCCACAGAGACATTCTGATCTTGTCTCCCTTTCTAAATGCAGCCACAGACTTTCCAACAAAGCACAGGAGTGAGACGTCCTCCGTCGCATCGTACCAGTCGCGCTCTCACCTGCACAACATCCGTGCGGGGCCCGACTTTGGCGCCCTCCGGGACACCGCCGACATCCAGAGCCCGACGCAGAGGAAGAGGAACCCACCGTATATGGGCCCCAAGACCCGTGAGACCCCTGGGATGGCGTGCAGCGCGTGTTACTACCTGGTAATCAGCTCCACACACCTG
The DNA here is from genome assembly GCA_026937815.1 of Etheostoma perlongum. Lineage (NCBI taxonomy): Eukaryota > Metazoa > Chordata > Actinopteri > Perciformes > Percidae > Etheostoma > Etheostoma perlongum. The sequence continues at coordinate 15,506,092 of CM049376.1, forward strand.
AGCAATGGACACTTTCGGCGCGTCAAGGGGGTCTTCAGAGGACCGCTTTGTCCAACCGCAACCAGTGATTCACCGGTAGGAGAATACGCAGGTCATGATAGATTACAGTAACCTATGTGTGTGTGTGTGTGTGTGTGTGTGTGTGTGTGTGTGTGTTTTTTGAAATACCTTCAATCCTTGAGCTTTTAAAAGAGTAGATTTCAGCCACTTTTCTTCACTTTTACTGGCTCAGTTGGTTGATCAGGCGCACATATACAGAGGTTTGTGCCTCGACGCAGAGGTCGAGGGTTGGAGTCTGACCTGTGACGATTTCCTGCATGTCTTCCCCTCCTCTCTTCCCTTTCTTTCCTAGCTGTCCTGTCTATTAAAGGCGGAGAAGCCCCAAAAAATAACTAAAACAGGACAAAAAAGTGTTTTGTAAGTATGTAAACAATGTGTGCAAGATATAATAATAATATAAACTTTATTAGTCCCGCAAGGGGATATCACAATTTACACTGTTGTTATAACACTCATTACACACAGGCCTGAATTACACACACATGCTCAGTACCTAAACATGCACTAATGGAGAGATGTCAGAGTGAGGGGGCTGCCCCTGGAAAGGCGCCCCAAGCATTTGGGGGGTTCTCAAGAGTACCAGGAGGTGAACTCTCCAGCTACCAGTCCACCAACATACTTTGGTCCATACGGGGACTGAACCACAACCCTCTGGTTCCCAAGCCAACTTTCTACAGACTGAACAACTGCCACCACACATATAAGAAAGTAGACCCAGTGGCACTCATCTGATGAGGTGGATATTTTTACAAGGGGTGATCTTTTTCTTTTTGTGAGCCATACAAGAAATATTTATTTTTGGTGGGTTGGACAGTTAGATGTCAGTATTTTAAATAAGGGAGAAATTGGGTATCCAACCATGAAGTATTTGTCCCTTCATGCCTCCTTCTCTCTCTCTCACCGCTATGGGAATTAAATGAATCTAATTACATTAGTGCTTTCAGGAGGAGATGAGTTGCCCAGCCGAAAATAGTACTAATTACCTGGGGAGTATTTGTTAGGTGTGTGTGTGTGTGTGTGTGTGTGTGTGTGTGTGTGTGTGTGTGTGTGTGTGTGTGTGTGTGTGTGTGTGTGTTTGTGTGACCTGCCTAGCCTGGTGGGGTAACTCCCTGACCTTTCCCCGATGCCTGTGTTTCCTTTGAGCCACCAAACTGGCACTTGAGTGTGAGTGTGTGTGTGTGTGTGTGTGTGTGTGTGTGTGTGTGTGTGTGTGAGTGTGAGTGTGTGTGTGTGTACGTGTGTGACAGAGTGAGAAAGAGAACAGGTAGAGAGAGAAGAAAATGACAGTACATGTAAATATATTATTTTGGACTGTGTACATGTATGTGTGTGTGTGTGTGTGTGTGTGTGTGTGTGTGTGTTTATGAGTGTGTGTTGTAGATTCAGGAGCTGCTCGGAGGGTCTCTGGTAATCACACATTATTCATGAGCTCTTAATGTGAGACGAGACAAACTGGCGGGGCTGATGACAAGTTTGATGAGAAAGGAGGAATGGAGCAGCTGGTATGTGTGTATGAGTGTGTCTATGTGAGTGTGTGTGCGTGTGTTCCTACTCAAGTCATTACCAGTCTGTCATGTTCAGCCTGCACTCACTATGTGATGGGAATGAGCGAACAGTGATGAGCAGACATAGTCCGACATGGCAGAAATGCTGCAAAGAGTCCTAATAACAAATATACAAACAAACTTTTGCACGCTCACACATACATACAGACACCAACACACACGCACACACAATCACTGCTATCAATTAAAAAAAAAAAATTAGGGATCCTCTTTTAAATTTGATAATTTTAATCATCTGTCTCTATTTTGTCAAACTTACATTATAGTTACAGTTAGGGATGAGTATCAAGACAAAAACTTTTTGAGTGCAGACCAAAATCTTTCAGTAGTATTGAATGGTGTCAAAAGTTTAGAACAAATGTAGAGTTGAAATTAATCATTTTTTTGATTGACAGAAAATCAATTGACAATTTATATAAGTGAGTATCAAGTACAAGTTTTAGATTGATTTGTTTTGGACTGTTGATCGGACAAAACGACCAATTTGAAAACCTCACCTTGGACTCTGGAAAATTGTGACTTATTTTACAATTTACTGTAATTTTATTGACAAAAGAATGAATCAATGAATCATCAAAATCATAAGGCTAACTAACAATGATCGATAGTTGCAGTCCTAATCAAATGCTTTGATTCTTAGGCCTGTTTAGTTGTTCTTTGATTACTGATTTAAATCATGGTATAACGTTACTCTATATTTTATTTCGGAAAAAGTTTGTTTAACACATGAGCAATGTGGCATATTTTGTTGCATGAAAAAACATGTTTATATTCCTTAAACTATATCTAAAGTACAAAATCAAAATATTGGTGTGGTATTTGCACCAAAGCTCATGTGTTGTATTGGGACACATTTCAGACGGTAAGTAACTTACATGTTATGCACTAAGGCTGTAACGAGCAGGGGCCGTCTTTTGTTAGTGCACTCAAGTAGTGAGGATTGTAATACTGCTTTACTAATCTAATCTAAATCCATTTCATCTGAAAAAGTAAGCAACCAACATGAGCAGCAGTGACTCAGATTCCTTTTCAACAAAAATATTTAAATTTAAGCCTTCTTTTGCTACATTAAATCCATACCAGCTTCAGGGTCATAGACTGTGTGCTGACTTGGTTAACCGCCATGTGGAAGAAGGCAAGTAAAAATAGAAATGTTGAGTACACCTTATTCTCTCCAAGCTGCAGGCTTTCAGTAATAGGTGTCAGTCATGGTAGGAAGGACGTAATTTACCTCCAAGTCCATGTCCCAACTAATGTAGATAAATCTACTTGTGGAAGGTTTTTGGTGATGGAAAATGCTGGCTGAGTAGGTATCGGAGGTCGAGAAATGAAAAAAGATGTGCTTTCAGATTTATCCACATTAGTTTAGACATGGCCCAATTTATGGGCCTGTCAGCATGATAAACATGCAGCGCTTGTGGTCAAGTAGTTCAAAAATAACCCCTTGTGTTAGGCAAAAAAGAAGTCCTTCAGCCAAGAGCAGATGAGTCTAACACACCTCTTCAAGACTGTTGGACATGCTGAGCATCATCTTTTGCTCCTGTTCGATCCGTTGTAGAGGATGCAACACCAGCCTACACAACAGCTAGCTGCTCTTTGATTTAGCTTAGATCAGTGGAGTACAAAGAATATCACATCTGGGATTTGTCGGGAGTAACTTTTTGTCTCTTCACTTTGACAAGACATTGCAGCTTTAAGAAAACACTGAATGCCTACAAGCGGTAAAGAACAGACATCTAGACACACGGTCTCCTTTTTTCCTTCACAACAAATCCTCTCGTGTTTGTACAGACTTCTGTGCTCTGTTGTTTGGTTAGCTTTCCTGTGGAGTGCTGTAGTAAATCTAGATTAGGATTTTGCTCATTTCTACTTTGTCATCACTAATTAGTCATTGTGATAGGTCTCTCGACATGTCTAAATTATGGTTCCCATATGTCTATTAGTGCTTAATCATCTTTGGTGAGACATTCTTCAAACTCTCATTAACACTTTAAAGGTTTTTTTGTTATTGGGGTCAGTACGGAGACAGGAAGAGAAGTAGAAAGGTGTGTGCAAAGAGAACAGGTATAGCCCTAATGCATCCTTCAATACAGAAAGATTCAAACTTTCTCTTGCTGTCCCTTGTCCAATATCCTTTAATCCTTTCCTCTCTGCCTCTCCATTTCCCCATAGAAATGCCTTTCTCTGTAGAATATTATATCGTTGTGTGTGTGCATACTTAGCTGCTCATCCACTGGAGCCCACTTTGATGTGTATTTCACTGCTGTTGCAGAAAACAGATGAATCGTTGGCTAGCACAGTGTCAAATTGAATGTGAATGCGCCGGTGTGTGTGTGTGTATGTGTGTGTATGTAGATTTCATTGATTCCACAGGGAGCTGAACAGTGTTTATGTAAATGAGGTGGCATTTAAACATATGCCCTGAACAATTATCTTGAAACAAGTATTTAGCTGCACAAAAACACGGCCATGTTCGGGGGTCCAATACTTAACTACAAATATTAAGCCATCATGAGGGGACAGAGGTGAGGAGAACCAACTGGCTAGCCATTTGGCATGCCAGTTTGCTCATGGCTTTAAACACGATACCCAGGAATCTGTTAGTGATGATCATAATAATACATAATGCAATCTCAGTATCAAAGATCCTGAGGACAGTTATATCTACTTGACATTTATGACGTTTGACAAATGTTAGAAAGAAAGAGATTGGTTAAATGTGAATTTAAAATTAAAAAAGCAGTTTGTGGTGCAAACTTAAAAGCAGCTATAGAGTTGTTGAGTGTTATATTTTAGAGTCAAGGCCCCTGATGCCGCAGTCACACACACACACACACACTCCAGCCATCAGACCCTAGTGGAGCTGTTTGAGAGTGAGCAGGTGAGTGCTGCTGAATACTAAAGTCCTGTATGACTGGACCATTCCTGCTGACCACTGCAAAGTGCTCCCACTGATCACCGCTAATGTCCTCCATCACAGTTTACACTTAAGACTCTGGAGAGAGTGTGTGCACGAGTGTGTGCTGTGGAGAAAGGTGGATAATTGGGACAGATGGGTGAGATAGGACGATGAGAAAGAGGTGGGTAAAGGGGGAGAGTCAGACAGTTGGCATTGATTTTAACACTCTCTCAAGCCTTTATTGACGTTTCATTTAGCTAATGAATTCATTAGTACTTCATAGCATAATAACCTCTACTTGATAACTAGGATGGCTCCCCAGAGTATATTTTTTCTCTTTCATCGCCTCAGTATTTTCTGACTTGTTCCAACTCTTTCTCAGCTTTCTTTGATTTTTTCCCACCCCTCCACCTCTTTTTCTTTTACCTACCAAGTTTCCTCCCTGTTTGTTTGTGCTGCATTGTGTAACTTGTAAATGAACTTGTTGTTTGAGGTGACATAACCTGCCAGTCTCTCAACAACAGCACAGCACACCCTCAGGAATAATAGAGAAAAAGAGGGAGGGGCAAGATGTACAAGCGCATTCATCTCTGCCTATGTATAGGTATCTTTGTGCTTCTGCTCGAGCGTGCTCGCTGGCTTTGTAGTGTTTGTTCACCTGTGAGATGGAGATGGTCTTTATTCAGTTTACTGACAAATGACTCACTCTTTTTTTATGTGTCTTCGACGTGCTGCTTACTGAAACCCCAAGCATGCTCACAAACACACAAAACCCTGTCTAGCATGACTTCAACAACCATTTAAACTTATTCAAAAACTGTTTCATCAAAGGATAATGTTTCACCCAGAGGACTTGTGTTTGCACACATTTACAACCCTCCTTTTGGACTACAAGTTCTGTCAGACTTAAAATGCTGGTTTATGAATTGGAAGTATTTGTTCCTTTATTCACATTTGGGTTTGGTGCTTAAGAGTTAGAACATCTGCTGTATGGATGATGTCTTTGGTGTTGAGTTGACCTGCGTGGGTGTGTGTGAGCATGTTTGGAGGGTATAGTGTGGGCTTAGAGTGTTGGTAATAGTTTGTCTGCTTCTGTTGATTTAACATGTTCATTGTCAGGTTTGCAAACATCTGTAAAGTGCACATTATAGTGTTAGATTTACAGTATGTTGTGAGACATCCAAGTTATCATGCATGTGTGCACGCCCACACATGCGGACCTAACAGATGGCCTACCTCTCATTTTGTAGATTGCCCTGGGACAGATGTTTGTCTGTGTGGTCATTAGTGATCGCAGCATCAGATAATTACCTGGAGACACACCAGCACATAAACACACACACTCACATACAATTAGTGAGTGTTTGATAAATACAGGATATTTGATGAACCATCTGGAACACCAGCACAGGTAGAAGACATGTTGAAAACAAAATCATGCGCACAAAAACCTCACGACAGGTGAGAGATGAAAAGATAAAAGTTTATGTTTCACAATCATTAGGATGTCATGTTTCATTCAATGTTTGGTCTTATCCTCTTTTATTCTCTCAGTCTCTGCATCCTCTGTCTCTGCCTTTTTTCATGTATCAATTGCCACTGCCTGTCTGTCTCTTCCTCCATCCATTTCTGTAGGCGATACCTTTGCTCTCATCCCCCTCTCCCTGACACTCCTTTTATCTCCCTCCCCTATTGCTTTTCTTCTCATCTCTCCAGCCCATTCATTTTTTAGCAGGTCAATGGTTCAACTGCTTAGGCCTTTAAATCTTTGTGTGTGTGTGTGTGTGTGCGTGTGTCTGTGTGTGTGTGTGTGTGTGTGTACAATGTACCTATATGAGAGATTGTGTGTGTAGGCGATGGGAGCAATATTGCAGTAGCAATATTGCTGAAGAATCCTTGAAGGAATCAAAGAAAAGAGGGGGCTTTGCTTTATTTGCTGGTCAGTATTTCTGTTCTTCAATAACCTCAATTTTCCTCTCTGACTCTGCTTTTTACTCTGCTGCTCTAGCTGGATTCAGGCTTTCATGTAACAGATGTGGGGATACAATTATAGCTCCATTATGTGCCTGCGTGCACATGTGGGTGTGCACGTTACACATATTTGCACCTGTGTGCTTGAATGCCTGCATGTCTTCACCACTGACACATCAGGCTGAGGTTAAGAGCAGCTCAGACAAATTAATTATCTCTTCTCTGGGGGAGAGATGGCTCACTGAAGTATAGGCAATGAACCAGCACCTCGTGGTTATGCAGAATCCCAGGAATTACTCCCAGCCAAACAAAGACCAAGGGGCTTCCTTCGGGAATAAAGCAACTTGGATTTCATCCTCAGCTTGATGTTCAGATCATATTTTTTCCCACTTTTCATGTGCATGAGGCCCATTTATAAAAATAACTGTGCGACTGAAAGAAGTCGAGCAGGCACGTTGCATTTATAGATCAAAGTGGCTGAGGAATTTTAATGCATATGAACAAGTTTCATTTCCCTGAAATCGTTGACATAAGATTGAGGCTTTCATGTTCTGCATTGCTGTGCCTTGCACAGAATAGACTGATCTGGTGCACAGTGCACTGTGGAGTACACCAATACACTCACAGAGTCACGCCTAAAGTCATACAGCCTGAATTAGGAGCGGCACAGCCTCTTACCCTGACCTGCTCACCTTTCCCCTCTGACCTGAGCCCTGACCAGACAGCCTGGGGAAAGATAAGTGATAAAAATATCAATGTTAGTGTCAAGGATTCAGAGAGATGAAAAAGCTATGATTGAACTATGTGTACCTGGGAATATACTGTTTGTATGTAAATACCCAAAGGTAGACAAAAAAAAAATAACAAGAGCACAAGTGGGACTAAAATCCCTGTTGTATTATAATAACAGTATGTGCTCTCATGTGTGTTCATTCAGGTGTGCTCTCATGTTTATTTACCAAAGCAAATAGGACCTACTAGGACATTCCGATAGCACGGGGTCGGTCATGCATTAGTAACAATGCATCCAATTATATCAGACTTACCTCCACCAGCAGGGCAAGCCGTGCTTCAGACACTAATAATTCATGCTGTTTTGTTTCAACCAGTCTTCACATCAGCCGTGATGCAGAGAACAACACACTGCAATTATCATGAGCAGCAGCATTCCTGTGTTTAGCAGATTGGAGATGCCAGGCGCTCAGCTTAGCGCTGTGCAGAAATGTCCTGGCTGCGTGCTGCCAGGATAGAAGGATCACAGTGGTCTGCAAGCAGCCTCAAGCTAAGGCCACCAGGCCTTGGCTACCTCCTTTATATGGGCAGGGTGCCTGTTTTCCTCTGTCTGTTTGTGTATGTATGTTTGGCGGGATTGTGTTTCTGCTTGAGTCTGCTATGGGGCCTTCTTACCCTTGCTGTGAGGTATGCATTCTTACCCTGTGGAACGGGATTAGTCACAACACTGAATTGGAAAACATGGAAACGAGAGGAGAGGAGAGAAACCCCACAAAGATTAGAAAAAACATGTAGATGGATTGTGTGAGTGCATGTGGACCTGCATGCCACGGGTATTCATCAATTTCCTTAAGATTCTCCACTTTTTCACTGCCATAAAACACAGAGGCAAGAAGTAAACACAAACTCTGTAAGATCTCCTTCTATATGCCTCCATTTATTTTTTTTCACTGTCATTCCTCCTGATTTGCTCTCTTCTCTGTGTGTGTGCGTGTGTGTGTGTGGTCATTGGGTCTAGTAGGGACTAGAAGAGAAACAAGTGCAATATAATGTGAGGACCGGAGGATGTAGAACATATTGTCTTTTATCTCTGAGTGTACAGGAGTTGCAGTGCTTGTCGTGAATAGCATAAGCCCCATTCTAAATTCTATATTTTCAGCTCAAGTTAACTTGTCTCCTCCAGGTATGACAGAGATATGTGTTTTTGGAAAAGCTTTGTACGAAAAAAAAAGAGTTGGCCATGCATTTCACAAAGTATGCCAAAATTTATGAACTTTGTATGTGTGGCTGCATGTGGGTGTGTGTTTGTATTTATGTGCGAGTGTGTGAAAAATAGCAGCGTGTGATTTATGTAAATGAGTGTCATCGGCCGAGGAAGAGGCGGAATTCCCAGGCCTGACGATGGGCTTAATGATTCATCAGCCTGTCTGAGGCAGGCATCAATAATGGATGACAGAGTGGGTCATGCAGGATTGCTCGCCCCTTGATTAAAGTGCTCCACAGCTAAATGCCTCACTTCCTCCCTCTTCTTACCCTACCTTTTGCAAAGATAAATACAGGAATGTGTCGTACATGCACACTCGCGCACACTAACTTCTACACATGGGCACACACACCTCTTCCTCAATCTTATGCCTTATGTCATCTCACCACTCACATGCTTAATAAGTTCTCATCCCTTCTTCATCTCCTCACTCTTCTTCTTTGGTCTTAATCCAATCAAGAGGGAAAGAAAGGAGTAAAGAGAGGCAGTGAGAGAGCAGGAGAGGGCTAAAGAAGACAGAAAGCGTGGGAGAAAAGAAGAGAACACCACAAATGAATGCTTTATAATTTGTCTGTACAGAAATGGAACCTTTCACTCTGGAGATAAGACAGAAACATAAATGTTCTTTCTCTCCCCTCCACACAGAGCGGAGGGAGTCATTTTCTTTCCGTCTCTCTCTCTTTAAGCTGTATGTGGGTGTTGGTGTGACAGGACAAATCTCTGTCTATTAGGAGACATAAACCTCTAAACCCTGAGCTACACGGCCATACATACTAATGCAGTCATACAGAGGGCTGGATAGAAGTTGGTAACGATAGCGAGGACACTGAGAAAGAAGGAGATGTGGAGAGCAGAGAGATTGAAGGAGGCAAAGCAGGATGTTGAAAGCCGAGAGAGTACTGGTGGGATTTCAATCCCTGGCAAGCAAAGGGTCTTAACTGCTACACAATCTTTGAGTACAGCAAAACCAGTTTAAACAAATTTGGACTAATGTGCACCACAGAGCAAGTTCACTGAGTTTGTGTGTATGCCCTGTATGAGTGGATGATGTTGTACCGAGCAGTCCATTCCAGCTCTTCTTTTAGTATCATTAGCCATCCATGCAATCCCACTTTAATGTGCCAGAGAAAGAATCACTCACTCTTATTGGGCACACTCATGTTATCCCCTGATAGTATGACTAAACCACACAGAGTGAACATGCGCGCACACACAAATGCTCACCCGTGCTATGCTTCAATACTTAAAAAGAAAGAAACTGCAATCATAAACGGCTGAAAGACAGCAATCATTTCTCAATTCTCCGACAGCAGCAACCCTCATCCGTAACTTTCTGAGTTGGTGAGATTAAAGAGTTAAGCGCGCAGCATGTAATCTGCGATCGTATTAATCCTGTTCTTTAAAGCTGTCACTTCCCAAACTGATTACCTTCATCTTCTTAACTTGTCTTTTACTATAATCTGCATCATCTCACACTTGACAGATTACAGTCCCGGTTTGATCACTTTAACAGATAGACACACAATCCTCTTTGAGGCAGTCAATCAGAAGCCTTGTCTGGACAGACAGACAGAGAACACTAAGTACATTGTGTGTGTGTGTGTGTGTGTGTGTGTGTGTGTGTGTGTGTGTGTGTGTGTGTACCAATCAAAGTACACTGTATATCCATTTATCCACACAGGGTTTTCAATTGCAATTTAAATGTCACAAGTGTATGGTCTATATAATTACATTTTTCTGCCAACTGAGAGACAGAGCATTTAGTACTGGAGATGACATTTAGCTAGAAAGGAGAGAAGCCTGATGGCATACAGGTGGAGGGACACATAACTGACAAGAGAGTACAAAAATATTGTATATCATTTAAGACTACAATAGGAAAATTACCTGAAATAGATGGAGTGCGGGGAGAGGAGAAGGGTGAACTAATAAGAGTGGATCAGGTCTCATCAATCTAGCCATCTAAGGCTCTTCTTATCATTATTATTACATTATCATTTTTACCCCCTAGAGCAGCTGTGGAGAGAATATCACAGGAGAAGGAAAACAATATGTGCAAGAAAAACAGACTGCATACAAAGCATACTTACCATATCATATTATTGGATACATTTAGAAATTTCATAAACTTAAGAGTAAAGTTCACCTTTTTAATAAAGTAATTAGTTTATAAGGTTCTCGTTAATGTGTACTGAGAGAGAGATTGAGAGCGAAAGAGAGAAAGAGAAAGAAAAAGAAAACCTTTGCCTTTTAGAGAAAGAAATGTAAGTACCTGAAGATAACAGTGAGTGAGTGGTAGGATCATAAAAATACATTAAAAGACACAGAGGAGACCACGGTTTGTAGAACGGCAGGGTATTTTAGGAATTTGCATGCACGCTTTCATGCATTTGTGCTTTTGCCTTGATCCCATCATAAAACAAATTCTATCCAAAAATCAACTGGAACGTATCTATGGGTCATGTTTGTTCAAGTGGCAAAAATGTCTTAAGACGTCCTCTGCTTTTTTGTGTGTGTCTGAAAGCTATGCGGTGCCCCGGGGAATCAGTTTAACTTGTCCTGCACGAGCCAGAGTGCACATTGTGTTCAGGATGACACAAAGACAGAGAGGTAGGGAGAGCAGGGGGATGATGTTGAGAGGTGGGTAGATTTTAAATGCAGCCCCGAATTGGATTGATCAATGATACAGCGCATGAATAACTGCAAAAACAGGGGAGCCCAGTTGAAGAAGGAGGAGATAGACAGAGATAGAGAGAACGAAGGCAAGGAGGGTGGACAGATCAGCAGAGGGCTCTTTGGCCTTGCATTCTGATGGACAGAGAATTAAATTTTGATCGCTCGCAGAGTGATTGTTTGGTTGGGCCTTGTGATTAATCTTCAAAGATTTATGACTCATACAGGAGACCGGTGCGATTTGTTCATGGCAAAAGCTTCCCACTGTTGCCCCAGACAAAGTAGTGAAGTTATTTTGAGGCTTTTGAACACGCTTATTTCATCATTCTTGACCTTCTTTTACATTTGGATGTGATGTTCACACATGGAGTCGTGGCACTATCCTGTAGCTGTTTTTTTATTGACAAGTTTAGCTATTAAAATCTATCAGCACTGTAAAGCAGTACTGCAAACAGAGCAAGAAAGCAGCACTTACGAAACAGCCTGCTATTTAGGCAACGTATGTGCTTTGGTATATTAGACTGACTACAAGTTTAAAGTGCTGACTTTCACTTTCAGGTGTTTTTGAGTGTGTGCATTCATATTGAGTGAAATATTGTAAAACATTTTTTTAGGACATTGAAGCACGACATGATCCTTAACATACAATGGAGATGTTTTTGGGGCAAAACAATTCTTTTCTTAACTAACCAAATCAGTCACTTGATCTCAATCCAACTTAACATCTGTTTAATTACTAAAGTAAAGACTAAAAGCAAAACGTCCTTGGGATTGCTGAGCTACAGGCCTGACAGAGTATAACCAGGAAGGCCACCAAGTGTTTGCTATATGTCTATCAGACTTCAAGCAGTCACTAACTGAAAAATATTTGCAACAAAATGTTAAATATGCATGTATTATATGTTTTTTTTTTAATTGCATAGTTTCTTTTGGTCACCCATGTTTCAAAAGGGTTGCAATGCGTACGTTTAATTTTTACGTGGCAGGAAGGATCTGACAGAAGATACTTTTGAGTTGCATCATGGTAAAAATGTAGGATCCAGGGACTTAGAGTCAGGATATCTCAGCCTGCTTGACCAATTATGATCAAGTCTGTTTCTTGCAAGTCTTCCAATTTTATGAAAGTGCAATACTAACTCATTGGAGTGCCACTATAAAGCTAGAAGTTGGCACTTAAACTCTTGGTTATTGTTCCCTTTCAAATGCCATTTGCAGGAGTACAGAGCCAACACAATAAAAAAGTATACCTTAGGTCTATATACAGTGTAATTTTGTAGGAAGCACTCCTTATTTAAACGAGACAAGGGCACAGGGCAAATTAGCAAATATAATCTCTTCATCATTTATTCATTCAGTTTGCTTGTCTTGCATGCTGCTCAATTTAAAAGGTCAGAGGGAAAGCATTTGGTTATATTTTTGAACAAGACACAAAGTAAAGGAAGAGACAAATGCTGGTGTATGGGCTGGTGCATAAGATAGCATATGCAGTTTCCACAGAAACATAATACACAACACACCTGACACTGGATCATTGAAATACACTTTTAATTCTGTGCATTTGGTGGTTGATCTTGTATTGTGTATTATTTTAGCCAGTCTAATTCTGTCTTGTTAACAGAGGTGGTTGCTGGCAGTGCATGAGATGACCGAGCTCATTGGTACTAACACATCTGTCCTTTTGGCTGTAAGAAAACTCGGATTGTATCAACACATCTGCGGTTTTTGCTATGGCTTATAGCTGTGCTTGTTCTGGCCATACTTCTAACTGGCTTTAATGATCTGGAGCAAACAAAGATACATAAACACTTTTATATGGTTTTGCATAGACAAAAACACAGGCTGGTACGTACATGCGGATGAATACACACACATCAAGTGAATAAATGGGTGAGTACTGGCCATAGAGGCATATTAAAGGCAGTGAGAGGATATGCAAATATCAGCTCATTAACACTCAGCTATCCAGTTTGGCAGTCTGTCAGTGTGTGCATGTGCACAAATGTGTCTGCCGCTGAGATCTACAGGTCATTACAGTAACAAGCAACTTAGCCCTCAGGTCAGCTGTCATTAGCTACACAAGAATGGCCAGAAATCAACACGGCACCGCCAGACTCATACACCGCCAGACTCGCTCCACTTGTGCATGCATGAATGCATGTGTGTCTGATGGAGAATCACAGGAACACTTTAGAGACAGGCAGCAAAGAAAACAAAGAGGCTGATACTAAACAGACTGAGAGACGGGGGACAAACAGATTTGTTGAATTATTTTTTTTTTTTTTACCACAAATGGAATTGTTTCTATTCATTACAGTGGCCAAGTTAGGGTGATAATTACAGTATAGCTGAAGATAATTAAAGACTTTGGCGCTTGATAAACAGTTATGAATTGTTTATTGAATTGCTCTCACAAGGCACAGTAGCAATTAGAAGTTCTCTGAATTCATAAATGTGGCATATTCACACTTTGTCACTGTGTCACTCTCCTCTCCTTTCCTTTCCTCTCCTTTCCTCTCCTTTCCTTTCCTTTCCTTTCCTTTCCTCTCCTTTCCTCTCCTTTCCTTTCCTCTCCTTTCCTCTCCTTTCCTTTCCTCTCCTTTCCTTTCCTTTCCTCTCCTTTCCTCTCCTTTCCTTCACACGTGTTGCTTTGTGCAAGGCAACATGAGACTATTGTGAATACACTTCTTGCTCCTTTTCATTTTCTGTTTCATATTTCTTCTTTAGTTACAAAATAGGCAATCTTGGAACCCATCGGCTATCAGTCTGATGACGATAATATTACGGCTAATATTACCAAGTAGTGCAGGTACACAGTACCACAGGATAAACCCAAAAAAGTCACATTAACTACTTGGTTAGGTTTAGGGAAAGACCATGGTTTGGGTTAAAATAAGTATCTTAATCCAGGAAGTTATCTCAGGGGGCGTGTCATGTAGTGAAGCGATGGGTCAGTTGCCTGCGGGACAGACCCATCGCATTATTTTTCAGCGGATATCCAGGAGCCAGGTTTTGAGAATTTGATTTGTATTTGAGAGAAGATGTCTTTATGAACAGATATCTGCATAGGAATTCCTATGCAGATAAAAGCTAAAGCAGATAAAAGCAGATAAAAGCAGATAAAAGTGAAAGTGAATGAAAAGCTAAATGGTTGTCAGATTATGGCCAATGGGTTCCAAGATTGCAATTGGCCAATGCATTCTGCCTCTTTTGCTCTCTATACAGACTGTTTACCTGCACTCAAACAAAACCCGGTGAAACGGAAACCAGAGCGTTTTCGATACCAAAATCTTGTTCCGTTGCTCACAGGTTCTTCATTCATACAGTATGCAGGTATCTGTTCATAGAGATACAGAATATGAAACAGTACATTTTATTATGAGTCAATTAATTGTCACTCATTAGTTTTTGTCAGTAAATCAATACTTTTATACTTAATATAGTTAAAAAAAAGTCAAGGGCAGCAGTCGAAAATCCTGACAGATGCAGAAGCAATAAGACAGTATGTACTACATGTAATTACCAGCATTATTACATACATAAAGCAAGGGCATGGCCTGTGTTTGTAACTGCAATTAGTATAACAGTAGCTTTCTCAAAGTAAGCCATATTCATGAAGTTTTTACTGTTTCTCCCCACTGCAGCAGAAGTTCTCTTCAGATAATATATTTGAACAGAGAGAATCTGTTTCCAACAGTATGTTGCTACTGGGCAACTCTCTCGCTGGATTTATTATGCATGCTCAGTGTAATTCCGGCCTATTTTTTTGCTAGTTTGGATATGTTTTGAATTTCATACTGAACCAAGATTGCAATTAAAATTTGTGTTGCTATGCTGTTAACAATTATCACATCTGACTAGTTGTGTCTGAGTATGTCCAAGAAAACTAATTGAACAAGTCCCAGGAGACAGAAATTCACACTCTTCTGCAAATGGTGTTCAAGTACTCGCACTTGTCTATGCACATCTAGTCACTTATCCACACATGCTGATCTAAGTATAAAGACAGAAAGCAAACAAAATCTTCAATTCTATACGTGCATTTTTACATCAAAATCTCTGACTTTATGTATTTCTATGGGTTATCTTTGGTAGGCTTAAATAAGGTTGTTTTTATTCCTTTTATTTAATATTTTTTCTCCCACAGTGACATCCCATTTGTCATGCCTATATCTCTCCCTGTTGAGCTCCCCCCACATTATGTACCATTCAAACATCCTTTTTAGTAGGAAATACATACAAATTGATCAATACAAATTGAGGAAAAAGGATCTCAAAATGCTGTGGCTGTACTGTAATATCAGTCTGTCAGTACTCCTTCTCACTCTCTATGGTGCGTCCATTCTTCCATGAAAATGCTGTTCAATATTTAATTACAGCCGTCAAAAAAAGTGACCAGTGAGATGAGTGAAACTAATTAGCGCAAGTGCAAAAGGTCTGTACACTATTGTTATTCTTTATTTTAATGTTATTGATTAAATCATAACTAATTGTGTAAAAATTAAATGGCATTGAACATATTCAAGTCACTGTACATGATGTTTAAATGCAAACTCTCTTCATTCCTCAGAGTAAGTAAGCTTCATTTTACCATATATTTTTAAAATTTCATAACCACTTATAAACCAAGCTCAGAAGCTTGATACATTGAATTACATGTGTGTGCTTTAAACTGTGGTTATGCTTCATAAGACTCTTATTTGTGGCATAATTTCAGCTATGAAGAGGAATAACATAGCACTTGCCACAAAAAAAAAAGCATGTAAACTCATTCACATTCACAGCCTC
Organism: Etheostoma perlongum; assembly: GCA_026937815.1. Taxonomy (NCBI): domain Eukaryota; kingdom Metazoa; phylum Chordata; class Actinopteri; order Perciformes; family Percidae; genus Etheostoma; species Etheostoma perlongum. The sequence continues at coordinate 15,522,041 of CM049376.1, forward strand.
GCACAAACACTCACACACATAATCATGTGAACAATCACTGTCCATTTAGGTCTGCAGATATCACTTGCTTTATCCGCAAACAGATTTATACTAGTGAGGTAAATTGAGGTCTAGATTCATTTAGCACTGGTATAACAGGTTGTCAGACAGTTTGTGACTGTGCATGCATAAGTGTTTGTGGAGATGTAATTCTGTTAGTGTGTCTATGCTATCTGTGTTGGTGCACAAGGGTAGACATCATATATGAGGTGTGTATACATGTAAGGCAAATTAGTATTCAGCAGGAAAATGAGTGATTACATATCAGCATGTCTCCACTATAAACAAATGGCTCCTGAGTTGAAACACACACATGCATACACATACGTTTTCTGCTTTCATGCATTTAAACCTTTTGCCCCTCTTTCCTTGTATATTTTTCCCTCTTCAAAATAATTACACTGACAGAACGCAGAGAGGCGAGAAGAAAAGGTTTGGGGGTACAAAGGCAAGCGCACACAAACATATGCACATGCACAAAACATATAATGAGTATATAAAGATGTGCACTTACACAGCTCCTATGTAATCTTGCATAAGCCCACAAGTTGACAAATACGCAGCATTTATCTCAATCTCATCACCCTGGCAGCAGTCAAAAGAAAGCAATTCTGGGTGATTGGATCATTTCCTGGTTGTGACAGACACGCAAACACACGTACACAAGATCAGTGTATGTTGTTACCTTTCTGTAGATTTCAGTATAGGAGTCCTGACAGCATGGTTTTTCTTTCCGTCTCCTCTCTTCTTCAGATTCTGATTTAAAGCCAAAGAGGAAGGACAGTTTTTTAGTTTGCTTGTGTGTGTGTGTGTGTGTGTGTGTGTGTGTGTGTGTGTGTGTGTGTGTGTGTGTGTGTGTGTGTGTGTGTGTGTGTGTGCGTGCGGTGAAACATTACCTGGATATAGCATGTGTAAAAAGTGATGGCATGTACAACATGAATTGTTGTACTGTGGTAATAATATACTGTAGGTGTTTGTGCATGTGTGTGTGTGTGTGTGTGTATGTGTGTGTGCATACATGCGTGCATGCGTGTCTGCAAGGGCAGGCAGGGGTCATTTCTCCTCTCACCTCCATTCCTATTCTCCATCTCTTTTCCTCTCACCTCTGTTCCTGTGTGCCGGCATATTACTGAAGCAAATTGGGGCCAATAGACTCACTGTATGACCCAGGGCCCACCAAACAGAAAAGGAACAAGCCAGACACAGAGAAAAAGGCAAATAGAGGGAATAAAAGGGGATATAAAGGAAAAAAGAAACATAGCAAGTTAGAAAAATAGCAGGCCGGGACAGCACGAGAGCTACCAAAGAGAGGGAGAAAAAAACGGAGATGGATGGAGGGAAGGAAAGAAGCAGAGGAGGATAGAGAGTGAGAGAAAGAAGTGACAACCCCAAATTAAATTCCCATCATGTCAGTGTAGAACAGAATTCAATAGTGTTTATTGGCAGCCCCCAGCCTCAGGGAAATTACATTTTGAAGCAGAGCATGGCATTAATGCACACACACCCCTGAACACACACACAGCACACAAGCAAGCACACACATCTAGCGTACACAACACAGTGTATCCTATAGCCTCGGACCAACAAAAAAAGAAAGCCCTCTAGCTGATGTGAGCATGCAGACAAGCAAATTATTTCCTGAGGTCCATGTGCCATTTGCGCAGTGCATGTGTATCTGTCTGGCCATGCGCTATTTGCGCATCTTTATTTATGTCTGTGTATTTTTCTGGAACTTTCTTGTCTTCAAATGCACTATTTTACCAGTGTACAAAGTGTGCATTTTAGATGGTTACTTTTTCTGTCTGTTGGCCACAATTGCCACTTTCTCTGCCGTCAGAATTTGACTATTTGCTATCATAGTTCATATGCAGGATTCTACTACAGTGGGTGTAGTAAATGTGTCCCCAGGCTCAAGTTGCCATGAGGACAGGGCTTCAGTGCCTTTGTCCAACCTCCAGCAGCAGCAGCAAAGGCAGCGTACTTTAATGGGAAGCCGTTTAACAGTTTTATGCAGAGCACATGTAGAGGCTATTACTTCTGATGTATCTGGGATGCAGATTTGCTCTAAATGGCTAACAATCTGACATTCTTTCACCCCCCCCTCACCCACTCCCCTTGCTCTCTATCACTGCCCCATTTAACCCTTTATGTCTATGTCTGTAGGCCTTTATCTTGACTCTCTCATTTCTCTCACCCTATCCCTCCAATGCATTCACTCATTTCCTCATCTCTCTCTTTCTCCAGGAGCGTGCAGAGAAGGCTTTGGGCTGCTCAGTGGAGGATCTGAAGGCTCTTTTCTACTGTGAGCTGTGTCACAAGCAGTACTTCAGACACCAGGAGTTTGACAACCACATCAACTCCTATGACCATGCACACAAACAGGTACATGGGATGCACAAGCACTACAGCCACACACACACGTATGCACACACGCATGCACACACGCATGCACGCACACACATTTTTTTTTTTATAATCTCTTGTCATGGAATTTGGGTGTGTTAGCATTATGCATGTTGATTGAAAGCTACTTTACATTTTTGTGTCAATCTGCCTATTGGATACAGTTTTCCAGCAAGTAACAGTAGGAGTTTGACAACTGTGTCATCTCTTACAAGCACACACACAGAGGTGGAACTCAACTGGAGGTGGATACTCACACATATGATGTACACACACACACACACAGACACACACACACACACACACACACAAACACACACACAGCTCTGCATTTATACTTTAGATTTTTAAGTTTCCATTTTTACAGGCAGGCGGATATCTTAAATAAACTTTTTGATCCCTTGCGGGGCAATTTAAGTCACAGCAGTTAACAGCAGTATAAAAACTATATAGAGTACATTATCAAGCGTAGAATAGAAATATAGGTACGATATACACAGTATATTTGTTTTGGGGTACAACAGACCCAGCCGCTGTATGTTTAAGAATAATAATAATTCAAACATATGTTATATTTTCTTTCTATCAAAACATGTATGTACATGTAGAAAGTACTCAAGTGATAACCCACCAAAATAACCTAAATGCATTCCTGTCTCACCTAATAAGGACATAATTCAGGTTTTATGTTATATGGGCTATGCATGCACAAATATATTTAGCTTTTGCTCACTTAAATGTTATTCACAGACAAAGACATGTACAGCATGTTAGACAGTGATGCTACTTATGTTTGGTGCCAGTTGGTATACACTGTAATAACTGAAATCAAAATGATAACCTGTTTCAGATTTTGGAGAGATAGTCCTAAGTAAAAAGTCCTGTAAAACCAATAATAGATATAGACCCATTTTATTTAACCATGTTTAAAATTTCAAATAGCCCAAACTGAAGTAAAGAGACCTCTTTAGTGGACTGTTAAAAGCAAAGTAATTCTCATCAAGGTGATAAAACAACTTAAAGTATTTTTATCAAACTGTAAAGAGGTCTCAGAAGACCAAGCAAATCATTAGGATATTACATGAGAAATAATGTGACCCAGTAGTTCTAACCAGGTGAATAACTAGTTTACAATAATAAATACTAAAATACAATTGAATGGAGGAATAGAATTAGGTGGATACATTATCTTATGCTTGGCCCTGTAGAAAATAAAAACAATAACCAAAGCAACCTGAGTTGAAACTGAAAAACAAAGAATCTGAATGCACAGCATTTACATTTTATTTAATCTCAGTCCAGAATTTATGATAATAGAAGAATAATGTTGCTCTAGTTTTTAAATTTAGGGCACTTAATTTGTATGTATCTGGTACAAAATTCATGTGATTCTATAATTTGTACTTCGTTAAAATAAAAATAAAAACACATTGTGTACCAAATATAACATGGCGCTATTAGTCATAGCTCAAGCATGATTCTATTATTCTGGTTTAGACAAGATGAGGCCAACAGACCATTAGGAAAAGGCCTGCAGCTGGTTTTCTCCTGGGTTCTTACTTTCACATCCATTTTTATACACAACTTCCACTCTGGACTAACAAGCTGATGGTTCTGCTGTTAGCACATTCTCCTACAGCGATCTGTTGTCATGCCAATGCATACACTCACATACAAAAACATACAGACGCATGCACTTCCCCTTGTATACACTCGTCCTCAAACACAGGCAATCTCTCAACCAAGCCAAGCCACTTCCCACTTCTGAACGCCCACACTGTGCAACATGAAATAAACATTCAATAAGACTGTTCCTTCTCTGTCATTGTTCTTTGAAAATGAATCGAAGCAACTGCAGGCCAATGTTAATGCTTTGTTTTAGCCATCGGCAGGCACATGAAACAAGCTGCATGAGGCACTGAGCTGACAGTAGCCACTGGCATTGTAGGAACACACACACACACACACACACACACACAACGGCATGCATGCACACTCTGCCTACTGAGGAGACAACAGATGAAATTCTAGAAGAAGACAGCTTCCCTGCAGGAGTATTGGCTTTAGAGAATGAAAGCTGATTGCATTTGCGCTGTCTCCTTTCCTTGACATCGATTCAGGGATAAACATGTCTGAATGCAGTGCTTTATCAGCATTTACTGCTGAGTACAGAAATTGCTCATTACAAGAGAATTACGCTTCTTTTTAAATAAAAGAGCAATCAGCACATTAGCATGGCCCCTCACGATCTACCTAAGAATACATCATCCATCCAGGCTCTAGTGGATATATGAATCAACTCTGACTCATCCATACTTGCCTCAGCCTGAGCACTCCTTAACACATCTAAAGGAATATTGATCGATGCTTTAACAGACGGATTGAGCATTACAGCACATAGCTAGACTGGCATGTTGGAGAGCAAGAGTCGCATTGCTTCCTGCTGTTGAGGACATCACATAATTTTAGAAGACCAAAGTATACGCTTTAAAGTGTGAAACGGAAATATCTCTGCCCTGTGTGCTCAGTAAAAATGGATCCGCGTGCAATATTGTGTCTGGCTCTAAATATAGCGACAGGTTTGCTTGCAGTGGGACCTGTTTTTAAAAGGGAACAATAACCTGGCAAGTGCAAGAGGAAGGAAGAATAATTCATCTTCATATATTCCATCTATTATAAACTGCTTGCTCGCTGTCTCTCTCTCTCTCTCCCAGTCATTGCCTTGGACAGCTACAGTACAGCGACTCTAATCTTTTCTTCCCTCCTTCTTCCTCCTCTTTCCTGGTTTTGTCCGCAGTCATTCATTTTGTAGGCCCCTATGCCTCTCTGCTTGAACATGATTAATATTTCCCATAGAATGAGTTTGGCATCAAAGCCCATTAAAGCTCCTTACCGCACACTAACACACACACACACACACACACACACACACACAATCTTACACACATCTACATAGCACAAGCACCTTTACTGTAGGACATAAAGGACAAACCTGATACAAACCCACAAGTGCTGCTCCGTTGGCACACAGTAAATGCTGTCTTCAGTGGGCTGACAGTGGGATGTTAAGCATCGAACGATGATGTAAAAAGACACCCGATTGTGTAAGACTCAGCAGAGATTAATCTGACGACTGTCAGCTCCAGCATTAGATCTGGGTGTGAAAGAGAGTTAGTGTATAAATAAATCTGATGTCTGAGGGGCTAATCTGATGTGTGCGTGTGTGTGCAATACCTACTGTATGGGTGGATAATAGTGTAACATAATCTAAAAGTGAGAGTGGTGTAATCTTGTTGCAATTTATACTACAGGATGCACTCACAAATATATAATATAAACAAACAATCTTGAATGTATAAACCATGGGTGGATTGCACACTGAGGTATAGCTAAAATATACTGAGAGTATAAGGTGTGAGGATAGGAAGGATAGTGGTGCACAATGTTGCAGCTTTTCCCAAACTCTTACTGTAAGTCCCTCTTTAGCCTTCAGACACACACACACACACAGTCAAATAGAAACACACCAACATGCACACACACACACACACACCTGCCAAGCATGGATAAAGGAGAGATTAAAGTGTGTCAGAAAAGGAAACTGGAGAGAGAGGCATGAATCATTGTTTCCTTGAGAAGACTGGTACACCTATGGCTATAAACACACAGTTTAATACACTCATGCACACTCCCACAAAACACACACAAAAATAGAGCTAATTGTTATTTTGTATGCATCATGATGAAGACCCACCAGTTTGCTTAAAATTAAATCATTCACTACTCACACTTTTGGTTTGTGCGAGTCTTGTTTGTGCATTTGTGCGCATGCACACACACACACACTCAGACAGACACAGCACATACATGGTTTAGCATTATTTTTCAACTGAAATCTCTGGCCTTTATGCTTTGATGGTTATTTTGCCAAAAATAAGTGGCCGTGGCTTCGTGTTTGGTGACATGTAGTTGCAGCATCAGCAAATCAAGAGCAGATGCAGTGGATCAGAAGGTTTCTCGAACCACATTGTGATGACTGACGAAGGGCTGAAAATTTTTGAAATTTCATTGGCAAGAGCGCCATCGTCTTTAAATCACTCGTGTCACTCATCTCAACTGCGTCTGTTGAGTTGTATTTGTTTTCAAGCTGTCTGTTGTAGGAAAGACGCTATATTCCAGGCTGAATGAAGTTAATTGGACGTGAGCTTCGGAGGAAAACATCTGCAACCACTGCTGACTGATGTGTATGATTTGAAAGACAGCTGATTGCAGAGAGCTTCATAAAGCTAAACTCTCACTCTCTCTTCTATTCTCTTTGTCCCACTCTTGTGCTTCTCCCTTCTCGTGCCCGCCACATACTTTTCTCGTCCCTCCCTCTATCATCCTTAATTTTAATTTCCTGCAGAGGCTGAAGGAACTCAAGCACAGAGAGTTTGCTCGCAATGTGGCCTCAAAATCATGGAAGGACCAACGCAAACAGGAGAAGGCTCTCAGACGCCTGCACCAGCTCGCACAACTGCAACAGGAAACCCAGCGGTGAGTGGGAAAGAGTGTATTTCTGTGTGTTTGTGGCTGTGTGAGTGAAATGAGACAAGAGGCCAGCGGTCCAGAGGGTAAGAGTGTGTCACATCCAGTCAACGTTTCTTAGATTTGATGGATGTATTCACAGATGTTAAAGCACCCAGTTGTCCTAGATAAGCCACAGGTGAAGTAAATATAACATGAAGACACGTTTATTGCAGACGCTCAGAGAGTTGATGATTTATAGGAGGAGATATGAGTTTTAGAATGAATAGTAGAAAAAGTAGTATGTTTAAGAAGTAACTAAAATGAGGGAAAAAAGTTGAAAGATGAAACCTGCCTCCGGGTTTGCATAACTTAAGCAATCAAAACAACTGATAAAAAAACTAATACACCACGTAATAATTATCATGATTACACCTATTCCCTGTGCGCTTAAATGTGTCTCCCTATAATCAAGCGATGATATGTGAACAGCATTCCTATGACTATCATTATCAAGCCTCTGCTTTTCTCTGTGTTTGTTCCTTTCTTTGTTTTGTTTTTGCATATGATTGTTTTATTAATCTTTATTATTAAAAATTAAATTATTATTAATCTTAGATTTTTTTAATCTATCTATCTATCTATCTATCTATCTATCTATCTATCTATCTATCTATCTATCTATCAACCATCAATCTATCTATCATCCATCCATTATTCCAGCCATCCATCCAGGCTATTTAGGGATATTTTCTTGACAGTATTGTGTTTCTTTTAACTTCATATACCAATTTACAGTAAAGAATAATTAAATTGAATTAAAATAAGCCAAGCTAAAGTGAAATCAAGTTAAATCAACTAAAATCAAAAATATTTCAACTGTTTTCTGTTTCAGAGCCCCAGCAAGAACAGGACTAAGAAGTGCAGTCAGGGCTGTGAGACAGCAGCAAGATAGAGACGTGGACCAAAGAGACCACAACCCTGAGGACTTCAACCACACCCAGAGAAGCCCCCCTACCCAACCCACAGCAGCACCTCCTACCGAAGAACTGCTAGCCAATGCAGAGTCCCCATTGATCACAAATCGGGCATCCAAAACACACCCACCTGCAGTAAAACCCCAGTCTTGCCTGGGCGTGTATCCCCAGCTGCCTCTCCCAGGGCGGAGTAGAGTGGGAGGCAGGCTTGGGGTGTCATTCTGCTTCTCGCGCAGGGGGCCCAGGCTCGACCCTTCCGCCTCCGTCTTCTCGGACCTGGAGGAGGACGAGAGAGACAAGAGGGAACAAATAAAAGAAAGGATAAAGGGGATGATGGAAGATATTGACAAGGAAATTGGGGCAGCAGAGGAGGGGCGACACAGTGAGAGTGAAAAACATAATATCAGATCTGATTGTGTTAGACTGATTGACACAAGGGCAATCCCCAGAGAGGCTGCCAGAGAAGAGGAAGATATTGAAAAAAGAGATGCAGTGAAAGTAAACTCTAATATTTCCAAAGCAGCACCTGGTAATCAGAGCCATGAGTCACTATTCTTGCCATCACAGACCCAGGTTGACCTAAGGGGTAAAGCACTAGCAGGACACATGGACACCAAACACACAGATAGCGAGACAAAGAGAAAGCAAGAATCTGAGGCGGGGAGGGAGGAGAGTCAGTATTTGTGTGTGCTGAGGAAAGATGGCTCTACTTGTCTGAAATGGCCTGTCAGTTTGCTTAAGTTCACCAAGACTCAACCACACGTCTCCTACAGCTGCAACCCATTCTGCTTGAATCCACAACAACCAGAACTACTCACAGAGGATCGGCAGGAGTCACAACAAAATCTGTTTTGTGATCCGTCAGAGGAATCATATCCATGTGTGCCAGCTATTCTTACACCAGACACTCCTTCCTGTTTACAAAGACAGACAAGACAAGAGCTGAAAGCAAACAGACAGGAAAAATCTGAGGATTACTATGAAGTAGAGCAACATATAGATGTGGAGAGAGAAGCACACCTGTTCCTAAAGAACAAAAACCTTTCATTGTCAGAAACAAGACCAGAAAGAGGAAGATGCACGCTAAGAATGGAGAATTGCATGAGGGCAGCGTCCCATCCATTTGACCCCACTCATAGTGACAGCTCTGACATAAACTCCCAGAATCCTCTGGGAGGCAGATTAGGGGGTGTGAGAGGGATCAGGGAGAGAGCCGTCATAGCCCTGAGCTGTAAATTAGAGTCTGTCACCAAACCTGGCACACATAGGATGTGCGGTAGCCTGTCCAGGTGTGAGTGTGGGAGTGAGACAATGTGCAAGTGTGCCAGCACTCCACAGCTGTACGTGGGTGTCTCAAAAGTGTCACGCAAAAAGAAGAAAGCCAGCACAAAGAAACACAACCTGGGAAAGAAGAAGAGGGACGATGAGGAAAAAGCTTCAAATAAGCACCAATCAGCAAGGTGCAAAGTGAGGAGTGTTGTCTCCACAGTCTCAACTGGCAGAGAGAGGAGTGGAGAAGCTGGAGGGAACTTGGGGAAGAAAAGGAGGCAAAGGGAGAAGGGGGAGACGAGGATAAGGGGGAGGAGGGTGCAGAGAGCAGGGAGCAGTTGTCTCCTCGGGAGGTGTGATGCTGAGCCAGTATCTGTCTCTGTCAGGAAGAGGAGGCCTCACAGGAGCCGCAGCACTGATTCCCAGTCCCAGCCAGACAGAGAGCAGGCAGAGCACTGCAGTGCCTACTCCCAGTTCACCAGACATACAGCAGACACACACAACGAGGGGGAGGGAAAGCGAGACAGAGATGCAGTGACTTTTCCCTGGCGGTCTCACTTCTCCTTACACTCCTTCTCCCCAGGATGTAACTCTAAGCTGTTTTGGGAAAGGGGTCACCATAGCAACCCCAGGAGTTTCATTGACTGCTGTTACCCTGACAACAACCGTGGTTGCAGCCCAGCGAGAAAGAGAAAACTCCTCCACAGGGACAGGAAAGTCATTCATGGTAAGAGGAAGAGTTTGAGGTATCGTGATAACTGGGTGGAGACAGAGAGGGGCAGGATAATGGGAGAGCGTTCAGGTTGCAGGGACAGGAGCCTGATTTCAGATACAGAGCAGTGGGAGTGGATAAGGGGGAGGTGTCCTGGAGGTAGTGAGGAGGGCAGGTCAAGGAGTGGGTGGAGATCGAGAAACAGAGGAGTGGAGTGGGATCAGGTGGCAAGTTTTAGCCCCAGTCCTAGCAGCTGGGACAGGAGAGGCAGACATCTTAGAATGGAAGATGTAGACTGGGACAGGTGCAGCATGGACAGATGGACATGGAGCAGCAGTGACAGCTGGGAAGAAAGGGGGACACACAGATCTACATCAGGCTCCAGGACAGGGGCAGATAGCAGAGACAGCCCAGGGTGTGTGTGGAAATCTGCAGGCACCAGACGCTCAAGCTCAGGACACTTCTCCAGCCCTGAGTGGTGGACAAGTAGGCAGACACATAGCCCCCAGAGTGTGATCAACACACGGGCCAGTAGATGCCACAGCCCTCGCTCCTGCAGTCCCTGCAGCAGCACCAGCATGTCTGATCTAAGCTGGGAGTGGAGCAGGAGCAGTACCTGCTCAGGAGTCACGTTGGATGGGTTGACAGTCAGCACGTGCAGGACGTCCTTAAGAGCTCCAGGACTCTCATCTGAGGCCCATCAGGCAGTAAAGAAGCAGACCACCCCCACATCCACTTCATCTGGCCTTACCTCTTGCTCCTTCTCTCAACCCTCGCCCAACAGATCATCTTTTGCTCCCACAGTTCCAGACCTCAAAACGCATCATTGTGACACAAAACCTTTTCAGCTTAAGGAGTCCAATTCACAGTCTGACCTAGGACATGGACCCTCTACCCTTGTCAACTCAAGCAATTCAGGCACAACTCTCCCAGGACTATCCCTCAGTAAGTCTCTGCCACAGCAACCAGCCAGGATGTTGCTTCTCCCTCTCATAGGAAAACTACCTGCAATCCAGAGAAAGGCCAGGAAGAAACAAGGGCTGCTGGAGAAAAGTCAGGAAAAAGAGGGAGAGGAGGAAGAGGAAGCTAAGGGCAGTGGAACAGATCCTGCAGCAGTCATTGACAGTCAAAAATGTCCTCTGGACATGGTTGAGTCGAACTATTGCAGCATGCCAAATCTCTGCCCGTTGCAGATTAGCACTTTTGACAAGCAGACAGGTGGAGAGACAGCTCCGCCAGTCAGCTTTACTGCTGAGGAGATGGACAAATATCGCCTCCTGCAAGAGCAGGCGAGAGAGCACATGCAGAAAGTTTTGGAACAGACGCAAGAGAGTGCAGATATGCACACACAGACAAACCCACACACAGCACATCAAGAGAATTGTGGGACTTCAGAGGAACAATATACTCCTGCACCCTTGCACAACCATTCACAGCCTCAAACCCAGGCACTTCACACAGACACAATGCAAACACAAGCACAGCACGCCGTCAGGGTCAGTCTCCCACTTCCACATGTGACCCCACATGAGAACTTTACTCAACCCATGGCTCTGAGAGTCCCAAACCTCCCCCCTCTCTCCAGCCTCCAGCATATCATTTTACAACACACAGCCCTCTCCATGCCCCCCTCCTCCTCATCTTCTTCCACCTCATCCACCTCTCCTACCATCCACCCACACACAGCTCAACTTCCTCACCCACTGCCCTCTCTCCACCCCTCCCTCCCTCATCACCTTCACTTCTCTCCTTTTTCCATATCCTCACTGTTTCCCTCCATTCTGCTGTCCCATCATCCCATTCCTCTCCTCCCCCAGTCCCATGCTTTTCATGCAACCCCACTTGCTCCAATCTCCCAAATAGCCCTGCAACCCTTAAACCCACAGTCTTTCATTGACAGAGTGTGGCCAGTGAGGTTTCAACAGAAGGCGTTGTGATTTTCACAGAGTAGCTGCCATGTTTATTAATCTTCTTTGGCAACACCGACAAGTAAGGGAAAGAGAGGGGATTTTGGGTTTGGACAAAAGCCTACTATTTGAAATTGTGATATGTCAGTGCTTTTACTAGATTCAACTCCAACTCTTATTTGCACATGTCCTCACTCACACAGACGCATGCATACACACAAACAGCCTAACTATTGACTGTTTTCAAATTAAAATTAGTTTCTCCATCTAGCCTGTGCTGTGTTGCAGCAGACATTGAGAAACACTTTGATCCTTTGCTTTTCCAATCATTCAGGCCCAGAATAAAGCCAAAGGTGCACCTGCTATTCAAAGAAAAGCTGGACTTGTGTCATCTTCTCTTTCCTTCTGAACCACAGACAGACCAGCTACCTTTTGAAGTATCCTTCATGCCAGGGAAAGAGGGGTAAGAAAGAGTGATAATACTCTCCCTTATCTCCATTTCAGAAAGGTTATATGAGTTAGAGTGTGACTTTCAACAACATAAAGACGCTCCAGGGACAGGGGGCACAGCCATTTCAATCTTGGTGTATACTGTATTTGTGTGTGTGCATGTATAAGAGGTAATTTTGGACAGACACACATACACACACACACACACATACACAGTAGGAAAGAGAAACTAATTTCCATATCTGATACATGTAAAGATGTGTTTTGTCTCTGTAGTGTAAATATTCTGACAGTCAGTAATAACATTAGAATTATGAAAAACAATCAAATAAAACGTGGATTTAACCTTTACTAGTGGTACAGTGCTTATTCCACACTCAATGACTTCAGTGATAAACGCTTTAACCATTTCTCATACTCACACGTGAAATTAGATTTTATTTTCCCACATATCATTTTTTTTAAAGAGTTGTTGAGAGAGCATTTAATTAATTGGATCTGTTACATGTATACAAAACTTGTGTGAAAATAAATATTAATGCTTTTTCTTATTGTGTCGGATTCATGATGATCTTGCAACATGTTGCAACACATTCAAAATAAATAGTTAATACAGTGTGGTTTACCATTTCTCAATTGAGACCCAGATGACCTGAGAAAGATTGTAGAGCAGTGGCTCCAAGCCTTTCTCGTATTGAAGTCATTCTTATAAAAGAAAGGTGTGTTTGGAGTTTTGCCGACCGGATACAGCAAACGTTTAATTTATCAACCAGCGTTGCTCTGGTTGGTTGTAGCACTATCCTATTGCGTGCAGAGGGAATTTGAAAGACAACTTTGTATCCCGCCCCTTGGATTGAGCCCTGCTAATGGTGAGTTCCCAGACCCAACATCTTGATGTGGGTCTGGCTCGTCAGGTTACTGGTAAACATCTTGCAAGGTCAAAAACTATCTTAGAGTGTCTGAAGAAAATAGAATAATGACATTTGATAGGTTTATCCACCAAGTTCAGCAATTCATTTAATAGTGTACAAATTAATGGCAAAACATTCTTTATTTACAGTTTTTTAAATATATAGGATCAGTTTGAACATTTTTATTGTCAGTCTGAGACATAGATGGTATAGGTGTCCTTTCAAAAATACCAAATTTTGTTTTATTATGCTATTAGTCTTTTTTTATTGCTAAACAAATTTTCACATTATTTTGTCAAAAAAAGCACATTTCTTTGATCATATTTTTTTTATGAATATTTTTATTGTTTAGCAAAGGAATAGTGTACAGTGCAATAGTACAATGACAATTGTAACAAGACACCCTTCTATTAACCCCGTCCAACCCACAACAACTCTTTATGCCGAAAAAAAAAAAGATGCAAACAAAAATATATATATATATATACACATACATATACACACACACACACACACACACACACTAGTAAACAAATGTACAATTTAAAATGTAAAAAAAAAAAAAAATAATACACCTTTCTTTTGTTACTCCTGGTAACATATAATGTAGTCATTTTGCTCCACCATCCTTATGTCCCAAGCAGTTATGAAGAGGGAAGAGCAGTTAGTCCTTCAAAGTAAGTCAGTAAAGGGTCCCAAGTTTTATAAAATTTTCTTGATGATCCTCTGAGGGAGAATTAAATTTTTTCTAATGTTAGAAACATCATAATGTCAGAAAGCCACCTGGAGGCTTTTGGTGACGTAGCCGATTTCCACTCCATAAGTATTCTCCGTCGCGCTATTAGGGTTGCAAAAGCAACAGCACTCTCCCTGCTATTGGACATAACAATATCATCACTCTGCACCCCAAACACAACCAATGTAGGGCTAGGTTGTAGATTTAAACCGAAGGCTTCATTTAAGATCTTAAAAATTGATGTCCAGAACTCTCTCAATCTGGAGCATGACCAAAACATGTGAAGTAGATCCGCCCTGTCCGTTCTGCACCTGTCACAGATGTCATCCGTGTTGGAGTATATTTTGGCCAGCCTAACCTTACTGTAGTGCATACGGTGAAGGACTTTAAATTGAATCAAATTCAAACGTGCGCAGGAAGAGGTTCCATTCACCCTGTTTAGTGCCCTATCCCATACATCATCTGATATATTTGTCCCTAATTCCTCTTCCCATTTTACTTTTATACGGTCCGTGGATACACTATAGAGTGACATGATTGAATTGTATAAGGTAGAGATTTGGCCCCTTGAGGTCATTCTTTGATCATATTAATGTCAACAATATAATGTCCACTTTGACCTATGGTTCAGTGCATTGAGGATGCCCAAAGCCCAAAGTCTTGGATATTATAAAGTTGTGTTCAAAATAATAGCAGTCCAACCTCACTAACCTCAGAAATTTTATTTTTGGGTAGAACTGACATTTCTACATGGCAAACAGTCATGACATGCATGTTGCTCATTCTGTGTAATTGAATCTGTAATTGAAAGGGGCATGTTCAAAATAATAGCAGTGTTGTGTTCAGTTAGTGAGGTGATTCTTTGAAGAAACGGGTCTCAATTATGGCCCATATTTAAGGATGGAAGGAATCAAATGTTGTGCATGCTGGTAATCGTGCATTCTCACTGAAATACTCAAAATGGGTCGTTCCCAGACATTGCTCTGAGGAACAGCAAACTTTGATTAAAAAGTTGAATGGAAAGGGGAAAACATATAAAGAAGTGCAGATAATTATAGATTGCTCAGCCAAAATGATTTCAAATGGCATCCAAAGCCTGAACAAAGTGTGGAAAAAAATGGTCAACTACCATTTGAATGGATCAAAGAACAGCAAAAATGGCAAAGGCTCAACCAATGATTAGCTCCAGGAAAATCAAAGAAGACTTAAAGTTACCTGTGAGTACTGTTACAATCAGAAGAAGGCTATGTGAAGCAAAGCTATCAGCTATGGAGGACCATGTCTTTCATATTAAAAAATAAATACAGGAATAAATAAATGCTCAATAAATAAATAAGCACACAATTAATTGCCCCAAAAAATACAATGAAGAAATAAATGTAGGTAGAAATTAAATTATACAGTGAGACATAAATGTATATATCTCTTTTAATTAGCTTCTTTATTTATTCACCTTTGTAATAATTACCTTATTTATTTATTGTCCGTTATAATCTTCAACTTTATTTATTCCTTACTTATTTTTTAAATGTATTTATTTCTGTGTGTGTTTAATTTTTTTGTCTGTTTTATTCTTCCGTTGCATTTTCTACCCTATTTATTTTCACCCCTGGTATTTATTTCTGCCTGTCACTTTTACATTTCTGCCTGTCACTTTTACATTTCTTCATGCATTTCTGCCTCATTATGCAAATGAGGAGGGGCTGGTCTTAAGGGGTTAACTTCTGCCCATTGGTTGGTTAGCATTTTACTCCCTCGGTCAATCTACATGCCACCGGCCACAGACACAACACAGATGGCTAGCTACGGTGAAGTTGTCAGTGAGCTCAGGCATTTAGCAACTGTTTTTGAAAACAATGCTAACGTTATAAGTATTGACTTTATAATTTTTTTCGTTTAGGCGCTCTGACAGAACGTGTGTTTCAGTCAGCGGTGTCGTGCCAATGTACTCGTGTATCCCCTGGCCGCGGGGCGCGCATGCACACAGAGCGGAGCTTCTGCTGCCCTTCAATTGTTTAACTGCTGCACTTTGAATTAAACGGAACAAACAGCGGCGTGGAAGACTCGGCAGGGTTACCATAGTAACAGGGGTCTCAGTTAACTACATAAATACGTGTATTTGTCTGTTACATTAAGGCGACGTGTCAAATGTTTATAGCGTGGTTTAATATCGAGTGATAGGCGTATCCTCCCTGTCCCTGTCTACCATATGAGTTACAGAGGAGGTACTCAAATATCAGGCCGTTTTTTTCACCTGATATTTGGGTATCCCCTATGTAACTTTTGATAAACAACAGCAAACCTCTCCAAATTGTGTCAGGTTGTTTATTGTGACCTATTAAACACACAAAATAACACCCATGATGACAGGACAGACCCTTTGCATGTTAGGGATGGGATACATAAAATATCAGGTGAAAAATGATATTGATATTGATATTGATATTGATGATAGTCCTTCATGCAGTGCCATCACATAGGTTACACACACACACACACACACACACACACACCGCCGTGAGAAATACTAATCAACCTGTTCGCCGTTAGAAGCGGCGCACAACTTAGGACTTCTCCATCCTGAGACGTTTCCGTTGGATTTATTCTAAACATCCACCTGCTAAATTTCATCGGGTTTTTGTAGTGCAACCTTCTTTGAATGAACTGCGGCTGTTATCATTCTGTCTCTTCTGATGTGCGACAGGAAGCCAGAGAGAGGAGTGGATTTGGAGACAGACAACCCACTCCCGGGCCGCTTCTAGCAAGGGAAACCCCCCACGCGTTGCGCGCCTGGATCGCCAGTAGAAATTCGCGTCGCGGAGTGCGTGTGCATACGCGTCAGGCACTAAATGTGTGTGTTCGTGCACGGCACTCCGTCCTCAACAGTTGCTACCGGAGCGACGGAGAGGAGAGGTGGAGAGCGAGAGAGATAAGACACTGAGGACAGACGGACGCGGAGCCCCACGTCGCTCAGCCCGGCTCTGCTCCTGACATGCAGTCATGTCAGGTGAAAAATGATATTGATATTTTATGTATCCCATCCCTAACATGCAAAGGGTCTGTCCTGTCATCATGAGTGTTATTTTGTGTGTTTAATAGGTCACAATAAACAACCTGACACAATTTGGAGAGGTTTGCTGTTGTTTATCAAAAGTTACATAGGGGATACCCAAATATCAGGTGAAAAAACGGCCTGATATTTGAGTACCTCCTCTGTAACTCATATGGTAGACAGGGACAGGGAGGATACGCCTATCACTCGATATTAAACCACGCTATAAACATTTGACACGTCGCCTTAATGTAACAGACAAATACACGTATTTATGTAGTTAACTGAGACCCATGTTACTATGGAAACCCTGCCGAGTCTTCCACGTCGCTGTTTGTTCCGTTTAATTCAAAGTGCAGCAGTTAAACAATTCGAAGGGCAGCAGAAGCTCCGCTCTGTGTGCATGCGCGCTCCCGCGGCCAGGGGATACACGAGTACATTGGCACGACACCGCTGACTGAAACACACGTTCTGTCAGAGCGTCTAAACGAAAAATTATAAAGTCAATACTTATAACGTTAGCATTGTTTTCAAAAACAGTTGCTAAATGCCTGAGCTCACTGACAACTTCACCGTAGCTAGCCATCTGTGTTGTGTCTGTGGCCGGTGGCATGTAGATTGACCGAGGGAGTAAAATGCTAACCAACCAATGGGCAGAAGTTAACCCCTTAAGACCAGCCCTCCTCATTTGCATAATGAAGCAGAAATGCATGAAGAAATGTAAAAGTGACAGGCAGAAATGTAAAAGTGACAGGCAGAAATAAATACCAGGGGTGAAAATAAATAGGGTAGAAAATGCAACGGAAGAATAAAACAGACAAAAAAATTAAACACACACAGAAATAAATACATTTAAAAAATAAGTAAGGAATAAATAAAGTTGAAGATTATAACGGACAATAAATAAATAAGGTAATTATTACAAAGGTGAATAAATAAAGAAGCTAATTAAAAGAGATATATACATTTATGTCTCACTGTATAATTTAATTTCTACCTACATTTATTTCTTCATTGTATTTTTTGGGGCAATTAATTGTGTGCTTATTTATTTATTGAGCATTTATTTATTTCTGTATTTATTTTTAAATATGAAAGACATGGTCCTCCATAATCAGCTAGAAGCCCCCGCAAAGTCCCATTGCTGAAAAAAAGACATATACTGAAAAGGTTGAAATTTGCCCAGAAACACATTGACTGGTCAAAGGAGAAATGGAGCAACATTCTGTGGATTGATGAGAGCAAAATTGTTCTTTTTGGGTTTAGGGGCCGCAGACAGTTTGTCAGACGATCCCTATGCAATGAATTCAAGCCACAGTACACTGTGAAGACAGTAGCATGGTGGTGCAAAAATCATGTTATGGGGATGTTTCTCATTCTGTGGTGTCGTGCCTATATATTGCATACCAGGGATCATGTATCAGTTTCAATACATCAAAATACTTGAAGAGGTTACGTTGCCTTATGCTGAAGAGGAAATGCCTTTGAAATGGGTCTTTCAACAAGACAACAACCCAAAACCCACCAGTAAGCGAGCAAAGTCTTGGTTCCAGATGAACAAGATTGATGTTATGCAGCGGCCAGGCCAATCCCTGGACCTCAATCCCATAGAACACTTGTAGGGTGACATCAAAATGCTGTTTCTGAGGCAAAACCCAGTAATACAGAGATATTGTGGAATGTAGTTCAATCGTCCTCGGCTGGAATACCTACACAGATGTGAAGCAGTTCTCAGAAATTATGGTTATACAACTATATATTATTGTAGTGATTCAAAGTAAAGCAAACCCTTGAGTCATTTTTCAGTTCATACAGTAAATGTTTGAGTTTGTAAAGAAAAATGCAAATACTGCTATTTTTTGAACAGCCTAATATTAATTTTCTTCACTTTCTGTAAAGGTACATCACAAACCTGATCAGTTTTGGTCCTGTTTTGATTTGGAATTGAATGTGCAATGATATTATGGAATTAAAAGCTATTCGAAGGATTTTGAGCATTATTCACTTTTTTAAACACTATTATTCTGAACGCAACTGTACATATCAGGTAAAACAAAATCATCAAAGAGCTTCTTTCTTGTATGTACTGTCAAAGGTTACGGTGGTAAATAACTGTTGCTATGCATCCCCGCCTGGTGATTGGTGAAGGCTGGGATGTATGAAACTGCTTGCCAAACAGTTGATCACTGCAGCGGCCGGCACTCACGGAGCACAACACAGAAGAGAACAGAGCGGCATCCAGATGGTCTATGGACTTGGACTACCCAGAGTGCTTTGAGAGATTGGATTGATTTCCCCTCTGTGATATCAGTGAACACAGCCCAGCACACAGGGGGGGTCTACAGCAAGCAGTGACATAAATACAGACACAAAAACAAATGTGTACACTTCCAGTACTAAGGTGTTGGCTAGAAATATAAGTCAACCCCTGCAGAGATTCTGTAATTAGAGCACAATTCCTCTTTCTCCTCCTTGTGACCCCTGAGCTTGCACGTGTGTGTACAAATGTGTGAGTTTGTGAGAAACAGAGAATCCATATCTTTCTCCACAGGACAGGAGATCAAACAGACTGTGTGAAATATAGAGCAGCAATAATTAGCGGCTGTTACAGCATCAAACCTCTCTATCTCTACCTCTCCCTCAAACATATACATGCACACGCGCAAACACACACCCTACTGCTCAGTTTTTATCCCAGACTTTGATTTAGTGATACTCAAATGTGCTGTAACTTCTCAGTCCTCATAATCGTGGAAATTATACAATATCAACCCTCTCACTTTTTCTTCTCTCTGGTTCATAACCATTAAAATCTCTCACAAAGTCAAAGGAGGAAATGCACGAGAAGAGTCACATAATTCAATGCAAAACACAAAGCATATTGTCTTAAAAACAAATGTAACCATGAATGTGGAGTGCTTGGGACCTTCACTGTGTTATAACACAAACATTGTAAGTCACACATACACACAGTTATCCACACCGGGTTCATGTGAAAATTAGCAATCACAATATCAGTGTACTTTCTGTCAGTGACGGATTAAATCATTACCTAAGCCATGAGATTTGTCCCCTGATGTATTCATGTTTTTCTGTGTGTGTGTGTGTGTGTGTGGGGTTGATTTATGATCGAGAAAGAAGCGGTTTCTTCAGTCAATCGCTCTTGTGAATTGATGGGGTATAAAAACTGAAGCTGGCACTCAGTCAAATACACCAGCAGTCACAGAGAGCTCAATGCTGGGGCAGGACCCACATTTGATTGTTAGATTGTGGGTATAGATTGCATTGACTAAAAAAGAGCCCCTTACGGCTACTGAAGCGATCCCTTGACCTAAATTGCAATGCTGTATAAATGAGACACTTCCCATCTCTTGCTCTCTCCCTTTCTTTCCTTTTTTTTGTGGTCTCGCTTCTTACCCTTCTCTTTGATTCAACCAAGTCAGTGGGGCTGCATTCAGCTCCCCTGGCTGTTCTCTGACTGTGCAGAAGAATTGCACATGCTCTCCATTTGCCTCATTCAGAGTCTACAAATGCTTCTTTTATATGTTTGAATGCTGTACAACACAGACATTCACAGCACAATGTACTTTGTGGTATTATTATTATTATTATTATTGCAGAGAAAGCGCTTCCCATACCTTTTCTCTCACAGTGATTCATTAAAAGTTTTTCTGAGTTGTGGCAGAGTGTGACATACAGTACCATACCGTTCCACTCCAATTTACATCTTTTTACTGAATCTCTGTGCCTCTTAGAAATAGTGGTTACAGCACGGATAACATTTCAACCCACCCTTCTACTGAGTCAACAAATGACATTCAAAAGTTACAAGCAAACATAAAGTTCAAAGGGATTGGGCCTCTCAAGATTAGAATGCACTAAAAACTGAATCCATCGGTTGCTTCCATTGAAAGGTGTCTTCTTTAGTTATCCCATTTGATCGTATAGCTTTGCATGTCTAATGATTTTAAATTGGTGCATCACTTTAACTTTTGTGAGCTTCTGAACTCCCATAAAGGTACACTTCAAAGAGGAATCTGTCACCACTGATGAGTCAACAGACACTGCTGTTGCTGCAGGTGTCATATAATTAAAGCTAAGTGGCTTCAGACTGTTTAGAGCTTTTACATCAAAAAGATATATTACCGTGTAGAATTCTGAGCCTGAAAAAGCACTTGTAGTCTATAAAACAGGCTCTATTTTTTGTTTTATCCAATACACTTACTGTATGCTTGGCTCCTGTGTTGAGAATAGACCTGCATGTGTATGACTTGTATTATAAAGGAGTAACTATGTGAATTCCGTTCTGATGGATTTAAGGATTAGAAGAGGTAGTGGGCTCTGTGATACTCTTAAACTTGGCAGGCACCCCAAGGACATGACACTGTCAGCACATTGCTTACGAGAGAGAGAGAGAGAGAGAGCGAGAGAGAGAGAGAGAGAGAGCGAGAGAGAGAGAGAGACACACACACACAGAGGTGTACTGTAACAGGGTATAATTTAAGAAGCTGTAATAGTGAGATGTGATGCTTGGTAGTAAGACAGCATGGCTAATTCCCCAGTTATGTTATCTCTGAGAGACAGATGTTCCCACCAAAGATTATGGGCACATACACAAAACAAAGACACACACACACACAAACTGCACACATGCAGAGATTCATGAACACATTCAACCCTCAGACAATAGAAACAGCAGGATAGTCTAAAAAAAGCCGTATTGACTAAAAATACAGATCAATGATAAAGACGACTTTTCTGAGTTAATTATAAGTTGTAATGAGTTTCTGCAGGATACAATGGAGAGAAAAACAGTGCGCAGAAAAATTTCCTCAAATATTTCATACACTGTAAAACAATGAAAGGGATCATATAATGGACAGTGACCTCTTGCCTTATGGATTAGAGGAAAAACACACATTTTCCCAATAAAACCACTCTGAGACAAACCATGTCACCTTTTACTGATCACATTAATCCCCACAAAGCTGAGAGTATTAACCCTTTGTGTCAATCAATCAGGTGCAGAGCTTTTCCCAGGTCAGACACACTGCATCCACTAGCCAAGAAATGCATCCTGTACAGGAAATGGTTTCACTGTAAAAGAGAAAGGTCACTTGATTCATGGCTTCTCACTGTGGCTGTCAGGAAAACCCTTGGGTCTGACATTACTCCCATTACATCGTTAATTCAGTTTGAATGCACAGCCACAGCATTAAGAGAGGGATGTAGGTGAGTGAACAGTGTCCTTGCTCTTCTTTATTCTAGTCTGAATTCCTTTCTCTATCACTGAATATCCATTAAGCTCCTCTGCATCCAAACACAGGGTGTCCATGATTCAAACACTTCCAAATAGCAGCTTTGAGAGACTGGCAGAATTGCTTGTACACCTTGAAGAACTATTTGAATGTTTGTGCGGGACTTCAAGAGGACAATTCACACAAATGAACATGCAACTGAGTATAAACAGTAGAACTGCCTCTCAAACTTCTTTCTCCTCTGAGTCCTGATCTTCCTCCTCCTGTTTCCGTTTAACTGGTTTTAGCCTTAAGTCTCCAGATTCTGAAAATTTTCCCTTTAATCCCTTCTGAGGAGCACCCCGCTTAAGTCTCTAATTAAGTCAACGATACACACATAAACCAACATGGAAGAAACAGCACATACACAGCTAGTAGCATTCGGCTATCCGTTTGCTACAATGCACAGACAACTGGTGGTTTCTGCGTGTGTGTGTGTGTGTGTGTGTGTGTGTGTGTGTGGTTACTGAATGTTTGTGTATTTGTATTAAATCCCAATCAGGATGTTGTTTTGATGACACATGCATTTTTAAGCTGTTAATCTAGGATTATTCTCCACTCTGCTCATCTCATTACCGTCGATTATTAAAAAACACATACAGGCACATGCGCACACACACAAATACTTATTATGAGTTGGTTTCCCTGGAGACTGAACACATGCTGCTATTGTCACCAAAGACATCTAGCCATAAAGGTAAAAAAAAAATCTGCTTTATGTATGAATGCACCTAAGGTATCAACTATGCATGCAATGTAATGATTTTTTTTGATTATGCATACAGTATACTTTCATATACAATTCATGGGCATTTGAAACAAAGACAAAAACATTGCATTTCTGCAAAGTGGCAACATATTTATACAAGGCTGATTATTTCTGTGCTTTGGCCTCACAGTGGCATTCTGGCATTTCAGAAAACGATTTTCAACATAGAGCGGGAAAGAATGCAAGTAAACAGTGAGTGTCCTTTCCCCGTGATTGAATGTGTGTCCTTGTGTAGAAACTGCACTCCCCCCTCTCAGCAAGAGAAAATATTCCTGCAGCGCTGAGGATGATACACAGGTTCGAGAATGGCCAAGGATTTTGAGATCACCTGAGGCTTTGTGTCCACTATGACCCACTCACACTGGGTCAGCTCAGAATAACCAGAAAGGGCTGACCGCCTATCTTCACTCACCCCTGGAGTCATTAATCAGACAGCACTGCAGATGAGACGTGCACACGCATGCGCACACAATTATAAAGCCAAATGCTAGATGACGGCATTGCTCCAGGTAGTCAGTCCTCTAGGCCTGTATTCATGGTGCATTATCATACATTAAACATCACAGATATGAATATTTCAGAGCAAAGTCGGGACCACAAATAACACATCACATCACATTAAGCTATCAATATCTGCAGCATATACACACATTATCATATCTGTTCTCCTGAGCTTCATTTTATGCTCCGTAAACACAAACAGGCCCAATCAGATCATGGTATCTGAACCCCTGTATTCCCGAACAGGCCTCTCAGCTTGTAGCGGGTCGCTATCAGGAGCATCATCTCAGATAACGTTCCTTTTTACCGGTTATGAAATTCTTCAAAGGAGCTGCGCAGCAGTAGATGCCTGTGGTGTGTTGTGTTTGTTAACAGGCATGGTGTATGGAGATAAACTCTGTGGTATATGTGTGTTACAACATGCACGTCACAGTCCCACAACTAAAGGTATTTGTGGAGAAAATGTTATGTCTATGGAGAAAAAACCCACTCTTAACATAAATATAGCTATATAAGGGCTTGACACACATTGTTGTGTGTGTTCAATATACAGTTAGGTTCAGAAATATTTGGACAGTGACACAATTTGCATAATTTTGGCCCTGTGCACTAACACAATGGATTTGAAATGAAATCAAGATGAGATTGTAGTGCAGACTGTCAGCTTTAATTTGAGGGTATTTACATCAAAATTGGAGGAATGGTTTAGGAATTGTAAACATTTTCATATATAGTACCCTTATTTCAATGGACCTAAAGTAATTTGAAAATTGAGTCAAAAGCTGTTTCATTATTTCATCATCAATTTGGCAAATAAGAGGTCTGGATTTGATTTCAGGTGTGGCATTTTCATTTGGAAGCTGTATTTCTGCAAACCTAGAACAGATGGTCAAAGGAGTAGAAGTAAAGCAGGCTATTCTTAGGCTGCCGAAAAAGAAAAAATCCATCAGAGAGATAGCAAAAACAATAGGATTGGCCAAATCAACAGTTTGGTACATTCTGAGAAAAAAAGAACGCACGGGTGAACTCAACAATTCAAAAAGGCCTGGACATCCACGTAAGACAACAGTGGTGTATGGTCGCAGGATACTTTCCGTGGTAAAGAAGAACCCCTTCACAACATCTAGTGAAGTGAAGAAGACTCTCCAGGAAGTAGGCGTAACATTATTCAAGTCTACCATAAAGAGAAAACTTCACGAGAGCAAATACAAAGGGTTCACCACAAGGTGCAAACCATTCATAAGCCTCAAGAATAGAAAAGCCAGATTAGAGTTTGCCAGAAGACATCTAAAAAAGCCAGCCCAGTTCTGGAACAGCATTCTTTGGACTGATAAAACGAATATCAACCTGTACCCGAATGATGGGAAGAGAAAGGTATGGAGAAGGCTTGGGACAACTCTTGATCCGAAGCACACCACATCATCTATAAAACATGGTGGACGCAGTGTAATGGCATGGGCATGCTTGGCTTCCATCAAGGTCTGCACATCTTGATGATTTCTTTTCAAATCCATTGTGTTAGCGCACAGGGCGAAATTATGAAAATTGTGTCACTGTCCAAATATTTCCAAACTTACCTATATTTTGTAAGGTGCATAGAAACTAATGTAAACAATGTGTTTCATTGTGTTTAAAAATGAATTAGATACTGATTAAATTGGGCCAGTAAATCCAAATTTTGCTAAATGGTTATGTGGCACGCACACGCACACACACACAGTTGTTATCTCAGTGAAATATGCCATGAAAGAGCAAGATTAAAAAAAAAAAAATGTTGAAATGTTCAGTCTGACATCTCTAGCCTGAACCAACAGCATATCATGCTGTAAATGTCTTACAATATGAGCTTCTTGCTGTTAGTTACAAAAGAAGTTAAAACATTATATTCTTTACTGTCCACAGAGAGTAGCTCGATGTGTCGCTGTTGTCTACTTGGTACAAACTCTTGTTCTTCACCTTGCTGCACTCAATTGTAAAATATGTAAAAGAAAGTAAAACGCATTGGCCCATTCTTGTGCCATTTCATCAGACTGGCCCATGCCATTACAATACATAACCCTAATTGAGAATTTTAAAAGCCTGTTTTGTGAAAACTAGTTGGGGGGAAAAACAAGAAGACCGTTGCCTGTCTCTCCCTTCTGAAAGGCTTTGTACCAGCCACTTTAAGAGCCTAGCAGAGAGAAACGCATGCTGCATAAGTTAATGTCAAATTCTCTCTATCGTGTCTTGCCTTGTTGAATCCAATGAGTTAACAAAAAACCCAAGGCAGCAGAATAAACTGAATAGCATAAAAATTCAAGAACGGCAAATAAACTTAGAATATTAGAACAGCTACATGTAAAGATAGATTTGACTGTTTGTTGGCAGACACAGTTTTCTAATAATGCTTACTTCCCATTGAGATATTTCACTTTACTGCAGTCTGACAGAGAAACACTGTTGCTGCTGCTGTATTGATCAACAGAGCAAAAGTAATTAATGTGCAGCTTTTGTACAATTTCAGTTTGTGCACATGTGCTGTGTATGTTTGCTTGCAGGAACCAATGTGTGTGTATAAGAGGTAAAAACATTCAAAAGTTGTTTTGCTTTTACTGCTGGTAAGAAGTAAAGCTCTAACACAAACCAGACGGCTGACCCTCGGCAAATTTCATCTTTTATAAAATGGTGTGAAAGGATAGCCAGAAACAAAAGGCCCTTCAGAGAGTGCGCTTGAACATTTTAACTAGAGGGAAATCACAGAGTAGAATCAAGGGGGTTGTGGTCAGTGTTCCATGGGTGCCTCTGCATCACCCTCCTCGTCCTCATCACTACAGGGTTCATAGTCTTCATCCAAGACTGGATCTCCCTCCTCTCCCTCCAGCTCCCCACCCAGGTCACCTAGCAGCTGGTCCACATGCTCCAACATTGGCTGGTCATCACATCGCAGCTTACTGTACAGCTGGGGAAGAGGGAGATAAAGAAAAAAAAGGGTGATGCAAGTGTGTAATATGCTAGTAAGTAGACTGGTGAAACGGAAATTATAAAAAGAAAGTAGGTTATACAGCAGTGCAAAATTATACTGCAGAGGAAATACACATAATGAGATACTGTATGGTGAGGGAAACGTTCTCGACTGAGGCTCTTCCTTGTGTCACTGAAGATAACAGTGCATCACTATAGCATCAGTAAGCAGTAGCTTGGAGGGAAGAGAGCAGCACCCGGAGGTTTTAAGTCTCCAAGTGCCGTTTAGGCCGACTGAAATATCCAAGAGCAGCTGCATTCTGTCAGTGAGGCAGTCACGGCTCACAAAACACTGGTAAACAGTTTTTGTCTTTCATTTCGCAAATCAGCACATTTGATACACCGTTCAGCAGCAC
This sequence comes from Etheostoma perlongum, assembly GCA_026937815.1. Lineage (NCBI taxonomy): Eukaryota > Metazoa > Chordata > Actinopteri > Perciformes > Percidae > Etheostoma > Etheostoma perlongum. The sequence continues at coordinate 15,548,926 of CM049376.1, forward strand.
AAGAGACAAAAAGACCATTTATCCTTCTGTTGGTGTTGCAACATGCATGCGCATACATAAACATACGCATAAACAATGTATCCTGAAGCACATATGGTTATGTGGCACGCACACGTACATATGATGTACACACACACACACACACACAAAGTTGTTATCTCAGTGAAATATGCCATGAAAGAGCAAGATTACAAAAAATTTATCTCTGTAAAATATTCTGCTTGTGTGTAATTACTGAACTCAAAGTGGAGTTGAGTAATAAAACTACTGGAGCTAGAACCAAGAACAGCAAAGCATACCACTGTGCTTCTGTGTGTGCATAATCTACAGAGTAAGGGCAACTTATATTTAGGATTTTCTTTCAAGAAACAAAACTAGAGAGAAAAAGAGGGTGACTGGGGAATGGTTTATCAAATCTAGGATTATTATATTACACACACACACACACACACACACACACACACACACACACACACACACACACTCACTCCCTTGAGCTCATGGACAATAAGCAGCCGAGTGTCATCATTCTTACTAAAAGTATAACAAGGCCAGGAGAGTGAAGAAGAGTGTGTGTGACTGCTTTGCCCCAGGACCAGTCTCTAAGCAACAGCAGGTCCTGACAGGAGACATGCAGTCCCATAGGAACTCATTTGGAGTGTTAGAATGTGTAGAGAGTGTGTGTGTGTGTGTGTGTGTGTGTGTGTGTGTGTGTGTGTGTGTGTGTGTGTGTGTGTGTGTGTGTGTGTGTGTGTGTGTGTGTGTGTGTGTGTGTGTGTGTGTGTGTGTGTGTGTGTGTGTGTGTACTTAAGTGGATGCTGTCTCCGTAGGCTGGAGCTAGAGGGAGGTGGAGCGTGACCTAGGTCCACTCACAGGGTCTGATACGGGGTGGGAGGGGGGAGAGCTGACCCTCTCCGCCTCCATAAAGCACCACACACCACATTCAACACTGATTTTCATTCTGCCAATGTCACTCTGAAATGCCTCGAGATGTTTATCCCACAACAAGCGGTCTGAATAAAAGTTGGGTTCGCTTTACAATAGGCTTGGCTCAATACCCACAATAATTGCACATTACAGCCTTGGGTAAGAGATGGAGGGTGTCTTTCATAAGTTGCATAAGAAGAAATTCAGTGAACAGGTACAAAAAATAAAACAAAAATGTTCTACAATACCGAATGCCATTTGGAAATTGTATTTTTACGTGGAGACATTTCGTACGAATCAATAGCATAGTGTGTCTACTGGATAGGATGTGATTATTCATTGTGATGCTTTCAGCTAGGTAAACAAATAGGAGCTATTCTTTACACATTCTACACAGAACGCTGCTGAGATCAGCACCACTGTCGCAAGAAACACAGGCATTTCTCATTTATAACCGCCTATGTTTTCTCTTCTCACTTTCACGGCCCAGAGAGCTGCCTAGAGTGGGAGGGAGTGTGTGTGCGTGTGTGTAATCATATAACTCTTTCATGGTCCACTTTGCTCTACTTTCAAGCAGGAAAGTCACAGCCCAAAGCACAATTGACCACCACAATAACAACTCACAAACACACACAACAATATTTTACATTTTACACACAAATGGGCGCATGGATACACCTGTTCTCACATCTACACGCTATTCTTATGAGCCATGCTAGAAGCTCCATGGCCATAGGGATACCAGTATTGATCTGTCAGTCAGTCCATCCCTTTGGTCTAGACTCAAATATCACAACACCTATTGAATGACTTGCCATGGAATTACAGTATGTACAGACATTCATGTTCCCCAGAACATAAATACTACTGACTTTGATGATCCATTGACTTTTCTCTAGCGCCACAATAAGTTTGACATTTCAAAGTGAAATATCTTAGCCATTGGAATGCTTTGCTGTGACATTTTGTGATGTACATTTTATACATACATACATTCAAAGTCCCTTGAAGATGAATCATAATGACTTTGGCGATCCCCTGACGTTCTCTCTAGCTCCATCATCAGCTCAAAATCTTAATTTTACTTGACTTGATCTGCAGAACTAACGACATTCCCATCAGCCTTAGCTGTAGTCTGTGTTTAGTTTGGTAATTAGCAAAAGTTAGGAAATTGCTCTCAGTTGGTGAACATATATAACAATTACTGTATCTGTTAAACATCAGCATGTTATTGTGAGCATGTCAGCATGTTAACATTAGCATTCACCTCAAAACCCCACTGTGCCACACAGAGACGCTAGGATGGCTGAAGACTCTTAGTCTGGTTTATTGACTCATGTGATGAAATGATAAAGACTTTTTATTTTAGTCTTTATCTCATACTGGACAAACGGCAAAATAAATGTGTTTTTTTAAATCGTCATTGCAATATTAACTTGCACAAACAAGTCAAGAAAGACTAAGCCGAAATGCCTAAGAACCTCAGGGATGTTTTGAGTTAAATGAGAGCATCAGTAGAAAACTGCACTTTAAAATGTAACTATAATTGTCTTTCAATTTTAAACTTGTTCAATAATAAATTATGGAAATTATTTTGTTTAGCCTTTAGCCAGCAGTTTGTTATATTTTAAGAGTTTACTGAAGGCAGCAGAAAGGCAGAACTGAGATTACTTTCGTTTTATACTGTATATTGCAAGTAATATCGTTATTGTGATATTCAACATTATCGCATTCTTCTCTCATATTGTGCAGCCCTGACATATGGTGCCTGTCATTGAGTGGACACAATTCAGCACCAATCCTGATGAATTTGAGTCATTAGTGAGTTTTTTTCCAAACGCCCTTGGTAAAAGAACTGAATAGGCCTATGGGTTTTAATACAAAACAGAATTATGTTCGCTTAAGGGGCACAATGCCGCGGAAGTGCTTCTGGGGCTGAATGAGCTCTCACCCTGTTTATGGTCATTATGTTGCAGCCAGCTAAAGTCTTTCAGCTTAGTTTAAAGGTGTCTTGATAGTGAAAAAGTAAGAAAGCTCAATTGGTATAGTGGGCGCCAATACACAGAGGTTTACTCCTCAACGCAGCGGACCAAGGTTCGACTCCGACCCGCGGCCCTTTGCTGCATGTCATTCCCCCCCTCTCTCTCTCCCCTTTATTTTTTTCAGCTGTCCTGTCAATAAAGGCCTAAAAATGTCCCAAAAATAATCTTAAATAAAAGAAGAAAGAAAATGTAACAATAAATAGGTGCTGACAAACGAAATCTATATTATGTCTTCAATACATTCCTTTCTCTACAATGACTTAATTTCTATGGATACATAGTGCATGGTCCAGCATAGATTATCTGTAAACTCCATCTTTTGTCAGACAAAAATGTAATAATAAGCACTAATGTACCCTTCATACCTAAATTGATTCTTTTTTCATTTCTTGATAGAAACTGATAGAAACCAACTCACGTGGCAGGATAAAGACAGGCTGATTATGTGGTGAAAGCCTAATCATTTCATCATTGTTCACCTTCTGTTCCACACCTGTGCTTAACTTCCCCCTTCATTTCACCTCTTCTTTAATTTTATTTCATTTCATTTCCTATTCATTCTCTGGGCTTGTCTTCTGACCATTTTCCCCTCGCACAGTGTCTCTCGCTTTCTTTCGCTCGCACTCATACACTCTCACCAAATGACCTTCCATTAAAAGGTGATAGATACCTCTTCATACTTTCACATCTTATACTTGCATTTCTCAAACACATCTTACAATGTTGCACTCCTCTCAACTTCCCTCTGTATCCTCAATCCTGCATCCCCTTTTAGACCAAACACAGCATTCCTACATCTCTTCATTAGGAAGAGAGCATTAATTAGATGAATTGTTTTTATTCTTTCTCTTATCGTACAGTATGTCTCACTCTGTCATTCAAACATACACACACTTCTTTACTGGCAAGGGTGTGACACTGGCTGAGATTAGACCTTCTTAAGTGTGTGCAGGGCATGTCACTGGAAGTCTTAACAGGGCTGACTTTAAACTCACACACACTCACACGCAAGCATGCACGTGCGCGCACACACACGCACGCACACACGCACACGCACACGCACACACACACACACACACACACACACACACACACACACACACACACACACACACACACACACACACACACAACACTTCAGTCCTCCAGTCACATCCTTGGTAGGGAAAGGCATTAAAATTACATGACAAGCACACCTTGGACCAAACCTAGCCACAATCCGTGCTCATGGGATACCCTTTCAGTCACATCAAATAGTAAAGCTTTTGACCTACGTTTGCCCTAGCTGACTCTGTGCACACACAGGCAAATGTACACACACATATACACACACACACAGAGTCTTCTGTGCATACACTGCACTGCAGGTCCTTCTTCAATCGCAACCCTATCTGGCTGAGACTCAAATTCCATTTCACGTCCGGTTTACTATTGATTTTACCCTCACCACTATTCACCAGCTACACCCTGTGCACGCGCATGCACACACAGACACAGAATCCAATCTGTTCCCTTCCTCACCTCCCCTTTCATTCTTCAACTCCTGCTCACCCTACTGCTCCTCTCTTTTACTTCTTTCTTGTCTTCTCAACCCATGCATTTCACCCCATCATTCCTTTTTATAGTATATCAGCTGAATGCAGTGTCTGTGTGTGTGTGTGTGTGTGTGTGTGTGTGTGTGTGTGTGTGTGTGTGAGAGAGAGAAAGAGAGAGAGAGCAAGTGTGCACGAGTATCGATCACAGAAGAGATGAATAATGAAGACATTTCTTGACAAATAATTAAATATGCAAGTCGGCACACACAACCATAATTAAATATGTGCATCCACATAAGGTATGTCTATGCATACCCGCATTCTTTCTCTCGCTGTTTCTCACGCACACACGCACGCACGCACATAAGAGCAAGGTCATAAAGTATGCAGAAAAGTGGTCTGGTGCCAAAACAAGCCGTTGGGCTTTGAGGCCTCATTTCCATGTTGGAGCCCATTTTAACTAGCAGACTGACTCATCGTTAATAATTAACACTCACAGCGACGCTCAGAAACAAAGCTCAGATATGAACAAGGAAGAATCTTGACTGCACAATGTACAAATGCACACAAAAGTGGCGAAATGAGGAATGAAGTAAACCATGAGTGGGGCTGTTTTCTCTCCACATTCCACCAAATCTTTTCAAGGTCTTTGAGCCTTTACCTTTCACAATATCCTGCGCCTGTTGCTTTTTGTCATGCTCTGATGCGTCACCCAATTCTTTTGCCAGTCTTTCACCTTGTATTCTTATCTATTCTTTCTCTCCATGCAATAATGGTTAAGTTCATTTCTCAATTCCACTTTTTTAGTATTTGTTATTTTGTTTTTCTTTATTAACTCTTCCCACAAAGCTGGCAGCTCAAATCTATATGCGCCCTGTGCCATTATTTTTTCTCCCCACAGTTTCTTCCTTTTTCCCTCTTGGCAGCTCAAAGCCCACCTCACTCCTGTCTCAGTTGTGGACATCCTCAGTAGATGCTGGTTAGACAGGCCTGTCACTACACTGCGGGCCAGAGACAGACATCAATATATTGCCAATCTGCTGCCCCCATTCATCCGCAGAAGAACAAGATGGTGTGGGAGAGCAGGAGGGAAGGTAGGTATTTAGGTGGGGAGGTAAAAAGGAGAGTAAAAAGAAAAATATATCGTAGGTGGGACATGCCATTTCTCAGTCTGTGCTGTCTGATTTACAAGCCTATTGGATTTTAGACTAACATGAATCACAGCCCCATAGAGGCATTGCTCCTTGACAGAATGAACGAGACACATCAACTCTGAGTGTGTGTGTGTGTGTGTGTGTGTGTGTGTTGTATGTGAGGAGGAATAGGAGAGAGACAGTGGTATATTTAAACCTCTTCGTCGTACTAAAAGATATTTCTGTGGCACGAATGAAGCGTAGTAAGAGTCCTAGAGGACTCTTACTACGCTTCATTCGTGCCACAGAATGAAAGTAGTATTCAAATAATTTACTTATGTCAAAGTACCAATATCACACTATAAAAATACTTAATGACAAGTAAAAGTCCTGCATCCAAAATGTTACTTTAGTAAAAGTACATAGGTTTTCATCACATTAGAGAAGGTGAAATCAATGGCCTTTTTGCATTAAAAATGGCTTCAATGATTTGTCGATTAATTGACTAACTAGGATCTATGGATTAACCAGTAAGCATATAACTAAGAACTGACTGGCTGTCAGATAAATGTAGTGGTAAAAAAATACAATATTTCCACCTGAAATATAGTGGAATAGAATGATAAAGTGTCCTGAAATGGAAATACTTAAGTAAAGTGTGTCAAATTGGTACTTGAGTAAATGTACTAAAAAAAACAAATATACATTATCCGCGTCACCAAAAAGCAGCAATGTTTGGTCTGTTTTTTAGATTTTTTTTTTTATGCCTTGAATTACCTTCTTAGCATTGGTCAGGTATGATCTGCCCGCCTCCTTCAATGCCCTGCACTCTTCCGTGTACTCCTCCATCACTTGTCTTCCCTCTCTTTCTTGCTGCTCTTTTGCTTTTTCAAACTGGAGGTAGCACACCCAGCCGGAGAGATACCAAACCTGGGAGGCACAGAGAAAGAGGAGCGAGTTGGGGGGTGCGTGAGGCACAGAGATTCAGACAGAGAGAAAGTGTTTTTTGTTGCAGTAAGTGAGCTGTGACAAGATAAACTGCTTTGTAACCCTCATGGAGCACGTCTGCATGAAATCCCACATCCTTCTTTGACAAACAGGTTCCACACATAACATGGGATCAGACAGACACACAAGCAATCCATCACTCACATAATAACTGTAAACCTGATCCAATCCTCCTTACATACATATACTGTACTCATTTACAAATGCCACATGAATGTAAATGCACACGTGCAATGTGTGGACATAATGTAGTTTAACAAATCAAATCTGACTTTTACCATCTGGCACTACCTTTTCTTTTTATCTTTCTAAAACACAAAATTGAATTACGTTGTTGAAACATATTAAGATAATAAAATGCTAAAATAAATTCCTTCAGGCAAATATCTTCTTTGCATTTCAAATCATACGTACAGGTTGTGTTGTCTACAATATTAGCCTATTAATTTAAAGGGGGGAATGTTGTTTAATAATATTCTCTTTGTCTAACTGTAATAATTGTTTTCTACACATCATTCTGCCTGAATTAAAATTCACCTGGTTTTGATGGAATGCCCCCTGAATTTATCCAAGCTTTCTGGTCGCAATTACAGTAGGGCAATTACTTTTGTATATGATCCAGTTTATTATTTTGAAGGGTTCCTTTTCTAGAGATGTCAACACTGCAATAATCTCATTACTGCTCAAAAAAGATAAAGATCCCTCCGTTTGTTCACATTATAACCCCCTTTCTTTGTTGAAAGGGGGTTATACGGTTAGTTGTTAAATTGTATGAAATGGTATCTGCCCATCGTCTGGAACCTTACATGACTTCCCGTCCACCATCATCAGACAGGTTTCATTAAAACCCACCTATTTGCGGATAATAGTCACCATTTAATGCATATCATATAGAGGCCTCCACAAATTATCCCACTCCAGCTGCTGTCTTGTAGATGCAGATGCAGAGAAGGCATTTGACCATCTGGAGTGGCAATACCCAACCGCCATGGTATTAACGATAGTTACGAATTGTAACTCCAGATTCTATTTCTTATAGACTTCTTATAGCCCTCTAAGGCTATTGCTACTGGGGTATATCCCTTTGACTGCACATGTGCATACCCCAGTAGCAATAGCCTTAGAGGGCAACGCCTATACGAAATAGACCAGGGAGAAACTGCTCTCCACAGTTCAAAGTTACAAGGGGCAGTAGGCAGGGTTGTGTTCTCTCCCCTATTTGTTTGATTTATTCTTAGAAGTACTCGCACAGGCTATTCATTTATCAGAATCAAATCATTCTTTATATGCTGATCACATCTTGCTTTATCTTGGTAATGCCCCGCAGTCTGTACCTTACTTTCTTAAGATCTTTAAAGACTATGGCAGTTTTTCAGGATACAAAATTAAATGGTCCAAATCAGCTCTACTTACCCGTAATGAAGCTACGTATGATTCCAATGAGATTTCTGAAATTACACTGGTGAAACATTCAAGGTATTCAGATACATTCTTCAGTTAACCTGATTTCTAAAAACAATTTTAATTATATTTCAAGAGCAGTTGAATCAGATCTGAAGAGGTGGACTAAAAGTCCAAACTCCAGTAAATCATGATTTTTGATAATTAAAATGAATGTTCTTCCTTGTATAACTTTTTTAGCTCTATTAGTCTGCTACCACCAGCGGGATATTGGGATAGGTTGAATGTCCTGCTATGTAGATTCAATTAGAAAGGCAAACATCCTCAAATGAAATTCCACTTTACATAGGGGAAGAAGTGCAGGTGGCTAAAATCTCCCTAGGTTTAAATTTTACCCTTCGCCCTCTGCACTCTCGGTTGAATTCTGATATTTTAGCTTCCTGGCATCCTATATAGGAGAAGATGTAGTAAACTGTAAACATAAAAATTCATCGTCATAAACCAATGCCAATTGACAATACATGAAAAAAAGAGATCATTAATTCATTCTGATATAAATTGGCCTAGAGTCTAATCCAACATTTTTATTTCTTCAAGAAACCCTAATCATAAGATGATACATTATAATTTCATCTATATAACTTGTTGTACACCCAGTAATTTTTTTTCTGATGGAAGCCAGACAATACCCTAACCGCATGTTTTGCTACCAGCGACTCCAGGGTACTTTTCTTCATATGTACAGATGTGTTTAAATTTCGGAAATGTGTTTCCTCATGTCTGTCAGTAATCTTGGAAAGCACCGTACCATCTTCTCCTTTGATTTTGCTCTTGAATGATGACTCTTTATTAAGGTTATCTTTTCAACGACAAGTGTGGCTGGCCGGCCTAACAGCAGCCAAAGAGCATTGTGACGTTACGTTGTCAGGCCCCCCACAGTCTCTCCAGAGACAACAGTGGCTACTATCTTTTTTGGACATTTGCTACATGGAACAGTTGATTGCAAGATCACACATTACAAAACAAAAGAACTGTTGTCAGAAAGTGTAAAAACTACTTTAATGTACTATTTGCATGCAAGTCCTGTGGTTTTTGTGTCTCAAGCCTTCGTTGTTTGTTTGTATGCATGTACAGTTAGCAGTAGCAGTGTGTTTAAAAAAGTGAATCCTTAGAATAGCTTTTAAATCCATAATATCACTGCACTGAGAACACTGCACATTCAATACTAAATCACAACATGACCAAAATTGATCAAGTTTGTGTTATACCTTTACAGAAATTGTTCCAAAAAATAGCAGTATTTGCATTTTTAATAAATACTCAAACATTTATTGTATAAACTGAAAAATGCAAACCATTGAGACAACACTGCACTAATATTTAGTTGCATAACCATTATTTCTGAGAATTGCTTCACATCTGTGTTGCATGGAGTCGACCAACTTCTGGCACCTGTGAACAGGTATTCAAGCCGAGGACGATTGAACTACATTCCACAATATCTCTGTATTACTGGGTTTTGCCTCAGAAACAGCATTTTTTATGTCATCCTACAAGTGTTCTCTGGGATTAAGGTCCAGGGATTGGCCTGGCCGCTGCATAACATCAATCTTGTTCATCTGGAACCAAGATTTTTCTCGCATACTGGTGTGTTTTGGGTCATTTGTCTTGTTGAAAGACCCATTTCAAAGGCATTTCCTCTTCAGCATAAGGCAACATGACCTCTTCAAGTATTTTGATGTATTGAAACTGATCCATGATCCCTGGTATGTGATAAATAAGCCCGACACAACAGAATGAGAAACATCCCCATAAAATGATTTTTACACCACCATGCTTTACTGTCTTCACAGTGTACTGTGGCTTGATTTCAGTGCATGGGGGTCGTCGGACAAACTGTCTGCGGCCCAATTTTGCTCTCGTCAGTCCACAGAACGTTGCGCCATTTCTCCTTTGGCCAGTCAATGAGTCCTTTGACAAATTTCAACCTATTCAGTACATGCCTTTTTTCAGCAATGGGACTTTGTGGGGGCTTCTAGCTGATAGCTTTGCTTCACATAGCCTTCTTCTGATGTTGGACTGCTATTATTTTGAATTTTCAGGAGGAGACCAATATATAATCTTATTTGAAATATTTCTATTCTATTCTGAAAATATTCTATATATTCTATATTTCTATGTTTTTTAAATGAATATGCGTTCCCCCAGCCTGTCTATGGTCCCCCAGTGGCTAGAAATGGCGATAGGTGTAAACTGAGCCCTGGGTATCCTGCTCTGCCTTTGAGAAAATTAAAGCTCAGATGGGCCGATCAGACATCCTGCCCTTTACGAGGTCATAAGGAGCAAGGTTACCTCCCCTTTCTCTGTTTTGCCCGCCCAGAGAATTTGACCCACATGAGAAAGAGAGAGACATCATGGCTTTCAAACAAGGAAAGTGGCAGTTGTTAAGGCCACACGCCCCACCCTCCACCTTGGGCCAACAGAATATAATCAGATCATTCAGTGGGAGAACAATATAATGTCAGGAATAAAATATAATTATCTTGTGTCGCTTCCAGTGGGTTAGCTGTTTTTCATTATAACATAGTGGTATATTTGCGAAAATTTTTCCATTTAATTGATAACACAAAGCGTTTTCCTAACTTAATGTATTAAGACTCATTTTGCCTCTTCAATTGCAATGTACAACACTTTCTGACACCAGATGTGTTAGCATCACTTAATTCAAGAGAGCCCCATGACCAGTTAGTTGTTACGAACCTCTTAACTGTCGGATTGACCTTTAGTTGGCACCTAAAATAGAGTTTAAAAAAAAAACTTTTAAAAAACCCAGCAGATTAGTGTAATCCTGTTGGTCCAAAGAGTTTAAATAGTGAGTGGAGGTGTAAATTAGTATGCTGAAACACACCAGAATAATAATAATGTTTTCTTTCTTCTCTACAATCACACTTTTTTCCTCCCACATAATTACATATACTGTGCTATGCTCGCTCCAACACCTTTTAACACACTAACATTCAACTTTTTGTAAACTCAGGTGTGTGTGTGTGTGTGCACGCGCGCGCCTCTCATCTAAGGCCAAAGATCACCCACCCACTGTTCAATCATCAAGACACAGATATTCACTTTATTCATTATTCATTGAGGGCAGAAGCAGTAGGGACCTGCACCTCCACCAAATCAACCATTTAGCTAACAAACACATCAAGGCATACCACAATGAATTCAAAATTGCCACTAAGCATACTGAGTGGGTAGCTACCCCCTGCAGCCATACTTATAAGAACAGTAGCAGCACTGGATAAATGTAGTAATGTTGCAGAACCAGCAGTATGACATTTATATCATCAAAACATTTTCTGCGAATGAAGAACCTGTATATCTGTGTACCGTACTGTATATTCAGGAGAGAAAAGAATGAAATTTGGTCACCTAAATTAAAAAATAACTTCTTCACAAATGTGATCCACTGCATGTCTTTAAAACAGCTAGAACAAGTCTAGAAAACTCATTACAGATGGTCCAATGTGAAATATCTGTTTTTAAATTTTCATACTTAAAATTAATTAGAAAAAGTTAGCTAATTAAGAACTTTTAGATAATCCACTCTATACTACCACAATCCCAGACAGAAACACACATAGTAAAATAAACGCTGAGTCTGTCAATCAAATCACTGAGACTATTGTCATTTCAAAGTGAAGGCACATCTTACTTCCCATATGGTGCTACTGAAGGAAGAACAAAAGCATCATGAATCAACTGAATACCTTTGAAACAAGATTTTGCAAGGAACAAGCTCAGTTGTTTTTGCAGGCTTAAGTAAGGCTCCAACTTTGAGATACGCAAAAGCAAGAAGGCGGAGGCGAGAGCTAACAACTTTTCTGCTGCACTTAAGAGAGGAAATAAGAAAGAGAGTAAGATAGCGAACAGGAGAGAGAGAGGGTGAGAGAAAGAGAGAGTGGGAGAATGTGTCTATCATACACTTCTGACATCCCTAATATGATTCGAGAAACATAACTGTGGTATGATCTGACAACACTTTCTGACCATTAGTACTGGTAATTGTATACATGTGTGATTGACTGCAGGCCCATTCAAATCGAGTGTCGCAGCTGTACGTCTCTAAAGTGAGTTTGAAAGTTCAGCCCCCTGATGACTGCTCTCAATCTGTCAGCTGAGGGGTGTGTGTGGGAGGCTCAGCCTGAGGGGGAATGGGGGGAGGGAGGGGGGAAAGAGAAAGAGAGAGAGAGAGAGAGACCGTTGTGCTCTTCTATCTGACACTCAGTGGCACACCTTCATTTCATCTGAAACTGACAGGGGGGATTTGGAGCACACTGACAGCACATACTTCCTACAAAGCACAGAAAATACTGCCATTTACGTCACTTTCTAATAAGCATTCAAGTTCTCAATCATAGTCTGTGGGTAAGCACGCAAATGTTGAGAGCAAGTAATGCAAAAGTGGGGGTGTAGACACGTTTTTGTGCACACACATGAACAATGGCTCAGCAGAAAAAACTGAGTGCCCAGGTTGAGGCTTTAGCCTTCCCACTGGGGTGATAAAAAATGTGCCTACAAGTTTGTCTGATCCAATAGTGGCTACTGTATTAGAATTATAAGACTGCCTGCAAGGGGACACACTTAATAATGTGCTTTGACAAGTAACACACACATGCATACACATCTCCCAGAACACAGTGTAAGTACATAGCTACTTTGCTATGTAAAAGTTGTTGTTTGTTTCCATTCTTAATCTCTACAAAACTCTACAACTGTGTGCATGACACTAGACCAACTGGTATTGCGGAACAAATCAGAGATGTGGGCTGCAATTTAGAGGTCTGAAACCAGGCTAGAAATGACACGCTGAAAATGCAAAACAAGTCAAAGCTAACCCAAAAAAGAAAGATTGCTGAAATCCTGACTTCTGTCACATTCACAAATATCCCTATCTCTACATTTTGAAACCACAGACAAAAACAACTGGGCCACCACTTGATTGCTTACCTGGACGACCTCATCATCCTCCTCCAGAAGACCCTCCAGCACATCTACCGCCGTCTAATGCAGAGACAGACAGAGGGTGAAGACATTAAGACATTATCAGAGAATAGTCATACAAGAAAATAACTTTAAATTCATCAGTACCCACTCATAGATACCGGGTCGAACCATAGACAAGTAAACATGCACGGATGGATAAACACGTTGCTCACAGTGTTGTACATCCCCCCAGGCAGTGCAATCAACCGTAGATCAGAAGGTCTGATAAGCATCTATGAGGTCAGCGTCCCATACACAACATTGTCGATACCAACAAGACAACAGACATGAAAGTCAATACACCCTCACAAGTGCTTATCGCATTCAATAGTCGCTTTTACTGCTTAGTTCAATAGTCCTTTTAATCCATTCACAGTCAAAATATTCTTAAAACCTGCAGCACTCCATAGAACGCATAGTAAATTAAAACATCTGCCTTACCCATCATCTCTATTACCCTCCATGCCCCTTTTTTCCTTTTGAGGTTCAAAAGGAGTTTAATATAGGTTACCTTTGCCACAGACATTTACTGTCTTGGTCAGTTTCTGTGGGACGTTTCTATTAAAGAAAACAGACCTTGACTAAAGTAGGCTGTGTGTTTGTTTTGCTTTGCCACTGTTTGTGTGGCATGTGTGTTTGTCCAGGTGATGGTATATTGATTTTTGTTAACTACAGGTTTGAGGCGACTGACTAGACACGTACCTGTGCACGCACTGACACACTGCTGCACAGGTCACACACTACAGCAAAGACACACACAACAGTGAGTAAAACAAACTGGTTTCTTGTTAAGGCAGTCTTGTTAGCAGGAGAGCTTCTTAATCCTTTGGAGTTGTCTTCTCTTTTCATTAAGCCTACGTGCTTCCAGTGGCGCTAAGGAGGTCAGTTGCCTGGGTAGACTGAGGTAGAGTAGGTTAATTGAGAGTATCTCATTAAGAGTGTGCAAATGTATATGTCAGGGAGTCAGTTGATTGATTGCTCTACCAATTATCATCTGAAAAACCCATTGTCTTTAATTAATTAATGACTGATTAAAAATACACAAATACAACATCTAATCACAGCTGACAAATGGAGTCATGCCCAGCATTAGAATTATCTACTTTACTTTCATTTTATCACACACACACACACATATATAAAAAAATAAATAATCCCCCTTTCACCCCTTGTGGGGTGGTATGTGTCATCCTCAAGCTCGGGTCCTCTACCAGAGGCCTGGGAGTTTGAGGGTTCTGCACAGTATCTTAGCTGTTCCTAGGATCATATACAGTGGTGTGAAAAAGTGTTTGCCCCCTTCCTCATTTCCTGTTCCTTTGCATGTTTGTCACACTTAAGTGTTTCGGAACATCAAACCAATTTAAACAATAGTCAAGGACAACACAAGTAAACACAAAATGCAATTTGGAAATGAAGGTGTTTATTATTAAAGGAGAAAAAAATCCAAACCATCATGGCCCTGTGTGAAAAAGTGATTGCCCACCTTGTTAAAACATACTATAACTGTGGTTGTCCACACCTGAGTTCAATTTCTCTAGCCACACCCAGGCCTGATTATTGCCACACCT